>OX422209.1:123337322-123961072 GCA_949130495.1 Sambucus nigra
ATTTTTTAGGGCTCTTTTAACCTCTTTGGACCTCAGATAATAAAATTCCTCAATTTTTTAGGTCCGATTTAAAGGTGGCTTAATCTCAAAGGCTATATAAGAACCTTTTGTAGCCCTTCACCGTTTAAAAACACAATCTCACCAAACGGTTTTTACATGCATTCCAATCTTGTCAAGTTTTATCGCATATGGTTCGTTGTATAGACAGAATTGAGATGGAAACACTCAAGCCAATGTGTGATAGACAAGTACAATAATCAAGTAAAACCGTGCATGTTTGCAATAAAGGATATAAAGAGCCAAAAATGTAGAATGATATCACTAATCACATCTCAAAGACTCCAAACAATGTAAAGCACATGGATGCAATGATGTAGCGTCTCAAATCACTATCAAATAGTCACGTGGATAAATGGAATGAAATTTGTGACTCGGCTATCTTAAATGCTCATCCACAAAAGGTGCAAATAAAATACAAAAATCTTTATGTGCTTTTTCAAAATTTTTATAAAAAGAAAATCTTTTTGGATTTTTTAAAAAAATAAAAAAATCAAAATATAAAACAAACTAATGGTACATACTAGCAATAGGCAAAAGAGACATCATGTAAATAACCCTATGCTAGCAGACATGTCAAGACCTCACCCGGGAAGAGCGGTGATGTTTTCCAAAGATGGTGACATCATTTGGACCAACTCCATAAGATCATGTGTGGTATTGATAAAAAACTTCACTTGCTCGTGAATATGTGCAAACTCTCTATCATTATGTACAAGAAAAGTATCATGAATGGGTGCATCTGCGGGGACGTGTGAAGTGGGATGATATGGCACAAAACCCAACTTAGAACAAAACTCCTTTAGATGTCCTCGCTTCTTGCAGTAGGAGGAAACATAAACCGGTCTAGGAATTAATTTATCAAGAATTTTGGGATGAGCTTTCCCAGACGGGCACCCATGAGACTCACTCACCAAAGTGGATATAGGCTCTGGCGCATTAAAGGTAGTGAATGCACCGTCATTCCCTTTTCCAACCTCATCCAAAACGGGATAGGGAACCATCTTATCAACCTTCTCAGATGTGTTCTCTAATGAGACTTGGACCTCCCGTTCTTGTTTGAGATCATCCTCGAGATGGGATACACGTGTCGTCAGATTAGACATCGTGTTGGTCAAGTCAAATTTTTCCCTTTTTAGCTCATCATTCTCTTCCTTCAACTTACAAATCCGAAGACCTAGGATCCTATTTGAACTTTTTTTCCATAGTCTCGATAAATAACTTTCTAAAAGCTTTTCGGATCACATTTTTCATCTTCATCCTCATCCTCACTCTTGCTTAGGGTAGTGGGCATGGCAACTTTCTTTCCCTCTCTCCTAAGTCTAGTGGGACACTCAAATTTCTTGTGCCCTGTCCCCATCGCACTCAAAACATATTATCTTTTCAAGTTTGCCTTTTCTCTCTTTTTCATTCTCACAGTAACTCTCTCTTTCTCCAAACAGTCTTAAATCTTTCTCTAAAGCGGTGACCCTAACTACTAACGCTTTGTTACGCTCTTTAAATTTAAATGACTCAGTATATAACTCAGTGTAGGAGCGTTGGATATCACTCTCTCTCTTACTTTCATCAACCTCCCCCTCACTCACATCGTTCTCACTATCGAGGTGTCCCTGTGAAGTAGAATCCTCATCGTCGTGAGGAGCACTAGAAGTACTCACATGACTATCTATGAATGCGTTGAAGTTACACTCATGCGGTGACTCGTCTCTAGAGTCCACCGACTTGACCTCACTGTCGTGACTAAGGGTAGCATTAAGGATAACTTTGCCCTTTTCTTTGTTTAGCCTAGTAGCACACTCAAAAGCTCTATGACCCCTACCGTCGCACTCATAGCATCTCTCACTCTCTTTCTTAGGAGGGTCTTTAAAATCTTTTTCATTTTTCTTTTCAACCTTATTTTTCTTAAAATTATTTTTATCCTTGAAATTTCCATTTTTCTTGAAATTGAGAATTTTCTTGAAATTATTGCAAATAAAGCCAAATCATCTAAATCAAGGTCACACTCAGAATCAGACGTTTCTATCTGTCTTTTTCTAGATGACTCTCCCATTTTTCTTGTCGACCCCTCACTCTTTCTCTTCTGGGCCTTAAGTGCAATTCCTTTATCTTTAGACTTGACAGATTTAGGAAACATATCAATTTCATACGTTCGTAAGTCTCCTACAAGTTCCTCCAATTTAAGCATATTTAAATTACCCATAGAATTTAACACGGTGACTTTAGGGATAAAACGCTTAGGCAGTGATCTAAGAATCTTTTTAACAACTCTAGCATTAAGAATGTGTTCACCAAGATTAAAGCTAGTGTCAACAATATGAGACAGTCTAGCATAAAATTCATCAAAACATTCAGACTCAAGCATGGTGATTGTTTCAAATTGAGTTGTTAAATTTTATAGTTTAGACTCTTTCACAACATTAGTTCCTTCATGGATAAGTTGTAAAACATCCCATGACTTTTTTGACGTGGTGCACGTCATTATCCGTTTGAACTCATTAGGTGTGATGGATCCAGAAATAGCACTTAACCCCTTAGAATTAAAAGCAATGGAGGATTTTAAACTAGTTACGTTCTCAACAGTGATAGAGGGAGGTGTCAACCCTCTTTCAACCAAAATCCATACACGTTCATCAATGGCTTTTAAAGCAGATTTCATGCAGGCTTTCTAGTATGTATAGTTTGTCCCATAAAAAACTGGCATTTTATTATATAACTTCTCCATTAGAATACACACTTTTTCAAAAATCAATTTTTTCAAAAAATTGATATCTTAGAAAAATTTTGTGGAAAATTATACGGTATAATTGTGTGACTGGCTCTGATACCAATTTGAAAGAGTGTGCTTGTGTTCAAATAAAGAAATTATATAATTAAACTCAGTTTTTATCAATTAAGTCCTAAACATGCGTCTAGGTGTGATTGAAGATGATAAAATCAAGAAAGAACATTCAAACACACACATGTGAGGAAAAATCCCCCAAAGGGGCAAAACCTTTTATTTTCACTATAATATTGTAAGGTACGGTCACACGGATTACAATGAAGATAAGTGTGACATAGAAATACCCTCGGGTTTCGATGTCGTCAGCTGGAACTTTCCCTTTCCAGGAGGGCGGCAATGAAGAAGAGAGACGACTTCTTCACAAAGATACTCCAGATGAGTAAATGATACTCTTGAAGGTTTAACAATTCACATATATAAATGGGAGTGATTATGTAAATAAAAAGGCTTAAGAAAACCTTAAAAGGTGAAGTCTGATTCTGGGCTATTTTCACAGAATTCGTGTTTGCAGAAAGATTTGGGAAAACGTGTAGAGGGAACACTGATAGTTATACAAAAATCGAGGCAGCGGCATCGCTCGAACGAGATAGGCATCTCGCTCGAACGAAGTACACGTGTCGCTCGAACGACTTCGCGTGAGATGTTGATCTCGCTCGAATGACAGTGCCAGCTCGTTTGAACGAGCTATTCGACAGAGGCACTCCGCTTCTACACTTAGAAAAAATTTTACTTTTGATAAAAAAATATTTCAAACTTCAAAAATTATTTTCTAAAAAATTTCCCATATATTTATGCAAATATAAACAACTCCAATAAAGCCATTTTACCAATATTACGTAGTGGAGTAGTGGGAATGAGCTGAGCAGCACGTCGCATGTAGCATGATGCACGTGAAGATGATGGATGCATTGGATTCAGATAAAGGCCGTCGTGGATGATCGTGATGACGTGCCGAATGTAGCGGTATCAGACATACAAACTGTGATCTAGGAAAAATAGAAAATTCCTAAATTCTACCCCGAATATTTATAAAATTATGTCCTTACACAAGCAAATTTTAATGATTCTTGCGCTTGTCGTAGATCTTTTCATCGTGAGAGGTAAATATCCACCAGCCACCGTCCACCATACAGTAGTGGACTATGGGAGTCTACTTTCGAGGATGAAATGGTCTACTAAAAGCACAAAAGAACTATAATGTGCTTGCCCCATGAACCAAAATTAACAACATTTGGAATTAAAGTGCATTAAAGTGGATATTAAATAATATAAACACATACATGAACTTATCGAAGATGTTAAAATATTGGGAAGGTGAAAGAAAATTAAAAAGAAATGAAGAATAAAAAGAAAATTTTCATTTGAAAACATATATTTTAGTGGTTTTAAATTTTTCAACGTCGCTAGTTTTGGAGTACGATTCCACTTTGTACTCCTAACTAATTACAATGCATTCGATTCGAAAAACCAATTTTGTTGTAGTTTCACTAGAAAATTAAATTTCCCGATTAAAGATTCCAATGTCATTTTCACATTTTACAATTTATATTTGAGTTTGAAAAAATCCCATATCATTTCAACTACACAAAATCATCATAAACTTATTACTTAAACAAGATTTTAATTCAAGAAAAAAATAAAAATATGGACATTCTCAAATTTTAGGAAGGAAAACTTATAAGAAACTTTAAAATAAAAATTCATATGCTTGATAAAGAAAAACCGATTTAAATATGAGATATATCTAAAATTTTGCACACAATTGACATTTGAAGTACAAATTATTGCCTCTTGGTCAAATATGAGATAAATTTGAAATTTCATGTCCACACATTTAAAATAGAGAGAATATGGGATAAAAAGGATGCCAAGGAGATGCAAGGCTTATAAAGATATTG
Organism: Sambucus nigra; assembly: GCA_949130495.1. Taxonomy (NCBI): domain Eukaryota; kingdom Viridiplantae; phylum Streptophyta; class Magnoliopsida; order Dipsacales; family Adoxaceae; genus Sambucus; species Sambucus nigra. The sequence goes on from OX422209.1 coordinate 123,342,060, forward strand.
GATATAAGCAGGTTGCAGTAATTATTGCACAATAATTATATATATATATATATATATATATATATATATATATATATATATATATATATATATATAGGGAGTGGATCTCATACATACCCAGTATGAGGTCCTTGTATACTATTTTTTAAAGTATTAAAAAAAAAAATTGAACTAATTTTTTATGGTATTTAAATATTTTCGGGGACCTAGGAAAATAACTCAAAATGAATTTGTTTGCCATTTTAAAAAATTAGTAAAACTATGTCACTTTTTAAATAGTTTTTAAGTTGTTAAAAACTGATATAATTTGATCAATTTTTTAAAAATTGCAAATAAAATTCTTTTTAAGCTGATATTATTTTTATGGATCCCCTTAAATGTTTAATTACCATAAAATAATCAGACCAAAAATATTTATATATATTATTTTATCAAAAATGGTCTGCACTGGGAGGGGGGGTATATATGAGAACCTCCCTCTCTCTCTCTCTCTCTCTCTCTATCTGTCTATCTCTCTCTCTCTATCTATCTCTCTATCGATCCATCTATCTATCTATATATATATATATATATCTATTATTGTTAGGCTCTCCAACATACATCATTATACCAAACATACCTAAAAACATATTGTAGGCGGTAAAATCCTACTAGTTAAGATTCACCACAGAACCATCGAACATAATTAAGAAATTAATCGCAAACACTCACACGCAAGAACAAGATGTACGTGGCTAGGCAACATGACTATGTCGACGGGAGGATCTACTTTTTAATTATCAGAGCTTTAACACTCGTGATTACATTCCCATTTTCCCTAGGGGCTAGGTTTACATTCACAATAGGAAGTTATTGAGTACTTGGAACCTCAATCATTATGATAGTTATCCCGTGATCGACTATATATTCTCCCTTGATTATCGTATGTCAGCTATCTTCAGTAGTCTTTATCTTTGTCGATAGGTATTATTGATTGGTTTAGTAGGGCACATGTACTCCTCCCACATGTGGCGGATTATTTCTGTCACAATTTTCTTAACGCTTTACACCTAATCGAGGGAGCGAAGTTTTTTTATGACTTTCAAAAGAATATTTATTGTGGTCGGAGGCTATGGAGGTAATTTTCCTTGGTAATGAATATTCATTTTACTCGTTAAGTAATGGGGGCACACTGATCTTTTGTCCCAATTAGAGGTGTACGTTGGTCATTTGGATAGTCTGAGCTGAAACGTTGGTTTCACGCCAACTATCAATTGGGGGAACATGTGTGTAATGATGGATTTGTGCATTAGAACTCATTCCAAGCCACTAAACCATCCCCCTTTTGTCAGTTGGATGCCATTGTTAAAACTTTCCTTTGTCATCAAGAGCTTAGAGCCTGTGTTTGAACTCCATTATTTATAAGTCATCTTTTTCACTTCTGGTTAGAATTTTATCTTTCAAAGTTCTTATATTTTTTGTTAATTTTCTTCATCATCTTTTAACTTAGAATGTCAGTAAAAATGGTGTATGTTATCAATGAAAACACCATTGAAGCCTTCAAATAATGTTATATTGCCATCTAGGTGACAATTGAAATGGAATCGGGTCCTTTGGATTTAAATAATGTTAATGGAGGTCACTGGATCTTTTCGTTTGTGCCTAAAGATGGGACCCCTTCCCCCAAACCGCCTCTTATTAGAGTCTTGCAAGTATTTCAATGTTGTCCTTACATAATACTCGACTAATACTTAGGGAATTGTTAATGGAATTAATCTCTTGAACGAGATTTATAGGACCTATTTAGGGATCCCATAAATTTGTTATTGCTACATGTGGGTATTAAACTCTAAGAAGGTTTACTACCTAAAGTCAAGAAAGCTTGATAGGGCCTTGGTCATCATCATACCAAATTCTGATATGGAATATTGACCCCATGGCTTCACAGTTAAGAACTAGGATAATTTTACCATTCCAAAGGTTGGTGAACCATGTAATAACCTCAGATAATCTAATGGGGGGCATGAAATAGGTTTTAATCCTTGGGCCCAAATAACATTTTTCCACAATCCTTCCAGTAGTAGCACTTTAGGTTCTTTTAACCCTATAGATATTTACGCCATTATATTTATCATCCCAACCTCCTTTAAATATGACAATGAACCGAAGAGGAAGATCTCCAAGTTTAGTCCTTCTGACCATGTTTCCATAGAAGGTAACCCAAATAAGAGACGTGTTAACCTTAAAAATAAAACCAAGTTGATTAATTACCTTATAATCCATCACCCAACTTCCAAGTCGGAGGATGTTATCCTCAACAAGGGGAAGGCCGCTTGTGAGGGCTCGACCACCAAGCCAAATCTGGCTATTGATCTTATGAGGGGAGCCTGCCTCCCTAGAGACCAATATTTGATTGCTAGCCTAAATTCTGAGAGGTTAGCCTTGCATGCCTCTTAGTCACTGTCTCTTGTAAGTGCTAAATTTTATGTCTCGTTTGTAAAAAAATTAATTTGTTAAATCATGTTGACTTTATTGTTATTTGTTTCTTGTCAATTCATCATAGACTCCGTTAATATGCTCAAAAGAAGCTCCGGTTAGAATAAAGAAGTGTGTGGCCTGATGTTTTCTTTGAATGAGGCCCAAAAGGCCTTAGATGTTGCCAAAACCACGACTACTTAGGACAAAGCCAAGATAAAGGCCATCGATGAAGAAATTTTCCAGCAAAAGGTCAAAATGGTGACTTTAAAAAAGGCAAACCAAGAGTCTGCCCAGAACCTTGTGGCTGCATTAAAAGCGAACAACACTGCCTTTGAAAAAGGTTGGGACAAAGCTTCTAACAATGCTCAAAAGCAATTAAGCTTTGTCTAGAAGGCCTTTTTAAAAATAGGGTTGGGACGAGGTGTAGTGAAGGATCTAATTTTGGGGGACTCTAAGATGTTTTTTTAATACAATCCTGGAAACCCTCCTAACTTGGAGAGAGGGGAAGAAGAAAGAAAAGAAACGGTTGAAACCGAAGGTCAAATAAGGTCCCAAGGAGAAGATTCCCCCATTTTAGTATTTCTTAAGGATTTTTGTAAATTTTAATTTTTTTTTTTGTTTTTCTTTTATCCATGTAGGGCTTTTCCCCACACAACATTTTTGAATGAAAAAAGAATTCTTTTCCTTTTGCTTCCTTTTTGGTGAGGGAGTGGTACAATATGGAGTAATTCGATAGGTAATTGTTGAATGAGGTTATAACGAATTATTCAATGTAGTCTTCCACCTCATTATATACCTCCCAATATTGTATGTTGTACTCACAAAGATGCTTCTCATAAAAGTCTATGAGCTATGATATCTGGCTAGATCATGGTGGATCGTTGCTTTCTAGCCTTTTCTCCTCGCATGTACAATAACGAAAGCTGGGGGTACTCCGGTTCTTATAAGGTCTAATCACATGTTCGATCTTGGGAGGGATGTGTTCAATACGTTCGTCTTAATGATCACCATGAGATGTCGAGTGCTCACCGTGTGAATGAGATATGACCATTTCTGGCTGGTAAGGTTAAGGAAGGTAACTCAATTTCCATAAACGGTGCCAATTATAGGCGGTAAAATCCTACTAGTCAATATTCAGCATAGAACAAACAAACATAATTAAGAAATAAAGAACACAAGAACAAGATGTAATTGGTTCGATACATCCATGAGAGGTTTTACTTATCTATTATTAGAGCTTCAACACTCGTGATAACACTGCCCTTTTCCTTGGGGCTAAGTTTACATTTATAACAAAAGGTGATTGAGTAATTAGGACTTTTATCAATATGATTGTTGATGTAAAAAACTAGATTTAAACTAATTATTTAATCACAGATAAAAATAAATAAGACAAGAGATTTTTAAAGTGGTTCAGCCTTGAAAGAATGGCCTACGTCCACTGCTTGTGTTATTACTGACTGTTTGCAGAATTATCGATAATGGGTTTACCAAGAAATTCCGAGTCCCTACTAATGAGGAGGTTATAATGTATTTATAGCCTTGAGGCGGTACAAATGAAAGAATAATACACAGCTGTCCAATAGGCGCATGCGTCTGTGTGATAATAATGAGCATTAAATGCGCAGTCATCCTCTTGATTATCCGGATATGAATGCTCTGTACGAGATGCAGCTCGGACCGCCTAAGCTCCTCGGACTGCCTAAGTAGCTCGGTATACATGAGTTGCTCGGTACAATAGAGTTCCTCGGAGAACACTTGTTGCTCGAAGCATTCTGAGTTGGTCGAGGAGGTTGAGTTCCTCAGAGTCAAGGTGTTGTTCAAAAATGTTTGCGGGTACCATGTAAGTTGACACATGTCTCCATATAATCGGTCCACGTCAGCAGACTAAATTTGGTATCAACAGAAGCCCCCAATGTTTTGCAGTTTGATGTTGAAGAATTGTATGGAACATTACGCTGCCTAAACTTTATGGATTTTAGACAATCGTTCGTTGTTTATAGCCCCTTTTTGAGTGCATAGTATCAGGATTTTTAAAGTATTTTGAATTTCAATAACCGCTTTGTGTTACGTGCCTTTTTCTTCTTTTTAGCCGTCGGATACACAATCATCCATCTTGTTAATCATTGCTTTTCTCCATTCTCGAGGTAAAGTATTTAAACGCTTCAAAAACTCGATCGTCTTTTACTTTTTCAAATCTGCATCTTTAGAACTTCTTCACTTCTTCTCTATCTTGTGCGTTCGTTTCTTCCATTGTTCGTTGTCACCTGATTCATCTTTTTCCTGTAAGATCTTCTTCCTTCTCTTTTATTTCTTTTGTTCATCATGGTTTACCTTGTTGAGTCGCTTGATAAATTTCGTTCTGATTTTTCTATTCCTTCCTGGGTCATATTGGAAGAGCTTTCTGAACCACTTGACTATTTTCGTTTGGCAGAGGGACATTGGTTCCCCAGTCTCTTTGTAGCTGAATGTGGCTTTTTCTTTTCCTCCAAATCCCTTATGTTTGGAGTTCTGTCAATTTTTTGATGTTGTTCCTGCGAAAATAGCACCAAACACTTGGAGAATAGTTAATGGAGTTCATAGGTTAAACCAAATTCATGGAGCTCATTTAGGAATTCCAGAAATTATGTTTTTCTATAGATGGGTTGTTAATGATATCATATTTTATTTAAAAAATAGGCTTTTAAATAGGGCTTTAGTTGTCAATCTCCCAGATGCTAACAGGGATAACTTCGAGCATGGAGTTGTTATGAAAAATTGGCAACATGCTCCATTAAATGGAAATGATGTGTATCAGGGTCCTAGATGCCCTCCTTATGGCAATGGGATAAGTTGTTTTTGTTTTATTTTATTTTTGAAATTGTGTTTTCTTTGTGTTTGATAAAATGCATTATTGACATTTTAATTTTTGTTTATTTGTAGTTGATAGCAAAAGAAAATCCCCAAAAGAGACTGATGTCAATTTGAAGCACTTGAAACTTATTTGGAGTTTGCACCAAACCGTTGCTGACGAACATATCAGATCAGCCTCGTACTTGCTTCAGTACAAGAGCTACACTTTGTCTTTTACTGCTTGTCCAGTGGTGGGTGACATCGACCCATTACCAGCCTCTAAAGGTTCCTCTCCTGAATCAAATCTTCCCCTCTGTATTAGAATGAACAGATGAAAAGCTCTTTCATACTTTGACAAACCAGACTCTGCCAATGTGGAGGCAAAGAGAAATAAGAAGGATATCCCAGAGGAGGGGACAAGAAAAGTTGATGCACCCCCTCTTGTTGCTGCTAAGAAAGTTACTGAGAAACCCCCTGTGGCTCCGAGCAAGGTTGTAGTTGTTTCTCCTCTAAGCGAGGTAATCGGTATATCACCGACCAAGACAACATCCTTGGTTGAGAATGTTCCTGCTCCCACGAGGAGGTTAAAGAAAAGTTCCTCGGATAAACTGTCTGAACCTATCTCTCAGCCTTTAACTACTGGAAGTGGCGTTCCCACTTTTATTCTTCCGAGCTCTGTTATGGGCTTTGTGAAGTCTTGGATTATTCCAGAAATCCAAGGTCTTGAAGACACTCTTTCTTGGGATAGGGTTACCACCTTGGAAGCTCAACATATTGCCTCAATAAGTATTACTAATCTAAACTTTCATTTTTCAATGTTCTATATTTGTACTGACTCAAAGTTATTTTTCTTATCAGCTGGTAACATGTTTCAATACTATTTTTAAAAAGGATGAAGATCTTAAAGCTTCGAGATCCTCAGGAGGTGTGGAGGAGGCTTTTGTAGGTCTGACTCAATCCTTAAAGGATTCTCATCAGAAATATGAAGAAGATAAGGTTTCTTGGGAGAAGCAACTTAAGTCCATCGAGCAAGAGAGAGAAAAAGTTGTGGAGGCCTCTCAGGAGTTGGAGAGGAAAATGAAAGAGTTTAAGAAGAAAAATAAAGAGCTTGAAGAAAAGATCAAGAATGCTGAAGAGCGTGAGACCAAGCTCAAAACTACTGAAGAGGAACTTGGTAGACTTCGTGAAGCTGATCGTTAGAAGGTAGAGGTAGAAGGAAAGTTTAAGGTAGCCGAGGAACTTCTTACTGAGAGGATTTCCTCAGAGAAAGCAAAGAGAAAACTTGTTGTTAAAAAGTCCTTTAGCACTGGCTGGGATAAAGGTTGGAACAAAGGCCTAGTTGCCATGTCCTCTCAGATGGATTTTTCTAGCCTCAAATTCTTCAGGGATGGATGGATTGCTGCTCTGCAGGAGTTAAAGGTCTCAGAGAGTTTTGAACTTTTTCAGCACCATGTTCATGGTCCTCCTCCCTCTCCTGGAGAAGAAGAAGAGGATGAATATGCCTCTGAAGAGTCTTCAATGATGATTGGAGACCAAGTTCCTCCCGTTCCGATTGTTCAGACTTTATATGAGAAACTTCAGCCCATCAGTATTTCAACCGAGCAACTGCCGCTATCCTTCGAGCAACCAGCCTCCTCATCTCAGCTTTTCGAGGAAGTCGCAAAACACAAGGAGAAGGTGTAAATTTGCTCAGGCTTTAATTTTATTATTTCTTTTGAATGTAACCCTGAACCTTGTACTTGTCTTTTGATGAATAAAAATTTGAGTTTTTGTTGTTCATGTTGACTTTCTTCGTCTTGCTCTGCCTTTATCATTTATTAATCCTGTTTATGGCTTCTCTTTGCTAGTTTATGGCCAGGATGGAACTCTTGTCAGCTCACGATACTGGGTTGATGAAAAAATGTAATGAACATTTCAAAGCTGGCCATACATATTTGGATGAGTCATAAATTTTTGATACCCTGGGCTTAGATGCCTCTGAACGAGCAGTGGAAGCTTACCAATATCTGAAATGCTTAATCGACCGAGCTGTTGCCAATAATGTGGCTTATTACGAGATGATTGAAGATCTCCAGGGTACCATCGAGGAACTTCAACAACAATACAAGGAATCTTCTACCCTTTTGCATCAGGGGTATGAGAAAAAGTATTAGCAACTAAATGCTGACAAAGGATATGATAAGTTAGTCGCTGCTTATGACTTTAAGGAGAGGACTTTGAAGACCGAGATTGAAGAGCATAGGCAGATCGCAAAACTGCTGGAGCAGGAAAACAATAACTTGCGAGGAGAGATATCCCAACTGAAATCTGCAGCATCTACCTCAGGAGCCTTGGTCCCTGTCAATGACGAAGGTTTCTCGTTTCTGGAGGTTGAAAATGCCAATTTAAGAGACGAATTGGAAACTTTAAAGAGAATTGGACCCTCTACATCTGCTCGTGGATGAGCAAGAGTTTCTCGGGGACGAGCAAGAGCTACTCGGGTTACTATTGAAGAGGCGAGAACTCAAGCATCTTTAGAAAATCAAGCAGTTCAGTTGGTTGTGAAGAATAAGGCTCTGGCAGAGATGTCCAAGAAGATTCTGGACCTTAACGAGGGACTTTCCACACAAGGATCCGCCTTGGAGAATAAAGAAATTTGTGTGAATAATCTCCACGAGCAGCTGGAAAGGTTGACTTACCAATTCCACAAACAGCCTAGAGAGTTTTGGATGGCTGGCTATAATGAAGCCCTCTACCATTTTGATGATCGAATCCAGTAAGCGAATAATGAGGGTTATAAACAAGGATGGCTTAATGCACTAGGTGTATTAAAATTAGAGCAGGGCCATTATCTATGGGATTATCATAACCCTGGTTTGCTCGAGTTGCCTATGCCACCTTTTAAACTTGACATGAGCTGGATTCCTGCTCGGGCAATCCCTCAGTGCTTAATCTCCAAATATCTCGGTGACTACAGTCTTCATTCTAACGTTGGTATTTCTCACCCTGAGCATCTGCTTGATCGGCCATCAGTGATGAATGTTCGAATGCTTCGAGATCTTAATTTCATAAATTCTCCTTATGCCTTAGACGATCCTCCTGCTCGAGTAGAACCTGTTTCAAAGGCAAAAGGGAAGAAACCAGTAGAATAGGATTAGGATTTTATGTAATAATTTCTACTTTTTACAGCATATGCAATCCTTCTGGTTTTGAATGAAAAATTTTAATAATACATTTCTCACGTCATTTGTAATTTTACTTAGTATGAATGAAAATTTGCCTTTTGTCATTTCATTTCTTCTAAATAATTTGTAGAATGTTTTTGCTTGTTGGTCGGAAAATATATATATGCTTGTGACATACTGATCTCATTGCAGTGATTTATTAATCTTTAATTCTAAATAATAAAACAACTTAGACTTCATGGTATTACTTAATTTAAACAACCGGAGTTGATTGAAATTGGCTTACCGACCAACTAGAGGTTTGAGATTTTTATTTCTGACCAACCGGAGTTGGTGAACTTTTATTCCCCGACCAACCGCAGTAGGTGGATTTATTTTACCGTCCAACCGTAGTTGATGGACCGACCAACCGTAGTTGGAGGGATTTATTTTACCGATCAACCGTAGTTGATGGAAAGACCAATCGTAGTTGGAGGGATTTATTTTATTGACCAACCGTAGTTGATGGACCGACCAACCGTAGTTAGAGGGATTTATTTTATCGACCAACCGTAATTGATGGACCGACCAACCATAGTTGGAGGGATTTATTTATCGACCAACCATAGTTAGTAGACCGACCAACCGTAGTTGGTAGACCGACCAACCATAGTTGGTAGGATTTATTTTGAACTTGATGCATAGTGTGTAGCACTAATACTCCGAAAAAAATTCAACAAAAGGAGAGAATAGGGTAAAACATCCAAAGCTTTATTCATATCGAAGAAAACTGCATTACATAAGGATTGAACTACTGATAATATTTGCGCAGATACTCTACATTCCATGCATTCTTAAACTCCTCTCCTTCTAAGGTTTCAATCCTATATGTCCCTGGTTAAACAACTTCTGTCACTCTGTAGGGTCCATGCCAGTTAGCGTCTAGTTTGTTATGTCTTTGAATTACTTTCTTTAGCACATAGTCCCCTTCTTTCAAGTCACATTTCTATACTCTCTTGTTGTAGAACAGAGCTGTTCGTTGCTGGTATGCAACATTCCTGATTGCTGCTTCTTCTCTAACTTCCTCGAGCATATCCAAGTCTAATCTTCTCATCAAGTCACTGATAGGAGAATTGAAATTCAGCACTCTGTGTGTGGGGAGGCCCAGCTCGACAGGTATAACAGCTTCACTTCCAAATGCCAGTGTGTATGGAGATTCTCAGTTTGATGCTCGTGGTGTAGTACGATAAGCCCACAACACAGAATGTATCTCGTTAATCTAGTTTGCCTTCGCGTTATCCAGTCGTTTTTTAAACCATTCAGTAGCGTTCTGTTCATCACCTCAGTTTGCCCATTGCTCTGAGGATGGCCTGGTGCAGAGTGGGTTTTCAATATGTTTGATTGGTGATAATATGCAGCAAACTCCCCGTTATCAAATTGGGTTCCATGATCAGTAATGAATGCATAGGGAAGACCATATCTGTAAATGATATTCTTCAAAATAAATTGATACACCTTCTCATAAGTCATATCAATAAGAGGTTCAGCTTCCACCCATTTAGTAAAATAATCCACAGCGACGACGAGGTATTTGAACCTTCCTCTTGTCGTCGGGAGTGGCCCGACCAAGTCCATTCCCCACATGGAAAATGGCCAAGGGGATGTTATGGGTGTTAGCAATGCCTGAGGAGTTCTTCTAAGGGACAAAAAGCGTTGAATTTGTCACATTTGTTGGCATACGCTATACAATCAGCCCTCATCGTTGGCCAATAATATCCCTGCGTCATTATTCTTTGCAAAAGCGTCCGACCTGCTACATGAGCTCCACAGGACCCTTCATGGACCTCTTCAACCAAATCTTTCACCTCGAAAGGGTGCACACATCTTTGCAGACCTGCTATAATTCCTCGTCTATATAGAATACCATTAGTCAATACATAACGAGCAGCTTTAAACTTTAGTTTCTTGGCTGCGAGTTTATCGGTTGGTAATTTCCCTTCCTCAATATATGCCCTGATGGGATCCATCCAAGATGGTCCTAAATCAAGGGTAATAAATTTCATCATTAGATCTTCATCTATGCTTCGACTAGCCAAGACTTCTATTGGGATTGTTCTTCGTAACTCAGTGCATGTGGCTGAAGCTAACCGAGCTAAGGCATCTGCTCTTGCATTCTCCAATCTTGGTATTCTAATTATCTGTACTGCAATCAGGCTTGATAAAACCTCCATTGCTTTTGCATGATACCTGATCATTAATTCTCCTTTGGCTGCATATACTCCCAGCATTTGATTTATGATCAATTGCGCGTCACTGAATACGATAACCTGCTCCGCCCCCATGGTTTTTGCCAGGCCAAGTCCTGCAATCATAGCTTCATATTCAGCCTCATTATTAGAAGCCTTGAATTAGAAGCACAAAGCATACTCCACATCGACCTCATCTGGGCTGTTCAAAATAATCCCTGCCCCACAGCGTGTAATGCAAGATGAACCATCCACATATAGATTCCATATAGGTACCTCATCCTCAAATTTTTTATCGAATAAAGTTCCTCGGTGGAATATTTGTTGCTTCCTTTTATCCTCCTCTAGTACTTCTTACTGCTCGTCGACCATCTCCCCCTGATCGTCAACTGACTTAAGTTGATCGGGGGTTTAAATTTGATGATCCTGTAACATCCATAGGTTGGCTGGTATTCAGCTTTTGCTCCTCGGAGGTGTCAGGATAAGTGAATTCTGCGATAAAATCTTCTACTGCTTGCCCTTTAAGTGACGACCTAGGCTCATAAATTATATCATATTCACCAAGTTCTACTGCCCAGTACATTAGTCTCCCTGATTTTTCTGGTTTATGAAGAGCTTGCCTCAGTGGCATATTGGTATACACTACTATGGTATGAGCTTGAAAGTACGACCTCATTCTTCTACTTGCTTCGATCAACGCTAGTGACAACTTTTCTAGTCTTGGATATCTGATCTCTGCTCCTCGGAAGGCCTTGCTAGTGTAATAAATTGGTTTTTTCACTCCATCCTCCATTATTATCAATGATGAGCTAACTGTATTCTCCGAAACTTCCAGATACAAGTACAATCTTTCTCCCATCACTGGCTTGGACAACAGTGGGGGTGCTCCCAAGTATTTCTTTAACTCTTGAAAGGCCTTCTCGCATTCATCATTCCATTCAAACATTTTTTGGAGTGTTTTGAAGAATGGGAGGCATCTATCAGTTGCTCGTGATACAAATCTATTAAGTGTTGCAACTCGCCCTGTGAGACTTTGCACTTCCTTCTTCGTCGTTGGAGATCGTAGCCCCAATAGAGCCTTGATCTTTTCTGAATTTACTTCAATACCTCGTTGGTTGACAATATACCCAAGGAACATGCCTTCTCGTACTCCGAATATGCACTTGGTAGGGTTCAACTTCATTTGATATTTATCTAATTGATCAAAGGTTTTACCTAGATCAATTAGATGGTCAACAGCTTTCTTGCTCTTCGTCATCATATCATCAACATAAACCTCCATATTGTGACTGATTTTGTCTACAAACACCTTGCTCATCAGCCGCTGATATGTTGCACTTGCATTTTTCAAACCAAAAGGCATAACATTATAACAGTAAGTTCCCCTAGGAGTAATAAAAGAGGTACTCTCCCTATCTTCAACTTTTATTTTAATCTGGTTGTAACCAGAATAAGCATCCATAAAGCTCAACAACTCGTGTCCCGAGGTAGCATCCACTAATTGATCAATTCGGGGCAAAGGAAAATGATCCTTTGGGAATGCCTTGTTGAGGTCGGTGAAGTCTACACACATCCTCCACTTGTTGTTCTTCTTCTTCACCATCACCACATTAGCTAACCAGTCTGGATATTTGACATCTTCAATAAAGCAAGCTTTTTGGAGCTTCTCGACCTCCTCTTGTATAGCTTGGTTCTTCTCGAGGCTGAACACTCTTCTTCGCTGCTTCACAGGTTTGATTTCCTTATTCACATTAAGTTCATGACACAAGAAATTTGGGTCTATTCCTGGCATATCTTCGTGGCTCCATGCGAAAGTTTGTTTTCGACTTTTTAGGAAGGCTATCAATTCCTGTTTTAGTGGGGTATCCAACGATGAGCCGATTTGAGTTGTTCGTTCTGGGTGTTCGTCGTCCAGAATGACATTTTCAGTATCTTCCACCACCTGACCTTTTGCGAGCTGCGACTCGTCTCTAGGATTTAACATTTCAATTTCTGCACCTTCATCCACTTGATAGGTGGTAGTCTTTTTCCTAGATTCTTCCAGTTCTTCTTGCTCGGCAGACGAATAGTAGCATTCCCGAGCTACTTTTTGGTCACCCTTCACAATTCCTACTCCAAAGTTAGTTGAAAATTTTAGGCATTGATGTACAGTAGATGGTACTGCTTCGAACTTCTTCAATCCTACCCTTCCCATGATGTTATTGTAAGCTGATTGAACATTCTTATCCATCACAAAAAAGCGCACTCTTTCTGTTCGAGAAGCAGGCCATGTACCGATGAACATATCCAACTTGATCGTCCCAAGTGGAAAAACTTTCTCGCCAGTAAAATTGAGGAGGGGCCGATGATATGGCTCCAACTGGGATAGCTTTAGGTTCAAACTATCAAAACATGGGTAGAACATAATATCTGCCAAGCTGCCATTATCCACCAAGACTCGCGAAATCACAACTTCCTTCATCCTAATTTTGATCACCAATGGATCATCATGAGGGTATAGCACACCTGCGAGGTCATTCTTAGAGAAATCGATGACCAGTTTATCTTTGTTTACCTTCCTCGGGCGATCATCCTCAGCTAGATTTATCCTTTGAATATATGAACAAGCTTGAGCCTCATTGAGGTAAGCTTTCCTTACCGCATTAAGGTCTCCACCTCCTGCATCTCCACTAGTAATAACATTGCAATCAAATGATCCAAAACGGATAGAAAATACCTCACGTTCTGGCTGTTTTGGTCTTTTGGGGAGATCGGGGTCGTCTTGATCTTCATCCAGGTATTCTTCATGATTTCTCTTCTTATCTTCTTTTGTTTGTCGAGGAGATCTAAACCTCTGCCTTGCTCGGTCGTTGCTTTTTCCACCATTTCGGTGATCCACACACTTGTTTAATTTTTCTCGCCTAATGAGCTCTTCAATTTCATTATGGAGAGCTATACAGTTTTTGGTCATATGACCATGATCCTTATGGAAATCACAATATTTGGATTTATCCCTTTTGTCAAGATCTGCCTTTATTTTTTTAGGCCAGTTTAACTCCTTGTTGTTCTTGATCTCTTCCAAAACGTGGTTTATATCTACCTTCAAAGGAGTACAGTTTCCAAATTTCTTCAACTGTTCCAATGCTTGCTTTGCTTTTGACTGCTTGTTACCACCATTATTCTTTTGATCCTTCTTCTCAATCTTTTCGGCCTCAACTTTGGTCTCCTTAGTGTCCATGCTCTTCTTTGCAGCCATAGCTTCCTCGGCATTCATGATTTTGGCTACTTTTGCCATTAATTCTGACATGGTTCTAGGTGAATCTTTGGCCAAAGTATAGTACAATTTATTTGGCAACAATCCACTCATCAGAGCAGTGATTGCTGTCTTTTTCTCGTAATCAATAACTTCGAGCTTCTCGTTATTGAAACGAGTAATATAATCCCTGGTGCTCTCACCTGCTTTTTGTCTAACGCTTAGCAAGTGTGCTACTCGCTTAACTGGTTTTGATCCAAAACAGAAGTTTCCAATAAAGATCTCGGCCAGTTGAAAGAAAGTTGCAATCTTCCCCCGAGGAAGATTGTTGTACCATATTTGAGCAGATCCAGTGAGAGTTCCTGAAAATGCCCTACATCGCATCTCGTCTGGAACAGCATAGATATCAACAGTTTCCTGATATTGTTCTGTATGTAGAACATGATCAGTTTTTCCATCATATTTTGGTGTTACCACAGGGACTTTGAACTTTGATGGTGTGGAAAAATCCACAATTTCTTGGATAAAAGGTGTCCCTTGGACAAAAGTTCTTTGTAGGGGATTTTTGGCTTTAGTCATTTCCCCTAGTCTATCCTCCAACCTCTGAATAGAGCCTTTCCATGCGTCATTTGCCTCCTCGGGCATGTTGGTCCGAGCAACTGATCGTGTTGAATTTGCCTCTTGGGATCTTTCACGATGAGCAGCTGGTCGGGATTGGGCAGAACCTTCCTTTAAATCAGAGAATCGTTGAGATTTCCTTAACACCATCCTAGGGGAACTTTTATTCCTCCTAGGACCCAAACGATCAAAGGGAGAGACTCTACTCAATCTTTCAAGAGCACTGGTCCTTTCTGGAGATAGCGTGACGTTTTGTTCAGTATCTGTGGCTCGTACTGATGAAGTTCGGCCAGGTTAATAAGAAAAATCATTAGATCTATCAGTGCGATATGAATCGACATGTCTAGATTGAGATTTCTCTGGTAGTAATGTTCATCTAATTCGTGAAGAAAGCAATTGGGTATTTCTCTGAATGCTTCGTTGTCCTGACTGGGTAGGTGCTCCACCCTTAATAGTTTGCATGAGTTGTCGCATTGTTTCTTGCATGGCGGTCTGGCCCTGGGCTAAATTAACCATTATTCTAGCCAGATCTTGGACACTTGGAGGAGTGGATGGATTTGGGGGGTTTCCAGCATTTCGATTACTGGATTCCGGATTATCAGCCATTGGAGATGAATTGTTTTGGTGAAAAATGATAGTTTCAGTCGTTTCCCATAGACGGTGCCAATCTGTTGATGTAAAAAACTAAATTTAAACTAATTATTTAATCACATATAAAAATAAACAAGACAAGAGATTTTTAAAGTGGTTCAGCCTTGAAAGAATGACCTACGTCCACTGTTTGTGTTATTGCAGACTGTTTGCAGAATTCTTGATAATGGGTTTACCAAGAAATTCCGAGTCCCTGCTAATGAGGAGGTTGCAATGTATTTATAGCCTTAAGACAGTACAAATGAAAGAAGAATCCACAGCTGTCCAATAGGCGTATGCGTCTCTGTGATAATAATGAGCATTAAATGCGCAGTCATCCTCTTGATTATCCGGATATGAATGCTCTGTACGAGATGCAGCTCGGACCACCTAAGTAGCTCGGTATACATGAGTTGCTCGGTACAGTAGAGTTCCTCGGAGAACACTTATTGCTCGGAGCATTTTGAGTTGGTCGGGGAGGTTGAGTTCCTCGGAGTCAAGGTGTTGTTCAAAAATGTTTGCGGGTGTCATGTAAGTTGACACCTGTCTCCACATAACCGGTCCACGTCAGCAGACTAAATTTGGTATCAACAATGATAGTTATCCGTAGTTCACCAGACGTATATTCTTTCTAGATTCTTGTAGGTCAGTTATCTTCAGCGGTTTTTATCTTTGCTGATAATAATGATTAATCGGGTCAATAGGGTACATGCATTCCTTCCATGTGTGCTAGATTGTTTCCCTCAAGCATACTTGTTTTTAATAAATACTAGAAAACTGAAATTTTTAACCAGATTTGGTGCGGCTGTTCTCCATAATGAGAAGATCATTTACAAAAATATTCAATTCGAAAGTGGGTGAGATGATGATCCAATGTTTGAATGGTTGAAAATGCACATATGAACTTGATAATTATTTCATCCACTAAATGATTGAATTTTTTAATGAAACCATTTGTGGATGACCTCCTTAGTGTGTGTATGTACACACACACATACAAACACACACACAGAGATTCTCCAACACACTTCACTTAACACACTAAAACATACACCTCACTTATTCTCACTTAAGTTACTTGGTTGGGTCGAGTCATTCTAAAAAACTCGGCTCGACATGTTATTATATAGTACACTTAAGATAGAATAAGTGAGGAGTGTTATTTAGTATGTGAAGTGAGGTAGTTGGAGAGCCTCACCGTGTATATATAAAAAAATATGGGGGCATTGGAAACATTTAGTGACTAATTTTATAAGTAATTCATTCAGTATCCTATGTTTATATTTATAGAAGAGAAGTGTTAGCAAGTTTTTCAGCAGAAAACTCTTTTAATGAAACACATAGATGGATTATTTATCTCGCAAAGCGCTTAGATAGGTAGCTTTGTAATCTCATTCAAATTTATATACTAGTTTTGAAACATGACATTATTTGAAACATTACGAGTATAATTGAAACTTTATGCACTAGAAAGAAAATTAGTTTAAATTGAGTATTGTAGCTCATTTCTTTTTACTCATATGCACTTTAAAGATATGTCAATTTAGATTTTTTTCGTGTCAAGTTCGTGTCTGTATGGATACAAGGCCGAAGCTATAGTGTATGGAGCTTGCGCAAGTGCCCCACCCAGAAATTGATTATATATATATATATATATATATATATATATATATATATATATATATATATATATATATATATATATAACTTTAAAGTAAATTTGCAATACTTAAAAAAGATTTTAACGGTTTAATATGGTTAGTTTATTTTTCTTATTGTTGTTTTTAGTTTATGGTTATTTTTTTTGTTGTTTAATATTTGATTTACTTTGATGTTGTTATTGTTTTGTTTAGGGGGTTTATTTATTATGATTTGTTTGTTTTTTAGGGATTTGCAAGTTGTTGTTTAGTTTAGGGAGAAATAGTATCATGTGTGAAGTGCATCACGTGTCCATGCTCAACATAAATAACGATACGATACGTATGTGATACGTGTTTTACATGTTTTCCACTATTCAAACAAAAAAAATTAAATGTACATACGTGTCATGTCTTTATTTGTATTGAGTACAGACACTTGGTCCCCTCCAACATGATAATATTTATCTTGTTTAGGAGTTTGATTAACATATTACGTGCATTTGTATTTTTGTATCCGAGCTTTTGTTTATTTGAGTTGTAATTGTTTATAAGTACAAATTATTAATTGAATATTTTTTTAAAAAATTAAAAGTGACCCTAAAAAAATTCGGATCGGGAGGTTTCGTCCTCGAACCCCGAACTGATCGATGATTTGTAGATATCGATGCCCCACCATACTGTAATGATGATTTGTACATAGCAATGCCCACCAAATTATTAATTGGGTTTGTATCATTTGTTTTTTCAAAATATTTTATGCTGCAAGAGTTTTCACGTCTAGTATGTAGTTCCCATATAATTTTCAATGAAAGCTTCATAGTTCGGTTCTAGATATACAAGGATTTTCCATATCTTGCTTAGTGGCTTCTAGAAACTAGGAATCCATTTTCGCTCAAAACAGACAAAGTTGAACCTAGAAGTTAGATCAACTTATTAAGGTGTCCGGGATGATGCGTTGAATCATGTTTTCCGGCCTTACATTCTTGACTTTCAAATTAGTGACCTTAGACTACAACTCAATGACTCATTGAATTCTTCTAAACTCATTTCCAACTGGTGAGATTTATTCAAAGAGGAAATACCAAAATATAAAAGAAAAGAAAAAAGAGGCGTAAGGCTACCGTTCTTAAGAATTGTTCTAAACATGAAAAGTTGTTTTATAATACAAGCTGAAATGGCTGGTAGCCCTATAGAGATTGAGGCTTCGGAATAAAATATTTAATGCAAAATTGATGCGTTTGATTGAATTTAGACGACAAGGGATGATAGATATATTTTTCTTTTTTGAAACCGATGAGAAGACAATTTTAACAAATTGAAAGTGCTTTGAACAAGTTTTTATTGTATTTATCATTATTATATCTCATCAATTCCAAATTGAGAGCTTCTATTTGATATCGAAGTTAATCATGGTACATTCAGTCGTTTACGGTAGAGTTTCGTTTATTAGTTACTTTCAAACAATAAAAAATGAACTCTTAATGTGGAAATCACGAAACAAAAGAAATGTTTATAATGTGTCTATCATATATTATAGAGTTAATTATACCTATGCTCCATGAATTATACTCCTCCCAATACTTTATCACCGGTTCTTTCGATTTTTTCAATTCACCCCCTAATATCGAAAACGACTACAATTACCCACTGCCATCTAAAACTATTAACTTTGGGTAAAAACACGTTAATCATGTGCGTGGCATTTTGTCCAAATGTAATTATTTATGAAAAAAAATTTAAATTACAGAAAAAACAATGAAAAATAACAAAAAATATGAAAAAAAATATTGGAAAAATTCTGAAAAAACAAATATATATTTAAAAATTCTGAAAAATACGAAAACAATATTTAAAATCTGCAAAATTTTAAAAACTAATCAATGAGAAAATTATTTCCCACAAAATTAAATTATTCCCATCAGTAAAAAATGATTTGCGTACACATTAATTTGTTTAGGATATAAAATTTGATTTCTAGCATGCAGAATTATACAAAAAATAATCTAGAAATACATATTGAAAATACAAATACATATTGAAAATTCGTAAACAATTAAAATTCTGAAAATTACCAAAAAATATAAAAAAACAGGAATTTTTTTTCAATTACTCAAAAAAATATAAAGAACAGAAAATACGAATATATCAAGGTTCTAAAAAACGCGGGGCGTGATTGAGGCGTGGAGGCCAAGCCTTAAGCCTTAGAAGCCTAGACGGGCCTAGGCGTAAAAAGGCGTGAAAAGGCGTTTAGGCCTTCTTAATATAATTTAATATTTTTTAACCATAACAAGGCTATTAAAATACAAAAATTGCACATATTATAAAAATATGTCTGAATATATGCAAATTAAAATACTATTTGATTATTTTGGATGAGATAATGGTCCGTCTTGTAAACAAATTCTTTAAAAGGCGACATCGTTTCACTAAAGCATTATTGTTTTTAGAAAAAAGTGCGCCTTAAGGGTTTTACCAAGAATAAGGCGTGAAAAACGTAAGGCGAGGCGTTTCTCCCAAGCCTTTAGCTTAGGCGTGCCTAGGCGGAGCCTAGGCGGGTTTTTTAGAACAGTGGAATATATATTTAAAAATTCATAAATATACCAAAAAAATATTCAAAATCTGAAAGTTCTAGAAAAAATAATTCATAAAATATATTTAAAATATTTATTGAAAAATACATTGAAATACAAAAAGACATTTAAAAATATGGAAATTCGTAAACAACAAAATGATTTCTAGCAATAATAAATATGTAAGTTCATAATAAAAAAAATTAAAATATAAAATTTTAATGTTTTTTGGAAAATACATTAAAATACAAAAAATAATTTACAAATATAAATATTTCCAGAATATAAAATGGTTTTCAGCAAATAAAAAATGTTTTCCATCAATAATAAATCATTCCCATCATATATAAATTATTTCCAATCATAAAAAATGATTTTTCAGCAATATAAATATTTTCATCATATAAAGAATGATTTCCAGCAAAAAATGGTTTCCATCAAATACAAATAATTTTCAGCAATACAAAAATGATTTTTCAGCAATCTAAAAATGATTTTCCGCAAATAATAAATAATTTGCAGTAATAATAAATTATTTTCAACAATAAAAAAAAAATTGTACAAAAAAAAATTATTTTCAGCAGTAAAAAATTATTTTCATCAAATACAAATTATTTCCACCAATAATTTCCTGGGAAAAAAAATAGATCTAAGAAGAAAAAAATAGCTCTAAATTATTTCAAGCGAAAAAAAAACAGATCCAAACCTACAGAAATAAATACAAAAAAAAAACAAAAGGAAATTAAAGAGAAAAAACGAAAAACGAATCTAACCACGAGGGCGCGCAAGGGGAGTTTGGACAGCGAGCAGAGGACGGCCAGAGGCGTGGGAGGGGGGTTGCACACATGGGGGCAGGGGACGGGGGTGGGTGGTGGAGCGGAGGAGGAGTGGGTAGGGGGAGCAAGTGGGTGGGTGGGGAAGGGGGGGTGGGGGGGGGTGTAAGGGAGGGAAGGAGGTCTCAACCATGTAGGTAGAGAGAGGGAGAAGAAAAAGGAAAAATAAAATTGAAAGAGGGAAAAAGAAAAAATAGTTCATTAAAATCAAGTGCCATACACATGATTAAGGTTTTTGTCAAAAGTTAACAGAGTTGGAGGATAGGAGCTGAATTGTAACCTTTTTCAATGTTTGAGTGGTTAATTGAAAAAAGTTGAAGTATTAGAAGAAATATAATTCAGATTACCTAAGTGTAATTAATATTATATGAGAAATTGATATACGATTGAGTATGAACTGTTTATGCTTTTTATTTCCACTTATAAAGTGTTTTAATGTTTTGGTTTTACATTTGCAAAAATGTAAAAGTAGTTTTTTATAACCATTTTTAATTTCTCGAGCTATTCTAGTAACCAATTGACATAAATGATCATTTCCTTTTTGAATATACGCATTCTGGGATTGAGAAATTTCCTTCAATCACACTAGCAAAGAAAAATTAAACTAGAGAGGTCAAGAGTCTACTCCTTTAATCCTAACACTTCCATTCATTATTCCATATTGTACATTTTCAATTCAGGTCTTCTGATTAATAATAACCTATAAGTTGGTCTAATTTAAACTACACGTTTTCAACCACTCCACTAATATATTTTGGAATCAATGTTTTCACCTTGACTTTAGCTCAATGAAAACAACTTTGTAGTATAAATTAACCCATACCAACTAGATTAGATAAGAATGTTAAATTTATTTTACTACAACAGGCAAGACAGTTATCAAATCATATCTAAGCACCGCATTTGATCTTTGACGCTGTGTTAATCTGTGAGTGACGCTTAAATATGTGAAATATGACTAGGAAGTCGTAGTTACCTATCGCAACAAATATATATTAAATCTATATTTTATTTTTTTATTTACGTAGGCACTTTTAGGGATGAAAAATTACCAAAGTCAAAGTACAACCATTAAATGTACAACCACTAAATGTATCAACGTTTAGGCCTATCGAGGGGTAGGTAGGACTAGCGCTTTCAATGGATCGGGTCTGGACCCGGATTCGATCCGGAGCGGACCTGAATTAACGGATCTGAGCAAATTTTATAGACCCGATTATCCGATTACCCGATTAGTTAATGGACCAGATCTTGATATACATGACTCCGATCCGATAAGGACCCGACCCGAATGTGTATATATATAATATAATAAATATATATTTATATATAATATTATATATATATAGTCTTACATATAGTTACTATATATATATATATATAAACAGTTTATATAAAAACAGTTTTATATATAGTTAGTTTATATAAAAACAGTTTTAACTAACTATAAAACTGTTTTTATATAAACTGTTATATATATATATATATATATATATATATATATATATATATATATGTATGTAAAACTGTTTTTATGTAAAACTTAGTTTTACATACATATATATATACTAACTATATATAAAACTGTTTATAGACAGTTTTATATAAAAACAGTTTTTATATAAACTATAAACAGTTTTATATATAGTTAGTATATATATATGTATGTAAAACTAAGTTTTACATAAAAACAGTTTTACATACATATATATATATATATATATATATATATATATATATATATATATATATATATATATATATATATATATATATATATATATAAACAGTTATATATATATATAAAAACAGTTTTACATATCTTAGTTTATCTAAGTTAGTTTATATATAAACAGTTTTATATATATATAAACTGTATATATACAGTTTTTATTTATATATATATATATATATATATATATATATATATATATATATATATATATACAGTTTTACAGTTATTTATTTATATATATATAATATATTCGGGTCGGGTATTCGGGTCGGGTCTCCGGGTCTGGATCCATTTTCTGAGATCCGTCGGGTAATCGGGTAAGACCCGATCAGCTAAAAATATACCCGGATCGGATCTGGATATACCCAGACCCGATCCAGACCCGACCCGTTTACACCCCTAGGTAGGACAGTTCGCTCAACCAAGTAATTTTAGGACTTGGACAAATGATATAACCCCGAAGGATTGGGCTGGGCTGGGCTAGGCTAAACATAAGCCCAATTAAAAATTGGATTGGACTTGAGCTTGGACTGTATCTATTTGGCCCGTCCCAACCCTAATATTGTAACCATGACGTATATTTTTTCTAATATTGTCTTCATTCTCATAAAAATAAATATTTTCTATTTTTGCAACAATTTGTTTAAATTGTGCTATAATATTATTGTATTCCTACATTGAAATGTAGTTAGTGTTTGTGTTTATCACATACTTTTATTATGCAATTAGTGTTCGTGTAAGTTTTTCAAAAATTTAATTAGTTTAGACTTTATGTTAGCCGCTGTTTTAATATATTTCTATTCTTGACACATAAGAAATGGTTTTAAAAAGGACGATAAGTTGAGTTGGGTTAGGCCCGGGCCTAATTGTTTTTTATAGGTTGGGCTTGGGCCGAACTTGCTCATTTGTATAATGTCTTATTATAAGGTGTTAGCCCATCTTGAACCCGGCCCATGGACATCCAATTTGCATTTCGCAGTGAAACTTTACATAAACAAAGTGTTTGATTGCCTGAACTTTTCATGAGAATATATTTGCTTGGCCTAATGTTGTGTGTTAATTGGAACGCTGTAAATTTGAATTGTCCCATATTTTCCATAGGAAATTTTAACACACCCTAAAACAAGTTGCATTGTAGACAAAGTTGGAAATATTTTCTTTGAAAAATTTAGGATAAAAAGTAAGACAATTTGAAAACTATTATGGAGTTATGAAAGTCTAAATAAGATCATTAATGAGATGCCCAAATGAAAAAACCTCTAATAGATTTTATATAGGGATCTTAAGTATTTAGTCCTATTTTTTAAGATTTATTTGTATGCACTCCTATATCTTTATTTTTTTAGTCGTTGGTCCTTTGAAACCACTATGGAACAAGTGTCATTCTCTGTAGAATGAAAAATGGATGGTTATAGAGTAGTTATGGACAGTTTTGGGTGGTTATGAAATTTAATACAATTTTAAAAATACATGGGATGGGAGCCTAAAAACTCTTAGGAGGTGTGACTAAAGCCGAAAAACTATTGTATATATCGGGGTAGCTACAACTCATCCCCACTACACATGGTTTGGGTTTGGATTATGAAATCCAAATTGATTAAGTTCACTGATAGAAATTCATATTTAATTTTGAAAAAATTAACTTCAAGTGCATGAGTACTATTTTAGTGAGTTCAGGTGGAACTAAATTGTGGGACATATATCACGTTAGAAACAGACCCTTCGTACACGTGACATTAATTGGATAGAAGTAGACGGTTCCATCCAACTAAATCCAAAAATAGTTCGAATATGTCGGTGAAATATGGCAAAACATATATTTCATTAAATTTGTCTAAGATAAAGTTGTCTAAGACAAACAATAGGGCGTGTTTGGATATCCCTGTAAATTTTATGGTTGAAGAATTGAACTTGTTTTGCCTATACATGTGATATCTTTTGTTTTTCATTTATATATGAGTTACATTCATAATAAATGTAGAAGTAATTGTATTTCTTTTTATAAGAAAGCAATGTATATAAAAAAAATCACTTAAAGAGTGCGGAAACTAATATTTAGTTTCCCATTCCCAACTCACCCTAAAAATCTAACAAATATTGAAGCATAAAATGTGACTCCATCTTAAAGCACGCATGCAAAGAGCTCAAAAACTTGTATCGAAGTCTTGTTAGTGCAAAAGTGAAAAAGAGAACTAATGGCATTTATAGGAGACCTCCATAGGGACTCTAACTTAATGCACAATTATAAATAGAGCAATGCTACATCTCCAAGCATATTTCCTAAATATTCTCCAAAGTGCATTAGGTGCTTGTATATTTGGGCGAGGTCTACGCAAGGTACAAGCATTTAATGCACTTTGAAATAGGTTTTGGAGGATATGTTTGGGACTCCTATTATTATTCTTATAAACTTTCTTGCAGGCCACGCGTTGCTTTACCATAGTTATAGAAAGTAAGTTTGACACTAAAATCAAAACTAATATAAAAACATAAGTCTATATATTATCCGAAAAAATAAAGAAAAAACAAAATCAAGAAACATATAAAGTAGACTGGATATAAGTATTGGTGTAATACCCCGTGAGTTTTAGGATTGGGGATTTAATTTATCTGGGAGAAGTAATATTTATTTAAATTGGAGAATTTTAAATTTGGGCAATTAAGGTCAAAAATTGAGGATGTTACAAAGTATTTCAAATGATGATTCTGAGTGCGCGGTTGATCTCGAAAGGGTCGAGATAGTAAAAATGATTGTACATGGGTTTTATTTTAGTTTCGGAACATTTTAAGTTAGTTTGACTCGAAGTGGAATAAACGAGTCATTTAAAGTGTGTATTATCATTTAAAGTTGGGTAATTGTGAGATGAGGTTTAAGTAGGGCTCGTGAGAAGCCGATCTCATTTGGGAGAAAGAGAAAACCCTAAAAAGAGAGAGAGAAGAGGAAAGGAAGAGAGAAAAGAGAAGAAAAGCTTGGGGATTCCGGTCAATACGGGGTTTCGAGGAAGATTCAACCTCTACAACTTTGAGGCAAGTGATTAAACTTGCTAAATAATTTATGTGTGTCAATTATTTCATGAATTGTGGATAAAAATATGGATTTTGAGTTAGTATGTTAAAACCTAGACTTTGGGGTTAAATCTTGCATTTGATATTTATATATCGATTTGGGGTTGTAAATTAGTTGGATTAATCTATTTGATGACTTTTAATGTTAGAAACATGATTGGGTTGAAGATTTGTTGTTAGAAGATGATATATGGGGGTTTTGGAGGGTTAGGCTTCATCCAAAATAAAGAAGGGCCGAAATATCTGGTAGGGTCGGTCGACCAAGGCCAGGAAGTCGATCGACTGCGCCTCAAGGGAAAAGCCTACTACTTCCTTGGCAAGGTAAATTTTGGAACCGCGGTTGACCAGGGGTCAGGGGCCGGTCGACCTGTACTCTGTTTCTAGACCAAGTATGGGATTTTATTTCCACCCCTTTTCTTTTGGGTCTAAAATTTAGGGACCTTCTTAGTTGATGTATTATTGAGGTTTACGTCATAATATCAAGGAATTGATATCTTAGGATAGTAAGGAGGTATTTGGGCCTATTTTAGGAATGCCTTATGAGATGTATGTTTTTGGAGATTTTCAGGGAATTTCACATGTGAAGAAATATTAGGGGTCATATCGGGTTATATCGAGAGAATATAAATTCAAGTTATCGTGTTAACTTAATGGGGAGTCATATTCGCATGGGAACTTCCATTTGTAGAAAATTACAGGTCAATAAGAGAAAGGTAGTGTACACTTAGTGACGTTGGACTTTAGGACTTAGTCACAAATGGAGTAATGTTAAAGGTTTATAGAAATAACTGAATCGAAATATGAATTTAGAAGGATTGAAGGTATCACCAACTAATAATTTGTGTTCGTACTTTTAGTCGGGCTAATTATTGTATAACCATGTGCCTATGGATGAGTAAATTTCAAGTGAGAGATCGTATAATAAAATAAATTGGGGAAGTGTGCGTTATTGCGTCGGTTCGTATAAGGAGAGTCATATGCCTATAGTCGAATTCATTTCTTTCATACAAACGGATGTGAGATATTATGTATATATATGGCGTAAATGTATTATACCTTGCATAATGGTTTGTGTATAGGTGATGTGATTGAATATATATCTAGTGTGAATGATATATATATACTTATTGTGTGAGCATAC
The DNA here is from genome assembly GCA_949130495.1 of Sambucus nigra. NCBI lineage: Eukaryota > Viridiplantae > Streptophyta > Magnoliopsida > Dipsacales > Adoxaceae > Sambucus > Sambucus nigra. Next base: position 123,368,203 of record OX422209.1, read on the forward strand.
CCTCAAATGCTATCATGGGAAGTTGTGCGATGTGGGTGAGGCACCTGGCTTGAGGAGCAGGGAGCGTACAGTACCCAGGTCATAGTAGTCCATTATTTATTGCTTGATTTTATTCTGGGTGAGAAGTCTTGGGTATAATTCATTGTCACTTTCAGATTCGGAACTATGACTGCTTCCTATAGGTTGTGATTTATTTTTATTAACTGGGTGGTGTGATAATAGTCCGGTGGCTGGTAACCCGGGAGAAAGTGAGTAATTCATGGAAGATGATATTATTGTGAAGTATTTTGATAGCCAAAAGTGATTATGTTTTGGATACTTAAATGTACGCTAAGCGTGTTATGTGTACTTACTTATTGAGGTTGAATAATTGTGTTCTATGACTAGAGTAATGTTATATAGACCCTAAAGGTTCGGTGTGATAACTTATTTAGGTACTTAGGGTAGTATTCTAAATAAGTAGATGATGTTATATGCGTCATGTACCGATGGCGTAATGGATCTCGAAGATCAACATTGTCAAGGAGTAGTGTATCGGGGGGGTTCCTTGTTTGGATTTCGCTTTGCGAGACATTCCACACACGAAACGCATTACAATGTTGAGAGTTGGGAGAAGTTTAGTCCTTAGTATTTGAATTATGTGCTAGCAAATCAATGCTTTATGAAAATAAAAAGATGATGTGTGAGTATTCTGATGATGATAATGAAAGAGTGCGCGTGCGTTTAAATAGAGATATTATTTAATTAAACTCAGTTTTTATCAATTTAGTCCTAAATATGCATCTAGGTGTGATTGAATAAGATGAAATCATACAAGAACATTCAAACACACACATGTGAGAAAAAATTCCCCAAAGGGGAAAAACCTTTTATTTTCACTATAATATTGTAAGGAACGGTTACACGGATTATAGTAAAAAATACAGTGTGACACAGAAATACCCGCAGGCGTTGGTTCTGTAGTCGGCGGCTGGAATCTCCATCGGGAACTCTAGGTGAGCAGCAATGAAGAAGGAAGACGGCTTCGCCACAAAGGTTGAACAAACACAAGGTTGTGTTCTTGGATTACAAAAGGATTCACAAAGGTTTGGGAAAGTTGTGTGAATCAAAACATGAGTTTTGGGACTCAAAAAAATGAAGACTAGATGTATTTGGACTCTCAAAAACGCGTCTCAAAGTCTTGCAAAATAACTCCCCCGAAGTTGACTTTTATAGGGAAACCAACAAAGAGTTTCAGATTTTAAAACTCTGCCAGCGTACAGGTAACCCGACCCGGTTCAGGGGTACCGCGAACCGGTTCGCCCCCCGAACCGGTTTGGCTTCGGCTCGCATAAATTCGCTGGAATGTGGGGCTTTAAACACTTGGCATTTTTCCAAGAGTTTTTCTCAAAATTTTCTACATCTTCAAAGGGCCATAACTTCTTCACCGTAGCTCTGATTGAGGTGTTGTTTCTTCCAGTATCTTCGTTGCGATAAGCTCTTCAACTTTCCAGTTGACCAGACCTCCGAACGGTGGATGTAAAATTACCAAAATTCCCTTGAACTTCCATATCTTCTCTTCTTTCACTGTTTTGACTTCTCTTGTGTACCACTTACATTAAGTCCCTAAAATCATGGAACGTGAAGTCGTTGAGGCAGATATGGGACACGTGATGGAGATGATGAATGATTGATTCCCGAAATTCAGATTGAGGCCGTCGTGTGAGATCGTGTAAGGACGTGCCAAATGTAGCGGCGTACGATATACAGAAATGTAATATTTCGGACATCATAAAAATGTCCTTACAAAGCTCCCCCCTATGTCTATGCCGGTACATATATAAAAAATCCGAATTATCAAATAGCAAAATTGCCTATACAAATCTACCCTCCCATGAACCCAAAACTGAAAAGATACAAATAAATAAGACTTCATTGTTTGCTTTTCAAATCTTTAAAACTTTTCTCATCAGGGTATGCAATTCAGTGATCATCAATGTAGTACCTACACACATGAGATAAAGTAAATACCAAGTGATGTATCGAGTTTGAAATAAGATAAACATAGATACCAATTTATGATGAAATCATAAGTCAAATCTCAAAGCCAAAAACTCCCCTATAATATGATAATTCTTCTCCCTCTTTTTATTATGTCCCCAAATAGACAGATATGAGAAGCATAAATGAATGCACATGGAGAATGTCACAAGGAAATAAATTTCTATTTTTAAATTTTTTAAAAATTTTCACAGAAAATATATAAACAAAGAATCACACCATAAAATACCACAAAACAACCAAGTCGGTGATAGCGTAAATGTATGAGTGTGATCAAATTCGATAGGAAAATCAATGCATACAAACATGATATATGTGCACGATGAATATCGGATACTCCTAACGAATGAACTCAAAATCTTCCTTTGGTGTAAAAAGATGGATATATGAAACATTGACTCAATCAAATCAAAAAATCAAAGCTCAAAGTGATTTTCACACCAATAACGTCCAAAACGATTTAATACTATTTCAGGACTTTCAAGAAAGTTCAAACCTGTTTAAATTATCCAACCAAACTCCCTAAGATTTATGTTTTGAATAGAGGTAATCTAAATTATCAAACTTTGGAGAATTAATGGTGAAACCTAATGGCCCAGATTTGGCATGAATTGCTTTTTATTTCCTTTAATTTTTTTGGGGGCTCTTTTAACCTCTTTGGACCCCGGATAATAAAATTCCTCCATTTTTAGGTCCTTTTTAACGGAGGCTTAGTATTCGCAAAGGCTAAATGAACCTTTCGCAGCCTTTCCCCATTTTCAAATAAACACATAGTCACCAAACGATTTTTACGTGCATTTCAATCTTGTCAAGTTTTATCGCATATTGTACTTATATAGGCAGAATTGAGATGAAAACACTCAAAACAATATGTGATAGATAAATATAATAATCAAATATAGTCGTACATGTGTGCAATAAAGTAGATAGGAGTCAAACATGTAGAAAGATATCACTAATCACATCTTAAAGACTCCAAACACGTAAAGAACATGGATGAAATGATGAAGCGTCTCAAAACACTATCAAATAGTCACGTGGATAAATGAAATGAATTTGTGACTTGGCTATCTTAAATGCTTATCCATAAAAGGTGCAAAAAAATCCAAAAATCTTTTTGTGCTTTTTTAATTTTTTTATAAAAAGAAAATCTTTTTGGATTTTTTCAAAAGAAAAAAAAATAATACACGTAATACAAACTAGCAATAGGAAGAATATGATATAAATGAGACAAAGCATCATATCCTAGACATGGACCAACCCCTCAGTCAACTGTAAAAATCCCCAAAGACTTCCTAAGACTCTCAAATCTAAGGGCATCTAAAAGTTTCATGAAAATATCGGCTAACTGACGGTCGATGGGAACGAAACTCAGGGATACGACATTCTCCTCAACTAACTGACGCATAAAGTGTTCACGTATCCTGATGTGCTTTATGCGCGAATGTTGGATAGGATTTCGGGATATGTGTATCGCGCTCGTGTTATCACAGGAAATAGTCATGGTATCCTATGAAATCCCATAATCTTCCAGCATCTGCTTCATCCACAAGAGTTGCGTGCAACAACTCCCGGCGATGATGTACTCAGCCTCTGCAGTTGATAAAGAGATGGAGTTTTGCTTCTTGCTCAACCAGGAGACAAGAGCAGAATCAAAATAGAAACACCCACCAGAAGTGCTCCTACAACTATCTTCATTCCCGACCCAATCGGCATCCGAATAGGCGGACAATCGGTCATTGGTATCAAAGGAATACCAAATACCATATGAGAGAGTCCCACTCACGTATTTGATAATACGTTTTAGAGCGAATAAGTGTGACTCTTTCGTGGATGCCTGATATCGCGCACATACTCCAACACTAAAGGCTATGTCGGGGTGACTGGCAGTCAAGTAAAGAAGACTACCTATATTACTCCGATATAAGGTTTGCTCTACGTCCTTGCCTAAAGTGTCCTTACTAAGCTTAATAGAAGTACTCATAGGTGTACGTGCATGATTAGCAGAGGCTAAACCAAATTTCTTCACTAGGTCTCTAGCATACTTGGATTGGGAGATGAGCATCCCATACTCTAGCTGACAAACCTGGAAACCAAGGAAGAAAGTAACTCACCTACTATACTCATCTCAAACTCACTTTTCATCTTCTCCTCAAAGTGGTGAGCATGATGGGAGCATGTGTATCCAAAGGCTATGTCATCCACATAGACCTGGGCAACCAAAATAGCACCATCATATCTCCTGGCGAACAACGTCTTATCAACTTCCCCTCTCTTGAAGCCACAGGCTAAGAGATAGGAAGTAAGCCTCTCGTACCAAGCACGGGGTGGTTGCTTCAAACCATAAAAGGCTTTCCTCAGATAGTAAACGTGATCCGGCTGCTTAGGGTCTTCAAACCCTTTTGGTTATTCCACATAAACCTCCTCCTGTAGAATGCCATTTAGAAAGGAACTCTTGACATCCATCTGATATAACTTGAAGCACAGATGACATGCAATGGCTAGTAGTAAGGGGACGGACTCAAGCCTCGCAATAGGAGCAAATGTCTCCCCAAAGTCTACACCCTCTATCTGTGTGTAGCCTTGAGCAACCAACCTAGCCTTGTTTCTGATTATGGTACCATTTTCATCCATTTTGTTCTTGAAAATCCACTTAGTACCTATCATATTAGTCTCACTAGGTCAGGGGACAAGTTCCCAAACATTGTTCTTTTTAAACTGGATCAATTCATCAAGCATGACAGATATCCAATGTTCATCCTTGAGTGCTTCTTTATGATTCTTGGGCTCGACTTTGGACGTGTAGCAAAAATGGCTAACAATGTTCTCTAGCTGAGCACGAGTCTTGACCCCTAAAGTGGGATCGCCAACAAAGGAAGAGGGATCATGACTCTTGCGAACCTAAGAAAGTGTGTCCCCTAACATAGGAGTAGGGTCCACAGGGTGTGGGTGAGGGACAAGTACATCGCTGCCAGAAAAGTCCTCATCTTCACACTTAAGGTTAGGATCAATAATTATCGTAGGTTCGTCATCTTGCATGATGACATTTATTGACTCCATAACCTTAGAGCTCTTCAGGTTAAAAACCCGGTAAGCTCTACTATTTGATTAATATCCTAGCAATATTCTCTCGTCGCTCTGGGAGTCAAACTTTCCGAATTGCTCTCTATCCCGTAGGATGTAGCATTTATCCCCCAAACACGAAAATATGCAAGGTTGGGTTTCTTGCCAGTCCATAATTCATAAGGCGTCTTAAGTGTGTGTGGACGCATGTAAACCCTATTCACCGTGTGGCATGCAGTAGACACTGCCTCTGCCCAAAATCTCCTAGAAACTCTACGACCTAGAAGCATAGATCTATCCATTTCCTAGATCGTCCTATTCTTTCTCTCAACAATCCCATTTAGATAAGGAGTCTTCACAGCAGAAAACTCATGTTTGATCCCAAGGCTATCACAGTAAAGATCTACCTTCGCCTCCTTAAATTCCACTACAAAAAAAGTAGCTTTTGAGACAGTGGCCTAATTGTCCCAAAAGATGGTTTATCCGTCTCAAATACTTTTTGGGACGCCATCTGGGACAGCTAAGGAGGGTCTTTTTGATAGGGGGTTATAAATACTTTTTGTGACGCCATAGCCGTTTCAAAAGAGTTTTTTGAGACGGGAACAAATCCGTCTCAAAAGCTCACCATTTTATATGACCCTTTTGAGCGGCAAGAGAGCTGTCCCAAAAGAGGCCTTTTGAGACGAGAATTCATTTGTCTCAAAAGGTTAATATTTTAAAAGATCTTTTGAGACGGCAACATAGATGTCTTTAATATTTTTTGGACAGTTTTAACCATCCTAAAAGATTTAAAGGGATCCTAAAATTTTTGCACTAATATATTGTGGACAATTAAATTTATCGCTAAAATTTAATATATAAGTGAATTACATTTAATATCACACAACACAATGAATAATCATAAAATATATTACATAAGATGATTTTGAACCAACACAACAAATCATTTTCATTCAACAATAGTTAGAGTTCTTACAAGCATCACCAAATATTCATCAAAACAAAAATTATAACACTAAGTTCAAATATTCGCCTTGACAACAAATAACATTAATTTCTTATACTCCAAAACACGAAACATTTTTATCAAAGTAATCTCGCAATCTTAAAGCGTACGACCTCCAAAATCACTTGTTATCATTGCATGTTCTACAAAAATTGTCACCTGCAAAAAAAAATAGTGTCAAATATGTCAAAATTGATCTCATTCATCGATAATACAATGTGAAATTAATCAATATAGTATATTCTCATCACAATATCTAACTACTATTATTTGAAGAAAAAATCGACAGTCTCCTTTGTTTATTCATGAAAACCACATGTAGCCAACCTGTTTTAAACATTAAAATTGATTCTAAAAATACTATAAACCAACCAACAGAAAAATCTCACAACCGCCATAGAAAATTTTCACCACCACCATTGAAAATTTAACTTTAAAAAAGGGGATTTTCCACTTGAAAATCTCAATATATATAAGTAATTATATGTATGAACTATATATTATTACCTACTCGGTCTGAATTGTTGAGGTAATGGAAGCATGAGGTGAATGTAAGATCTAAACTCATGAATCTCATGGGACTATGGAAAACCTAACACGAGGATCTATTGAAAAGGTAGTTTTATCCAGTTCCGAGACAATAAGAGTGGTGTTCAGATATATTACAATAGCAACCATGTCACATATCTGCATAATAATGAAGTGAATGAGAGAAGCAAATGAACACACCAAGAATGAAGAAGATGAAATCTGAAGTGAAAAAACAATTATGAAAAATATTGATGATAAAATGGAAAATAAATAAAAATCTGCTAGAACTTACTAGTCATCCCATTTGGTTGAGTTAAGGTAACCACTGTTCTTATAAACGCATGCAACAAAACACTACCCAATTGATGAGCTCAAGAAGAAAATTAGAATACTTAACAAGAAAGTCCCATATACAAATAATATTAATAACAATATTGATGATATAGGTAATAGTAAACAAATTGTAATAATCAAAACAGAGATTTTAAATACCAATTTTTAGTGGTGTGTGTCTATAGCCTATGTTTGGTGAAAGATCAGATGATAAAATCATGAAACAAACAGAAATTAGTGAATTAGAAGTCAATCTAACATTATCGGGAATCTAATCAAGAAAATCGTAAAAGATTGATTAAAATTATACAAATCAAAATAATCTGAACAAGGACTCTAACCACCAATATAAAAGGGTATATAGTTCTGCACATGGGCTCTAACCACCAATATAAAAGGGTATATTCTGAATAGGGACTCTTTACAGGTCCATATGATTTTAACACTAAGGGAAATAAAACCCTGTGAACCCCAAGTCCACTTAATAAGCTGACTCTCAACAATCCAAGCCGTGGATAGTGGCCAAGTGATACAGATTGGATTGTTGAGAGTCAGCTTAATAAGCAAATGAGCACAGTTTCCCCACTATCCACGACTTGGATTGTTGAGAGTCAGCTTATTAAGCACTGCATAATATGCAGATTGGCTAAGTGATAAAGATTTAAATTTCGGTTTATTGACTTCAGGTATTGACTTGTAACACATTGCATGAATTCCAGTTAAGCGTATCCATTAATTGAAATGCTACTCTTTTGTATGACCTAACCTGGTGCTGTTTCCAGCTCTGTGACTCGATGTGGCATGTTTACACTACTGAATTTATTTGATAACCTGTTAATATTAGTTAAGGCATTTCACAACGATGAAAAGAACTAATGTTTTTTAATTCGTGGGAGGAAAGAGCTAAAGAGAAAGGCCCACCATAGAGCTCCCATTTGATTTCACAGAATATTTAAAGTGGACTAGTAAATTCCCCAAAATAAGCTCTCCCTGAAAGAGCCTCATCATGAAATAAGCATTGTCTTCAAGACTTCCTTTAAATGTTATGTTCCTTCCTCCATTATAAGATGCTTCCTTAAAATCAATAAAAACTTGAATAGCGCCTGGGGTATGGTCTCCAGAAAGCTCAAGGAAAGGCTGAAAGCTTTGGCAAGAAATGTTATTCCATGGAGCATCTGATACTTGTTTTCCATAAATATTAAAGTGGTAACCGTGACCCTGAAAACATTTTAGAAAGAATGATTTACAGAACATTCCTTTTAGGAACCTTTATCTTTCTCGCTCATGTGAAGATGAAGATGGTCGCCAATGCGGTGGATTCAGTGGCAGGGATTGGATTCGTTCTTTATGTATAAATAGTGTATGCATATCATTCTTGAATAATATTATACAATGTACCTATAAAATATCTACAAACGTACAAGTACACCTTGTGTCACCAGCATCCACTCCCAGGCCCCAACAGGGGTTACCAGGACACTTCGCAAAATACAGGGGTAGCACGTCACTTTATTGAAATTGAATGGGGTCAAGGGAAATTCACCCAAAAACAAATAAAAATTGGCCCTATTATTCTTGAATATTCAATTAGTAATGTTACCCTTGGGACTTCAATCATATACCACTTAATGGTACATTGCTTAGAGTTCTGTTACTTAATAAGTGGCTCTGTGATATACTCTAATGATCAAATCAATGGACTAGAGATCAAGGACTGTCCAAATACTACTGTGATGGAGAGATACGAAGAATTTAGTGATCGCTAAAGAATAAGGTATTCCTTATAAAAGGAGCCGTCCCCATGACCTGGCTTTCATTGAACAAGTCCATGGGGACTGAATTTTGACTAGGGTAAAACTTGGTTCATATATTAAAGTCCTTAAATAAGATACTATCTAATGGTTGAAATTAGACTTTGGTCATTTCTTATCTAAAAATATAACTATGGTAGTACCAAAGTCTAATTTTGACTATTAGTATGGTAGTTAAGTGAAAATAAATCTTTTAAGAAAATTTTCTTATGGAGAAAACGTTTTTTCCTTTTGGGATGTTTTTTATTTTTCCTTTTCATTCTTAATCTTTCAGTTAAATAAGAGAGCGATTTTGACTTGAGGTATCTCGCTAATGGTTAAAATTTTGGTATAGGCATAGATATATTTTAGATACCTTCAATGGAAAGTTTACATTTAATGACAGAAAAGTGTACCAAAGAAGTCGACAAGTCTAAAAAACAAGGATTCTTTAGACTTATGTAATAATTTAGTGACAAAAAAGTATCGAAGTCTGAAAAAACATATACAATAATAACAAAGTCTAATTTTAACTATTAGCATTATCAGGGTACCTAAGTCAAAATTACTCAAATGTCTGCGAGGTATCTAGGTAAGAAAAATAAACAACACTGCAAATGGAAACAAGCAAGAAGAAGGGAATTACCAGGCTATGTTTCTATTATCATTCGAGGAGGGAGGAGAGATCCTATGCTAAATCACTTCACTATGCTTAAGTTTTGGGAGTAATTGATAATCCAAGCAGTTCACTATGCTACAGCAGTTCACTATCCTATTCTATAGCAGTTCACTATTCTAAAGCAGTTCACTTTAACAAGGAAGATTGATTATATATTCGTTCCTAGCCTTATCGACGGACTTCTTTATGAATAAGGAGAGATCCTAAGTTGTCCCCTCATGTATATGTTGTACTCTACTTAATGAAGAACTTAACATCCGAAATTATGAATCTTTACTCAAAGAATATGATGATTTTTTCGAAACTGAACCCAATCAAAATTCAATTAATCATGAATGTTATCCATGACCCATGATTGTATGAAAGACACTAATTATATGAATTAAGAGAGAATGTCACTTTTCTACTTTGAACACATTCCGTGGAACTCATTGATATCACTCAAAATTTTTGATTTCATATTCATTGTTAAGTAGTTTTTTTATTTATTGATCAACAGAAGGTTACAAACATATAGAGGATTAGCATATGAGAGATGTTCTCCCTGTATAAGGAAAGAAACATTAAAACAAGGTAGGTGGGGGACGGGGAGGATATTAGGAAGAACTTTAAGGAGTTTTGTTGGGGGGGGGGGACAACAATTATAGCTGCCCCAAAAATAATGTTAGCATATACTGCATTGTCATATGTACATGTCAGTAATCTTAACTAAAGGCCTTTTCAGAATTCACATATGTGTGACTACTGCTGTAAAATTAATTTTATTGATTCTATGTAACCATTATAGTGAGAATTTGGGTTTAATTAAATAATTAAGCTAATGTCGAGAAAAGCTGAAAAAATGTTTTGAAAACATAAAGTTAATGGTATAACACGACAATTGGAACAAAAGTGGCAAGCAAAAATTAAAATTTACTCTCTTCCTCTATAATATATTGGACTCTACTTATTCTTTAAATTCGAAATAGGATCAAAGTCGAATGAAGGAAATGGAAGAGGTGTTTAGGAACTCCAATCCGAGATACTTAATACGTATTCCTAGAAGCTAAAACTGGTCACGTTATTAGATGATACTTAACATAAAATTTTAGAAATTGAACCATACAAAAAAAAGTTTGAACACTCTTTAACATAAAAATTCAGAAATTATTCCATATAGCAGAATTTAACATCACATTAGAACATCCTTAATATAGTGATACATAGTGAAGTAGTACCACTTAAATTTATATGAAAATGAAGCAGAAACCCAAAATTACTAAATAAAATGACGTAAACCACCCGTCAAAAGGCTCATAAAATTATCTAAACACCACTTTATAGAGAGACACTCTTTTCTATTTCAAAATTTAAGTCTGCCTCAAATCAGGCTTACATGGGGTATTTAAATGGGAAGAGTAGCTTAGGCTCTAAGTTAAGACCCTAATTACCAAAAATACCAAAACTACTCCAAGCCTATAAATACTAAAAAAATAACAAAATAAAATAAAATACTATTATGTCCAAAATAACCCAAAAAATTGGAAATTATGCCCTCGATTCACATCAATTTCCCTTCCTTGAAAAAGAGTTCGTCCTCTAACTCAAAGGGGAAGACTAACTGAATCTCCCTCCAACACCGTAATTAAGGCGAGCTGGGGAAGGTCCTCAAAAGCCTCCAAGTAGTCAGGTGGGTGATCCATCGCAAATAGAGCACGACGTCGAGGGAGGGAGGAGCACTCAGATGATCGATGCCCAACATTGCCACAGTTATAGCACCGAAAGGTAGGAGGACATGAGTGTGGAGTAGTAGGTGTAGTGGAAGTGGGGACTGAAGTTGCTACTGGAGGAGGAGCTAGGGCAGAGACCAGAGTAGATGGAGTCTGAGAGACCGGAAGAGCTACTGGCGTTGTGTAGTAGGGATCGACCTTGGTTGCATACTCGATCGCCTTTAGAAAGGTCAGTATCTCTCTCAGGCTGGGATCATGTTGAATGTATGGCTGGAGCCCTAATATGTAGCGACTGATCTTCTGAGAGACGATCTCGGTGCACAAAAGCTGAAACTTCTCCGTATACTCTACTACTGATGAGGTGTCCTACCGGAGAGACTGAACTCGAGCAAAAAATTCGCGCTCATGGGTGTGAGGGATAAACGGCGCCTGAAGGGCGTCCTTCATCTCAGGATAGGTCTAGATAGGGGGTAATCCTGCTACTGTCCGACGGTAGCAGAGGACGTTCCACCATACCCCGATGAATTCCTAAAATTTGGGGGCAGCGAGGAGAATACAAGAGTAGTCCTAAACTCGATTATAGTAAAAAAACATCTCCATCGAAGCTAACCAATCAATCATGACTTCTGGGGAGAACCGCCCCTCAAACACGGCTACGTCAATGAATATATACCCATGGAGTCTCCGAAAAAGTAGCTGAAGAGCCATAGATAGTAGGCCCTCAACCTGGTGAGCATCAAGGTTCAGTGCATCACCCGGCACAGGCGAAACAACATCAATGGGGTGGGGTGGAAGCTTTGCGGGTGGTGGATGAAGAGGGTGGATATGCTGGGGCACGGGAGGAACTGGAGGAACGCGGGGATAGTAAGGGAACGTGACAATTAAATGGCGACGCTCGCCGCAGTAGAAATAATGTCGGTCCCTTCCAGGTGCTAAGCGGTGGATATCCAAAGGTGGTGGAGGTATCCACTCTAGAATGCTGGGGTGGCTACCTCCGAGCTCGGAGGAGAAGGAGGAATCTGAATGGAGTAGTGACAGGGCGTGGTGGGAGGGTTTATGGTGTGAAGGCGGCAAGGGTTGTTCGTGAGCTTGGCCAGGGTGGTTAGGGTTTTCGAGGTGTTCGAAGAACCTGTATGTGTGGGGGCAGACATTTGGATTTTCAAGGTATTCGAGGTTCTTATCTTGCGGTTAGGGTTTCTGAGGTGATCGAGGTTCTCGTCTTGCGGTTTTTTGGATTTTCGGGGAGCCATTGAAGAGTAGTGAACGAACTTGATAAAAATACACTGATACGCTAATACCAACGTGGAGCTTCACCCGCTCTGATACAAATTTAACGTAAACCACCCGTCAAAACACTCCTAAATTATCTAAACACCACTTTAGAGAGAGAAATACTCTTTTCTATTTCAAAATTCAAGTCTACCTCAAATTAGGCTTACATGGGGTATTTAAAGGGGAGGAGTAGCTTAGACTCTTAGCTAAGACCCTAATTACCAAAAATGTCACTACTACTCCAAGCCTATAAATACTTAAAAAATAACAAAATAAAATAAAATAATGTCCAAAATAACCGAAAAAGGGCAATTATGCCCTCGATTCACATCATAAAAAAGCATTGCCCCTCTAAATTTCATATTCATCTTCATATGCATTTGCATCTTCGTGATCATTAGCTTGAACCACACTAGTGTCAATTATTAATCCATCTCCATCCCTCACCCACCCTAAGACCGTGATAAATGTAATACCCCGTATTTTTATGCTATATTAATTTGGGGGTTTATTAAATTTAATGTAAGTGAACTATTTAATAAAAATCCGGAAATTAATTATGTTATAATTATTAACGTGACGAGAGTTAGTAATTACGGAAAATTGGTTGAATATTACTAATGAGCAAAGTAATATATTATATTGTTTATATTAAATGTCATGAGTGAATTAAATGACAATTTCGAAAATTTAAGTCGGAACGTGCCCGTGTCACGTCGGGACTAATTTTGTTAAATAAAAAGTGAATATTTTATAAGTTGTTCGTATGGTCGTTTTGAGTGCTCCAACGCGTCCGGAAGGGTCGAGATAGTCAGAAAAGTGTACCCGGGGGTTTAGTTTGGGTCTCGGGGGGTTTTTAGGCCTAATTGGTACCCCGGGAGGGCAATTTAGTCATTTCACCTTTTTGGGTAATTAAACCCACGAAATTCAGCAACCTATACCAGCCATTTAGGTTAGTCAGCTAGGGTTATAAAAAAAAAACACAAGCGACGGCCATAGGAGAGGGAAGGAGAAAGCTCCAAGGCAATCCAAGGCCCCAAAAGTCATCCGTTGGCACCACAACCACCACCACCGCGTAGATCGCGAGACGAGGAACGCAGCCATACCAAAATCAGTCGTGAATCAGAATACCAAAAATTCCAGGAAAGTATTTCTTTCGTATTTTTGTTGGTGCAATCTTCATATTAGTTTAGGAATTATTTGTGATGAAAACTATGGAAGAAAACCCAATTTATGATAGGAGAATCCATGTAGTATTGATTTATATGATGATTCTGGAAACCCTTGCCATGTAGAGGAAATTAACCACGAAATTTTGATGATCATAAGAAAGAAATTCTGGAGAAAGATTTGTTAGAAAACTGTTTAAGAAAATTCTAGGGTTCTTGATAATTAGATATAATTTTGGGTTGAAAATCCATGTTTAAATGATGAATATGTACATGCCTTACGTTAGAATCATCTGGTATATTGTTATAATGTTAGTAGTAGAATTCTGGGATGATTGGAACTTGAAAATATGGATTTGGTGTAAATTTGGAGATGAAGCCCGTAACTGCATTTCTGCAGATTTTCGTAGACCTGCTTGATCGATCGATCGAGCCTAGATCTTCGATCGATCGAAGGTTCGATCGATCGAGCCCCAGACCTCAATCGATCGACCCCTCCTGGCAGACTCCTATTTCCCTTGTTTAATTAGTTAAATTAAATTTATCGCGAAATAATTCTTGGGTATTCCTAATGAAATGTTTTGTGAAATAGGAAGGGTTAGTAGGACATATGAATAAGTGTTGGGAACTTTATTATAAGACGAGAATCTTGTTTTTGGGATAATTATATAATGAACGATGAAACTTCGTATTTCAAGTGAGAGATTGCGGTGAATAGCTACGATAGTAAATATAGGTATACTTACTGAATTTTCTACTTGGAAGGATATAGTCCACGTATGTCACGTAATAAGTGAGAAAACCCTTAGAGTTAAGGTTAGAGATGAAACCTTATACGTAATACTAATAATGTGAAATTTAGGATAAATGTTGTAATTATGGGTGACGAGAAGAACCTATATTAATATGATAAAGTGGTATATTTATATGATTGTGTGTACATATATTATATACATGTGAAAAACATACCGCGCTACTTGCTATCCTTGAGGTTACCGTGCTGGGACAGTCTTATCTCGATGGGACCTTTATGGGGGATATTGACTTGTACCCTAGAAGATAGATATCCTTGGTACAGGCTATCGAATTGATAGTTCAGATGGTCCTAGGAGACGCGAGTATGTGCCATCCTCTTAGAGACTTGGAATCTATGCTTCGCCTCGATATTATTTATGTATGTGTTAATACAGTTCGAGAGTGATTCCGAACTTGTATTCCCCTTGATGTGAGTGGTATGGGGTTTGGATAGTAGAAGTATGCACGCACCATAGTTTTATGTGGGGTGTTGTTATTTTATATATATTATACGAGTAGTTGATATATATATATGAGATTTGGAAATTTGGAACTGCCTACTGTGATTTGATAAGTGGGACATGGTTGATGACTCAAATAGTAAATCCTTGTTTTGTGAAAGTATAATATGACACTGAGAACCTTTATAAATTAATAAAATCTACAACGAGAGTTGTGCTGCTAATTGGAAGTATTCTTTTTAAATAATGATATTGTTCGATTTTGAAATCTTATGAGTAAGTTAAGGTAAGATAAATTATTGGGAAGGTTAGTATGATAAAATGATAAGATAAACCGTTGTGAAGGTTAGTACGATAGGCGTGCACATTAGAAGAGAGGTGAGAATTTCTCAAGAGAGTGTCGCTCTAATATGTTGTTGCATTGGCATGTATCAATTTAAATACTTGCTAAACGTATTTTAAATCAAACACACACTTTCGGGCTCTGACCCGTTTTCTCTCTCTCTCTCTCTCTCTCTCTCTCTCTCTCTCTCTCTCTCTCTCTCTTGTATATATATATGTATGTATTACAGGTGCCCAGCCACAGGGGCGTCTTGCTTAGGATCTCTTGGAAGGAACGCGCTGCAGCTTAGGTGGGAGTTGCAGGTCTCTTGATTAGACGACTTCGTTCATTCGGATCCACTCTTAGTACTTTCATTTAGTTGAGCATGTGTAGCTCTTTCCGTTATTTCATTGTTATTAGGACAATTGTACTTCAGTTATTTCTAGTATTGTTACTATGGGATTTATTCAGTTTGTATTGTGTTACTTAATATTTCGCATGTTGACATTCGATTTACGAATGTTTTAAATTAATTGGATTGTGTTACAGGTTTTATTGTGGTGTGATTCTTAATTGTAGAAATGTTGTTTTTAAATAAATAAATCTTTTTCTTTAAATAAAATTTGGAAAGTTATGTATGAAAATGGTTTTGACATTTAGCTTAATTATTTAGGGTGTTAAATTGGAAAATTTATTTTTATCGACAGTGATGCTGAGAATGAACCAACTGTTTACCTTGATTTAATTTAATAAAGGAGTGATTGCCCGGTATTTAATTAGGCGGGGTGTCACAATAAATTTCCAAAGCTTCAGTGTGATTGAGCCAAAACTTATTGGAACATATTTTGAAGAAGAAAAATAATAAAAAAAATACAAACAACCATAAACAATGTACACATTTAATTGAGATCTTTCTCAATAATTGGTTAATACGATTGACACAACTATATAATAAAACATAAATTCATTGTTTATATTCCCAACTAGTGTTTCAGATTAAACTAATATTGTTGATCTAACAATTGAGGATGCTTTACATGTTTTCAAGTCTTCCACGGTGATGCATGTTTGAATTAATTTGGGTCCATCACATGTATCACAAAATAAAATCATAATTGAATAGTAAATCAAATTAATGACATGAAATACATATAAAGGACAGGAATTAACTAACACAAATAAACATATCAATAATTTTAACCAAAATTCACACAAACATGTATTCAAATATTTTCATAAATTAGTCTTAAAACTATAACACAACAACCAATTGACAATCCGAATTTTTAATTGGCTCACCCTCAACCTCCTATCACCACTAATAATCTCAAACATAAGTCTTCAATCCCCAACATACCAAATCGTCAAAAAAAGAAAAGAAATTGCACCTAACACGAATGCATAAGTAACTTGAGTAATTAAAGAAACATATAATTACTATGTATAAATATTATATACACACAAACACTCACATACCCAACATGAATCTATATGTGACACACGAACACACACACATGCATACATACATATATATATATATATATATATATATATACAGAGAGAGAGAGAGAGAGGGAGAGAGAGAAAGGGAGAGAGAGAGAAACCTCTTGTCGCGAGAGCGAACTGCTAGTGCGAAGGCCGAAGGGTTTTTCTTTAGCTGCGATCGAAGGATGAGATCGAGGGTAAAGGGGGAACAGTTGTGAAGGCTGAAAGGGTGAAGGGGGAACGATCTTTGTTTTTTCTATCAATACACCTTTTTTTTTAATAAATTACACCTTTTTTTCTTGTGATTATAAGAAGAGGGAAGTTAAAAGTGAGAACGGGGAATCAAAATTTTTTGGAGCCGTCTCAAAAGGGTACCTTTTGAGACTGTTAATAATTTGCAGTCTTATTAGATATTATTTTTTGAGAAGGAGAATAAAAAAAGTCCTTTTAGGTACAACTTTTTGAGATAGGAAGTAAGAGGGGTTTTAAAAAAAGTAGTTTTTAAGACTGTTAATTTTACCCGTCTCAAAAAGTGAGTTTTAAAAACCCAAATTGTATCCGTCTTAAAAGGTTTCATCTTAAAAAGTATTTTTTTGTAGTGTTATGTGCCGTTGTCACTACGTATCTGTAATACCCCGTACTTTTGACTATATTTATTTTTGGGATTAATTAATTAAATGCGTATTAATTGATAATTAATCCGGGATAAAAATACTAATGTGATACGAGTTAGTATTTGATTATGTGCATATATGATTATATATGAACTTGGTATTATAAAATTTGTCGTGAGATTTAGATACGGCATTTTAGAAATTTTGTTGAGACGCGTGGGACCGCAGCGTCACGGTATAATATTTTGATAATATAAAAGTGAATTTAAAATCTATAATCCATATGGTCGTTTTGAGTGCGCCAACGCGTCCGGAGGGGTCGAGATAGTCAGAAAACACTAGCCGGGGGTATAGTTTGGGTCCCAGGGTATTTTTAGGCCATACCGGTAACTTAAAGGGTATTTTGGTAATTTTACATTTTGAGGAATTAAAAGTGACGAAAATTAGAGATGTAAATCTGATGTGGATTAAACCCATTAAGCCCATTAACTAAACCATATTAACCTAGAAGGCTACGGAGGTTGTCATTTAGGTTTTCTAAGTTTCCCCAAATCAAAACCCTAGCCACCTTAAGCCACCATTGGAGAAGAGCTTGGAGAGAGAGGAATTTCTGCAGAAAACTTCATCTAATCTACACCAAACTCAGAGACAACCAAGGCAAGTGACTTTATTCCATTTAATTTCTGAGAATGTCTTTTCCATGTTAGAAAATTCGGATTTATGGTTTGTTCTTGATAAAATATGAAAACCCATGTAGTCTAGATCATAAAACTTGAGGAATTTGAGAAGGATTGCATGTAGGATAGTTTGGAGACAATTAATCTGATGTTAATACATGTTTGGGTGAAAGAGAAACGAATTAAATTCTGGGATTTGATGATGAGATGTAGTTAGGGTTCATGTTCTTGAGATATTTGGAAAAAGTGTAGAAAGCTGTAAATTTAATTGATATTTGGGTGGATTGATCCCTTAGAAACATGTTAGGATGTGACTATATATGTTTAGTATTGTTTATAGACCCTAAAACGTTGTTGGGATGAACTTTGGAATTGATTAGAAGTGATAAAAATGGTTAAAAATGAATTGGGGAAAAATCTAGGCCGAAACTGGCCAGTCGTTAGAAGCAGCCCCCAGGTCGTTCGAACGAGCTCGTTCGAACGAGCTTCTAACGAGTTGACCAGTCGTTACTAACGAGTAGTGATTTCGTTCGATATCTCGTTCGAACGATATATCGTTAGAAGGGACAGTTCGTTCGAACGAACTGGATCTCGTTCGAACAGCCTCGTTCGAACGAGACTTCTAACGACCTGACAGTCCAAACTCGTTCGAAGTCTCGTTCGAACGAGACTTCTAACGAGTTGACAGTTTGATCCTTTTTGGACTGTTTTGACTTTTGGAGTTCCGTAAACTTGTTCGAGGTTATAGATAGCATTCCTTTGATGATATAGTGATAAACTTGGGACATTTGGGTATTTATGAGAAGGAATTATATACGAGAGTTGTATTACATGGACGGTTTGGGATGAGACGTGAGTGTCTACTACGACGTGAGAAATTATAGCGCGTAATTACAAACCGGAATAACATAAATGGTGATAATTCTAGTTAGTACGAGAATGCGATATGTACTACGATTAAAATACGGCATTACTAAGACGTGTGTTTACTTAGTATTGGTATATGGATTGTTTGTATGACATACCTACCATACTTGCTATCACGGGAGGTTGCGTTCGCTTAGGACCCTCTAATCCTTGTGTGCCTACGGGGGGGATATAGACCGGTACCTTGATGAACATTGGTCATAGAAAGACTTATTGTGATATCAATAAGTCCGCTGACCGTGGGAGCGTAGGTATGTGCGTGACCCACGTGATGGTGACTGTGTTCGCCTCCACTATTTGTGATTTGTGTTATCTGAACTATTCCTGAGAGATTCGAAATATGTGATCCTTATGTACGTGATGTACCGGGATGGATAGCAGAGTATGTGTGCACTACAGCTTAGATTGCGGGGTGCTTGTATTGTATATTTATGATATGAATAATATACATTAAATTAATGGGAATCCTCATGTTAATGTTGTAAAAATATTACGGTATTATTTCGAGTTATATAATGAGTTAACTGATAGTTATATCAATGTCATATTTAGTAACTGAGTTTACGTTAAATCCCTATTTAATTACGAGCGTTGTTATGTTAATATGGAACCGAGTAGTATGGGTAGAATCTTTGGCAGTCTAGCTAGTTATGTTGTCAGTTAGCTAGTAGTATGGGTCGATATAGATGGGTACTTACGTTAGGAGTGCACAGTTAGACGAGATGTGAGAATATCATGCGAGTGTACGTCCTAACATGTACTTTGCATTTAATGTTTTAAATGTTTTTAAATCACTTGCAAGTTTTTAAAATATAACTCCACATTCGGGCTCTGACCCGTTTGCTTTTCAAATCTTTTCTTTGTAAAACCATTTTAGGTGCCCAGCCACAAGGACACCAAGCATAGGTACTCATTCAGGTGACGAGCTGTAGCTGGTTATGGAAGCTACAGGGATTTGCTCATAGACGCTTCTATCTTTTGGATTCCAGAGTCACTATCTATCAGTTGTAGGGCATGTTGCCCATTCCTATTTAGAGCATCTTTTACATTTCAGTTTTCAGACTTTAGCATGTTTTATTTCAGTTTCAGTTATGGGATTGTAGTGAGGAGTTTTCCTCCAGACTTTATTTTCTCTATTATGATGGTTATTCGTTTTACTTCATTATGGTGAATGGTGTTATTTATTTATTCATTACATTTGTTGCATGTTAGTCAGACTTAAATTAAAATTTGGCAACCTGATTTTTAAATACTAGGTGGTTAGTAAAATAAAAATGTTTTCGACAGTGATGCTATTAACTGAGCCAGCTTGGCATTTTGAATTAATTTTATAAAGGAGTAGCTACCCGGTATTTAATTAGTCGGGGTGTCACAGTATCCTGTTAATAGTGACTCCGTGTTGGTTTTGTAGGACATGGAACTTGGTCGTTAAAAACTTTATAGCATCGGATTTCTCTCTCCAAAAACCTACAATCAAATATTTGGACAAATCATCCACCATCACTGATATGCCCAAGTATAACCTCATCCAGGGATACCTACCTCGGCCGAGATGGTGGCCGAGACATTGGTAGGCCCAATAAGGGGTAAGGACCACCGGTATCATCCCTCGGCTAGGACTACCTCGGCCCCGGCCGAGGGTACTACATGCACCTCCCCAAGGCTACTACGCACGTCGCAGATATCAACAGCACCCTCAAGTGCCCAGGAATAGCAACCTCGGCCATCAGTAGGCCGAGATAACAAGGAGCCACCGATCCACCTTCATCATGAATCCTACCTCGGCTTGGGCCGAGGTTACCAGAGGTATTAGTAAACATCAGCATGCCACATGCCTAACCTCGGCTCATGCCGACCCTAGCACATACCTCGGCTGACATCAGGCCGAGATTCCTCATGACACCGCGGATTGAGCGGACATCCAACCTTATAGCTCGGCCTCTCCTAGGCCGAGGCCATTCACCAACCTGACTGCCGAGCATCTGTTGACATTTGTATAAGGACACCTAGACACAAATCGGTTGTGACAAGATTATTCTCCACATGGGGGAGAATATTTCATCATCATTGCTTACATGTGACTAGGACAGGTGGCATTCCCCCATTGGTGAGGATATCACACACATGCTCACTGCATGCATGGGGGGTACATTACACCACCTAGGCACCATATATAGGGGTCATCCCCTACCTGGCAAAAGGATCTCATTCATGCAACCCTAGCAAAAACTCTGTCAAAATATACATTAGAGAGAGAGCTCGAGGGAATTGTATCCATGGTCATTAGTACCATCTGTCAGTGATATTACTCACACGCTCATTGTGGACGTAGGCCAGAATAGGCTGAACCACCCATATTCCGGTGTTAATCTCCTCATATCCTCACCTCCTTCTCTCCTCTTTTCATAGCTGCACTGCCATTGTTATATACATAAGAGCTTGGAAACACCTTACTTGGTGGTGCTGATTCGTAGCATCATCATTTTGGCACCGTCTGTGGGAAACGAGAGGCTATCTCTTCCTCTTTTTCTGATTTACCTCACCAGAGACTCTGGTGGTGAACCAGGAACCACCCCTTGTGTGGAGCTGTTTCACCATTGAAAGAGGTCCTTTAAGGTATTAAGCTCACCTGCTACTAAAGCTCTATACAGTTAACGCATGGCACCAGACTTACTGCCGCCTCTTCCGCCGCCCGGAGGTGGAGGAGCTAGCTCTAGTCAGGCTCCTCCCCAGTCCGAAATGGCGGAGGTGGCAGCTGCCTTGAAATCTTTGGCTGCAACACAACAAGCGATGAAGGAGAAATTTGTACAGCTCAGCCAAACCATGATGATGAGACCGCCTGGGGTCTCACCGGATATGATCACTTCGGTGACGGTTCATCCACAGCCAGATGCCAGGGGACCACCCCAGGCACCGATGAAGGACCAACCTGCACCTCAGCGGAGGAGGGACGTTGCTGACCCTAGGCGCTTGCGCCTGGGGAGGCAAGGAAACCCTTGCCCAGAGGACAGGTATGATGACCTGGGAGCAGAAGAGGCCCAGAAGACTGCTGGGAGCCATATGAGGTGTCAGATAACACCGTACGACCTCTTAGGCAAAGCCAAGGATGTGTCGGCCGAAGAAGAGAAGAGGCCCAATAAAGAGGGTCGGCCGTTGATAGGCAGAGCCAAGGATGTGTCGGTCGAAGAAGAGATGAGGTCCAGCAGAGGGGGTCGGCCTTCAACAGGTTGAGCAGAGGCTTGGCCTTCGAGAGGCTGGGACCAGTTAATGACCTAAGACACAGGCTATCAAGGTCAAGGAGTGCGGCAGGCTCCCAAAGAGGGGATAGGCAGGCTCGGCCAGATCAAGGCCGACCCATGGAGAGAAGAGCCAGGGAGCAAGAAGATGTCAACAGTCAGCGGGTCGCGGCTGGGGAACCCTCTGTCCACCGTAGAGAGGTGGTAGGGGATAACCTCAGCCAAGTTGATGAGAGAAGACCCTGGAATGACTCAATCCAACGTCTCGAGGAGAAGATAGGGGACCTCATGAAGAGTAGGTACCCATTACAAAGGGGCTACTCGGAGGGCTCCCCGTTTGTATCTAGGATAGTGGGGTTCCCAACCCCCGCTAAGTTCAAGCCTCCTACGGTGACTCCTAAGTATGATGGCAGCACTAACCCAGTGCACCATATCGAGATGTATCAGTCAGCCGCAGATATTTACTCAATACCTGATGAGATGAAGTGCAGGGCCTTCTCAGGAACCTTGACAGGGGCCGCGCATAGCTGGTTCACCTCTCTTCCAAAGAATTCAATCGAGAACTTCAAGGGGTTGGCCGAGCAGTTCATCCATAACTTATGCTTTGGGGTAAGACCTCAGAAGAAGACTACCCACCTCCTATATGTCAAACAGGCTAAGGGTGAAAGCCGAAGAGACTACATAGCAAGATTCAACAAGGAAAAGTTAGAGGTGGAGGACTATGAAGAGAGCATAGCCATGACCGCCCTTATAGGAGGCCTCCAGAAGGGAAAGCTACTATGGAAGCTGGCGGAAGACCCCCCCAAGTCTATGGCAGAGCTTTTGTCCACTGCAGGGAAAGTGATGAATGCGGAAGAGGCGATGGCCGCCAAATACGAAGAGAAGAATCGTGGTAGCGCGGGGAGGTCCCAGGGCAAGAAAGAAGGGAAGAAGCGGTCAGCAGATGACAAGTTCGCTCATTACACTCCTCTGACTGTGAGCTGTGAACACATTCTTAATGAGATCAAGACTGATCGGGCTCTGAGGTGGCCAGAGAAATTGAAGGCCCCGCCACATAAGAGGAATAAAAACCTCTGGTGTGAGTTCCATCAGGATCACGGCCATGTCACAGACAGATGCTTTGCCCTGAAGGACGAGATTGAAAAGATGCTGAAATCCGGGAAGCTAAGAAAGTATGTGGATGGCAAGGCCCCAAAAGGTGGAAGAGAAGACCCTAGGAAAAGAAGAGACGACAGGTGCCGTGGCGATGTCCCGGCTAGAAGGCATGATGATTCAGAGGGCGATGATGGAGATGACCCGAATCTCCCACCTAGGGATGACAACACCCCAGTGAAGAGGGTAGGAATGGTCTCCTTTGGTGTTAGCAGCATATGTGGGGGATTCGCAGGAGGTGGGTCTGAGGTAGCCGATAGAAAGGCTCATGTAGCGGAGGCCAAGTCGGTGGTCAAGCCTGAGGTTGTGAACCTGACGTCTTCTGACGCTGTGCAGAAGAGAACTAAGGTGGACATGGACAGCCTAGTGGTGGGGTTCTCCCGGCTCGACTTCAAGGGAATCTTAGCCCCCCATGATGACCCCTTGGTCATAACGACAAGGGTGCATGGGTGCGATGTAGGGAGAATCCTCATAGAAGGGGGAAGCTCAGCAGATGTGATGTTATAGCCTTGTTTCAAGAGCCTGGGTCTTAGCAGATCAAGGCTAGTGCCATACCACCACCCCTTGATAGGCTTCAGTGGTGAGAAAGTGCACCCATTAGGCATGTATGAGATGGATGTGCGCATGGGGGATGAGTAGCCTAAGAGGCTGACTAAGAAGATAAACTTTTTTGTTATGGACGAGAATGTCTTCTCGGCTTACAACCTCATCATCGGAAGAGTAGCCCTCAAGGAGTTTGAAGCCGTGCCGTCAACGGTCCATCAAATGCTAAAATTCCCGACTCCTTATGGGGTAGGGGAAGTGCAGGGGGATCAAACCTTGACACGGGAGTGTTACTTCAACTCAGATGAAGAGAGGGAGGCCCATAAGAGAGAATCCGTCACCTACAGCATAGACACTCTTAACCCGAGATATGAAACAAAGCTAAAGAAGGGCGAGGCCGCGGAAGAGGTAGAATCCATCGTCCTCAATGAGGACGATCCGAAAAAAACCGTCCAAGTCGGCAAGGCCCTAGAACCAAAGATTAAGGCAGAGCTGGTAAGCCTTCTCAGGAAGAGGTAGAGTGTCTTCGCCTGGAGCCACACCGATATGCCTGGTATAGACCCTGAGGTCATGACCCACAAACTCAACGTGGACAGGGATGCCAGGCCAATCAAGCAGAGGAGAAGAATTTACTCCAGAGAGAAGTATGAGGTCATTCGGGAAGAGGTGAAAAAGTTGGAAGAGGCCGAGTTCATACGAGAGGTCACCTATCCAGAGTGGCCCTAAAATGCAGTGATCGTGCCTAAGGCCAATAGAAAGTGGCAGATGTGTGTAGATTTCACAGACCTGAATATGTCTTGCATGAAGGACAACTATCCCCTACCTAGGATAGACCAGATGGTGGACGCAACAGCAGGGCACGAGCTCATGAGCTTCATGGATGCTTATTCAGGTTATAACCAAATCTTCATGGACGCCGAAGACTCTGAGAAGACGGCCTTCATCATTGACAAGGGGACATACTGTTACAAGGTAATGCCCTTTGGTCTGAAAAATGTGGGGGCAACATATCAGCGTCTCGTCAATAGGATGTTTGAGGAACAGATAGGTAAGACCATGGAGGTGTACGTGGAAGATATGCTAACGAAGAGACTGAAGGCATGTACTCACGTGGCGGACCTTGAGAAGACCTTTGATGTCATGGACTCGTACAGAATGAAGCTCAACCCGACGAAGTGTGTCTTCGGGGTAGGAGCTGGGAAATTACTGGGGTTCATCGTTAACCAAAGCGGGATTGAGGCAAACCCTGAGAAGATCAAGGCATTGCTCGACATGAAGACTCCTAGGAGTATCAAAGATGTCCAAAGACTGACTGGAAGAGTGGCAGCCCTGAACAGGTTTGTTTCCAGGGCAACGGATAAGTGTCTTCCTTTCTTCAAGGTTCTAAGGAAAGCCTTCCAGTGGGATGAAGAGTGTGAAAAAGCTTTTGATCAACTCAAGTCCTACTTAGGGTCTCCCTTGCTGCTGTCCCGGCCCATTGCGGGAGAAAGGTTGTTTGTGTATCTAGCAGTCTCTGAGTCGGCTATTAGCGTGGCCATCATACGAGAGGAAGGTGGAGTTCAGAGACCTGTGTACTTCAACAGTAAGGCCCTACAAGGGTATGAACAAAACTATCCCCGAATGGAGAAGTTGGCTTATGCTCTTATCCATGCTTCAAGGAAAATGAAACCCTACTTTCAAGCTCACTCTATGATAGTCCTTACGGACTCCCCATTAAGGCAGGTCCTGCACAAGCCTGAGAAGTCCGGGAGATTGATGGCCTGGGCCATTGAACTAGGAGAGTATGATCTTACTTACCAACCCAGGACAGCCATCAAGGGGCAGGCCCTCGCAGACTTTGTCGCAGAGTTCACCTGGGAAGAGGCAGATAGAGGTTCGGAAGAGGGCGAGACAGAGCAAGGCATGGATGATGGCGAAGAGACAAATCGTAGTGTCTTCCGAAATTCGGAAGAGGCAGAGCCAAACGTCTTCCAAGGCCAAGAAGAGGTAGTCCCAGGTAAGACTCGGAGGAGAATAGAAGAAAACGAAGAGGATCGATACCTCTTCAAAAAATGGGTAATGAGAGAAGGGGTCTTCTCTTCAGACGAAGACGTGTGGAGCCTCTTCGTGGATGGATCCTCCTGTGACGGTGGAAGCGGCGCGGGGCTAGTACTCTCGGCTCCAGATGGCGCCAACATTGAATATGCCTTGAGATTCAACTTCCAGGCTTCAAATAACGAGTCTGAGTATGAGGCCATAATAGCGGGTCTCCTACTGGTAACAACTCTGCGGGTAAAGCGGCTCCTACTGCATAGCGACACAAGGTTGGTTGTTAACCAGGTGTTGGGGGCATACGAGGCTAAAGACGAAAGGATGGCCAGGTACTTAAAAAGGTAAGAGGATTGCTAGAGTTTTTTGAAGAGGCCAAACTGAAGAGAGTGCCGAGATTGAGCAACAATCACGCTGACGCATTGGCAAGACTGGCCTCGACAATGAAGACAGACTTGGGAAGAACCATCCCAATTGAAGTCCTGGGAAAGGCAAGCATAGAGGAGGACGAGGTACGCAGCCCTTGTCACAATGTGAACCCAGGAGACTCTTGGATCGACCCGCTCGTCAGATACCTAAGAGAGGGGGAGCTACCTGAGTCTAGGGTGGAAAGAAAAAAGTTGAGATACAGGGCTGCAAAGTTCTCATTGATAGGAGACGTCTTGTATAAAAAGGGGTTTCTTTTACCCCTCCTCAGATGTGTGCATCCTGTGGAGGTACCTCGGATCTTACAGGAGGTTCATGAAGGCTCCTGCTCCAGCCACATAGGAGGAAGATCCTTAGCCAAAAGGATCATCACTCAAGGATACTGGTGGCCAACCTTGTTTAGGGACGCTGCTGACTATGTGAAGAAGTGCGATAAATGTCAGAGGTTCGCCACTATCTCCCACCAACCCCATCAGCCCATGACATCAATCTCTTCTCCGTGGCCTTTCGCGGTATGGGGAATTGACTTAGTAGGACCTTTGCCAAGAGCAGTCAATAACTATAGATTCTTGATAGTTGCCATTGACTACTTTTCAAAATGGGTAGAGGCCGAGCCAATGATAACGATTACGGAGCAGAAGACCTTTCAGTTCATCTGGAAGAACATCATATGTAGGTATGGCCTGCCAAACACGCTCATCTCAAATAATGGGACCCAGTTCAAGAACTCCTCCTTAGAGAAGTATTGCCAAAGTGTGGGGATTAAACAGTTCTTCTCATCTCCTGGTCGACCTCAGGCTAATGGCCAGACCGAGGTCACGAACAGAACCATCTTGGATGGAATCAAGAAGAAGTTAGAAGGCACGAAGGGGAGATGGATCGAAGAGGTCTACGCCGTCCTGTGGGCTTACAGGACCACAACGAGGACGCCCACGGGAGAAACCCCATTCATGCTGGCACACGGTTCAGAAGCCATCATACCAACGGAGATAGGCTTACCAACTCATCGGGTTCAGACCTACGATCCTGACAGCAACGAGGAAAGGAGGAGGTTAGATCTGGACCTAATTGAAGAAAGAAGGGAAGACGCAGAGGTCAGGAAAGCAGCATACCAACAGAGAGCAGCAAAATTCTACAATCAAAGGGTGAAATCAAGACCCATTGCGGTAGGGGACCTAGTGCTTAAGAAGACCCTACAGAAAACAAACAAGCTACACCCAAACTGGCATGGCCCCTACAGGGTAACGGAAGAGGTTGTGCCTGGCACGTATAGGCTAGAAAACCTAGAGGGAGAACCCTTCACCAACCCATGGAATGCTGACCACCTAAAGAGATACTTCATATGATGTTGCATCTATTTTGTAAATTGTAAATGTACCATCTTATTGAGAAGAGGTTGTTAATAAAGATCAGTTTCCACGACAAATTCTCGTTCCATCCTTAACATCATTAATTTGGTGATTTATTATGAGGCTAACCTCGGCCCAGGTGGTGACCTCAGACCCTCATAACATCACTCGATGGTGACGAGGTCTGAGCTCAGACACCTTAGTTAGAGGACCTCAGACCCTTAACATCATTAATTTGGTGATTTATTATGAGGCTAACCTCGGCCCAGGTGGTGACCTCAGACCCTCATAACATCACTCGATGGTGACGAGGTCTGAGCTCAGACACCTTAGTTAGAGGACCTCAGACCCTTAACATCATTAATTTGGTGATTTATTATGAGGCTAACCTCGGCCCAGGTGGTGACCTCAGACCCTCATAACATCACTCAGTGGTGACGAGGTCTGAGCTCAGACACCTAGGTTAGAGGACCTCAGACCCTTAACATCATTAATTTGGTGATTTATTATGAGTCATACCTCGGCCCAGGTGATGACCTCAGACCCTCATAACATCACTCGATGGTGACGAGGTCTGAGCTCAGACACCTTAGTTAGAGGACCTCAGACCCTTAACATCATTAATTTGGTGATTTATTATGAGGCTAACCTCGGCCTAGGTGGTGACCTCAGACCCTCATAACATCACTCGGTGGTGACGAGGTCTGAGCTCAGACACCTAGGTTAGAGGACCTCAGACCCTTAACATCATTAATTTGGTGATTTATTATGAGGCATACCTCGGCCCAGGTGATGACCTCAGACCCTCATAACATCACTCGATGGTGACGAGGTCTGAGCTCAAACACCTTAGTTAGAGGACCTCAGACTCTTAAATAATGGTTATGGCATCATATTAAGTAATGACTTCAGAGAGTTCATAGCATTCAAATACATTCACATATCAAGATGAAGGAAGACCTTGGCATTCAATAGAAGAAATTACATAACATTTAAATGTCTCAGAAAAAAACAGAGGTACAGAACATTTATAAGCAAGATTACAAGTAAAAAAAAAGCAGAGAAACAAAGGCCAAGTCAAACATCTGAGGGAGGAACATTTGATGTCTCGTCTGGATTGGTCTGCTCAGCATTGGTCACCTCAGCCACTTCATTTGCGGGGTCAGTCCCTTCTAGATCAGTCCCTCCCAGAGTAACAGTCTGACCAGGGGCAGCAGCCTCGTCCTCTATCTCTTGCAAGGCCTGGGCAAACTGGGCGTCAGCAAGGCTGAGGCCCACAAAGTCTGAGGCCTTTATGGTACCAACCTCGACCTCCCTGACCTCGGCCCATTTGGTAGTGGCCTTGATACCCCTTTCAAGGTATTCAAGACCAAAACCTACAAACTCGTTGGAGACCTTGTAATCATCAATTATTTTCTCCGAGGCATCTGCAAGAGAGGCCTTCACGGCAGCATTAACCTTCCTCTGCAGGGCATCATCTTTGTCCTTCAGGGCCTTAGTGTGGCTCTGGACGAGTGCAGAGATGTCTTTTTCTAGGCCTTGGGCCTTGTTTTCAGAATTTTGTGCCTTGGTCTCGGCATTTTGTAACTCCGTCCTCAGACGGTCTACCTCGGCCTTCAGAGTGATCTCCACCTGCTCAGCCTCCTGCCCCTTCTAGATCAGAGGCAACTTCCTCAGGGCCCAGTTAGATAACTGGTACATGGAAGTCACACTCTGCACAGACAGTGAAGAGGTAAGAGGGAAATAAATTCAGTAAATTCAGAGGTAACACAATGGACGAGCCATACCTGTACGGCTCTGTGGAGGCCGAACTCAACCAGCATATGAGTGTCCATGGCCCTGTAAAAGCGCTTATCTGCATCATTCATCACGTTGGCAAGGGCGTCCATGGCCTGCCTGCTGTTGCCGACCACGCTCTCGGTAAGCTTTAGCTGATCTAGACGAGCAGCTAAGGTGTCGGCTGTTATGGGAATCGCAACGTCTGGAGTCTGCCTTCGCCTGGAGCTCGGCCTCTGATCCTCAGGGGGATGGACCTCAGGGGCCCTCTTCTTGGACTTAGATGTTGTGGGGGCAGGTGGAGGAGCATTTAAACCGGTCTTCTTGACAAGCCTAGCTAAGCTTGGGGCTGTCATCTCCCACAACTCTTCTGAAATGCCTGAGGGTCTCTCTGTAAAAGTGAAAAGATAAGACTCAGAGATAAAGTATGTATGATAAGAGGCTACACTTATAATAAAAAGAAAAATCCTTACCAAAGTCAGCTAGGGGACTTCCACCCAAGCTCGTCCCCGAGAGATACTGGGGGGTTAGCAGATGCTCGAACTTGACAAACATCCCATGGGCCCCCTAGTCTTGCAGGGCCTTCACCTTTTTGCCGTTTTGAACACTTAGTCCAGGATCGGCCCTCGCAGACATGGTGACTTTACCCCATTTCAGGGGTATTCTCGGCTCATGGATGGAAGAGGAAATGGAAGAACCAAATTCCCACGGCCCTGAGGTAAAAAAGTACCGAGGTTTCCAATTATGATTAGAGGTCTGAGTGACCAAGAGCATCTTTTTCTCAGGCCTCCAAGCCACGAAGTGATAGTAGCTCAGATGATTCTTGGCCGAGGTGGGGACGTAACAACCAGCAAAGACCTGAACGGGAAGGTCAGAGTGGTGGACCGCCCTCCACAAGATGATGACCCCTATAATAACTCTCCAAGCATTGGGAGAGAGCTGTGAGGGGGCCAAGTTAATGAAGGAAAGGATGGATCTGATGACAGGGTGAAAGGGAAGACGAAAACCTAACTTGAACATCTGCTCGTACAAGCAGATCTCTCCCTCTTGGCCGTGGTAGGACCTCTCCTCCCTCATAGGTCTTCTTAAATGGATAGAAGGACTGATGGAGTATAGGTACCTGAAGTGCAATAGGTCCACCTCAATAACTGTGCTCTCATACTCGGCCGCCTCAGATGTTTCAACATCACTCTCGGTATCCTCATCGTCGTCAGACTCAACGTCGGCTGGAGCAGACGTGGACGGATGACCAGGGAACCTCTGAGCAAACTCGGCCCCGGTAACGGCCGACAGGGGAATGGCGTTTAGAATGGGTGGCACAGCCACACTTGGCTCAACAAGTTCAACCTCGGAAGAAGAACCTAAGGTACCCGTGCCGTTTTGAGACGAGGCGCGGCTAGAGACCTCAGCCTGGTCAGGGTCCTGACCAGCCTGAGGAGTAAAATCCATGGCCTCTTGGAAAGAGTCCAGAGACATTGGGTCAGAGGTGGAAGACTCAGACTCAGACATCGGAAAGTTATTGACAGAGACGTCCGTCTGATAGAAATTCTCAGGTGGACGAGGGTATACCACCCTGAGAGGTGGAGGAAAGAGAGGCCTGACAGGGAACTCCTGTGACCTACGAGCTTCTTCCTGATCTCTCTCTATTTGCCTAATTTTCTCTAAGGTTTTTTCGCTAAGAGATGGGAAGTCTTGAAGAAGTTGGTACAGGGGTCTGAGCATCAGGGGACGACCCAAAGCTTTCGCAGACCCTAAACTTGAGGAAAAATCCTAAAAACTACAAACGAATTTGGCTTGAAAAGTTAAGGGGAACAAGGATCAAACCAAGGAATCTTTACAGGAAACCTAGCTCACCGAAAAACTCAAGTGCTCACCGGAAAACTCAAATGCTCACCCGAAAACTCGAGTGCTCACCGAAAAACTCAAGTGCTCACCGGAAAATTCAAATTAAAAAGTACCAAAAGTGAAGGAAATGGAGAGGGAGGATACCTGAAGGTGAGTTGATGAATAAGATAGAAGAAGTCACGCAAGAAACGAGGTATTCCCCTGAAGAATAAGCACTGGAACGAGGGCAAGCTTCGGAGAGAGTAGGTTGCAGAAAACTGTGTGCGAAGGCGCGAAATGAGAAAGAAGAAGGAAGAAGAAAGGTTTTTAGCCCTTTAAATACTTGGGCACATTTCCCAAGGCTCATCATTGCCTTGGGAAGCCCAAGGGACAACTGACAGCACATGCCAACCAAGTGGGCACGTCTTGGCTTGGGACAGGTGTCACGCAGGTGTTGGCCTCGGGATGAACAGGCCTCGGAGGCAAGAATCCCCTAGCCACCTGCTCTCGCAAATGACTAAGAGCTGGGGGGTGATTGATATGCCCAAGTATAACCTCATCCAGGGATACCTACCTCGGCCGAGATTGTGGCCGAGACATTGGTAGGCCCAATAAGGGGTAAGGACCACCGGTATCATCCCTCGGCTAGGACTACCTCGGCCCCGGCCGAGGGTACTACATGCACCTCCCCAAGGCTACTACGCACGTCGCAGATATCAACAGCACCCTCAAGTGCCCAGGAATAGAAACCTCGGCCATCAGTAGGCCGAGATAACAAGGAGCCACCGATCCACCTTCATCATGAATCCTACCTCGACTTGGGCCGAGGTTACCAGAGGTATTAGTAAACATCAGCATGCCACATGCCTAACCTCGGCTCATGCCGACCCTAGCACATACCTCGGCTGACATCAGGCCGAGATTCCTCATGACACCGCGGATTGAGCGGACATCCAACCTTATAGCTCGGCCTCTCCTAGGCCGAGGCCATTCACCAACCTGACTGCCGAGCATCTGTTGACATTTGGATAAGGACACCTGGACACAAATCGGTTGTGACAAGATTATTCTCCACATGGGGGAGAATATTTCATCATCATTTCTTACATGTGACTAGGACAGGTGGCATTCCCCCATTGGTGAGGATATCACACACATGCTCACTGCATGCATGGGTGGTACATTACACCCCCTAGGCACTATATATAGGGGTCATCCCCTACCTGGCAAAAGGATCTCATTCATGCAACCCTAGCAAAAACCCTGTCAAAATATACAATAGAGAGATAGCTCGAGGGAATTGTATCCATGGTCATTAGTACCAACTGTCAGTGATATTACTCACACGCTCACTGTGGACGTAGGCCAGAACAGGCTGAACCACCCATATTCCGGTGTTAATCTCCTCATATCCTCACCTCCTTCTCTCCACTTTTCATAGCTGCACTGCCATTGTTATATACATAAGAGCTTGGAAACACCTTACCTGGTGGTGCTGATTCCTAGCATCATCAATCACGAGGATATACCTCTTACCACCCAGACTCTCAGTACGAGTAGGACCCATAAGATCCATGTGAATCAACTCAAGTACACGGGAGGTGGTAATGGAATGCAACTTCGTATGGGGGCTCCGAATTTGCTTTCCCAACTGACAGGGTCCAAAAACTGTGGAAGTTGACTTTCCAAGTGATGGTAAGCCACTTACTAGGTCCTTTTTAACTAAACGAGTAAAATCTCTAATGTTCACATGACCTAGACGTTGGTGCCACAAATCCATAGGAGTGATCATGGCGCTGTTGCAGACAAGTGAGGACGTGGGCTCAGTCCCATAACAATTATCCTCTGTCCTTACCCCTCGCACTAAAAGTTTACCGGCTTGATTGTAGACATTACACGCATCCCGATCAAACTTTACGGCAAAGTCAACGTCGCACAATTGGCTAATGCTGAGAAGGTTTGCTTTCAAACCTTTGACGTACAAAACATTCTCTAGCGTAAGAAATCCTAGTAACTCTACTGTACCTCGTCCTACAATGCTAGACTTGTTCCCGTCTCCAAAGGTGACTCTACCTTCCTTTTAATCCTCTAGGTAGGTAAAAAAAGAGACATCACCTGTTATATATCTGGAGCACCCACTATCAAAATACCAGTGTGAGGTATTATGTGCTGTGAGAGCGACATGAACAACAAGAGCCTTTTTATCTTTCTTAGGCACCCAAGAGTTGGTAACATTTTGTTTACCCTTGTTGTTATTGGTTTTAGCCGGGATGCGAGAAGAATTCACAGACGCCAAAGACATCCGTCGGAATTCCTCGATCAAACTCTGTGATGTGGTAGCTAAAAACTCAACACGCTCTCTCAGACTAGAAAAAACATCAGTATGATGTGGTAGAGCAGTAGTACGTCGTGTCCGATCCAAACTATTGCAAAACTCCCTGAGGTGGCCTTTTCTTTTGCAGTACGTATAGAAGAACGCAGTCTTAGGAAGCCATGGGTTTGCTTTTCTTGGTCGAACTCTCCTTCGTGGTTTTTGATGATGGCCATATGGAGTCGTAGTAAACTCAGGAACTGGTCGAGGTGCAATTTGGGACGTGGAGGCACCGTCATAACCTATTCCCTGCCTATCACCAAAACCTAAAGCGGGGACGAGGAACATATTTCCCATCTTTCCTGATCTATCCTCGATTTGAACCTTGACTTCTCGTGCTCTCTCACGATCATGAGTAAGCTGGGCAACAAAGGCTTCAAGTTTCTTCCGAGTCTCCAGGGAGGAATGGAGCTCACTCGTAAGACTCACCACTTGTTTAGTCAAGTCCCCTTTCTCTTTCTTAAAATAACTCTCTCTCTCTCTCCAAACAATATCTCTCTCTCTCTAAACAAACTCTCGTTCTCAACACAAGAAGACTCTCTCTCTCAAAGTAGTGCAGGTGAAGGACTCTCTCTCTCTCGATTTTTATAAATCTTCCTCTAGAGCGGTGATCCTAAGAACTAATGCTTTGTTATGCTTTTTACTTTTAAATGACTCATTATATAACTCGGCGTAGGCGCGTTGAAGATTACTCTCGCTCTCACTTGCATCATCCTCTCCCTCACTCACATTTCTCTCACTGTCGAGGTGTCCCTGTGAAGCATAATCCTCATCGTCGTGAGGAGAAATAGAAGTTGTCACATGACTATCCATGAATGCGGTGAAGTTACACTCATGCGATGACTCGTGTCCAGAGTCCACCGACTCGACCTCACAGTCATCACTAAGGGTAGCATTAAGGACAACTTTGCCCTTTTCTCTGTTCAGCCTAGTAGCACACTCAAAATCTCTATGACCCCTACTGTCACACTCAAAGCATCTCTCACTCTCTTTCTTAGGAGGATCTTTAAAATCTTTTTGATTTTTCTTTTCAAACTTAATTTTGTCAAACTTTTTTTATCTTTGAAATTACCATTTTTCTTGAATTTGAGAATTTTCTTAAGATTTTTAGTAAACAGGGCCAAATCATCTAAATCAAAGTCACACTCAGAATCTGATGTATATATCCCTCTTTTTCTAGATGATTCCCCCTTTCTTGACAACCCCTCACTTTTTCTCTCCTGGGAATTAAGTGCAATTCCCTTATCTTTAGGCTTGACAGATTTAGGAAACATATCAATCTCATAAGTTTGCAAATCTCCTACAAGTTCCTCTAATTTAAGCATGTTTAAATTGCCCATAGAATTTAGCACAGTGACTTTAGGGATAAAACGCTTAGGTAGTGATCTAAGAATCTTTTTAACAACTCTAGCATTAGGAACGTGTTCACCAAGATTAAAGATAGTGTTAACAATATCAGACAGTCTAGCATAAAATTCATCAAAACATTCATACTCAAGCATGGTGATTGTTTCAAACTGAGTTGTAAAATTTTGCAGTTTAGACTCTTTCACAGCATTAATTCCTTCATGGGTAAGTTGCAAAACATCCCATGCCTCTTTTGACGCGGTTCACGTCATTATGCGTTTGAACTCATCAAGTGTGACAGACCGAGAAATAACACTTAAACCCTTAGAATTAAAAGATGACCATTTAAACTCTTCTTCAGTCCATGTAGTGACATGTTTTAAATTGGTCACGTTTTCAAGAGTGACAGAGGGAGGTGTCCACCCTCTTTCAACCAAAATCGAGACACGTTCATCAATGGCTTTTAATGCAAATCTCATACGAGCTTTGCAGTATGCATAGTTTGTCCCGTCAAAAACTGGCATTTTATTATATAACTTCTCCATTATGAACACACTCGTTTTAAAAAAAATCCATTTTTCAAAAAATTGATATCTTAGAAAAATTTTGCAGAAAAATACACAGTAAAGTTGTGTAATTGGCTCTGATGCCAATTTGAGAATAGTGCGCTTGTGTTTAAATAAGGAAGTTATTTAATTAAACTCAGTTTTTATCAATTAAGTCCTAAACATGCATCTAGGTGTAATTGAATAAGATGAAATCATGCAAGAACATTCAAACACACACATGTGAGGAAAAATCCCCCAAAGGGGCAAAACCTTTTATTTTCACTATAATATTGTGAGGAACGATTACACGGATTACAGTAAAAATACAGTGTGATACAGAAATACTCGCAGGCGTCGGTTCAATAGTCGACGATTGGAATCTCCCTCGGGAACTCCAGGTGAGCAGCAATGAAAAAGGAAGACGGCTTCGCCACAAAGGTTGAACAAACACAAGGTTGTGTTCTTGGGTTACAAAAGGATTCACAAAGGTATGGCAAAGTTGTATGAATCAAAACATGAGTCTTATGACTCAAAAAAATTAAGACTAGATGTATTTGGACTCTGAAAAACATCTCTCAAAGTCTTGCAAAACAACTCCCCCGAAGTTGGCTTTTATAGGGAAACCAATAAAGAGTTTCATGATTTCAAAACTCTGCCAGCGTACAGGTACCCCAAACCGGTTTGGGTATACCGCGAACTGGTTCGCCCCCCAAACCGGTTTGGCTTCGGTTCGCATAAATTCGCTAGAATATGGGGCTTTACACACTTAGCATTTTTCCAAGAGTTTTCCTCAGAATTTTCTCCATTTTCAAAGGGCCATAACTTCTTCACCGTATCTCTGATTAAGGTACCGTTTCTTCCATCATCTTCGTTTTCTAGTTGACCAGACCTCCAGACAATGGCCGTAAAATTACCAAAATTCCTTTGAACTTCCATATCTTGCCTTCTTTCACTATTTTGACTTCTCTTGCGTACCACTTGCATTAAGTCCCTAAAATCATGGAACGTGAAGTCGTTGAGGCAGATGTGGGAAAAATGATGGAGATGATGAATGCTTGATTCCCAGAATTTGGATTGAGACTGTCGTGTGAGATCGTGCAGGGACGTGCCAAATGTAGCGACGTACGACATACACAAATATAATATTTCGAACATGATAAAAATGTATTTACAGATAACTTGTTTAAATCAATAACTAGAATCCAAAGAATTCTAGTAAGATATATATATATATATATATATATATATATATATATATATATGTTAACATAAGTTCAGATGCACACTTGGGTTAGGGTAGAATAGAAAGTTTATGGTTATGCTTTAGATTATGGGCTACGCGAGTGTAGTTTAGGCATAAGTTAGTGTTGAATCGTCCCTGGAATGTGTCGGGTAACTTAGTTGAGATTCATGTGCATACGTTTTGGTGCGCGCTTTAGTCGAGGGGTGAGTTGGAGTTCTATGAGAGTGCAACTCTACTTTGATCACGACATAGTGCATTTATAATTATTATGCATTTTTAATACATTTGCAAAAAAAATGTTGTCACACCTCGGGATCTGACCCGTTTACACTTCTCTCTTGCTATACATATATTGTAATATATTAGGTGTCCCACCGCAAGGACGCCAATGATATTTTTCTATCTAGTGTTCTCTGAGATGTGGCAGTTGTCGACTGTTACGGGGTTTTGTTATAGCCGCTTCCTATTGTTGTAAATATAGTTTAGGATTCAGTTTGTATATTAGATTTATACCCATGGTTTATTTGTAGAGTTTTATAATTTCCCTTCTCCGGATTGTTATATTGTCTGTGACCTGACAACATATTCGGGTATTTTCTTTCTATGTACTCATGATGTAATATAGAATTACTTCTTTTTATCATAGCCGTGTGAATTTGTTATCATGTGAAATAGTTATTATGTTGTTGGTTGGATGATGTTTATTGCATGTTTTAAAAAAAATTGGCATCCGCTTTGTTTAGTATTGGGTAGTTAGTTATGTTTTTAGTCTCGTAAATAGATGCTGAGAATGATCCACTTGAGATTCCTGATTTATTTTAGTATAGGGCTGGCCACCCATTATTATTTTAAGCGGGGTATCATAGGTGGTATCAGAGAATCAGGTTCTAATGTCTTTAGGATCTGTTCGGGCTTTCTGCGTTCTTTCGTAAGCTTTCTTGATGTAGAGCCCTATTATTAGGACTGTTGTGTTTTTTACGTCTATATTTTCTTCTGTGACGTGTAATCATTTGAACGGTGTTCTGATACGGTTGATCTTGTTTCAGATGCCATCGAAGAGAGGTCATCCAGGCAGGGCAAATAGAGGGGCTGAGAATATGGAACCCCAAATGCCTCAAGGGACTCTGACCACAGCCAAAGTTGCCAATATTGTGGAACAAGTAGTAACTACTTCCATTTCTACGATGGCACATCAACCTACAGCTCGAGTAGCCCAAGCCCACCTAGGGCCATCAACGT
The DNA here is from genome assembly GCA_949130495.1 of Sambucus nigra. Classification (NCBI taxonomy): domain Eukaryota; kingdom Viridiplantae; phylum Streptophyta; class Magnoliopsida; order Dipsacales; family Adoxaceae; genus Sambucus; species Sambucus nigra. The sequence goes on from OX422209.1 coordinate 123,406,158, forward strand.
GGGAAATTGTATGGGAAGCTTTTCGAAAGGTATATCCTCCAAAAATTTTGAGGGGAGCTGATGCGATGGTTTCAAGTCATTGGAAGAAGGGTATGCAAAGGAACCTTCAAATGGTTGAATGCAGTGAGGTGAAAAAGAAATTACTCTCCACCTTTAAATTAATGGGTGCCGCTCTCCAATGGTGGGAATTAATAACCACATCGGAGCAGAGATATGTAATGCCCATATCAGATTTTTGGGAACGCTTTGACCGAAAGTATTTTCCTTCCGCGATCCAGACAGAAGTGAGGAGGAGATTACTGGATATGTCTCAAGGTGATCGAACGGTGGCTGAGTATGAAGAAGAATTTACTCGATTTACAAATTTAGTGCTTGATGAGGTAAATACGTAGGAGAAGCGAATAACGGAGTTCGTGGGAGGTTTAAAATGGAGAATTCGATAGAATTTGTTAGGGAACCCAACATTATTGACTTTTACCGAGGTGGTGATGGGGTATTATTACAGTGTCAGAAGTACCGTTTTTGTTTGAAAGGGGTAAGAAATTTAGAGAATCGGGTTCATCAAGTAAGTCTGGAGAAGAAGATGTCAGTGGAGTAAGATGTTATAATCAGGTTTATCAAGGGTCGCAATAGCGTTTTGTTCCTCAGGATAGAAAGGGAGGATTCGCTGGTAGATGTTTCTTTTGTAAAGAAATAGGCCATAGGAAGAGGGATTGTCCCAAAAGAGGTAGAGAGCAACTTTTTGAGGAGGTTTTGGATGTGCAACCCCTACAACAAATCAAAGTCCAGTTTGGGCATGAGGACTTCGAACAGGAACCCATGGATGAAGGGAGGTAGTTAGAATATGGAGGTAAATGTAAATTATTTTCCTTTGTGTTTAGGTTATGCTTTGAGGGGCATTAGGAGTATCGCCTGTAAGATTTTGATGAGTGCTTAGTTGTTATAACCCTGTTATATATAGAATAACTTGGAAGGGAGGAGTGAGAAAGTGGGGAACTTAGACGATATCTTTTGGGAGAATAGATTGTCTCGTGATGTACTAGTAGATAATTACGACTTTATTTTGAACGTAGGAACCATTGAAACTTGTTGAGTATGAAAGAGTGTGCGCTTGCATTCAAATAAGAAATTAAATAATCAAACTCAGTTCAACCCAAATAAACCCTAAACAAGCAATAAGGTGTGATTGAAATAATATGAAATCACGCAAGAGATATTCAAACACACACATGTGAGGAAAAATCACCCCAAAGGGGCAAAACCATTTATTTTCATTATAATATTGTAACATACAATTTTGGATTACAATGAAAAATACAGTGACACAGAATTACCCGCAGGTATCGGATTTGTAGTCGGCGACTGGAAGTTTCCCTTTCCAGGAGGGCAACAATGAAGAAGACGAACGGTCTTCTCCACAAATGTATGAACAAAACAGTGTTTGTGTTCTATGTGACACCCCGCCTAATTAAATACCGAGCGATCACTCCTTTATTAAATTAAAATCACAGTGAACAGTTGGTTCATTCTTAGCATCACTGTCGTAAAATAACTTTTCAAATTTAAACACCCTAATTAATTAAGCTAAGTGTCAAAACCATTTTAGACATTACTTTCCAAATTCTATTTATAACCAATGATTTAAAACTTTACATAATTCAATATTAAAGAATCACACGACAATTATCCTAGAACATATAATCCAAATAATTTAAACATTCAACAACTAAATCCCAACATTTAAAACTTAAAGTAAAACATCCAGACAGTAATAAATCCCAAAGTGACAATACTAGAAATAAATGAATCACAATGTCCAATAAAACAACGGGATAATGGAAATGGGCGACACATGCCCAACTGAATAAATAGTCTAGGAGTGGAATCAAATAAATGAAGTCGTCTAAGCAAGAGGCCTGCAACTCCCACCTAAGCTGCAGCGCGTTCCTTCAAAAGGATCCTATGCAAGACGCCCATGTGGCAGGGCACCTGTAATATATACATATATATGTAAGAGAGAAAATAAAATGGAAACGGGTCAGAGCCCGATTGTAATAATGATTTAAAATTTGTTTAGCAAGTATTTAAAATGTTTACTGGTCAATGCAACAACATATTAGTGTGGCACTCCCATGAGAAATTCTCACCTCTATTCTACTGTGCATGCCTATCGTACTAGCCTCCCCAACGGTTTAACTTATCTTAGGTTACTCGTAAGATTTAAACTGAACAATTCAACTGTTTAAGAGGTTAATTTCATTTGATCACAAAGTTCTCATTTAAACCTTATTTGCCAATAAAGTTTTCCAGTGTCATATTATACTTTTCAAAACACGTATTTCCAAATTGAAGTCATTATTCATTTCTTACTTACCATAAACATAGTAGGAAGTTCCAAATTTCAGAATTTCATATATATATATATATATATATATATATATATATTAAATACTCGTATAATATATATATTCTAACAGCACCCCACATAAAAATTATGGTGCGCTCAGCAGTAAGCCCGATACATACTAAATCATAATGATAAAGTCTATACATACATTGGCATCAAATATCTCGATCCCACTATTCCCTCCGAAATCTCTAGGATAGACAGTATAAGTGTGAGTCCAACCTTCTTGCAGGAGGAGCCTTGCCAGAACAAAAAATATGTTGCACTAACGCAACCACTCCGATAGCCTTGCAATAAATGCCCACTATCGTACTAACCATTTCTATAACCTTTTAACAAAGATAATATCATACTCGCATATCGCATCACTACAACGAGTAACCTCTATAAAGTACATAACACTATTAATATACTCATTCATCCTCCGCGGATAGCACTAAAGAAAAATCCCGCTACACTTAGGAAAAAAATATCCACATGATAATAACGTTTATAATTATATGCATTAAACTCGTCTCACATGCTAATCTAGCAATGAACAAAATATACTGACTCGCTCGTGTCACATAAACACGCCTCATCCTCTAAGGATACAACCTATACTTACACCTTGGTAATCATCTTAACTGCACAAATGGTTTTTGGACGTAACACGTCTGCCCAAACCAAAACAAAACTACGTTAATAGTTGTCTTTTACTAGGTACCGTATTCCTGTCCCTTTACTCACTTTGGAACATATTATCACGAGCGATCTCACTCTGCACAAAATACCTCAACACATAATCCACTTATTATCTGTCCTACTAACCAGGTTAGGATTGTCCTTCTCTCGGACTTTAGTAGACTTGATTCCTGTTGGTTACCCCGGTTATACAATTAGCCTTCTAGGCCCTAAAGAACATGCACTGACGATAATAGTACTCACTAAATTTACCATCACTTGGTAAGAATTTAACTATCCGAATCATTTAAATGGGTCCCCTGATGTGTATCCACACGCCTTTGTGGAGCTACACCACCACCCTTGTATTCAGTTTTATTCTTGACTAAATTTTTTGGTTCTTTTAGCTTCTCACACAAAGGAGCATTATCATCCTTATCGACAAAATATGACATTGTCAACCTCTGATTCGGCCATCCATCAAAATTTCCTCTTTGAGTGTTATAAATTATTGTTACGAGTCGATCTCCTACTTGGAGTCGTTTTCTCCACTTGTATCTACATCTCCCGATACAGAATTTCGCTAACGGTTAAGATTCACATTCACAAATGGACCTCTATCATGTCCTCCTGTGATGAGTTCAGGACAACGTTCACTTATAATCCTGAACATCTTGTGGAGTAACGTACTGTTAACACTGTACCTAAGGTTCTCCTATAGACATAGCATTCCACTTCTAAACTTGGTAGTTGACTCCCACCATTATAACTTCGTTCCGACAACTAAGAAAATTTTCTCTAAATTTTCACTTTCAGTTAGCCACACTCCATCCTATATCTAAACCTTAGGATACTTTACCTCCTTTTGTAAACGCACACAATTTCCGCATTTCTAGAATTTCCCACTGACAGTTCTCCACACGTTTTGTAATACGTTGGGTGAGTTTACCCTCGCACCTCATTTGACTATAGCAGTATTTCGAAATTATGGTTGCACTTTAGTCACCTTTCTAGTCTTAGCTTCTCGTGCCATACTGTAGGTGACCTCGACTATGGTCATCATCCTCGAATATATTTTACCACCTCAACTGAGCCCTGCCTCCTGATGTCCGCTTAACGATCCTCTTCTGACATCCGTCATCGTTCGGGACACGCACACATCCGAACGAAATTAGAATTCACTAAGATACATCTGTTATAGAAGGAGAACGAAATCTCATTAAAGAAATCGACAATCCTAAACATAGGGCTCTATATCAAACAAAGCAACGCTGAAAGCATAATAAGCCGCACAGATCCTAAAGAACACTAGAACCTGATGCTCTGATACCACCTGTGACACCCCTCCTAATTAAATAACTGGCGATCAATCCTTCATTAAATTAAAATCAAGGTTAAAAGTTGGTTCATTCTTAGCATCACTGTCGTAAAATAACTTTTCCAATTTAAACACCCTAATTAATTAAGCTAAGTGTCAAAACCATTTTAGACATTAATTTCCAAATTCTATTTATAACCAATGATTTAAAACTTTACATAATTCAATATTAAATAATCACACGACAATTATCCAGGAACATATAATCCAAATAATTTAAACATTCAACAACTAAATCCTAACATTTAAAACTTAAAGTAAAACATCGAGACAGTAATAAATACCAAAGTGATAATACTAGAAATAAATGAATCACAATGTCCAATAAAACAACTGGATAATGGAAACGGGCGACACATGCCCAACTGAATAAATATTCTAGGAGTGGAATCAAATAAATGAAGTCATCTAAGCAAGAGGCCTACAACTCCCACCTAAGATGCAGCGCGTTCCTTCCAAAGGATACTATGCAAGACGCCCATGTGGCTGGGCACCTGTAATACATACATATATATATAAGAGAGAAAAGAAAATGGAAAAGGGTCAGAGCCCGATTGTAAAAATGATTTAAAATTTGTTTAAGAAGTATTTAAAATGTTTACTGGCCAATGCAACAACATATTAGTGCGTCACTCCCTTGAGAAATTCTCACCTCTATTCTACTGTGCACGCTTATCGTACTAACCTCCCCAACGGTTTAACTTATCTTAGGTTACTCGTAAGATTTAAACTGAACAATTCAACTGTTTAAAAGGTTAATTTCATTTGATCACAAAGTTCTCATTTAAACCTTATTTTCGAATAAAGTTTTCCAGTGTCATATTATACTTTTCAAAACAAGTATTTCCAAATTGAAGTCATTATTCATTTCTTACTTACCATAAGCACAGTACGAAGTTCCAAATTTCAGAATATCATATATATATATTAAATACTCGTATAATATATATATTCTAACAGCACCCCACATAAAAATTATGGTGCCGACATACTCTGCTATCCAATCCCCGTATCACTCGTACTAAGGGAAATACAAGTTCGGAATCACGCTCAAACTGTATTAACACATACACAAACATTTTGAGGCGAAACATAGATTCCAAGTCTCTAAGAGGATAGCACATACCCTCACGTATCTTAGGATCGTTTGACCATCGATCAGATAGCCTGTACCAAGGATATCTATCTTCTAGGGAACGAGTCAATATCCCCCATAAAGGCACATCGAGATAAGACTGTCCCAGCGCGGTAACCTCAGGGATAGCAAGTAGCGCGTGCATGATTTTCACACGTATATAGTATATGCATAAACACAGTCATATAAATATACTACTATTACCATATCAAATTTAGGTCCATCCCATAACCCATAATTATGACATTTATCCTTATTTTCACATTATTAGTTATCACGTATAACGGTTCGTCTCTTACTTTAATTTGAGGGATTATTCCAACTTACTACGTAACGCTCATGGACTCTATCCTCCCAAGTGTAGAATTTAGAAGGTACTCTTCTATTTTTCCAACGTAACTATCTTATGTGTCTATCCCTTTTACACATAATTCCATCATCCCTTATATGTAAACATCCCAAAAATGTACATCTCGTCTTACATTAAAGGTCTCATAATTATTAATAAGTCCTACTGGTCTTCTTTATCTCCCAAAATATTTTAATAAGGATGTCTAAAGATTATTACTCATTTAATTTGAATTCAACTATTTAAAAGGGGAAACATGAGTCTGCCGGGAGGGGTCGATCGATCGATGGCAGGGGCTCGATCGATCGATGGGTCGATCGATCGACACTCCTGGTTCGATCGATCGATCAAACAGGTATGGCGAATTCTGCAGATTAACAGTTACGAGTTCTATGATCCAACATCACCCAAATTCATATTTTTAACATCCAAACTCCCAGAAATTCGTACTACTAACATTGTGAACTCAAATTAAACATCTCCTACGTAAAACATGCGAATTTTCATCAATATTCATGGATTAATAGGCCAAAACATATATCAATCTCAAGAACCCTAGAAATTTCTTTAACTTTGTTGTAATCAGTGTTTTTCCAGAATTTCTACTTCTAAATCATCATAAATTCGTGGTTAATCCTCTACACATGAAGGGGGTTTCCAGATTATCATTCATATCATTATTACATGCGATTTTCCTATCTCCAACATGGGTTTTCTTCTATGAAACTCATCCTAATCACCCTAGGCTAACATGAATGATGCATTAACGAAAATAAGCAAGACAAATACTTGCTTGGGAATTTTAGAGTTCAGATTTATGGATGAATTTGGTGTGGTTGCGTTCCCCGTCAGGTGATCTACGCTTTGGTGGTGGTAGCGGTGCAACCAGATGAATTTTTTGGCCTTGGATTGCTTAGAAAGCTTTCTCCTTCCCTCTTCTATGGTCGTTCTAAGGTTTTGAGTCTACTAACCCTAAAGGACCATTCCAAATGGCTGATATAACCTAATATATATCGTGGGTTTAATTACTCAAAAATGCAAAATGTTCAAAATGCTCTCTCGGGATGCTAATTAGGCCTAAAAACGCCCCGAGATCCAAACTAAACCCTCGGGTACAGTTTTCTGACTATCTTGACCCTTCCAGACACTTTGGAGCACTCAAAACGACGATACGAGCGACTTATAATTTTTTCACTTTTATAAATAATAATTTAGTCCCGACACGACACAGGCGCGTCCCGACCTAAATTTTCATAATTGTCATTTTATTCACACGTGACAATTTTATAAAATAAATCTCATATATTACTATACTCATCCAGTAACATTCAACAAATTTCAATAATTACTAGCTCTCGTTACGCTAGTAAATATTTAAAACAACATTCCGGATTAAAATTAAATTAATTTATCTCAATTAAATTTAATAAATCCCTAAATTTAAAAGCCATAAAAATACGGGGTATTACATACTTCCCACTAATAACGGAATTTCGTCCCGAAATTCGGAAAATAAGGTCTACCTGGTATACACATTTCGGCTACTTTAACAGTACGGAATCTAAAAACATAGTAAGACGTTTAATCACTATAGGACAAGCCTCGCAGCAAGCTTGATTAACATCCTCATTGGAGACACTTCACATGGTGCTCCCAACTGACAACATTCGCATAGGTCATGCCTATACATTATAAATTTCCACTATTTCACTATCATTGGGAGGACGCACCTCACTACATGACAACTACTTGGATTTATTCATATACAAAACCCCATTCTGAGAAAAGCCATACGAACATTTGACCACTCTTGTTTTCCTAAAACAGTCATGGAATTCCACCATAGTTATCAGATTATTCTCGACCGATCCAAAATTTTAATTATCCACTCACCTCTAAACATACGCAGAGGGAGAGTATTTAAGGTTTTTTTCCACACCAAACCTTCAATAAGCACCTCGTTTACGACAAACAAGTACGAGTGCTTCCACGAAATTCTGCCATTATGTAATATCCTTCCCCACTTACTGCATATTTCCACTTGTTACCTATTCACCGCTGTGGAAACAAAATGATCACCATGATTCTAAAATCACCTTCACGCGGCTCCACTATTCGTTAATCACCGTGTGCCTATTCCCTGGCTAAGGGTGATACACCCTACTCGAAACGAACCCTTATCTTCGCTGGTTCCTGAAATCCCATATTAAAGGTGGGATTCACAAATCTCATCCCGATTCAGGAGTTAATACTGCGCCGAACCATGCACTGGCGTGATCCTTCCTTTCAAAGGAAGTCTGGGGCATAATAGTTAATATTATAAACCATCCCAAAGGAATATCAATCACTTCCTTCTCGGGCGACTTAATTCACATGTTCGGATGAACCCTTGATCTTGTTTTGAGGATGGTAACCCATCCAAGAACTTTACAAACTTTACCAACCTCTTCCAACTTCAGGAATTTTCGATAAACACGAAATTCTTTGGTTGATTCTCCTCTTCCAATCGAACTTTACCTATGGGCGGTGCATGTAGAGACTACTCACTACATCCCGCTATACATCGATTTTTCCTTGAAATGTCCCACATTAAGTGACACGTAATACTCCCCTTCCTTCCTTGGTGTATGCCTAAAGTTCCGACCCGTGCTCTTTCTTCCACGAAGTGCACTTCTTAATTTTCTACACCATACTAACATCATCATTCTTTGCATGCGCAAGTTCGCTCTCACACTTGACTAATAACAACTCCTCTCTGAGCGTCTCCATAATAATTAAATTCTACTTTATTCAAGGAATACCCCTTCTTAAATGGCTTCCCACAACATTCCAATCAAATTAGGGTGTGCTATTCTAATTGCACACTTACGTATGGATTATCTCCCCTCATGTGACGTTTAATTCACTCTATCACTTCCACTTCGTTATGCTAGTCCCACAAACATATATTCCACACTTCCATTTCCACGTCCCCTCAACTCGGATGATTCGATTATCAGATAATCAAGATGCCCACATTTCTGCAACACTCCGACCGCTCTGGGAGAGCGAACGGCGTGCTACTCATCTGTAGAACTAACTAAATCCAACAAGATATAAGGAATAGGACATTCAAATTCCATGACAACAAAAAGGGGAACAACAAATTTCTAACTTCTTTTGATAAGTACGATAATTTTCCCAAATAGGTACAACAACCAAGATATATCACTAATGCTCTATTCATCAAAGTAATTACAAGTCATCCCTTTTTTATAATAAAGTTCTTTCCAGATCGTCTATTCTAAAAAAAATCATTCCGAGTCTTTATTCACCTTGTGTTCTGGCCGTGGTTACGACATTTGGGTACTCTCAGTCACCTTAGAAATCGAAATTTTTAAATCCTCCTTATCATCGTTCCACCCCTCAACTCGTGGGGATAACTTTCAATGCTTTCTTACTACAAAATTCGGCTCCAGTGGCTTTAAAACAAAATTCAACTTCAAACTTAAATACACAATTACTTGATCCCATTTCGATTGGGGTACCGAACTCATGGAATAGTGACCAAACGTCTCCCTATTTCCAACCTTACGCTAAGTTTCATGCGTGGGATGTCTCGCAAAGCAAAATTCAAACAAGGAACCCCCCCGATACACTACTACCTAGCATTATCGATTATCGAAATCCGTAAGGTCCTCCCTCCATATCATGTACCCCTTTATTCCGTCTCATGACGAAAAGTTATAATTCCTCCCATAATTACACTTAATAAAGAACGTTCCACCAATTTCACTAGCGTTCAGTATTGGTTGGGGGTAATTGCATTCTACAACCTCGAATACATACAATCAGAATTCTCGAAATCCTTGTACCTAATAATAAGGGTATAACTCTCAATTCTCACATCTCTAGAGGATAGACATAACAATGCACTCTTCCTATCACCAAGTCCTTAGTGCTCAATAATACTGAGTCAAATCTTTTCTCTCAGCGGTAAGCCCGATACATACTAAATCATAATGATAAAGTCTATACATACATTGGCATCGAATATCTCGAGACCAATATCCCCTCCGAAATCTCTAGGATAGATAGTATAAGTGCGAGTCCAACCTTCTTGCAAGTGGAGCCTCGCCAAAACAAAAAATATGCTGCACTAACGCAACCACTCCGATAGCCTTGCAATAAATGCCCACTATCGTACTAACCATTTCTATAACCTTTTAACAAAGATAATATCATACTCGCATATCGCATCACTACAACGAGTAACCTCTATAAAGTACATAACACTGTTAATATACTCATTCATCCTCCGCAGATAGCACTAAAGAAAATCGCTCTACACTTAGGAGAAAAATATCCACAAGATAATAACGTTTATAATTATATGCATTAAACTCGTCTCACATGCTAATCTAGTAATGAACAAAATATAGTGACTCGCTCGTGTCATATAAACACGCCTCATCCTCTGAGGATACAACTTATACTTACACCTTGGCAATCATCTTGACTGCGCAAATGGTTTTCGGACGTAACACATCTGCCCAAACCAAAACAAAACTACTTTAATAGTTGTCTTTTACTAGGTACCGTATACCTGTCCCTTTACTCACTTCGGAACATATTATCGCGAGCGATCTCACTCTGCACAAAATACCTCAACACATAATACTCTTGTTATCTATCCTACTAAGCAGGTTAGGATTGTCCTTCTCTCGGACTTTAGTAGACTTGATTCCTATTGGTTACCTCGGTTATACCCTTAGCCTTCTAGGACCTAAAGAACATGCCACTAACGATAATAGTACTCACTAAATTTACCATCACTTGGTAAGAATTTAACTATCCGAATCATTTAAATGGGTCCCCTGATGTGTATCCACACGCCTTTGCGGAGCTACACCACCACCCTTGTATTCAGTTTTATTCTTGACTAAATTCTTTGGTTCTTTTAGCTTCTCACACAAAGGAGAATTATCATCCTTATCGACAAAATATGACATTGTCAACCTCTAATTCGGCCAACCTTCAAAATTTCCTCTTTGAGTGTTATTAATTATTATTACGAGTTGATCTCCTACTTGGAGTCATTTTCTCCACTTGTATCTACATCTCCCGATACAGAATTTCGCTAACGGTTAAGATTCACATTCACAAATGGACCTCTGTCACGTCCTCCTTTGATGAGTTCAGGACAAGGTTCACTTCTAATCTTGAACATATGGTGGAGGAACCTACGGTTAACACTACACCTAAGGTTCTCCTATAGACATAGCATTCCACTTCTAAAATTGGTAGTTGACTCCCATCATTATAACTTCGTTCCGACAACTAAGAAAATTTTCTCTAAATTTTTCACTTTCAGTTAGCCACACTCCGCCCTATATCTAAACCTTTGGATACTTTACCTTCTTTGGTAAACACACACAATTTCCGCATTTCTAGAATTTCCCACTGACAGTTCTCTACACGTTTTGTAATACGTTGGGTGAGTTTACCCTCGCACCTCATTTGACTATAGCAGTATTTGGAAATTATGGCTGTACTTTAGTCACCTTTCTAGTCTTAGCTTCTCGTGCCATACTGGAGGTGACCTCGACTACGGTCATCATCCTCAAATATATTTTACCACCTCAACTGAGCCCTGCCTCGTGATGTCCGCTTAACAGTCCTCTTCTGACATCCGTCATCGCTCGGCACATGAACACATCCGAACGAAATTAGAATTCTCTAAGATACATCTGTTATAGAAGGAGAACGAAATCTCATTAAAGAAATTGACAATCCTAAACATAGGGCTCTATATCAAACAAAGCAACGCTGAAAGCATAATAAGCCGCACAGATCCTAAAGAACACTAGAACTTGATGCTCTGATACCACCTGTGACACCCCTCCTAATTAAATACCGGGCGATCACTCCTTTATTAAATTAAAATAAAGGTGAACAGTTGGTTCATTCTTAGCATCACTCTCGTAAAATAACTTTTCCAATTTAAACACCCTAATTAATTAAGCTAAGTGTCAAACCATTTTAGACATTACTTTCCAAATTCTATTTATAACCAATGATTTAAAACTTTACATAATTCAATATTAAAGAATCACATGACAATTATCCTGGAACATATAATCCAAATAATTTAAACATTCAATAATCAAATCCTAACATTTAAAACTTAAAGTAAAACATCGAGACAGTAATAAATACCAAAGTGGCAATACTAGAAATAAATGAATCACAATGTCCAATAAAACAACTAATTAATGGAAATGGATGACACATTCCCAACTGAATAAATATTCTAGGAGTGGAATGAAATAAATGAAGTCGTCTAAGCAAGAGGCCTACAACTCCCACCTAAGCTGCAGCGCGTTCCTTCCAAAGGATCCTATGCAAGACGCCCCTATGACTGGGCACCTGTAATATATACATATATATGCAAGAGAGAAAAGAAAATGGAAACGGGTCAGAGCCCGATTGTAAACATGATTTAAAATTTGTTTAACAAGTATTTAAAATGTTTACTGGCCAATGAAACAACATATTAGTGCGGCACTCCCTTGAGAAATTCTCACCTCTATTCTACTGTGCACGCCTATCGTACTAACCTCCCCAACGATTTAACTTATCTTAGGTTACTCGTAAGATTTAAACTGAACAATTCAACTATTTAAGGGGTTAATTTCATTTGATCACAAAGTTCTTATTTAAACCTTATTTGCCAATAAAGTTTTCCAGTGTCATATTATACTTTTCAAAACAAGTATTTCCAAATTGAAGTCATTATTCATTTCTTACTTACCATAAGCACAGTACGAAGTTCCAAATTTCAGAATATCATATATATATTAAATACTCGTATAATATATATATTCTAACAACACCCGACATAAAAATTATGGTGCCGGCATACTCTGCTATCCAATCCCCGTATCACTCGTACTAAGGGAAATACAAGTTCGGAATCACTCTCGAACTTTATTAATACATACATAAACAATATTGAGGCGAAGCATAGATTCCATGTCTCTAAGAGGATAGCACATACCCTCACGTATCTTAGGACCGTCTGACCATCGATCAGATAGCCTGTACCAAGGATATTTATCTTCTAGGGCACGAGTCAATATCCCCCATAAAGGCACATCGAGATAATACTGTCCCAGTGCGGTAACCTCAGGGATAGCAAGTAGCGTGGGCATGATTTTCACACGTATATAGTATGTGCATAAACACAGTCATATAAATATACTACTATTACCATATCAAATTTAGGTCCATCCCATAACCCATAATTATGACATTTATCCTTATTTTCACATTATTAGTTATCACGTATAACGGTTCGTCTCTTAATTTAATTTGAGGGATTATTCCAACTTACTATGTAACGCTCAGGGACTATATCCTCCCAAGTGTAGAATTTAGTAGGTACTCTTCTATTTTTCCAACGTAACTATCTTACGTGTCTCTCCCTTTAACACATAATTCCATCATCCCTTATATGTAAACATCCCAAAAATGTACATCTCGTCTTACATTAAAGGTCTCATAATTATTAATAAGTCCTACTGGTCTTCTTTATCTCCCAAAATATTTTAATAAGGATGTCTAAAGATTATTAATCATTTAATTTGAATTCAACTATTTAAAAGGGGAAACATGAGTCTGCCAGGAGGGGTCGATCGATCGATGGCAGGGGCTCGATCGATTGATGCGTCGATCGATCGACACTCCTGGTTCGATCGATCGATCAAACAGATATGGCGAATTCTGCAGATTAACAGTTACGGGTTCTATCATCCAACATCACCCAAATTCAGTTTTTTAACATCCAAACTCACAAAAATTCGTATTACTAACATTGTGAACTCAAATTAAACATCTCCTACGTAAAATATGCGAATTTTCATCAATATTCATGGATTAATGGGCAAAAACTTATATCAATCTCAATAACCCTAAAAATTTCTTTAACTTTGTTGTAATCAGTGTTTTTCCAGAATTTCTACTTCTAAATCATCATAAATCCGTGGTTAATCCTTTACACATGAAGGGGGTTTCCAGATTATCAATCATATCATTACTACATGCGATTTTCCTATCTCCAACATGGGTTTTCTTCTATGAAACACTTCCTAATCACCCTAGGCTAACATGAATGATGCAATAACGAAAATAAGCAAGATAAATACTTGTTTGGGAATTTCAGAGTTCAAATTTATGGACGAATTTGGTGTGGTTGCGTTCCCCGTCACGTGATCTACGCGTTGGTGGTGGCGGCGGTGCAACCGGATGAATTTTTTGGCCTTGGATTGCTTGGAAAGCTTTCTCCTTCCCTCTTCTCTGGATGTTCTAAGGTTTTGAGTCTGCTAAACCTAAAGGACCATTCCAAATGGCTGATATAACCTAATAAATTTCGTGGGTTTAATTACTCAAAAATGCAAAATGTCCAAAATGCCCTCCCGGGGTGCTAATTAGGCCTAAAAACACCCCGAGACCCAAACTAATCTCCCGGGTACACTTTTCTAACTATCTCGACCCTTTCGAAAACTTTGGCGCACTCAAAACGACCATATGAGTGACTTATAATTTATTCACTTTTATAAATAATAATTTAGTCCCGACACGACACAGGCGCGTCCCGACCTAAATTTCCATAATTGTCATTTTATTCACACATGACAATTTTATAAAATAAATCTCATATATTACTATACTCATCCAGTAACATTCAACAAATTTCAATAATTACTAACTCTCGTCACGCTAGTAAATATTTAAAACAACATTCCGAATTAAAATTAAATTAATTTATCTCAATTAAATTTAATAAATCCCTAAATTTAAAAGCCATAAAAATACGAGGTATTACATTCTAGGGTTTCAAAATGATTCACAAATGATTTGGAAATTTGTGTGAACATGAGTTTTGGTAACTCACAAAGGTGAAGACTTTGAGTTTATGAACTCTGAAAATCGTGTGTAGAAGTCTTGCCAAACCAATCTCCGAAGATGGTTTATAAAGGAAAAAATAGCCCTTAAAAATCTGACCACGATTTTCACGATTCTATCCCAGGCGGACCAGTCCAGATCTGAGGCGGATCGATCCGAGGTCGGACCGGTTTGTTTTTGTAAGAGGTCTCTTCGGTTCGCATTGGGTTCGGGGTCTACTGGTCCAAGAGCAAGACGGATCGGTTCGGGGGCGGACCGGTTCGTTTTTAAAACTGTTGGACCCGTCCAGCT
Source organism: Sambucus nigra (assembly GCA_949130495.1). Lineage (NCBI taxonomy): Eukaryota > Viridiplantae > Streptophyta > Magnoliopsida > Dipsacales > Adoxaceae > Sambucus > Sambucus nigra. The sequence goes on from OX422209.1 coordinate 123,421,327, forward strand.
GACCAGAACTTTGATTCCTTCCTTTCTTTGATATTCGGATCCATTTGAAGACAATGTGATCTTGAATTACTTCAACGATGTAACGACTTATGACATATATAGTAATGATGGACAAAATGTCCTTACAAATATCCCCCTATGTCTATGCCGGAACAAACATAAAAAATCCGAATTTATCAAGAATAAAAATGCCTATACAAATTTACCCTTCCATGAACCCAAAACTGAAAAGGTACATATGAATAAGACTTCATCGTTTGATCTCCAACTCTTCAAGAATCTCAACGCTTTTCTCATCAGGGTGTGCAATCCAATGATAATCCATGTAGTACCTACACACATGAGATAAAGTAAATACCAAGTGACGTATCGAGTTTGAAATGAGATAAACATATATACCAAGTTATGAGGAAACTCAAAATTTCAAAACTCCCCCATAATAAGATAATTCATTTTCCCCCTTTTATGATGTCCCCAAATAGACAAATGAGAGAAATAAATCAACCAAGCAAGTGCGGGGTGTCACAAGGACTAAATCACACCATGAATGAACATAAAACAACCAAGTCGGTGATAGCGTTAATGAAGGGGTGTGATCAAACGCGATAGGAAAATTAATGCATACAAACATGACATATGTGCACGATGAATATTGGATATTCCTAACGAATGAACTCAAATGCTTCCTTTGGTGTAAAAGAATGGAAATATAAGACAATGACTTAATCAAATCAACAAATCAAAGCTCAAAGTGGTTTCCACACCAATAACGTCCAAAACGATTTTATGCTTTTTAGGACTTTCAAGGAAGTGCAAACTCGTTTAAACATTCTCCAACCAAACTCCCTCAGACATATATTTTGAATAGAGGTATGCTAAATTGTCAAACTTTGGAGAATTGATGGTGAAACCTAAATGGCCCATGTTTAGCATGTATTACTTTTTATTGCCTTTAATTTTCTTCAGGATCTTTTAACCTCTTTGGACCTCGGATAATAAAATTCCTCAATTTTTTAGGTCCTTTTTAACGGTGGCTTTTGCGCAAAGGATAGATGATTACCTTTCGCAACCCCTCCCCGTTATCAATTTAAACACACAGTCTCACTAAAGCGGTTTTCACATGCAATCCAATATTTTTCAAGTTATATCACATATTGAACATTTTATAGACATAATTGAGATGGAAACACTCAAGCCAATATGAGATAGACAATTGCAATAATCAAATATAGTCGTGCATGTGTGCAATAAAGGATATAGGAGTCAAACATGTAGGAAGATATCATTAATCACATCTCAAAGACTCCAAACAATGTAAAGCACATGGATGAAATGATGTAGCGTCTCAAATCTCTATCAAGCAGTCACATGGATAAAATGGAGTGAAATTGTGACTCGGCTATCTCAAATGCTCATCCATAAAAGGTGCAAAATAAAAATCTTTTTGGATTTTTCAAAAAATTTCTAAAAAGGAACATCTTTTTGGAATTTTTGCTTTTAACTAAATAATAAATAAATAAAAATAAAACAAACTAATGATACAATCTAGCAATAGGAATAAGATGATATGAAAATGACAATGCATCCTATGCTAGACATGGACCAACCCCTCAGTCAACTGTGCAAATCCCCAAAGACTTCCTAAGACTCTGAAATCTAAGGGCATCTAAAGGTTTCGTGAAGATATCAGCTAACTGACGGTCAGTGGGAATGAAACTCAGGGATACGACCTTCTCCGTAACTAACTGACGTATGAAGTGCTCGTGTAACTTGATGTGCTTTGTGCGCAAATGCTGGACTGGATTGCGGGATATGTGTATCGCGCTCGTGTTATCACAGGAAATGGTCATGGTGTCCTGTGAAATCCCATAATCCTCCAGCATCTGCTTCATCCACAAGAGTTGTGTGCAATAACTCCCGGCGACGATGTACTCAGCCTCCGTATTGGATAAAGAGATGGAGTTTTGCTTCTTGCTCAACCAAGAGACGAGCAGAACCAAAATAGAAACACCAACCAAAAGTGCTCCTACAACCATCTGCATCCCCGGCCCAGTCGACATCCGAATAGGCAGACAAATGGTCATCGGTATCAAAGGAATACCAAATACCGTATGAGAGAGTCCCACTCACGTATTTAATAATACATTTTAGAGGGAGTAAGTGTGACTCTTTTGGAGATGCCTGATATCGCGCACAGACTCCAACACTAAAGGCTATGTCGGGATGACTAGCAGTTAAGTAGAGAAGACTACCTATCGTACGCCGATACAAGATTTGCTCTACGTCCTTGCCTGAAGTGTCCTTACTAAGCTTGATAGAAGTACTCATAGGAGTACGTGCATGCTTAGCAGAGTCTAAACCAAATTTCTTCACAAGGTCTCTAGCATACTTGGATTGGGAGATGAACATCCCATCCTCTAGCTGACGAACCTGGAGACCGAGGAAGAAAGTAAGCTCACCTACCATGCTCATCTCAAACTCACTTTTCATCTCTTCCTCAAAGTGGTGAGCATGCTGGGAGCATGTGGATCCAAAAACTATGTCGTCTATATAGACCTGGACAACCAAAATAGCACCGTCGTCTCTCCTGACGAACAACATCATATCAACTCCCCCTCTCTTGAAGCCACGGGCCAAGAGATAGGAAGTAAGCCTTTCGTACGAAGCACGGGGTTCTTGCTTCAAACCATACAAGGCTTTCCTCAGATAATAAACGTGCTCAGGGTGCTTAGGGTCTTCAAACCCTTTTGGTTGTTCCACATAAACCTCCTCCTGTAGAATGCCATTGAGAAAGGCACTCTTGACCTCCATCTGATATAACTTAAAGCGCAGATGACATGCGATGGCGAGTAGTAGACGGATGGACTCAAGCCTCGTAATAGGAGCAAATGTCTCCCCAGAGTCTACACCTTCTATCTGTGTGTAGCCTTGAGCGACCAACCTAGCCTTGTTTCTGATTATGGTACCATTTTCATCCATTTTATTCTTAAAAATCCATCTAGTACCTATCAAATTTGTCTCACTGGGTCAGGGAACAAGTTTCCAGACATTATTATTTTTGAACTGAAGCAACTCATCCTGCATAGCAGATATCCAGTGTTCATCCTTGAGTGCTTTTTTGTGATTCTTGGGCTCGACTTTGGATGTGTAGCAAAAGTGGCTAATGACGTTCTCTAGCTGAGCACGAGTCTTGATCCCAAGTGTGTGATCACCTAAAATGAAAATACGGTCATGACTCTTGAGAACCCAAGAAGGTGTGTCCCCTAACACAGGCGTAGGGTTCACAAAGTGTGGATGAGGGACAATTAGATCACTGTTAGAAGAGTCCTTATCCTCACACTGAAGTTTAGGATCAATAACCGTCGGAGGTTCATCATCTTGCACGGTGACGTTTATTGATTCCATAACCTTAGAGCTCTTCAGGTTAAAAACCCGATACGCTCTACTATTCGATGAATAGCCTAACAATATTTTCTCGTCGATTCAGGAGTCAAACTTTCCTAATTGCTCTCTATCCCGTAGGATGTAGCATTTACTCCCCAAAACACGAAAATATGCAAGGTTCGATTTCTTGCTAGTCCACAATTCATAAGGTGTCTTAAGTGTGTGTGGACACAGATAAACCCTATTCACCGTGTGGCATGCAGTAGACACTGCCTCTGCCCAACTCCTAGAAACATCACGACCTATAAGCATAGATCTAGCCATTTCCTAGATCGTTCTATTCTTTCTCTCAACAATCCCATTTTGTTGAGGAGTCTTCACAGCAAAAAAATCATGTTTTATCCCAACGCTATAACAATAAGAATATACCTTTGCCTCCTTAAATTCAGTGTCGTTGTCACTACGTATCCTATTAATAGTGACTCCGTATTGATTCTGCAGAACACGGCACTTGGTCGTTAAAAACTCTACAGCATCGGATTTCTCTCTCAGAAAAGCTACGATGGATTATCTGGAGAAATTGTCTACCATCACGAGGATATACCTCTTACCACCCAAACTCTCAGTACGAGTAGGACCCATAAGATCCATGTGAATCAACTTAAGAGCTCGGGAGGTGGTAATGGAATGCAACTTCCTATGAGGGCTCCGAATTTTCTTTCCCAACTAACAGGGTCCACAAACCATGGAAGTTGACTTTCCAAGAGATGGTAAGCCACGTACTAGGTCCTTTTATACTAAACGAGTCAAATCTCTAACGCTCACGTGACCTAGACGTTGGTGACACAAATCCATATGAGTGATCGTGGCGCTGTTGTAGACAAGTGAGGATGTGGGCTCAATACCATAGCAATTATCCTTTGTCCTCACCCCTTGCACTAGAAGTTTATCGGCTTGATTATAGACCTTACAAGCATCCCGGTCAAAGTTTACGACAAAGTCAACATCGCACAGCTGGCTAATGCTGAGAAGGTTTTCTTTCAAACCTTTGACGTACAAAATATTTTCTAGCTTAGGAAATCCAGGTAACTCGACAGTACCACGTCCTATAATGCTAGACTTTCTCCCATCTCCAAAGGTGACTCTGCCATCATGATATTCCTCAAGAGATGTAAAAAATGAGGCATCACCTGTCATATGTCTGGAGCACCCACTGTCAAAATACCACTGTGAGGTATTATGTTCTTTGAGAGAGACATGAACAACAAAGGCCTTTTTATCTTTCTTAGGTACCCAAGAAGTGGTGACCTTTTGTTTGCCTTTGTTATTGTTGGTTTTAGTTGGAATGTGATGAGCATTCACTGACAGTAAAGACATCCATCGGAATTCCTTCATCAAACACTAAGACGTGGCAGCTAAAAACTCAACACGCTCTCTCAGACGGGCAAAATCATCAGAATGATGTGGTGGAGCAGTAGTACGTCGAGTCCGACCCAAACTATAGTAAAACTCCATGAGGTGGCCTTTTCTTTTGCAATAAGTACAAAAGAACACAGTCAAAGGCGGACCTTGGTTTGCTTTTCTTGATTGAACTCTCCTTCGAGGTTTTTAACGATGGCCATAAGGAGTCATAGTAAATTCAGGAACTGGTCCGGGTGCAATTTGAGACGTGGAGGCACCATCATAATCTATTCCCTGCCTATCACCAAAACCTAAAGCGGGGTCGAGGAGCATCTTTCTCATTTTCCCAGATCTGTCCTCGATTTGTACCTTGACTTCCCGTGATCTCTCTAGATCACGAGTAAGCTGGGCAACAAGGTCTTCAAGTTTCTTTCGAGTCTCCATGGAGGAATGAAGATCACTCGTAAGACTAGACACTTGTTTAGTCAAGTACCCTCTCTCTTTCTCAAAACAACTCTCTTTCTCTCTAAACAAACTTTCTAACTTACTGCAGGCAGACTCTCTCTCTCTCAATGCGGTGCAGGTAGAGGACACTTTCTCTCTTGTCTCTTTTAACTCTTCTTTTAACGCAGTGATCCTAAGAACTAACGCTTTGTTACGCTTTTTAGTTTTAAATGACTCATTATATAACTCGACGTAGGCGCGTTGAAGATTACTCTCGCTCTCACTTGCATCATCCTCCCCCTCACTTGCATCGCTCTCACTGTCGAGGTGTCCCTGTGAAGTAGCATCCTCATCGTCGTGAGGTCCACTAGGAGTACTCACATGACTCGCCATGAATGCGGTGAATTTACACTCATGCGGTGACTCATCTCCCGAGTCCACCGACTCGACCTCACTGTCATTGCTAAGGGTAGTATTAAGGACAACTTTGTCCTTTTCTCTATTAAGATGAGTAGCACACTCAAAAGCTCTATGTCCTCTACCGTCGCACTCATAGCATCTCTCACTGTCCTTTTTAGGAGGGTTTTTAACATCTTTCTCATTTTTCTTTTCAAACTTATTTTTCTGAAAATTCTTCTTATCTTTAAAATTTCCACTTTTCTTAAATTTGAGAATTTTCTTAAAGTTTTTAGAAAATAGAGCCAAATCATCTACGTCAAAATCACACTCAGAATCAGAAGTTTCACTATCTTTCTTTCTAGATGACTCTACTCTCTTTCATGCCGTCCTCTCACTTTTTCTCTCTTGGGCATTAAGTGCAATTCCCTTATCTTTAGACTTCACGGATTTAAGAAACATGTCAATTTCATATGTTTGCAAGTCTCCTACAAGTTCCTCCAATTTTAGAGTATTTAAATTACCCATAGAATTTAGCACAGTGACTTTAGGGATAAAACGCTTAGGCAATGATCTAAGAATCTTTTTCACAGCTCTTGCATTAGGAATATGTTCACCAAGATTAAAGCTAGTATTAACAATGTCAGAAAGCCTAGCATAAAAATCATCAAAACATTCAGTCTCATGCATAGTGAGGGTTTCAAATTAAGTTGTCAAATTTTGCAATTTAGATTCTTTCACAGCATTAGTTCCTTCATGGGTAAGTTGCAAAACATCCCATGCCTCTTTTGACGTGGTGCACGTCATGATATGTCGAAACTCATCAGGAATGATGGATCCGGAAATAGCACTCAAACCCTTAGAATTAAAAGAAGACCATTTAAATTCATCTTTAGTCCATGTAGTGACAGGTTTTAAATTGGTCAAGTTTTCAACAGTGACGGAGGGAAGTGTCCACCCTCTTTCAACTAAAATCCAAACCCGTTCATCTATGGACTTTAAAGCCGACTTCATGCGGGCTTTCCAATATGCGTAATTTGTCCCGTCAAAAATTGGCATTTTATTATATGATTTCTCCATTTGAACACGCTCTTTTTAAAAAATCATTTTTTTCAGAAAATTGATATCTTAGAAAATTTTTGTGGAAAATAGGAATATGCGATAGATTAGTGTAACCTGCTCTGATACCAATTTGAAAGAGTGTGCGCTTCCGTTCAAATAAGAAATTAAATAATCAAACTCAGTTCAACCCAAATAAACCCTAAACAAGCAACAAGGTGTGATTGAAATAATATGAAACCATGCAAGAGATATTCAAACACACACATGTGAGGAAAAATCCCCCAAAGGGACAAAACCATTTATTTTCATTATAATATTGTAACATACAATTTCGGATTACAATGAAAAATACAGTGACACAGAATTATCCGCAGGTGTCGGATTTGTAGTCGGCGGCTGGAAGTTTCCCTTTCCAGGAGGGCAGCAATGAAGAAGAAGAACGGTCTTCTCCACAAGGGTATGAACAAAATAATGTTTGTGTTCTAGGGTTTCAAAATGATTTCGAAATTTGTGTGAATCAAAACATGAGTTTTGGTAACTCACAAAGGTGAAGACTTTGAGTTTATGAACTCTGAAAATCATGTGTAGAAGTCTTGCCAAACCAATCTCCGAAGATAGTTTATAAAGGAAAAAATGGCCCTTAAAAATCTTACCACGATTTGCACGATTCTATCCCAGGCGGACCGGTCCGGATCTGAGGCGGATCGGTCCGAGGACGGACCGGTTCATTTTTTTAAGAGGTCTCTTCGGTTCGCATTCGGTCCGGGGTCTATTGGTCCAAGAGCAAGGCGGATCAGTCCGGGTAGAGGGCGGATCGGTCCAGGGGCGGACCGGTTCGTTTTTAAAACTGGCGGACCGGTCTAGCTGACCAGAACTCTGATTCCTTCCTTTCTTTGATATTCGGATCCGTTTGAAGACGATGTGAGCTTGAATTACTTAAACGATGTAACGTCTTATGACATACACAATAATGATGGACAAAATGTCCTTATAGAGTAGTAATGGTAAAGCTATCGTTTTATAGTTGTGCTAGACTTATGTATTTGTAATGTTCCAGTGGTGGAAGGTCCTAGTGTATGGCAATATTTTGTTATGATGTAAAGGATTTTATTACTGAAGAGATTCAGGGTTTAGAGGGTTATTGTTGAGCTAGGAATTTTATCTCATGGTTGTGTTAGTTTTGAGAACTAAATGTTGGTAAGAGTATTGAAATTGTTGACGCCTTGGGTCTTGGGCATAAGGTATTTGATTGGGATGTCGAAAGACATAAAATGTTTTTAATATCACATTGTTTTATATGCGTTCGGGCAATATCAAAATGATTCAAAAATATTGTTAAAACTTTATTCCTAATCTAACTGATCTCAATCCCCGACAGATCTACACAGTAGTGTATTGGGAGGGTTCCTTGTTTAGATTTTACTTGCGAGACCTCCCCCGCATGAAAGTAGCGAATCTCAAGAATTGAGAAGAGTTAAATCTTCGTACATTTGAATTTTTTTATATATAATTAGTGAGTTATAATAGATAAATTTATTTCGAGTTATTTTACGATTTGAGGCTAAGTGGGGCCGGATAATGTTTATGCATTTGAGCTTGGGTACAGGGTGTATGGGCGCCCTGGTTAACTGATTTGGTCTTAAATTAATACGATTCACTGTGAGAAGTAGAAGGAATTGGTATAGCGATCTCGAGGGCAAGGGTCGTAAGAGCTAGTTGAGGTTTGGATTACCAGGCTTAACTTAATTTTGGGGACAAAATTCTTGTAAGGGGGGAAGTCTGTAATACCCCGGGATTTTTATGACTGGGAATTTAATTTATTTAGGAGAAGTAATATTTATTTAAATTGGAGATTTTTAAATTTTGGCAATTGAGGTCAAAATTAGAGGATGTTACAAAGTATTTCAAATGATGATTCTGAGTGCGTGGTTGATACCGAAAGGGTCGAGATAGTCAAAATGACTGTACTTGGGTTTTATTTTGGTTCCGAAATATTTTAAGTTAGTTTGACTCGAATTGGAGTAAAGGAGTCATTTAAAGTGTGTATTATCATTTAAAGTTGGGTAATTGTGAGATGAGGTTTTAGTAGGTATCGTGAGAAGCCAATCTCATTTGTGAGAAAGAGAAAAACCTAGTAAGAGAGAGAGAAGAGGAAAGGAAGAGAGAAAAGAGAAGAAAAGCTTGGGGATTTCAGCCAACACGCGATTTCGAGGAAGATTCAACCTCTACAACTTTGAGGCAAGTGATTAAACTAGCTAAATAATTTATGTGTGTCAATTATTTCATGAATTGTGGATAAAAATATGTATTTTAAGTTAGTATGTTAAAACCTAGATTTTTGGGTAAAATCTTGCATTTGATATTTATATATGGATTTGAGGTTGTAAATTAGTTGGGTTAATCTATTTGATGAGTTTTAATGTTAGAAACATTATTGGGTTGAAGATTCATGGTTAGAAGATGATATTTGGGGTATTTGGAGAGTTAGGCCCATCTAAAACAAAGAAGGGCCGAAATATCTGGTAGGGTCGGTCGACCACGGCCAGGAAGCCGGTCGACCATGCCTTGAGGAAAAATCCTACTGCTTCCTTAGCAAGGAAAATTTTGGAACCGCGGTCGACCGGGGGTTAGGGGCCGGTCGACCGGTACTCTGTTTCTAGCCCAAGTGTGGGATTTTATTTCCACCCCTTTTCTTTTGGGTCTAAAATTGAGGGACCTTCTTAGTTAATGCATTATTGAGGTTTAGGTCATAATATCAAGAGATTTATATCTCAAGATAGTAATAGGGTATTCAAGCCTATTTTAGGAATGGCTTATGAGAAGTATATTTTTGGATATTTTCAGGGAGTTTCACATGTGAAGAAATATTGGGGGTCATATCGAGTTATATCAAGAGAGTAGAAATTCAAGTTATCGTGTTAACTTAGTGGGGAGTCATATTCTCATTGGGACTTCCATTTGTAGAAAATTATGGGTCAATAAGAGAGAGGTAGTGTACGCTTAGTGACATTTGACTTTAGGACATAGTCACAAATGGAGTAACGTTAAAGGTTCATAGGAATAACTGAACCGAAATATAAATTTAGAAGGATTCAAGGTATCACCAACTAATAATGTGTGTTCGTACTTTTAGTCGGGCTAATTATCGTATAACCAAGTGCCTATGGATGAGTAAATTTCAAGTGAGAGATCGTATAATAAAATGAATCGGGGAAGTGTGCGTTATTGTGTCGATTCATATAAGGAGAGTCGTATGCCTATAGTCGAATTCAATTCTTTCATACATACGGATGTGAGATATTATGTATATATATGGCGTAAATGTATTAATCCTTGCGTGATGGTTTGTGTATAGGTGATGTGATTGCATATATATCTAGTGTGAATGATATATATATACACTTATTGTGTGAGTATACCCTCAAGTGCTATCATAGAAAATTGCGTGATGTGGGTGAGGCCCCTGGCTTGAGGAGCAGGGAGCGTACAGTCCCCAGTTCATAGTAGACATTATTTATTGCGTGATTTTATTCTGAGTGAGAAGTCTTGGGTATGATTTGTTCTAACTTTCAGATTCGGAACTATGGCCGCTTCCTATACGTTATGATTTGTTTTTAGTACCAGGGCGGTGAGATAATAGTCCGGTGGCTGGTAACCCGACATAAAGTGAGTAATTCCTGGAAGATGATATTATTGTGAAGTATTTTGATATCCATAAGTGATTGTGTTTAGGATACTTAAATATACGCTAAGCGTGTTATGTGTACTGAAGAGTGGCTATGGCGGAAATATTGCACCTTCTCAAATAAAATCCAATTTTAATTATTCCCAAATTTTAATTAAACCCTAAAACTTGCATCTAGGTGTGATTAGAAATAATATGATAATGCAAGAATATTTAATCACACACAAAACACACTAATTTGTATCAAATATTGCATATTTTCGTCCGTTATCTTTATGCATTCTAGCTCTTTTACGTACCTAATGCCTATATTTATGATCATTAACCAGAAAACCTTATATTTTGATATATACATGTTTTGCAGGGGTTAATTGTGCTTTTATAGGTATTGGAACGCTAAAACTGAGGATCCGTTGCATTTCGAAGAAGTTTCGTCGTCGGATGCTACTTCAAGGGCATTTTAGTCAATCCACATTTCTTATCCATCTCATGGAAATTCCACGGATGTGTAGTTCATTGAGTTATCATCGCATGACCGCAAACGGTGCGTCGTTTGGAGTTCGAACGAAGAAGATATTCCCATTTCCGTTATTGACCTTTTCCCCTCTTCATGGACCAAGCTTGGCTGGAAAACAGAATACCGGTCGACCGCGTCCCTGGGACCAATCGACCGCGGTTTCATATTTTTCCTTGGGAAGGAAACAATGGGCTTATGCTTGAAGGACCGGTTGATCGGTCCCCTGGACGCGGTCGACCGTGCATGCCAGATATTTCGATATTTTCTTTTCTTTCCTTTTTCCTTTATTTTCTTTCCCACTTACTATATAAAACAAATTTTGGTTTCATTTTCAGATATCTTGTAATATAATTCGGTTTAGATAGTTTTAGGTTAGGGTTTGGGGGATTTGAGAGTTCTTCTTCTTCCCCTCTTGGATTGACACCCTTTAGGGTTTGTAATTGGTACTTTCATCTTCCCTCTCTATTAATATAGCTTGTTTTCCATTAATTCTTGCTTTCTAGATAATTTACATGGTTTGTTAATTAGGTTTACATGATTTGATTTATCGCTTTCTAGTTTCGATTTATCGCGTTTATTTACTCGCTTTATTTGCCGCATTTCTACGATGCTTTCTAGCTAATTTAAATTAGGTTGTGTTTGAATTGAACTCACTCGAGTTAACGCATTGCTTGGCTTGGTGATAGTGTTTACGAGTGTATTTCGGGTGCGTTGTCCTAGTTATTAAGCCTAGGATATTTGACGGGTCATATCATGTATGTCCCGTGCTCACGACCTTTCACGAGTAATTTTTGGGATATTTGTTGACGCCAAAATCTTAGTAGGCTTTTATGAGAATTTAGGGGCGTGACAACCCTTGATTTCATTAACTGTCGAAACGAGACGCATTTGTAATAACTCGTCGATCCATGTAACCATTTTATACAAATTAACCCTGGTGAGGGATATTCGATGCAACCTATAGTTTTACTCGCTTTGTTAATCTAGATTCATTTTCCCTTGCCTAGTTAATCATTTCCCCTTTATGAATATTTTCTTTTAGTTTGTAATCATTTTTTACACTTTTATTTCGGAGTACTAAATCTTATAAATTCTAGCAACTTGTCCCTGTAGATTTTCAATACCCGACTTACTGCTCTACTTGCCCTACAAGTGTAGTTGTAATTTAGGTTTGTTTGTATAGTTGCAGCGAGACAAAAAACAATGACTGTGCACTTACATGCGCACTATCAAAATGGCGCCGTTGCCGGGGATGAGTTTGTTTTAGACATTGTTTGATTTAGTATTTCATAGTATTTTCATTCTATTTATATTATTTGCTAACCTTTTTGCAGGACTTCCACATTTGAGCACTTAGAGCTCGAATTTTCCCCGCGCGCACTCGCTTTGTGGAATCCGCCACTTCGAGCCATTTTTGGGGTAAGAATGTCTTATTTCAATTCTTTCGGTATTCCTTGTTATAATTCTCACAATTCTCGCAAACCTATGACTTTCGGTGAATACTTAGATTCCCAAAGTATAACAAATTCAAATATGACTTTAGGCGAGTAAAATGAAAGTCAAAACCTAGGTTATTGGAATTTTGATGATGATTACAATGATTTTGGGCCTTTACCTCCTTATAATAGGAATTTTGAAACGAGTTGTAATAGTTTTCAAAATTCCTATCATAATAAGGTTTCGTTTTAGTCCAATGGTAATTTTCAAAGTTCCCATTTTCATGCATCCGCACCTCGACCTATGACATTCGGTGAGGGCTTAAGTATGTATGAGAATGAAAAAATTGAAAATCGTTATCGGGAAGAAAATCAATGTTGGGAACATGAATTGGATTTATTATTTGAGTCCAACGACGATTTTGCTTCCCAGACTTTTGAAGTCGAGGAATGTTTTGAACCAAATGAGGTACTTGTGCCTACTTTGGAACAAACCATTCTAGAATTTGCCCATTACGTAATAGATATTGAAAGTGAGGATGAAAATGAGGTCATATCTATTTGCAATGAAATGATTTCTTCTTTGCCCCCCAAAGATGAACATTTCATTGAAAATGATATTATTTCCTTCGAAACTCAATCTTCATGCGATGATGATTCATCTCATGAGTTTGAATTTCTTTCATACCCATTTTCATTATCTATTATCACACCGTCACAAGTACTCGGTGATTCGGTTTCAAACTTTAATGTTTTAAACCTTTTCGCCGATGAGGAGTACTTGCTCGAGTCGCCTTCCATGATCGTATCTTTGCCTTTGTGAGCGCCGCCTCCCATTCCAATTTTAAAATCATTGGGAGGATATTCGACTTTTCTCGGTCCCCACTTGTTTTTGTCACCCGTTCAATCCAAACCCCCCATTGTCCCGCCACAAATTTTAATTGGCGATGGTTTCTTTCTTACGCCTTACACATGCCTTCCGTTGTTAAAACGAAATTTATATTTTTCGGAGGGCATGCTTGTATGTGAGGGTACACCGGTTATCCTCCAAAGTCAAATCGTTTTCACGGTGGATGCTCAACTATTTAGACTTCTAGTGTATAGTTAGTGTGAAGCCTAAATAGTAGGTTGTATATAATTAGATTTTATTATTTCTTTTTATTTTTTTCCTTTCCTTTTTAATTTAGTCTAGTGTAATTAGTTAACTTTTCGTTATTTGTTTTTTCTATGCTCGGTACTAACTTGTTTTGTAGATTCTTTGGACTTGTTCTTAAGGAGATCGCTCCACTTTTGGGTAATATCGCTCTTTTCCTCTCTTTAACTTGGTTCTTAATTCACATTTAGGACAATGTCAACTTTTAAGTTAGGGGGAGTGGGATATTCTATCCATTTCATTATGTTAGTCCATGTTTTTACTCACATGTTAGTTACTTAGTTTGCTTTTCTTAGAAAAATTCAAAAATTTGAAAAAGATTTTCTTTCTTTTTTCTCCTTTTTTGGGCATTTTTCCTTTGTTTCCGTTGATAAATTGCCCAATTTAATAGACAACCCAATGATGCATGTTCTCGATTTTAGAAGTTATTAGACTTTAGTCTCCATTATTGATATTATGAATAACTTCATGAATTAAACTTTAATCCCATGAGCACATGCAGTTTTATTGTTATATTGATTTGGTTTAAGATTTTTATAACTCGGTAATCTTTTGTTGCATTGTATATACTTACACCGAGTAAGCTTTGTACCTTTCATCGTTTGTGAGTGTATACACTATTCTTTTCTCATTGAAAACGTTGAATTCATTGGTAATCTCACTATTCTTTCATTTGATCGTTCATTAATTGAGTTCATACTTGAAATGTATTACTTGATCATGATTTTCATATATTGTTTTGACTCGAGAGTTGCGTAACCTTTTGAAAATGCTCATAGGCATTCTTTGTTATATCACCCATATTAGCCTTGATCTCACCCTTATATGTTTACCCTCGTTAACCCCTTTGAGCCTAAATATAGACTTTCGTTTCATAACCCCATTCCAATAACCAACTCTGCATTGGAGTTTTAGCCCATATATACACCTTTCGCACCTTTGTTTGGAATGCTGCTAGGGATTGAATTATATGGTTGTGATGTCGGTTGCAATTTAGGTATATGAGAGTTTGAAAAGTAAAGAAAGTAGTGAAACAAGTGAAGAAAAAGAGAAAGCAAAAAAGCAAAATAAAACAAAAGAAAAAATGAGAAAAAGAAAGTAAAAGTTGTAAATGTTGTATATAGTTCAATAAGCTTTGATTACTCTCCTCGTTGATATATCTAATGCCGTTTTGGAACTTGTTATTCCAATTTTGATATTGCACGCATTTTCCCATTATCCCGAGTTTTCATTCCGAACACTTCGAATTCGTACATACATTCCTTCATTCCGTACCCTAGCCTAACCTACATTACAATCCTATTAAAGTCCTATGTGATCTTAGGTTGATGTTATTTAAAAGTCATAATAGTTTTGATAATCTGTGAAAATGCATTTTGCCTCTTTTAATGTGCGGTATCTTTCATTGAGATTACAGTTTTTCAGTTTATATATAGCGTTCTTCTTTTGTGACATGTGTGCGGCCTAGTTTCCATTTACATTTACTCTTTAGCCCGCATGTTCCGTGTGTTACCTCCCTGTTTCAAGTGAATTCATTTGATGAGTGTAATGCCCGTGAGAATTGAATGTATGCTTGTGTTAATTTAGTATCCAATTTATTTAAGTTTTTCGCCAAATCACACTTTGTATGTGCTCACTCCCCTCCCACATTTTAAGGTTTCAATTCTATGAGGTGCATTCTATAATGTTAATTATTTGGACTTTTGTTTGAATTCATTCATGTTGCTAATAATGCGTATGAAATCTTATTCGCTTTTGTTGGGCTTGTCATATGTTGGTTTGGCCATATTTTCAGGAAACCATGTGATGTTTGTGGGTACCATCCCTCAAAACCCTCACGAGACCACACTCGTCCACTAGGGTGACCTAGGGGTTTAACGACTTATTGCATATGCTAAATGCAATCGTGCTCCCTACGAAAGTGGCATTTATATTTTGATTCATATATACGTCTGGTACAGCTCTCTGTGGACTGGTTTTGTTTGTTTCACTACTAGGGACTACTAATGTCTAAGTTAGGGGGTGTGATTCGTATCAAATATTTCATATTTTTGCCCGCTATCTTTATGCATTCTAGTGCTTTTACGGTCCTAATGCCTATATTTATGCTCATTAACCAGAAAACCTTAGCTTTGGATATATACATGTTTTGCAGGGGTCAATTGTGCTTTTGTAGGTATTGGAATGCTAAAAGTAAGGATTCGTTGCATTTCAGAGAAGTTTCATAGCCAGACGCTACTTCCAGGGCAATTTTGTCAATTCACATATCTTATCCAGCTCATGGAAATTCCACGGATGCGTAGTCATTGAGTTAGCATCACGTGGCCACAAACGGTGCGTCGTTTGGAGTTCGGACGAAAAAGATATGCCCATTTCCGTTATTGACCTTTTCCCCCTCTTCATGGACCAAGCTTGGCTGAAAAACAGAGTACTGGTCGATCGCGTCCCTGGGACCAATCGACCGCGGTTTCATATTTTTTGTGGGAAGGAGATAGTGGGTTTATGCTTGAAGGACCGGTCGACCGGTCCCCTAGACGCGATCGATCGCGCATGCCAGATACTTTGAGATATTTTCTTTTCTTTTCTTTTTCCTTTATTTTCTTTCCCACTTACTATATAGACCGAATTTTGGTTTCATTTTTAGATATCTTGTAATATAATTTGTTTTATATAGTTTTAGATTAGGGTTTGGGGGATTTGAGAGTTCTTCTTCTTCACCTCTTGGATTGACACCCTTTAGGGTTTGTAATTGGTACTTTCATCTTCCCTCTCCATTAATATAGCTTGTTTCCCATTAATTCTTGTTTTCTAGATAATTTGCATGCTTTTTTAATTAGGTTTACATGCTTTGATTTATCGCTTTCTAGTTTAGATTTATCGCGTTTATTTACTCGCTTTATTTACAATATTTTTACGATTCTTTCTAGCTAATTTAAATTAGGTTGTGTTTGAATTGAACTCACTCGAGTTAACGCGTTGCTTGGCTTGATGATAGTTTTTACGGGTGTATTTCGGGTGCGTTGCCCTAGTTATTACGCCTAGGATATTTGACGGTGCATATCATGTATCTCCCGTGCTTACAACCTTTCGCGCGTAATTTTCGGGATATTTGTTGATGCCAAAATCTTATTAGTCTTTTATGAGAATTTAGGGGCGTGACAACCCTTGATTTCATTAACTATCGAAACGAGACACATTTGTAATTAACTAGTCGATCCATGTAACCATTTTATACAAATTAAACCGGGTGAGGGATATTCGACGCAACCTCTGGTTTTACTCGCTTTGTTAATCTAGATTCATTTTCCCTTGCCTAGTTAATCATTTCCCTTTTATGCATCTTTTCTTTTAGTTTGTAATCACTTTTTAACTTTTATTTCGGAGTACTAAATCTTATAAATTCTAGCAACTCATCCCTGTAGATTTTTGATACCCGACTTACCGCTGGACTTGCCCCGCAAGTGTAGTTGTAATTTAGGTTTGATTGTATAGTCGCGGCAAGACAGAAAATAAAGACCGTGCACTTACACGCACACACTTTTCGCACGCTATCACACACAAATGAGGAAAAATCCCCCAAATCGGCAAAACCTTTTTATTTTCACTTTAATTTTGTAAGATACGTTTACACAGATTACAATGAAAATACAGTGTGACACTGAAATACCCGTAGGCATCAGTTTTGATGCCATCGGTTGGAATCTCCCTCAGGAACTCCAGGTGAGCAGTAATGAAGAAGAGAACGGCTTCTCCACAAATTCGTCGATTGGAACTTTATCTTTTCAGGAGGGCAGTAATGAAGAAGAGAGCGGCTTCTCCACAAGTATGAACAAAAGCAAAGCAGTGTTCTTGGGTTTCAAAAGGATTCACAAAAGTATGAGAATGATGTGTGAATCAAAACATGAGTTTTGGGACTAAAAAATATGAAGACTTGAGCTAATAGAACTCTCAAAATCGTCTCTCCAAGTCTTAAAAAATAACTCCCCCGAAGTTTGCTTTTATAAGGAAACTAAAAGGAATTTTATATTTTTAAAACTCTTGCCAACATCAGGTACCCCGAACCGATTTGGCATGTAACTCGAACCGGCTCGCCCTCGAATCGGTTCACCCTTCGGTTCGCGAAACTTCATTGGTTTTGCGACAAAAATCACACAACATTCTTCCAAGGATTTTCTCAGAATTTTATCCATTTTCAAATGACCATAACTTCTTCATTGTAGCTCGGATTGAGGTTTGGTTTCTTCCAGTATCTTCATGGATTCGATCTCTTCAACTTTCTAGTTGACGGGACCTCCATACAGTGGCTATAAAATTACCAAAATGCCCTTGAACTTTCCTATCTTGCATTCTTTCATTGTTTTGACTTCTCCTGCGTACCACTTGCATAAACTCCCTAAAATCGTGGAACGTGAAGTCGTTGAGGAAGATGTGGAGCACTTGATGGAGATTTTGAATGCTTAAGTCCTAAAATTTGGATAGAGTTCGTCATGTGAGATCGTGAATTAACGTGCCTTTTGTAGCGGCGTACGACATATACAAATGTAAGATATCGAAAATGAGAAATATGTCCTTACGAATCTCCCCCTATGTCTATGCCGGTACAAAATAAAAAATTTGAGTTATCAAATTTCTTATACAAATCTACCCTCCCATGAACCCAAAACTCTAAAGAGACAGATGAATAAGTATTCATCGTTTGTTCACCAAATCTTCAAAAATCTCAAATCTTTTTTCTTCAGGGTGTGCAATCCAATGATCATCAATGTAGTACCTTCACACATGAGATAAAGAAAAATACCAAGTGATGTATGGATTTTGAAATAAGATAAACAAAGATACCAATGTATGAGAAAAGCATAAGTCAAATCTCAAAAACTCCCCCAAAATTCGAAGTCCCCCATAAAATGATAATTCTTTCTCCCCCTTTTTATTATGTCCCCAAATAGACAAATGAGAAGAATAAATCAAACGAGCAAAGTCGGGGTGTCACCTTATTCAAAACAAGGCATCAATCAAATGGCAAATGTGCTCTTGCAAAGAGATGCTAAAAAGAACTTTTCACAAACTATTTTTTGAATTTTCGCGAATTTTTCACAAAAAAATACAACAAAGAATCACACCATGAACAAATACAAAAACAACCGAGTCGATGATAGCGTAAATGTAGGGGTGTGATCAAATTCGATAGGAAAATCAATGCATACAAACATGACATATGTTCACGATGAATATCAGATACTCCTAACGAATAAACTCAGCATCTTCCTTAGGTGTCAAAAGATGGAAATATGTGACATTGACTCAATCAAATCAATAGATCAAAGCTCAAAATGATTTACACACCAATAACGTCCAAAACGATTTAATGCTTTTTCAGAACTTTCAAGGAAGTGAAAACCCGTTTAAATTCTCCAACCCAACTCCCTCAGATTTATATTTTGAATAGACTTTATCTAAATTCTCAAACTTTGGAGAATGAAACCTAAATGGCCCATATTTGGCATGAATTTCTTTTTATTTCCTTTAAATTTTTCAGGCTCTTTTAATCTCTTAGACCCTGGATAATAAAAGTCCTCAATTTTTTAGGTTCGATTTAACGATGGCTAAATCGCAAAGGCTAGATGATTACCTTTCGTAGCCCTTCATCGTTTTAAAATAAAACACAATCTTGCCAAACGGTTTTTTACATGCATTCCAATCTTGTCAAGTATTATTGTATATAGTTCATTGCATAGACAAAATTGAGATGGAAACACTCAAGCCAATATGTCATAGACAAGTACAATAATCAAATAAAACCGTGCATGTGTGCAATAAAGGAGATGAGGAGCCAAACATGTAGAAAGATATCACTAATAACATCTCAAATACTCCAAAGAATGTAAAGATCATGGATGTAATGATGTGGAATCTCAAATCACTATCAAACAGTCACATGGATAAATGAAATGAAAATTTTGACTCGGCTATCTTAAATGCTTATCCATAAATGGTGCAAACAAAATACAAAAATCTTTTTGGATTCTCAAAATTTTATCAAAATAAAATCTTTTTGTATTTTTCAAAATTTTTCAAATAGAAAAAAATATAACTACAAAATGATACAACCAGCAGTTGGCATATAATATCGATATGAGCAACATCCTATGCTACTAAACAACAATCACACAAGAGAATCCACAATGAAAGAAGATGTGATAAACGAGCAATGAAGTGTTATCAATTAAGCATGGATACCAAGAATAACTGCATATAAACTGACAAGAAGCAACCCATCAGTACCAAGAACCTAAGCGTATGAACACCGGGTACTGAAATCAGAAGGGAAGCAAAAATAGAATTTCTAAACGGGTTGCTCAAACGACTTAGCTCTGTCCTCGAACGGCAAAGTCATGTCGCGAAATGCGACTTCGCGCGAGACAGAGTTGTCGCTCAAACGACATATAGATCTTGCTCGAACGAGGAAACCAAAACTCCCCAGAATGCCCAGTAAATCATACAGTTTTGCCCAGTGAAAAAATTTCATGAAAACAGTACCTGTAAGGGGCACACAAACCCAAAACAGTGCTAAAACAGTAGCGAAACACACAAATGCAACAGATAAACCAATGTGCGCTACATCAAAGTGAGCCATAACACTAGAAAGAATATAACATGATTCATAGCTAGTGTATGACAAACATCCAACACAATCAACCAAAATATTTCACATAGGTTGAATCACGTGCAAGCAAACGAGAGTTGTGAAAAGACCATATGCCTCTAAATCCGATTTTCTAACCCAAATAGATTTGTAACAACACGTGGGGGTTTGGGGAATCGAATTTATTCTTTTATTAACCTTCCTAGGTCCATTTGAAAGATTGTAACAAAAGCGCCTAAGATGACCTTGCCTACCGTAATGTGTGCAAGTGTAAATCGGGTGGAGTGTGTTACCTAAAGGTGGCCCTCTCCTCAAATTTCTCGGTTGCTCTCTCCGAATTTGCCTAGGTGACACTCTCCTAATGATCCTAGGAGGTTCTCTCACGATGTTCCTAGCGGGATCTTTCCTAACAAACTTAGGTGCCTCTTTCTTAACAATCCTAGGAGGCTCTCTCACACGTGTGGGAATAGGTGCAACATATTTTTCAAGACCAATCCCACCTCTATCCGTTTTGATCCTGACGGTGCCTAAAATCTTATCAAGTTTTTCAGACCTAGACTCCAAATCAAATTTCACCTTACTTGAATCTTTCAATTTCACCTCAAGTTCACTTATCCTAGATTCAAGTACACATCTAGAATCCTTAAACTCTAAAAGCTACTTTTTCATAGTCTCCATCAACCCTCTAAGACTATCTCTCTCACCCTCGACGTACTCAGTCTTCTCTTTCAAAATTTTCTCATGTGCCCTAAGTTCTTCAACACTAAAATCATTATTTTTTAAGGCACACTCTTTCAATTGAACTTTCAATTTCAAATTTTCTTTCTTCGTTTTCAAAGATTCAGCATAAAGTTCATTGAAAGCAGTTTTCAAGTCACGCTCATCTACACTTTCATCCTCACTCCCATCACCCTCACTATCATCACTAATTACACGGGTGGGAATCTCTCGCCTAGAAGCATAAAAGTATTCTTCTTTCGAATCACTATATCTAAGGGTAGAAACACGAGAAATCGGTTTATTCAATTTTTTCTTTAAATTTGTGGTACACTCATCTAACGTGTGACCAACACCCTCACAACAATGACACCTCTCAGATTCGTTTTCAACAGAAGATTTAAAACAAGAGTTCGTGTGAATTTTTCACTTAATGTTTTCAAAAATTTGACACCGAAGATCATCAAAACCACCAAAAGCCATTTTTGTGAAAAAATCAGGATCAAAACACAATAACTTAGTGCAACAGGCTCTGATACCAATTTGACGATGTGAGAAGTCAAATTGTATCAAAAAATAAATCCTTGAAAAATCAGGATCACGCGATAAATTAGCGTAACCCGCTCTGATACCAATTTGAAGAGTGACTACAGCGGAAATATTGCGCCTTCTCAAATAAAATCCAATTTTAATTATTTCCAAATTTTAGTTAAATCCTAAAATATGCATCTAGTTGTGATTAGAAATAATATGATCATGCAAGAATATTTAATCACACACAAAACACACAAATGAGGAAAAATCCCCCAAAGGGGCAAAACCTTTTTATTTTCACTATAATTTTGTAAGATACGGTTACACGGATTACAATGAAAATACAGTGTGACACAGAAATACCTGCAGGTGTCGGTTCTGATGTTGTCGACTGGAATCTCCTGCAGGAACTCCAGGTGAGTAGCAATGAAGAAGAGAACGGCTTCTCCACAAATTCGTCGGCTGGAACTTTCCCTTTCTAGGAGGCCAGCAGTGAAGAAGAGAGCGGCTTCTGCACAAGTATGTATAAAAGCAAAGCAGTGTTCTTGGGTTTCAAAAGGATTCACAAAAGTATGAGAATAATGCGTGAATCAAAGCATGAGTAGTGGGACTAAAAAATACGAAGACTTGAACAAATAGAACTATCAAAATCGTCTCTCTAAGTCTTGAAAAATAACTCCCCCGAAGTTGGCTTTTATAAGGAAACCAAAAGGAATTTTAAATTTTTGGAACTTTTGCTAGCGTCAGGTACCCCGAACCGGTTTGGCATGTACCTCGAAACAATTCGCCCCCTCCAAAACGTTTCACCCTTCGGTTCGCAAAACTTCGCTGGTTTTGGGGCAAAAATCACACATCATTCTTCCAAGGATTTTCTCGAAATTTTCTCCATTTTCAAAGAACCATAACTTCTTCACTGTAGCTCGGATTGAGGTGCCGTTTCTTCCAGTATATTCATAGCTTCGAGCTCTTCAACTTTCCAGTTGATCGCAACTCTAGAAGGTGAATATAAAATTACCAAAATGCCGTTAAACTTTCCTATCTTTCCTTCTTTCATTGTTTTGACTTCTCTTGCGTACCACTTGCATAAACTCCCTAAAATCGTGGAACGTGAAGTCATTGAGGCAGAGGTGGAACACTTGATGGAGATGTTGAATGCTTGAGTCCCGAAATTCGAATATAGGCCGTCATGTGAGATCGTTAATTGACGTGCCTTTTGTAGCGGCGTACGACATATACAAATGTAAGATATCAGACATGAGAAATATGTCCTTACATGTACTTACTTATTGGGGTTGAATAATTGTGTTCTATAACTAGAGTAATGTTATATAGCCCTAAAGGTTCGGTGTGATAACTTATTTAGGTACTTAGGGTAGTATTCTAAATAAGTAGTTGATGTTATACGCGTCGTGTACCGAGGGCGTAATGGATCTCGACAATCAACATTATCAAGGATTAGTGTATCGGGGGGGTTCCATATTTGGATTTCGCTTTGCGAGACGTCCCATGCATGAAACTCTGTGCAATTGTGAGAGTTGGGAGAAGTTTAGTCCTTAGTATTCGAATTTATGTGCTAGAAAATAAATGCTTTATGAGAATAAAAGGCTGATATGTGACTATTCTGATGATGATAACTTGTTTAAATCAATAACTAGAATCCGAAGAATTATAGTAAGATATATATTATAACATAAGTTCAGATGCACACTTGGGTTACGGTAAAATATAAAGTTTATGGTTATGTTTTAGATGATGGGTTACACGAGTGTAGATTAGGCGTAGGTTAGTGTTAAATCATCCTTGGAATGTGTCGGGTAACTTAGTTAAGATTCATCTGCATACATTTAGGTGCGCACTTTAGTCGAGGCGTGAGTTGGAGTTCCATGAGAGTGCGACTCCACTTTAATCATGACATAGTGCAATTATAATTATTATGCATTTTTAATACACTTGCTAAAAAAAAATTCTCACCTTGGGCTCTGACCCGTTTACACTTCTCTATTACTATACATATGTTGTAATATATTAGATGTCCCACCAAAAATACGCCAATGATGTTTTTCTAATCGCTTACTATTGTTGTAAATCTAGTTTAGGATTCAGTTTGTATATTGGGTTTATACCCATGGTTTATTTGTAGAGTTTTATAATTTTCCTTCTCCGGATTGTTGTATTGTTTGTGACCCGACAGCATATTCGGGTATTTTCTTTCTGTGTATTCATGATGTAATATAGAATTACTTCTTTTTATCATAGCCGTTTGCATATGTTATCATATCCAGTAGCTATTATGTTATTGGTTGGATGATGTTTATTGCATGTTATAAAAATATAAAAATTTGGCATCCGCTTAGTTTAGTATTGGGTAGTTAGTTATGTTTTTAGTCTCGTTAGTAGATGCTGAGAATGATCCACTTGAGATTCCTGATTTATTTTAGTATAGGGTTGGTCACCCGTTATTATTTTAAGTGGGGTGTCACAATTGGGTGTTACTATAAAAGGATGAGAAAATGAGAAACAAATTTTAAATACAAAACACAATTTTTCCCTTGAGACCTTTGTGAAAAAATTCAAAGAAAGAGTGACAGAAAAATAAAGAGAGTTTAAAAACCAAAAAACAACCTAAAAATTAAGAGATACCTCTTTATAATTTTAATATGAAAAATATAACATAAAAAAATGGATTACAACCCTTTAAGATTGAATTTGAGAAACATAACATAAAAAGATGTATTATATCTTCCAAATAATACTGAGCAGTAGATAAAGGAAACCCAAATAAAAAAGCAAATAAAGTAAAAAAATAAGGTAGTTTGAAAGTAAATTCAAATCTCAAAGTAAAAAAAAAATATGGAGAGTACAAAGTTCAAACTAAAAAAACTTTTGGAGATTGTCTGTTATTACAAATCATGGATACACCTAACACTAATACACATGTATCCAGAGAAGGGGGAGTTCAAAGGCTGTCATTGATAAAGAAATCTTATTAACTTGTTGAGAAATAAAATACAAATGGGATGTAGAAATTCAAACTCTACAAGGAAATTTTTAACCCCCCAAATGGACAACCATTAATAAGACCCTAAAAAATATTATTGTTAATCTATATTTCCATGTGACAACACACATGGAGACAAAATATAAAAAAGTGTATACAGGGTTTCTCAAGTTATCCTTAAAAAGTAGATTGTAATAGTTTCATAACATAGAGAGAGTTTTAAATAAAGATACAACAAATTAAGATAGTTCATAAGTTTGCAAGCTTCTAGAATGGCATCACTTGGTTGTAACGGTTGATAGCCTTATTGGTGGGTGGGAAACTTGGAATGTAAACATCAATTGTAACGATTTAGTTACACCCTTTATACAACAGAGTATAAGTTATGGTAGCATCCACCACCATTTTCTCAACTTCCCACAGAGAGACCCACCTCGACTTAGGAAATTGATCATAGACCTTACGGTGAGTAGCAACCTCTTGTTGATAAAATTATTAGAGACAATCATACAATCACATTGCTAGGGCTGGGCTAAAAAATGCACAATATGGAGCGTTAGAGATTAAATAGATCATATTCACAAAATAATAATAATTAAAAAGGATGGATATAGTATTTTGATAACGATTGCAGCCATTTCAAGCCCAAAAAATGAACTATGAATTAAGAGAATACAAGTACGAAATTTTCATGTTATCATACAGTAGCGTGATACTGAATTTGCACGATTCTACCGATGACTAGTTTCCCCACATCTATTCATTTTCATTGTCTTCCTCATGAAATAAGGAAAGCAAAATAAGGTCTATAAATATATAATCTTTAAAAAGAAAAAATTATTGAAAAGTTCAAGCTATCACAAACCTCTCTCTGATCCTTATTGTCATCCAATACTACCTTGAATTGTTAGATGATTCCTTCTCAGAGGCATCTTTTCACTTGACCTTTTAAATCATGTAAAAAGTAATTTGAGTAAAATTGGGAGCCATTAAAAAGTAACCAAGATAGCTTTCTACTTACTTAAGGTTTAAAAAAAATAGTAATAGAAATAAGGAAAAATAGGCTTGGATAAATTACTATAATTAAAAAAATGGATGATTGGCCTAAAAATTGGATTATAGTTGAAAACTTACTCGTTGTATCTAACATCAATATTCATTTTTCTCCAGCTGATTCTAAAAAAAATATTAGATTACAATTGCAGAGAATAGACATGAGAAAGTTTGATTTAAATCACAAATGTTAATGAAGAAAAGCAACATATAATCAAACTTACAACTGAGACAACTTTCTTGTTAGGATCCTTTTTATCTCCCCAAAATACTCCAAAACTTTCAGGCCATTACGTATCCATCCATGAAAAGCCTTTTGATCCAATATACACCAAGAAAGAACTTTAAGAAGGCCCTTCTCATGACCAATGCACATATATTTTTTCAAGAATCTGTAATCAGTTAAGACTTAATGTTAATATATGGGTCGGGTTTTGTACCCGGATCCATAATCCGCCCACCGTGATATGGATTATCCAATTTAGTGTTGGATAAATCATTATTATAATAATTAAGTATTTATTATAATAGAGGAGTCTTAAATATAACAGATAAGAAGAGTCCAACTAACTCCTTGATTTTTGGAACTCTTATCTGTTATATATAGATATCCCATTTGGTGATTACAAGTAACAACAGAAAATATACGATACATATTTTCGGTATCTCTCTCTCTCTAGAAATCCTCCTACACAAATCATCTCTCTCTCTTGATCCATCATCAACGGATCTTGGATTTGTGAGCGTGACATTCAAAGGGGCAACTCTTGTAGCCAACCCGGATTTTCACGAGACGCGAAGCGTACACGGAGGAAGAACTCGCAGATTCGGTGTCGGCTCGTATCAAACAACGTGCATCGATCATCGGGTTACATTCCGCCTTTGAGGTAATCCGAAAACCCGTATGTGCTATGTGTATATACTGTTATATTACATTGGTATCAGAGCTTTTTAATTTGTTTGATCGCCGGATTATTCGTCGGATTATTTTTTTTTGTACATAAACTCCATTAATACCAATTTAAATTCGTTTTAAATTGAGGGCGTAATAATCCGAAATTTTTATAAGGTTTTGTTTCTGTGTTGATAAAGAACTCGTACGCGAAATTTCATTAATTTTCGTTGAACGGATTGAGAGAAAATCGAAACCCTAATTTCAATTTGAAATTGTTCCGAATTTTTTTTTTTTTTTTTTGCCAACTTTGAGGCCAAAAACAGTGGATCAAACGACGATGAAAATCTGTTTTTCTTTACATAATTGTTCTACGTCGCGAGGGCTTTCCAACCATATATTATTTGTTAATTTTGGATTAAAAATGAGCAAGTTATGACCCTCTGAACATGGCTCCATGAAATCGCGAAATCTGGAAATTTTCTGTTTTAAGAAGACGATGAACAATATATATATTTTTTTTTTTTTTAATTATACTCTCGGTTTTGTACCAAACTGTACCCAAACCAAGTCGTGGGGTGGGGCTGGGCCTGGCGCGTGGGGGCTCGGTTTTTGATGTAGAATCCAAAAATATTTTTTGTGTATTTTTTGGCCCACAGTAAATAGTATTTTTTAATTATTTTAATTTTAAATAATTTTTTGAGGGCCTTAACGATGCGATAAAAATCTGGAAAAAATATATTTGGATTCAGTAGGCCGAAAGAAATTTTTCCATGTTGTCAAAATATTTTTTACTGCTGTGCTATTATAAAAATGATTTATTGTATTTTTTTTGACACTTAAATAATGTCTAAAAATTACCGAAAATTGCAGAAAATTACAGAAATTTTTTTGTGACTTAGTGGATGGAAAATTAATATTTTCTGAGCATTTTGACATTCTGAAAAAATTAATGTATTTTTGGTGGTCCATTTAATTTAGTATTTAATGGATTTTTATGCTTTTATTTAATGATTATTGTCTTGATAACTTGCGTAGTTAACACAATAGTTATGTTTGACCATGCTCGCTCCCTAAGATGGTGAGTGTAGCAATAATTGTCCATTTAAAGGCCTAGGTTATGTGTTTTGCATGATTAAATGGACAATTCTGAAAATTAACAGTTGAATGAGCTAGTGTTTGCCTGTTTAATTCCTGTTTTAAGGTTCCTATGTATATGTGCAATCGGACATACCCCGCCCGGCTTTCAGTAGATATTATGTATAGGCTTCTTCTCCTTTTATTGATGTATTGGTGAGAATGAGAGGTTTTTTAAGCCACATGTAAGGGGATGATTTCTGAATGCACAACAATACATAGGAATTATCTTAGCACAAGCTCTAAACTGTTAATTAAGGGGACTATGTGGGACCCTGCGCATTTATTGTTGTATGGCGCAAAACTGGTTATCATAATTTGTTTATCTGCCGTGATTTTAAATTATGATGAATGGATGTAAATGATTAATAGATGTGTTCATTAATCGGATAAAATTTGTTTAAAAAATCAATTAGAAAATATGCTCTAATTTTACAATATTAGGAGATGACTGCGAGCTTTGCAAACTTTCGATTTTAATATGTAAGAGAAGAAAATATTTTCTAATTGGATTTTAGAACAAATTAAAAAGATGTGTTTTAATAATAATATTAATGTCAATCTTTTGCCCATTTTTCATGTAGTAATGGCAAGCAATAACGTAATCGCCGCTATGACTAAAGAAGATAAGCTAACTGGTAACAACTACAACATATGGCACCGTAAGATCCAATATCTACTCAATCAGCATGAGTTGCTTGATTGTCTCACCACTGTGATGACTGAACCAGTTGGGAGTAGTACTGCCGCCAGCCGGCGTGAGCATGAGGCTTACCAGGCTTGGGTGAATAAGGATCGTGCTGCCCGCTTTACTATGCTAAGCCACATGCACGATGACCTTATTGGGCATTACGATCACTTCAAGACAGTTAAAGAACTGTGGGATCAGCTTCGATTCGACTTCGGTGGTACGTCCACTACGAGACTTAGGGGTCTTGTTTTGAAGTTCGAAACTTATCGTAAGGATAATAAGCACACGATGACTGAGCATCTTCGAGTGATGTCCACCTTGATTCGTGAGCTTAAGGAAGCTGATCACATTCTCTCTGACGAGCAACAGGTTCAGGCTGTTATCCGCTCCCTTCCTGATTCATGGGTGCACATGAAACAAATAATGACTCACAATGACAGTATTAAGAATTGTTCTGACATATCTCGTCATGTTGAGCTTGAGGCGGAGCGCCAAGAGGCGAACCGTGCTGCTGTCCTTGTCGCCCAGAGTGGCAGACGTCAGGGAAATAGGCCCATGCAAAATGGAAATGGAAAGCAGACTAAGCAGGCTGGGGCAAATGGCCCTAAAGGGAAAAAGATAACAAAAGCCAAAAGAGGCAAGCGTGGTGGGAAGAAAGATATTTCCAAAGTCAAGTGCTACAACTGTGGAAATAAGGGTCACTTTGCTCGTGATTGCACTGAGCCAAAGAAGGTATCCTCTTTCCTTTCCTCTTTATTTTCACCTCTCCATATTTGTGTATGTTCTCATGTATTAGTTGCTCATTCTATTCCTATGTGGATTGTAGATACAGGAGCAACAAAACATGTGACAAGGGATAGAGGAGGATTTGTAGATTATCGCCGTATTCCAGCCGGTACTCAGAGTGTCTACATGGGAAATGGTGCTCGTGAAGATGCTGTAGGAGTCGGTTCGTACGAACTCCACCTTAGCACTGGGACCAAGCTACTTCTTCGTGATGTGCTCTATGTGCCTGGAATAAAGCATAATTTACTTTCAGTTTTAGCTTTATCAGACTATGGTTTTTCTTTCAGTTTTAATAGTAGTGGTTTGAATATTATTTTGGATAATATTATTTGTGGACATGGATCTTTATGGAATAATTTGTTTAAAATAGATTTATTTGATTCTGTTTCTTCAACTTCATTATCATATATTGCAAATGTTGATGTTGATTCAGTTACTTGGCATGCTAGACTTGGGCATATAGGAAAAGATAGGATGGCCCGATTAGCTAGAGAAGGCCTTTTAGGCCCACTCGCTAAGGTCGACCTACCTATATGTGAGCCTTGTTTGGCAGGAAAAGCCTGTAGAAAGCCTTTTGGTAAGGCTTTACGAGCTAATCAACCTCTAGAACTAGTACACTCAGACATATGTGGACCTATGAGCGTTAAGGCACGTCATGGCGCCTCTTATTTTCTTACGTTTATTGATGACTATACGCGATTTGGACATGTCTACCTGATCGCTCACCGCTATGAAGCTTTGGAGTGTTTCAAACGCTATATAGCAGAGGTTGAGAATCAGCAATCGAAGAGGTTAAAAACTTTTCGTACTGACAGAGGACGCGAATACTTATCTGATCAGTTCAAAGAAACGTGTGAAGAAAAGGGGATACGCAGACAATTAACTATCCCTCACACTCCACAACAAAATGGTGTTGCAGAGAGAAGGAATAGAACTCTTCTAGATATGACTAGATCTATGATGGCGCAGGCCAACCTCCCAATATCCTTCTGGGGGGATGCTCTTTTGACTGCTGCCTACATACTGAATAGAGTGCCTTCTCAGTCAGTTTCCTCCACACCTTATGAACTATGGAGAGGCGAAAGAACCAATTTGGATCACTTGCGCCCTTGGGGTTCGGCAGGCTATGTTCACACAACTTCTCATAAGTTCGGGAAGTTAGGCCCTAGAGCTCGAAAGCATATCTTTATAAGATATTCTGAGAGCTCAAAAGGCTACGTTATGTACGGTGAACACCCTGATGGAGGAATGACTAAAATAGAGTCACGTGATGTCGAATTCTTAGAAAAGGATTTCCCTAGCACAAGCAATACAAAAGAGGATCTTGAACTCTATGAGTTAGAGGATACTGAAAACACTTTACCATCTTCAGGCGAGGCTGGGGGATTAGTTCCTCCTCCTGTAATCGCTGAAGATAGTAGTGGTCTTCAGCCTAGTGGGAGCATTCCAGATAGTGTGAGTGCACCACCACTAGATACTCACGATTCTCAGGTTCGCCGTAGTAAGCGAGGAAACATTCCACGTCGTCATTTTGAGATTGAGGGGAATACTTTCCTAAGCATTGATTTAGATGAGGAAGAGCCAACTTCTTTTGCAGAAGTTCTTTCCTCAAGTGCTAAGGATGAGTGGATGGTTGCTATACAGGAAGAATTGAGCTCCATGGCTAAAAATAAAGTCTGGGAGTTAGTTGACCTTCCACCCGGGCGCAAGACTATTGGGAACAAATGGGTTCTAAAGGTCAAGCGCAAAGCGGATGGTTCAATTGACAAGTATAAGGCACGCCTTGTGGCGAAAGGCTATACCCAACGAGAGGGTGTAGACTACGAAGAGACATTCTCCCCAGTGGTGAGGTTTGCCTCTATCCGCCTTATCCTAGCTATTGTCGCGCAAATGAATTTAGAACTATTTCAGATGGATGTTAAGACTGCTTTTCAGATGGATGTTCAGGAAGCTGTTTGGCTAAGGAGATTCTTTCAAAGGCTAGGCATTTCAGATCATGCAGCTGAGCCTATGCTTGTCTATTGTGATAGCACGTCAGCTCTAGCTTATGCAAAGGATCCAAAGTATCATGGAAAGTCTAAGCACATTGGCATTCGTTATCATTACATTAGAGACATGGTTGCGCAAGAGGAGGTTGTCTTGAAACATATCTCCACAGGTTGTATGGTGGCTGATCCATTAACCAAGCCCATTGCTCGAGATGTTTTCCTTTCACATGTTAGGAGTATGGGACTACGTAGGATTTGATATGTATGACACCATATTGTTTATTGACATTATTATTATTTATTGGATATAATATTCATTTCTTTTATTTGTTAAATTAAATGAATTGTTATCACTATGTACACATCTTATAGATATGTCACCGGGCTTGAATCGACTCTCTCACACGAGTGATTCACCTTGGCGCTTAGACAGCGAGCAAGATGAGACATTTATGTCTGTGGCGCTTTGAAAGAGAGCTGAGACATTTATATCCTTGGCGCCTGAAAGGCGAGCAGGATATATACGATTATGTAGATTCTGCTATATGTCGCCTTAGTTGAGTACTAAGATGAGACCTTATTTATACTTTTAGGTCGATCATAGAGTATCTCCATAACTCTATGTAGCCTGTTTTTAGCCGAATGTGAGATTTCAGGCAGGCACTATGTGAGTGACTGGGCTGAAACTCAGGTTAGGCGCTAGATAGCGACTAGACTAAGATTCGTATAGCGTCCTTTTATTTCAAAAGTGACATACCCTTTTCAACGGGATGACGCCATAGCATACATTTCATACTGTATGTGCTTTGCCGACCAATAGTGGGAGCGATGAATGAATCCCTGCTTCATCGCTGTGTGAGCCACATGGATTATTATAATCCAACGATATGCCTTTTGTCGACCTGAGACTATGTCATGAAGAGAGGACTTGATGACGCTACTTTAGCGTGTTTACCTAGGACGAGGGTTGATTCCGTCTAAAGGGGCACGACTAGGAAAGCGGTTAAGTCTAATTGAATTGGCATGAGGACTTAGGGAAGACTATTTGATTATACACCATGATAATGTGACTCATAGTCCGGACGATTTTACTGTGTTTTGTGCACGACTTAGTCATGAGTACATTACATATTTGGGATCTAGCACTGCTTTCTTGAGGGATTAAGAGTGCTAAATTCGGTGTAAATCAAACTGTCTGGGTATATGCGAGATTCCTTCGAGTGATGCGTCTTCGTTAGTTAGATGATGGCTTAACGATTACGCTCCTGAGACTGTACGTTTTCTCGTGAGGTCGCACGTCACATTTTCCTGTATGAGGAGACGAGTGATGACAGAGATCGTTGGAGATTTGTTAGAGAGACCACGCCTTATGTGGGCGAGTGGGAGATGTTAATATATGGGTCGGGTTTTGTACCCGGATCCATAATCCGCCCACCGTGATATGGATTATCCAATTTAGTGTTGGATAAATCATTATTATAATAATTAAGTATTTATTATAATAGAGGAGTCTTAAATATAACAGATAAGAAGAGTCCAACTAACTCCTTGATTTTTGGAACTCTTATCTGTTATATATAGATATCCCATTTGGTGATTACAAGTAACAACAGAAAATATACGATACATATTTTCGGTATCTCTCTCTCTCTAGAAATCCTCCTACACAAATCATCTCTCTCTCTTGATCCATCATCAACGGATCTTGGATTTGTGAGCGTGACATTCAAAGGGGCAACTCTTGTAGCCAACCCGGATTTTCACGAGACGCGAAGCGTACACGGAGGAAGAACTCGCAGATTCGGTGTCGGCTCGTATCAAACAACGTGCATCGATCATCGGGTTACATTCCGCCTTTGAGGTAATCCGAAAACCCGTATGTGCTATGTGTATATACTGTTATATTACACTTAAGATATCTAAACTTTTCACACAAATAGAGAATCAAATATATGAGTATGTACACAAAACCTATAAAGAAAATCAATAACTAAATATCCATTTGGATACATAGATCTTGACTCGCGTCCAAAAATTTCACCAAAAACACAGGAAAAAATAAAGTAATGACCACAAGAACCATTTCAGGCATAACCAACTAGAGAAATGACAATGTACAAAATAATCAAAAGCTTAACAAAAAATAATATAAAAATAATATTGCAAAGCATGTGTACGAGTAATCCTCTTGAATAAGTCAACCCACCAATCTTGGGGTTGGGGTTAGGTGAGAGGATCAAGAGAAATGAATATATTAAAGGGTACTTTTATATAAACCCAATTTTCCAATATACAACCCCCAGCTTTTTTAAACCCACATCAATGGGCTATAAACCATTTATCACCCCAAAGTAAGGGGGGTTATTGAATAAAAATAAAATCTTCAACAATTCAAAGCCTATTTTAAGACAAGAACCCTATCCCAATCCTCCTTCAAAATCTCTACTTATCTTCCCTTTCTCACAACAACAGAAACTAATGGATTGGACTAAAGGATGAACTCGACGTTGGACTAGAGGATGAACTCGACATGAAAGACAGACGGTAAATGACGTTACTTGTCTTCCCCGACTGACACACAAAATTCCACTACTTGTCCACCATGGTTTTTCGGACCGGATCCGTTAACTCCGACCCAATGGGTTTTTCGCCCTAAAAATACGGGTGGATTAAAATGATACCACTAAGCTTCAATTTTATGTCAACCTGAATTCCCAGAGGGTTTGAGATAGTTGCACAGACACTATCTCCGGCTAAGAAAACCCGATCAAAGTCAACGAAAATATTGAGCTAAGGCTTGGGTCCGTCGGGGAAGACAAGTAACGTCATTATATATATATATATATATATATATATATATATATATATATATATATATATATATATATATATATACTTGCACCTGTTTACACCTGTTTATATATATATATATATATATATATATATATATATATATATATATATATATATATATATATATATATAAATTGCACCTATTACTCTAGCCAGTAACTTTTAACTAGAAAGTTAACACTCGAATAAAAAACTAATTACTAGAAGAAAAAAAAGTAACACTCAAATAAAAAAATTCACACCTAAATGTTGACTAATATTGATAAAAAACTGATTATGAGAACAAAAAAAAAATTCAGAGTCAAATGTTGACTAATCTTCATAAAAACTTGCTATTGAGAAAGTCCGAACACACTTTGTTGTAATTGTTTTCCTGTACAAAGAAACAAAAATATATTAGATGAAATAAAATTATTTGTAAAACACAAATAAATGGGTTTTTCTATACCTCACTCAATATGAAAACATATTAAGTCAGTCACACAAGATATGCTCGAATCTCCATTTGTCTGTTGCAAATAATTAACAAATTTTAGATGATATGAAATAAATAAATAAAATTACGTTTTTGATAATATAATATTTTTTGTATTGTATATGAATGAGCATACCTTTGACAATCTTCATTTGCATATTATAGGTCTCCGATAATGGATAACCAATAAAGCGATCCCATTTATTAATTAAATCACTCACCCTACTCACCCACCGCTCTGCATCCGCGTATCGATGAAATTCCCACCCCGGAACAATATGTGGCATTGGAGCTTCTTCCTTAAGGCTAACTTTCATAAAATGATTGTTATCATATAACACGATTGTAACTATATGCACAACTTCACCGATTGGTCCTGTCCTTAGTGGTAAATAAGTGATATTTTGTTGTGGAGAATAAACACAAAGAACACAGTTGAATGCAGTGGCAAACAGGCAACCCATTGCAGGAAATTGCATCCAATATCGACGATGGACAAAATTAGTACTGAAAAAATCTAACGCCTCCTCCACATCGTTGTATGTTTGGTCACCACCCAACATATTTAAGTGCAATTCCTTATGGTCTCGTAGCTCGGTCAACATCTGACGTCGCACAGTCATCCAACCATCATTTAGACTCAAATGTAATAATTCTGCACAACACCTATACCCGCAATGGCCATCCGGAGCAATGTTTGAAAACCCGTTAATAACTAGTTCCACAATCTTCGGATCAAACTCATTTAAAAGTGATTCATAATAGTCCTCATCAGTCATGTTAGGGCCATAAGTAGTCTTTTTTCTCCTCACAGGCAGTTTTTTCAAGGGATTAGGATTTGTGACTGAAAGTTGACTTTGTCGCTCCTCTTCTGTCTTCGCATATTCAAATGCCGATGGATCCCTTTTTGTACTATCATCTTCTTTTACTGACGCTTTCTTTGTCTTTTTTCTTGGCCTGCCCTTGGAGAATTTATTCTTCGAAGGAGGTGCCATATTAGTGGATGCTGGATTACTGATCTGTAAAAAATGCGATGAATTAAATAGAAATGCGATGAATTAAATGGAAAAAAACTTTTATGAAATTACTAACCTCCCGTATGTATTTTAACATCATACATTTTTGCTCCTCTGTTGCGCTAGCAAATCTCTCTCTAAATAATGATAGTTCCATGTCACAATCAAGTGATTTTCCTGGAATGTCCCCTGCAATGTCATTGAGCTTCCTCCAATGTGGGTGGATGGATGATAACGGAATGCCCTTACCTTCACGCTGATATTCTACAATCTCATGTGCACAAGGTAGACCATGTGTGTGCTTCAACACACAACCACAACTAAACACGTCAATACCCACATTAAAACCTCTCTCTCTTTCTTCATAAAGGATCTCTAATGCAATGCTTGAAACAAATCCCCTTAACTGATTAAAATCAGCAATGCGATGTTCATGCATATTCGAGTTTAATGATCTATTAAAAGAAGCTTTAATAGCTACATGCTGAGATATAAGGAGATTGTCTATCATTTTGAAGTTACTTATGAGGTTTCCACGTGCCGAACCCAAATATCTCTTTAATGATGCATGTTGTGATTCAACTCTATTGGTTGTGACATTACCGAAATGCATTACCTTATTTGTCCAAGGGGCCACAAACCTTTCTTTGTAGATTGCAAGCCACATATCATCAATATACTCAAGTAGACCACCAAATTGAGCATAACGAATTTTAAAATTATGAAGTGCAGCGTAGAATAACTCTTCCGTGTCTTCCTTTATCACCGCACTGAAGCCTTGAAAAAAAACTTCCCACTCTTGTGCTGTTTTGAATAGTCTCTTGCCACGTGTTTCAATATTCTTTGATATGTGACATGTACAAAGAAAATGTGTTGTTTTGGGAAATACTTTTTCTACGGCATTTATCAATGCCAACTCTTTGTCTGTGATAATTACGGAAGGGGTTGACGGCAGGTATAAAATATCCTTTAAACAACCTAATGCCCACGTAAAATTATTTTCCTTCTCCGATTTAAGATATGCATGACAAACAATAAAAGTCTTGTTTGTCGATGCAACATCAACTATCTCTAATAAGGGCATCTCATGCCTATTGGTCTTGTAGGTACAATCCATCAAAAGCACTGCTGGGAAGCATTTTACAGGGGTTGTTGAATATGGATGAGCAAAAAATATGTCTAGCACCTCATCTGTATTCGGATCTCTTCTGTGATGTTCCATGTAATTTTTAGCATCCAACATATGCATCAATTGTTGCATTTCTGTTCTCCCTTCCTTCTCAAGAATTTGGTTCTTTGCTTTAAAATTATATATTGTTTCAACAGTTGATTCATTGTGTGGATCCCTTTTTTTAAGCACTCGAAGGATCTCCCTTGGTTTAACCCCGCATATGCTCATATCATACACTATCTCCTCCTCCACTTTAGACAGTCTCCCTATATACGAACGACCCTCAAATGTGGTATCTTTATCAAGTGGATGATTATGAAAGCCGCATATAACATTAAGTTTCCACTGATCATCATCTAACAATTTCACCCCTTTAAGCAAAAATGGGCAGCCGCATTTTTTGGTTCCAGTTCTTCTAATTTGCTTCTTCATGTTGTTCTTCTTCACTTCCGGTTTAACCCCGCTATGTTTGTACTCTCCTCCCCTTTCACATCTGTGCAGTACTCGTCCATGTCGACCACACTTTGCATTATCCGATTTTTTAATGCACACGACTATTCCACAAGTTTTCCCAACAGATTTACACCACTCGGTTAACCCATCTCGCGAATAAAATACCTACAAATCAAATGAACAAACATTATGTCTTGTAATACATATTTAGTATCATAAATTGTCATCATTGAGTCCTACTTTTTCGGTAAAAAAATGAGATGTACAATCCCACTCTATTTTATCCCCTTGTTCAATTTTTTGATATTCTTTCTCGTTTTCTGTACCATCATTACTATCATTGTCATATGATTGGATGAGGGACAATGAATTTGCAACACTATTTTCACCTCGAGTTAATTCCTATTGTTACAAATAAAAAAAAGTTTGTATTATATTAGTTCTTCAGAGCTAGTACTGTAATTGAAATTAAATAATCCTTGATAATATATTTCTAATTAATATTTCATGTATTTGGTTGACTTACCGATTGCTTGAATCCTT
The DNA here is from genome assembly GCA_949130495.1 of Sambucus nigra. Classification (NCBI taxonomy): domain Eukaryota; kingdom Viridiplantae; phylum Streptophyta; class Magnoliopsida; order Dipsacales; family Adoxaceae; genus Sambucus; species Sambucus nigra. Next base: position 123,458,755 of record OX422209.1, read on the forward strand.
GTTTATCCATTACAGGTCCAATGATGAACGGTGATGCGCTTGTAAAATCGTACCGAGGAGCTTCCAAATAAAATCTTAGTTTTTTTCTGTTTTGGCTGGGAATGAATATTGGTTGTGTTTGTTTTATTTCATGGGAATCTGGTATGTTTAAGGACGATGCTGTTTTTTTTGTGTGTGGGTTTCAATCTTTGTTACAACTCACAGAAATCTTGGACTGAGGATAGGAATCTGGTATGACATAGTTCTATCCGAGATAGAACTCTGAGGTGTTCCTGCTGTTTTGTTAGCTGACGTTTTTTTTTTATAACTGCCGTTTAGTTTTTTCCATGTTTTTTTGTTAACCGCCTTTTGTTTTATGTTCTGTGTGGGTTTAATAACAGGGTTAAAATAGTCCTTTTTTATGTGGTTTACTTGATCAGTTACGAATTACACGGAGGGGCAGCTAGACAGTTTTGTGGGGTTCAATTAAAAGCACCCTATATTAAATGGGGAAGATGGAGAGAGTAATAAAAATCAAGAAGCCTTTTGAATCTCGAATTACGTACATTAATGAGATGCAATTGTTAATTAAAGGTCATGCCACTTGTTAAGCTCTCATATATGCAGTTGTTAATTAAAGGTCATGCCACTTGTTACGCTCTCATATATATATATATATATATATATATATATATATATATATATATATATATATATATATATATATATATATATATATATATATATATATATATATATATATATATATATATATATGTGTGTGTGTGTGTGTGTGTGTGTGTGTGTGCGTGTGTGTGTGTGTGTGTGACCTCCAAATGTCATGATTAAAATAGGTTAAGTCATAGGGATATCTTTCTCTCTTTTGACATAAATTTGGAAGGTCCTTCTCTTATTTCAAATATTGCTCCGAGATTTTTTTCTAGTTGCTTTAAAATTTTCATCACCGAACAAAGAGTATAATATATTTTGGGGGAATTTATGACTTTACCTACCATTTACTTATTGTTATCTGACTTTATCCACCATTTTATATTTATTTAGACTTTATCACTCCTTTTAACATTTAGGGATGGAAAAGGCATCGCAAAAAGTACAAAAACTCGTTACCAATTTAATTGTGGTGACTAATTTGTAACCAAAAAATTAATTACAAGTAAACAAAAAATAAATTGTGAAAAGTAATTTGTGGAGACTAATTTGTAATTTTCACCTTTTCATTTGGAAGCCAATTTAATTATTTGTATTGGGTCCTCGAGGTAGTCCTATTTATAAAAGCAAGCCCATATTTTTCTCTCATTATAAGGTCTTTAGTTAGCCGATATATAAAAGAGCATGACGAGGATTCTCATACACAATTTAAAGTAATATATCTATGAGAAGAGGGGGGGGGGGGGGGGGGAGTGAAAGAGGCGGTTAGGGTTTGGGAGAGAAGATGGATAAAACACGATAAGGAGAGAAAGAGAGTAAAATGACAGATATTTCTTTAAAGTTCTTCAAGATCTAACTATTTTTCGGGCTTCCATATGCATTGCACGAATCTTAGGATCATATAACAAAAAATATAAGGTTGTCCTGCATCCTCATCATCAAATTTGGTCTATCACTTACAAGATATGCAAAGGTATTATCCATATCTCTTGGATAATACGCTTTGAAACCCGAATATGCTCGAATAAAAAATATATCTCATTTTTTATTTCATCGTTGTTTGAATTTTTGAAACATATATCAAACACTTGTTACTAAGAAGACTTGTGTTCTAGATAGCTTAGCAAAAGTCAAGCTTTAAGTTATAGTGTATTTCTTTGTTGCCCTACTCATAATGGTTGTCTTATTTACATAAAACCAGAGGCCTAGGTATCTTGGAATAAAATAAGATATAATCTCTAATACCCCATAGTTTTTACTTTATTTATTAATTATTTAAGAAAAAATAAATCAATAAATGAATTTAATTGCTATTTGTGTGATTTAATAAGAATAAAATGCATAATTTATAAGGTAATTGAATTTACATGTGACGTGATTTTTATGTCATGCGTTATGAATAATTAATTAGTGCTATTAATTAAATAATTGATTATTGGACTATGTATTATGCGTAAAAATAATAGTGTGTATTTTATTGTATTATGAGGTGTTATTGTGTGTGTAAGATTTTACCATTTAGACTGGACTGTGGAGTGATATGTAGTCTCGAATGTGTGTGTTAATCATATTAAGTTGGGTTGAGGGATAGGTATACCCTTATATTAAGTTTTAAGCTATTCAGAATAGTATTTTGGACTCATTTGGGGGGTAAAAATTATAATAATTATTTACTGGGAATTTAAAGTATAAATAAAGGAAATTTGGCCAATTATCAAATGTCTCTTCCTATGAAATGAAACCATATAAGTCATATTTTTTTATAGAGGGAAGAGAAATTAAGAGAGGGTTGAGAGAGTTTGGAAGAGGAGGATAAGATATCAAAGCTTAAAGGTTCGAAGTGTTCTTCAAATTAAGGTAAGAAATCTCTTGCAATACCATATTTAAATCTGTAATTTATTTATAATTCATGTTTATTATGATATAATATGAGTTTAGAAGATGATTATGGGGTGGATTGATGAATATGAAAGCATGTGTTGAAATGGATAAATGAGAAATTGATTAACTCTGCATTAAAGACTTGTACATTTGAAGGTAAATGAAATTGATCATTAGATGTCATTTGATTCACTTTCAGTTGGTTAATCTAGATTAATATTATTGTTATACACCTTATACTTAGAGGACGATGATATTGGGGTTGTTTAGAAGCTTTAAAATTTTGTGTTAGGTTGTTAATGGACATTTTTAGTACTTGGAGAAGATGAACTTTCGATAAAATTCGTTAGAATTGACATATTGTACACCTATTACTAAATATTGAATATTTGGTAAATATAAACGATTTTTAGGTGATTCTAAATTTATATGAAACTACATTCACATATATTTTCATCCATGTATGGTAGAACACTTAATTAGTTTTCAATTATTACATAATTATCTACAAAATTGACTCAAAATCTAAGGTTATTTTATGGATAGATTGTACAACTATTAGTAAAACTTGAATATCTCCTTGAATTGTGACGACCCGCCTATTATAATATCTGGTTGCCAATCCTCCATTAAAATAAAACAGGAATCCAATTTGGTTTCAATCGCATCATCACTATTGCAATAAGCAAAATAAACATAAACAAAAAAAACTATATAACTAAATGAACAAAATGAATCAACATAAATAAATAAATAAATATGAACAGAATAAACCATTAGACACTAACAGTAATCATCCAACTAAAATAAATCAGATAAATACAATATCTCTGACCTAAAGTAAAGTCATATCCAACTACGCTCAACATGCCAAAAAAGGAAAATGTTAGAATAAAAAGAGTTTTGTCTAGATAGAAAGAGCTGAGGTGGCTAAGTCAATATTGTAGCATCCACGATTACTGCAACGACAAGATATATTTATCCCTATTGTTGTTGCACACCCTAGGGGTTTTAAAAGAAAACAGATTTGTATGCGGGTCAAAGCCCAAAAATGTTTGAACATATTTTGTAAGTAATTAAATGCTTTAAATCAATAAAAATTTAGTGTATTACTTTCATAATTAATTAATCGACCGCACTCACATGAGATAAAGCATCACCTATCATCTACAATGCGCACCTAATGCATTCATTTTATTATCCTAATTATACTACCTAGGACAATAACCTCTATCCAAAACCAATCCAACTAATAGTCACCATTAGATAAGTATATACAACCTTCACTAGGTATAAGTCCATGAATAATATTGTAGCGACACATGTGCTATAAATAAGTATTCACATAATATAATATCGTAGCTACACTCGTGTTATGAATAGGTATACACACTATATAATAGACACACACACACACACACACACACACACACACACACACACACACGATACACTACTACGCAGCACGGTCAATAGTCAAGATCCGCCAGTCCCTCAGTACATATATATATATATATATATATATATATATAATAAAGCAGGAGGGTCTTTTTGCCACGTCATACAATTATTGCCATGTCATATAGCCACATCATACAACTTTGTATACAAAACCTAAATGGATTCAAACTGTGTCAAGCGGCCGAGAAACTCAAAAGTTCACATGTCTGACACGCTATCTATGGGTGTGGCTCGAGAAAGGTTGCAAGCTTTAAAGATAAGATATACCTCTCTCTCTCTCTCGAAACTTTTTATCCCGATTTCAAAACCCTTGCCCACTTTGTTTGAAAACCCTTCTCAAAAGTGGGATCAAGCTCACTCCATGTCTCTGAAGTTTGAACCCTCTTGCAAAAACCCTAGCTCATTCTCTCTCCAACTCAACCGATGCTACCTCCCAAAACACAAACCCTCCTCTCTCTCCCTTTCCCCTGCTACTTCTGCCTCTGCATGTCCATCGCTCTCTCTCTCTCACACACACACACTCCTACATATCTCCCCTCTCTTATACACGCCCCCATCCCAGGTACAAGGGTTTCTAGATCTCACACACACTCTACAATAGTTATTTTTGGAGCTCATTTTTGGAATTACGAATTTGAGTTATGTTGGATTGTTACAAATTTCATTTATGGTTGATTTTTCTTCTAGAGGTATGTTCAAATTACGTTTTTGGTTTTGTTAGTTAACACGTATTTGTAGAGGTTTTCTTCTACTTTCACTGATAGTAATCTCACTGTTTACTTCTCAACCTCTCTCACCCACGAAGGTTACCATTCTCTCTCACCACTCCTTTCTTCATTGTCCTTTTTTTTACTTTTTTTTATTGTATTGGTATTTTCAGTACTGATGTTGAAGAAACCCAAACCCAGTTTTGGGTTTGATATTATTGTCTTTCACCATTTTTTCAGGTACAAAACCCGTTTTTTCCATAGTCACCAAAACATCACCTCCATCTCTCTCCGAGCACCACCAGTTCAATATTCACCGAGCACCACCATTTAAATATATCAGCTCAAGGATATCACGGGACCAAGATCCCTATTAGTTGACATGCATTCTTATGATACAGGTATGATGCACAAATTTGGAGAGAGGGATGGGTATTAATAACTATGAAATTGGTATGATGCACAAGATTCTAACGAACTCTCACCTGCACCATTTATTAAACAAACTTTAATGGATCTGGCTTGCTGTGAAAGATCACTTGGTTTGGATTTTTGTGTGAGTGGACTTGACGAGATTTGATGATGATTTTTTGGTAAGGTATATGCCTGTTTTAGATCTGATGTTAATTTTATTTTTCTTATCATTTCTTTTATTGTGCAAGTAAAGGAATTTGAATGTATGATGTTAATTTTATTTTTCTTATAATTTCTTTTGGGTTTGATTCTGCCTCCCCATTGATGTGTTGCAGACCGAGCAAACCCATGAATGAGCCTTTTTATATCTCTCAACTTGGGTTTCACTCTTGGAGTTACCAACCATGATAGAAATCGGATATAATTTTTTGCACCTCCATATATATAGTTAACATGCGCTTTGATTGGAGATAGAAAAAGTCTGGGTGATGGGTTTGTGTGTTTGGTTAGAAAAAAGTGGGAGATAGAAAAAGGTTGGTTGATATGGGTTTGCTCTGTTTTTTAATTTTTTTGTCAAGTTCTTTATTCTATAGATTCTCTTTTTAGATCTATTTTTTTCCAATTCAATTTTTGTCCACATATCTCCACTCTTACTTCATATTGGCAATTGGGTTGTTATTTGGTTCTGCTTGATTTCCAGAACGTAAAATGGTGTTCATTTTTTTATCAAGTCTTTTGCAAATATAATATTGTTTCAAGTCAAATCTTTTTATCTAAACAAACTCTTTTTTACCCAAATAAGAAAATGAGCCAATAAAAATGTGAAACATTATGAAATACGTTTTACTTGACACGAACACGATCAAAGTAAAAGGGGCACGATACAATTTTTTTATCAACTCAAACACGACCCAATTAAAAGTGACACTACACGACAAATTTTTTTTATTAACGTTTTTGGTTGGATACATGATTAATGTTTTTTTATTATACTTGAGAATGTACAGGGTCAAAGATGAAAAACTAAATCTGTTTTTTTTGTCATTTTGATTAACGTTTTTTTTGTGTGGATGTCATCATTAACGGGTTTTTGGCCAATCAAAATGTGAAATAATATGAAATATGTTTAACTTGACACGGACACGGACACGCAATCTCACCTACCAAGAAGTAGCACGGCTACTGAAACTAGGTGAAAAAATAACATGTGGCTTGGAAAGTAGGTGAAAAAGCAACATGTGGCTTTAATTTGAAAACATGCATCTTTCTCTCTCATGACGCTTCCGACTTTTTTTTGGTAGTGCAGACCCATGGCTGTCATTTATTTGGGCGATCTTGGGGTAAACTTGAGTTTAGGTGCTTCTGTACTGATGTGAAAGCAGTTCGATTATTGTGAAGTTCATTTTATTTTTTTGTGAGTTTACATGAGTTTACATGCATCTTATTTCTTTCTGTGAAGTTCATTTTATTTTTTATTATTGTGCTTCTCAAATGATTGATATTGTGAAGTTCATTTTACTTTATTGTGTTTGTATGAAAGCAGTCCTCCTGTCCAGCCACAAAATCCAAGATACCCTCCTCGACTTTATCACAGCAACTCCTGCCAACGATGGTGAAGTCAGACTAAGGACTACAATAGCGACAAGGAGCAGTTATGTTTAAATGTTCCAAGAAATTGGATGAAAATATAGTTATGCATAAATGCTTTGTTTCCGGGCTATGTAAAACCACTAATTTTTGGGTTTCGATTTTTTTTGGGGTTGAAAACTATAAAAAAAAATAGAAGTAAAATTTAATCAACAACAAAAGTTTCAAAAATGGGTAAAAAGCAACCTATTTTTATGAAGGCCGTTGATACTTTTGGGCAAACATCTTCTTTGTATAGAGGAGCCAATGGGTTAGTTCCCCCCGTCTATTTGATTTTTTTTATGTTTTTTTTATTAATCCGAGTTAACTGCTATTCTAAATCTATGTATCGGTGGACATAAATATATGAAGATGCTATAAATGCTGTTTCGAATTTTTGAAGTATTCAGAACACTTCAAGAACATATATTATGCAAAATTTAGTCATGTGTGACCTTATCTTCCAATTTTTGTAATACGTTCATCTATGAATAATCAGCGATGTAGTTGTGTATTTTTAGAATGTGTTTTAATAATCAATGTTGTTTATTTTCAATTTTTAATTATGAATAATTGTGTAATTTTTTATCTGCCTATATAATCAACTAATAAAATGACTTTTTTTGGGCCAGAACTATTAAATGAGTTTGGATCTGTTAAAGTTGTATAAATGGTGTATTTTTTAGTTATTATACATTAATATTTATTTAAAATTTATATTTGAAATCATGTCAAATACATGTATTACATAGTGCACCTTATGTGTTTGGGGGTCTGTATTGTTAAAGGTGTGTGATGGGAGAAGACCCACATCTCTCTTAGTTGTGACGTTCAGTAGAACTTTGGGACGATTTTTGATTTATATTGTGTGATAAGTAATATTGGGACTTGGTATTTTTAAGATCCGTAGTTTTTATTTAAGATTGTTGCTAAGTGCGGTTTTAATTTTTGACTGGATTAATGTTTATATATACTGGTTTGGTATTTACAGGTAGAAGGTATAAATCTACTTCTTGATTTTTTTAGTATTATTTGATAAAAAAAATGCATCTTTAGATAATGATAAGTCTTCCCGTATTTTGAAAAGATGGGTTTACCTGGCTGTTAAGGCAATGTAGCTTGAGGGGTGTTAAAAATTAAAAATGAAGCAAAAATGATGATACTATAGCTAATTAAATCATGATATTTGTAAAAGTTATTTGTGTATATACACACTTTATATTTATTAATCGAAAACTAAAATTAGACTTGCAATTTGTGTTTTTTGACACAAATAAGACACCTAGCATGAGTTCTAAAATTTTATTTATAAACACGAACATGACTCTTATAAATTATGACACAACACTCTTAACAAGAGTTATAAATTTTTTACTTAGCTAAGAAAAATAAGAGACGATAATGTGAAAAAACTCGATTAGACGTTTGTTTTTACTGTGTCAAGGGCATGGGTACACCATAGAGTTTTTAACCCTGTCAACCAACTAGATTAAGTTTTACAATAGTTTCGACCCGTTCAATATATTTAGATATCATATGCGATAAATACAAATGAGATATGTAGGTGCATTATGAACCTTCCATTTGCCGTCAAAGCCATACACAATTTTTTAGTTTGGGTGGTCCTCTCAATCGCTTTAGGCACAATTTATCAAATTCATCATTTTATCTGCTACTCTCATTTGTTGGAAATATATAATAAACATGAGAATATGATTTATGGGAAATTTGCCTTGGCATTCTCCGATCATTTCAAAATTGCCTCGAGCCGCGCGCTAAGTACCAATCTTATTGTGTTATTTTATAATTTTTTTGTTAACATCTAGCCATATTGATGGGTTTGAAATTATTTTCTTGCTCAATATTGATGAGGTATGTGAGGATTTGCACAAGGATAAAAAAAAATAAAAACTGAAAGGAAAGCTACATAAAAAATTGCGAGGGACTGCCAATAAGTTTTCCCAACCGTGCTTGGTTGTAATCACTATTAGAAAATATTCGGAACATTTTAATAACCGTGCCATCGGCACGGGTACACCCTAGTATATATATATATTGCTCGTTATATACGTATAATCGTATCTTCATAACATGGACCTCACGAATACATCCCTCATGTGCTATTAGGATCCAGGCATATCACACCTTACACTGAGCTACCGGATCGAAATCTCACCAGCGAACCCAAACGTAAACACAAATAGACGGAGGAAGTCATAAACATACATTCGGGGATTGTAACTATACCACATCACACCTAACTGGTCTCCAAATCAACATCTATCCTCACACATGGACAGTGACCATGCAATAATACTACAACTTGGGGAATTAGTTTAACATCTGATGGTCAACACCAGGGTGGACTTCATACTACGCGCAACCTCCTAACGATAGGTATGTTTAATACAAAAAAGAATCAATCACGCACGCGTGCGCACACACATATACACACACTTGAATGTTTAGGTCTCCTCACCCAAATCCATCTATTCGTTGGCCTATCACATGTACTAAACTCTGAAAAGCATTCCCCAGTTGTCCCACTCGATCCGGAAGCCCATACGATCATTCCCCAAACTCTAACAAGTCAAAACAACATTTAAACAAAATCTGTACGAGGTAGCAAATCAAATCCATTCGCTTGGAAGATCAAACTGATTCATTTAATAGACTAGATTTGCTCCCCCAACGAATTGGTTCGGTTTTATGGTCTACCAATCATCTTCTTCCTCGGGTTTTATCCTCTAAAACTCTCCAATGAAGGTCCCAAGCCTCCTAAAACCTTAAATATATACACCACATCAATATATTAATATTTCAAAATCATTTTAACATCAAATTAAACCCCAATCCCTCATCTAAACACAAGGATTCCTAATCGTTTATTAATCCAAACTGCCCATAATTAATTAAACCTTGACTTTTGTTGATTTATAATAACATATCAACAATCTCATGTTCTTTAACACAAACCCATAATTTAATTATGAACTTCTCATCCATTCATCATTAATCGATCTTGGTTAAAATCATAGTTTTAATCACACTTTATATCTTCTTCAATTGATTAAGAAAGTTCACATCTTTAATCTCAGATTTAGTTTTTAATTAATTATGAATGTAATTAACTACAAAATTGTATATCAAGAAAATAAATACTTGACTTTAAGGATTTGAATCCGAAGTCTCATTCATATGAATGATTTGAATCCTTCATTCTCTTCTCTAAGGTATTCTCTATCTTTTCTTCATTTTTCCTCTTCTCTTAAACTTTCTCTTAAGCAAAATTATGCAGAGATTGAAAAGTGGGTTGTCATCCAACTTCCCAACCCTTAAATACCTCTTAATCACACCGTAATCCCATTTTTAGGTGAAACTTTAGGTGTAAAAATACCACTATATCGTCATACGGGTCCATTTATATCTAAATAGCACTGAGAACCCAATCATGACACCTGGGTTCTTATTTGGAACTATTTCAACCCATTCTAAATCACCGATGCACTCGAAAAGGTCATATAAGTCACCCAACTAGAAGTACTCCCATATATCATTAACCGAGACCGACACACGCATAGAGTACGCATCACCCATAAAATATACAATTTCCCCAATGTAACTCTCTATCGACATAATATAATAAATTGTCGTTTTTCACTCATATGCGACATATAATAAATCACATATATATTTACTTATAACACGCAAGTAGTAAGTAAGTAAGTAAGTAAGCAAGTAAATAATAATAATAATAATAATAATAATAATAATAATAATAATAATAATAATAATAATAATAATAATAATAATAATAATAATAATAATAATAATAAATAGTAACCCTCAACTTGCCAATTAATATTTACTGAATCTATTAACTTATTACATGCAAATAAATAATAATAATATTAAATATTAATTCACAACTTGCTAATTAATATTTACCGAACCCCAATTAAAATTTTTGTAATTTAATTAATAATTAAAGGCACGTGAAAATTGAAAAAATCATAAAAATACAGGATATTTCATTCTTCCCCCTAATAATAGAACTTCGTCCTCGAAATTCGAACGTACTTGCTACGAAGAGCTTTAGATACTTTTACTGCATCTCATCCTCATATTCCCATGTCGAGTCAGAAATATAATGGTGTCCCCACTGTACACGCACTAACGGTACCACCTTTTATCGAAGCTTCCACTCACTACGTCCGAAAATGGCAGCAAGTCTCTCCTAATAAGAAATATCAGGTTGTAAGTCAATCTCCTCCAACGCTATATGTCGATAAGCCACGTCATCCCTAAGATACCTCCTCAACAACGACATATGAAACACATCATGAATATGTTTCTAAAGCTCCAGTAAGGTGAGGGTATATGCAACTGGCCCTACTCTCTCGATAATGGGAAAAAAAACCACATACCTAGGCGCCAACTTACCTTTCTTCCCGAACCACGTCACCCCTTTAATGGGAGATACCCATAACAATACTTTACCACCTACATTAAACTCTAAAAATCTTCAGTTCGAATTGGTATAACTCTTCTACCGGTACTGAGCTACCTAGATAAGACTCCTGATCAACTCAACCTTCATTTACATTTCGAGAACCAAGTCTGGCCTGAGAAGCTTATTATCACCCACCTCTAATCATCTAGATGGCGAACGATAAGGTCTGTTGTAAAAAACCTCTAACGGTGCCACGTCAATATTAGACTAGTACAAGTTGTTATACGAAAATGATACCAACAAAAAATATTGCTACCAACTATGCTTAAATTTTAGAATACACATCCTCCGCATACCCTCCGACATCTGATTCAACCTCTTCATCTATCCATCGGTTCGCGGCTGATATGTCGTGCTCAAACGTAAATCTTTCCCCATCGCCTCATGCATACTCTGCCAAAAATCAGACACAAAGATCTTATCCTAATCTAAAATAATATTGAGAGGCACCTTGTGCATTCTCACTATCTATGCTATGAAAAGATTTGCATATTTTCCTATCATGTAATTCACCCAAAGTGGCAAGTAATGAGCTACCTTGGTTAACCGATCCACAATAACCCATATGGAATCATGAATCCTCTGTGACATTGATAATCTTGTGATGAATTCCATCGAAATATCCTCCCATTTCCATATCAAAATCTCTAACAACTATAAAACCCCTCTGGTCTCTAATGATTAACATTCACCATCTGATAAGTGGTGCACCTAGAGGCAAACTCTGCTATGTCATGCTTCATACCGATCCAATAATACTTCCTCTTTATATCCTAGTACATATTATCCCCTTCGAGTTGCACCGAGAATCGTGACCCATGTGCCTCCTCCATAACTGTGCGCCATAGGCCCTCGTCATCTGGAACAATCAACCTCCCATTGAAGCGTAATCCACCCTCAAAGCTGATTGAGTAAGACTCCGTTACACTCACCAATAACTATTAAATCCTCTCCTGAATAGAAGGATCCCATGCCTATGACTTAACCATCCTCAATATATTCTTTGGTGTAACGGTCATCACTATTATATAGGCCCAGACTGTCTCATCCTCTTGACGAAGCTCAACCCACTTAGCCTTACGGACTTACCGATAGACGCACGAGTATGTCCTCGAAGGCTAATGCCTTCGTGTGTGGTTAAAATTATGATTGTATAAATTAATATTTAAATCTAGTTGAATAAATATTAATTAAACCCCATATCAATATATTATATAGTTTAACTCAAAGGTACTTTAATTATGGGTGATATTGCGAGGGTTACTTTATGGGGTGAATTCTCACTCGAGTAATTAGTTATATTCTTATTTCATGTGAGTAATTAATTACATTATTGTTTCACTTGTTGATTAATTACCCACTCAATATTTTATTATTATTAAACTTATATATGTGTATATAATGTTAACCGATAATGGACACTTCGAGTTAAATCACTTATTGTGCTATGAGATTTTGTATGTCCTAGCATTCTGGGGACATAACTAGGAGTTCATATGGAATGGTATTTTTCTCTTACATAATAGTTCAGTGATGAACACGTTTAATTAAAAAAATGTTTAAATAATGAAATGTCATATTACGAGATCATGAATATCTTAGTGAGTAAAGGGTGGACAATTGATTATATTTTGTCCATGTGTACTTAATTATTTCCCTATTGCATGTGACTATTAACTACTTATTTATTAGTTTAGAGTTAGAGACTTTTAGTATAGTTTATTCCTTGGGTTGGTACATGCTTTTAGTACTTACATTAGATGAGAGGTGAGGTATTCATTACTTGCGAACGTCGATGGGTTGCATGTTTATAATAAAGAGTGTCATGATTTACATTGACGTTATTAGATATATTTCTTGCAACTTTGGGGCTTTAATAAAAATCTATAAATATTCCCCCCCCCCCCCCTCCCCCCCCCCAAATATTATTATTGTATACAATTTTAGTAGGGCTGAGCAGTCAAACTTGTAATATTGAGAATTCAATCATTATAAGAGTATGAATGTTGTTTCATTCAATTATAATTTGTATTTAGGAGTTTGGTTCAGAGATGGTTACAATTGTAATTATTTCTTCCACTTGAGACATTTAAAATAAATTTTTATATATTTAGTTGGTTTCATTGTCATCCTTTATTGAGTTTTTATTGTTGATGTTTTTTTATTTATTGTCATTTTTATGTTTATGTTGATGTTGAGAATGATATAAATTGTTTTAGAGCTCCCTGTATTATGTACCCGGCCTGATCATCTAGGCATGAAAAATAGGGGGTGTTACATAATCCTCCTATGATTACAGATAATTTACTCAATTGATGCTTATTTTATCCTTGTAGTTGAGTTGCATATGTATTGAGGTAATTCAATTGGTTTGATGTAATCTTGACTATGTTGGATAATATTGGCCCAGGTAAGCTGTACACATTTGATCTTAGTTGTCCATTCAATTATCAAAAGGGTAATTCTCATAATCCTAGAAACATGTCCTACTCTATTGGCCTAGAGGAGCTATTATTCTTCATTTTCCCTTAACATTAGTCTTATTCGTTCTTGGGGAGTCTACTAGAATTCATTATCCATTAATGATTACATGGATTGCTTTGATACATTTAGTACGCAATGCGCATCCCACATTTTCATGGTAGAAAAATAATCTTGTAGATACACACATAAACCGGTCACTAAGGTTACGTGTTCTGGAAAACAACTTGGTCTTGACATTTAAAATTCAGAAAAATTTTAGCCCTGAAGATCTTTATTTATCATGCATTGAAAAGAAAAATAAGAATTGAGTTATAAGATTAAACCTTGGATTTAAAGAATTAATAGCATAACAAATCTTATTGGGATTTGCATTATGCGAAATCATTTGATGGTGATGGCAATGAAGTCGTTGCCCATCCAAGGTCTCCAGAAACCTGTAACAACCCTCACTTTTGAGAGCCTATTTTAAATTTATCTACTATGTGTAGTAATTATATAAAATGATGGAGTGTGGAGTAAATATTAATTTAATGTGGAAAAGGTTAATATTTACTGAAATGTTGTATACATACCTTATGAGTAGGTAAAAGTATCCATGTTGTGATTTATTGTGTCATAAGGTCTAAAATGATACTTTGGTTTAATATGAAACCGAAAGTTAAAATAAGTTATAAAATTTCCAAATGATAATTTGAAGGGTGTAGTTAGTCCCGGTAGGTGCGAGACAGTCAAAATAAGTGCCATAATGCATTGTGGTATTTCGGGCACTTTTGACTGGTTATAGCTTAAATGTGTAGTTGTGAGTAATTATATCGCGTATTGATCATTTAAGTGGGCTTTTAGACTTAAGCCACGTTTTAAGTCCCCCAACCCTATTTTTATTCTTCCATTTCACATTTGAGCCCTAGAGAGAGTAGAGAGAGGTAGAGAACTTGTGGAGAAAAAGAGAGATTTGGAGATTCAAGCTTGGATTGTTGCCTCCACCAAATCAAATCTGAATTTGCAAGATCAAGGAAAGTTATCTACTTGCTACTATATGATTTAAGTTGATTAATTAGCATTAATAGTTGTGGATTAGTTATGGTTTAATTTAGTTAGGGCTTTTTGTGGATTTATGGGTTTTGAACCCTTGGAAATGGATTTGGATGATAAATATTGTAAATTATGGTAGTTAGGTTTATTTGTGGTGTAGTAGTTCCATTAAATGATCTTGTTTTGGTTGGTTTTGGGTTTAAGGAGAAATTTGGAGTTCAAGACTCCATAGCCATACTTGACATTTTCTCAGGGGCGAATCGATTCGCATAGAAGCAATTTTCCAGGTCTGTGTACCCGAATTGATTCGGGCTAAGGCCGAATCGATTCGGCATTTGCAGAAACTTGGGTTTGTCTTCCGAACCGATTCTCTTTCAGAGCGAATCGATTCGCCAGGGCGAATCGATTCGGCCCCTAGGGCGAATCGATTCGATTCCTGCAGTTTTGAGTTATTTTTTCTTATTTAATTTTTAACCTTTTTCTTTAGGCTTAGGACCTAGGAACCTTCTTCAATGAAGTAAACTTAGAGTCCTAGAGTTTTAGTTGAGTTTGGTCGCCACCCTAGATT
The DNA here is from genome assembly GCA_949130495.1 of Sambucus nigra. Classification (NCBI taxonomy): domain Eukaryota; kingdom Viridiplantae; phylum Streptophyta; class Magnoliopsida; order Dipsacales; family Adoxaceae; genus Sambucus; species Sambucus nigra. Next base: position 123,474,089 of record OX422209.1, read on the forward strand.
AGAATGGGTTCATCTGGGGGTTTATTTAGAGGATGTTTAAAGTAATGTTAAGGCATTACTTCTCTTATTTCAACTTTTAGGAGTTAGGAAGTTAAATGCCCATGCTTGGAGACTTTAGGGGCTTATCGGAGTTATATGAACTTTGGAAATTGTAGAATCATAATGATTATTTAGAGACTAAGTCGGGACTTGTAATTTGAGGAATATTAATGATGATATTCAATGGTGATAGGTTCGAATAAAATGAACCAAACACATGGATAATGGAAATGGAAATTTGTAATAAAAATTGAAAATGAAAATGAGATTTATAATGTAAATGATAATTTACTTAAACACACATCTCTAAATACTATCATAAGGGAAGTTCGCGCGCGAGGTGATGCCCCCTGACAAATTAACGCAGGGTGGATATAGTCCTAGGACATATGAGCGCTGTTATGTATATATATTTTCTGCGATGGGTAGGAGATTCTGGGTGTGGTCTTGACTATCCCGCAGGCATATGGACGCTTCCCGACGTTTTGTTATGAGCCCAGGTTGTCTTATATGATAGGCCCTGGAATATGATAGTTATTTAGGGGTGCGCCCAATGGGAAACTCGGAGGGGCGGTGTTTGAATCGTTATATATATGAGAATATAACTTTTCTGCATCAAGTGGGACTTGATGGATATTAATGCCACAAAGAGCATGGATACGTGCCACAAAGAGCATGTGATTGAGATATATGCCATAAAGAGGACCTGATAGAAATTGTATTCCTGTTAAGGAATGGAAAGATAAATGGAAATGATGATTATTGATGAAGGTTTTTAATTAATGAAGTGAAATTATATCTTCTTGATTAAACCGAATAAAAGATTGTATTCCTATTAAGTAATGTAAGGAGGAAACAGTAATATAATAAATGAGAAAAGGTTTTTTGTTAAAGATGTTTACTTATAATTCTCTTGTGTCAATGATTTACATTTCATAATTTCTTAAAATTTCTTAAGTTGTAATGTAAGTTTGTCATTTTAGATATCCTGCTAGATTTTCATTCTTATCATTCCTGCATAACTGTTCATTCTTATCATGCTTTTATTCTTCTGGTGATCATATAAAACCGGGCCCTGACCCGTTCATTTTCTATGTTGTGTATGTTATTATATCCGCTTAGGTGCTCCGTCGCAAGGGCTCCCGTTATGATTATTTCCATTCCAATACTTTTGACGGGCTGTAAGATTCTGTGGATTATTACAGGACGTTGTATTAGACGCCTTCATTTTTCTGTTCTAAATATGATCGGGTCTTATCTCGGGCGTGTGGCCCAAACTTTTGTATTGGATTAATGAATGGATTACATAAGATATTAAACTGTTGTAATGCGTTATATGTAACTGTGGACCGACAGCGTATTCGGTCATTTTCTTGTATATTCGTTTTAGATGTATTATATATACACTTTTGGAAATTCCACTTGCTTGTTAAATTGGGTCGTTTAATTTAACTTTCTTAAGTGGTTTTAAAACTAAACTAAATTTTAAACTTTTGGCAACCCGTTTTCTGATTTATTGGGTGGTTTTCCCGTATACTCAGTTTATTATTGTGATGCTGAGAATGATATCCATCCATGATTCCTGTTACATTTGAGTATTGGGTTGGCCGCCCCTTATCTCGGATCGCGGGTTGTCTCAGATGGTATCAGAGCATCAGGTTCTAGAGTACTAAGATCTATGCGGACTATTCACGTTCTACCGTAGCATTATTTGATATAGAGCCTTATGTTAGGACTTCTTTGTTGCTTATGTTTGCGATCTTCTGCAAAATGGATTGTTTTGAATAGTATTCTGACTCTATTGCTTCTTCATCTCAGACGCCGACCAAGAGAGGTCGCCTAGCGAGACGTAATAGGGTTGTAAATGAGGAGGTAGGTCCCCCACCACCGCTATAAGGGACCATTAACGCTGCGGATGTAGCAAACACAGTGGCTCAAGTAGTTAATGCCGCCATGACCACAGTGGTCCAACAATTGCCGCAGGCTCAACAACGAGTTCACGATGTTCAAGCTCCTACAGGACCTTCTCCGTGGGAAAGGGTTAGAGAGTTCTTTCTAAAGGGCAATCCCCCGAAATTCGAGGGAGGTGATGATGTTATTAAAGCCAATCAATGGAAGAAAGACATGCAACGCCGCCTTCGAATTATAGAATGTAGCGAGGAGAAGAAACAAGTACTTGCCACTTTTAAGCTTGTCGGATCTGTGTTACACTGGTGGGAGACGATGACCACACCAGAGCAGAGAGACACAATGACGATCACTGAGTTCTGGGCTTTGCTCGACCGTAAGTATTTTCCTCCAGCAACTCAAAGGGAGATGAGAAGGAAGCTCCAGGACGTTGTGCAAGGAGAGAGATCTGTGGCGGAGTATGAAGAGGATTTCACCCAGTTGGCGAGTTTTGTACCGGATGAGGTGATTCCAGAAGATAGGAAGATCTCGAAGTTCATGGGAGGTCTAAACTGGAGAATCAGGCAACACCTGCTGGGTAATCCAACTTTACAAACTTTTGGTGAGATTATGAATGCAACATTTCTTCATTTCCAGGAGCATTGATTATATACACAGGGTAGTAAGAAAGCTACTGTTGTGGGGAAATCAGGAAAGCCTGGAGGGCATGAGATTGGAGGAGGAGCATTTCCCACATCCCAATCTTCAGGTAGTAAGCAGAAAGAGAGGGACCCTCAGCAAGGGGATTCACCTAAGAGGCAATGTTTTGGAGGGTTTATTGCGAGTGGAAATAACAATAACAGGCACAGTTAGGGTGCTCAACTACTAGCAGGTCGGGGTGGTCAGGTAGGTAGAGGCCAATCGGGCCAAGGCGTTACCCAGTTTAGAATTAACAGGGGTCAAGGTCAGGAGGATATGAAGGGACGGTGCTTCCAATGTGGGGAGGCGGGTCATTACAAGGTGGAGTGTCCTCGGTTGATTGGGGGTCAGTTTCCTAGGGCTCCGCAACATCCATACGTTCAGTTTTTGCCTCAATCACCTAATCCGGCTGTTCCTTCGCAGAAGGGATAGCTACAGTATGGGTGAGTTTATCAAATTCATGAGGCTACGTTTCCTCCAACTCCACAGGCACCTCCCGCTATTGAGGGTAAGTTTTTAATTCAGGGGTACTTGAGTTGTGTGTTATTTGATATGGGTACTACACACTCATTTATTTCTAAGAGTGTAACAACCCGTCCTTTTGGAGTCAATTAAATTCCATAATTAAATATAAATTGGCAATTTGGGGAATTTTCCTAAATAGTAATTTTTGGGATAAAGGTTTGGCTTCGGTAACACTCCCGGATGGAAGAAGGGATGTGGAAGCATATGATTTGATCAAAGCATTTTCATGATAATGGGAATGGCTTTGGGTACATTTTCTGAGTATAAAAAGGGAAATGGGATGACATATAAAGGAAAAGCACTTTTATGATAATAAAATTGGCTTTGAAAGGTATATGATTTGTTAAAGCAATTCATGATAATGAATTGGCTTTTATATTTACATTTCCTGAGTATAAAAAGGAAAATGGGAAATTTTGAGAAAAATAAAGGTATTGATAAATACTTGATATATGAACCCTCAGTCCGGGAGATAGATCCGGATGTTTATGGTAAAATGAATATATATGGATGAATCGAGTACCGAGGGTCTAATGGATCCCGATGATCGACCTTGCCACATAGTAGTGTATCGGGGGGGTTCATTGTTTGGATTTTGCTTTGCGAGACACCCCACGCACGAATATGGCAATGTGTTGAGACTGGGGAAAAGTTTTATCCTTAGTTATCTAATATTATAAATGCTTATTATATATATATATATATATCTTTATGTACTGAGGGACTGGTGGATCTTGACTATTGACCGTGTCGCGTAGTAGTGTATCGGGGGGGTTCCTTGTTTGGATTTCGCTTTGCGAGACACCCCACGCACGAACATGGCATAGCGTTGAGGTTAGGGTGAAGTTTATCCCTTAGCACAATTGCTTGGACTATCTAGGGTTGATAGTGGTTGGGTGATAGACTAGTCTAGCAGGGTAGCTTGACTATGATGTTTAGAGAGATGCGCTAGGAGTGCACTATTAGCGGAGAGGTGAGGGGTATCTCATGGGAGTGCGATACCAAAATAATAAGGCATTTATGCACTTGCTAAATATTTTCAAAACTCGGGCTCTGACCCGTTTATCTACTTTTCCTTTCTTCCTATATTATATATATATATATATATATATATATATATATATATATATATATATATATATATATATATATATATATATATATATATATATATATATAGGTGTCCAAACATAGGGACGCCTGGATGACACTTCCTTCGAGTCAAACGTCAGCTGCAGCAGCTGTCCAAACACAGGGACGCCTGGATGACACTTCCTTCGAGTCAGACGTCAGCTGCAGCAGCTGTGGATGCGTGCAGGTTTTTGATAGCCGTTTCCATCCTTGTACTCTAGATAGGAGGTACTGTATAAACATTCGGGCCAATGGTCCAACTGTTTTTATTTATTCTTTGCACGTTATTCGATATGGTTGTATATTTGAACCGAGTGTTCGGTTATTTTAATTTATTTCATTTTCATTTCAGTTCATTTACGCATTAACTTGTGGATGTTTTATTTTAATGGTTTAAAAAGAGTAGTTAAGTAAAAGTTTTTAACGCTCGCCTAATAGGATATTAGTAATTAAATGGATTTTTGACAGTGATGCTAAGAATGATCCATATGTGACTCCTGTTTTAATATGATATAGGAGTGATCGCCCGGTATCCCGTTAGGCGGATTGTTACAAGGAGCTTTGCTCAGACTACAGATTTGATAAAATCTGCTGAGAGTACTTTTACTAGCGTTGAGTTTTTATGGGTGATGGTTCGCTTATTTTCCTTATTTACAAACACATAGGAAATTACTTTTGGTAATTTGTGCTTTGAGTCCGATTTACTCGTCCTTGACATGGTCGGGTATAATGTGATATTGAGCATGGCTTGGTTAGTAAAGTATCATGCTATTTCTAATTATTATGGTAAAAGCATAGGGTTTGCCATTCCGGAGCAAGAGATGTTACTAGTGGTTATGCCTTGATGAGAAGGCTATTTAAGAAGATGTATATATGTTGTGGGGTAAATAATTGTAAGACTTTACGGAAAGTGAATATCTGATTCGTTGAAATCTTCAACTATTTAAGGAGTAAGATATAGAAGTAGAATCTTATTAGTAGGGTTGAGAGTTAGAATCTTTTCAGTCCCGAACATGTGTCTTAGACCTTTATATCTTAATGACCGATAACGCGAGATAGTAGTGTAACGGGAGGGTTCCTTATTGGGATTTCGCTTCAGCGAGACGTCCCACGCATGAAACCGAGCAAATGTTGGAAGTTGAGGAAGGTCTTGGGGACTAGGGATATACTTAGTATTATGTGTACACGACCTAAATAGGAGATATGTAAGTAGACCTTAGGATTTGTTGGTCATCAGGCCTTTAGGGCATGTGACGTTCGTTTAGGAGGGCTGTTGGGAGTTGACCACGAATAGGTGGTGTGTTAACTCTAAGAGGGATTGGTTCCCTAGTAACGAGAAGTGGGGAGTAATAATACTGAGCATAGACCTATTATTTATGCGCCTCATAAGCTAAGACTTGTGGGAAGTATTATCCCATGTTTGAATTAAAATCCATTGTAGGGGTGATCGCCGTATAGAAAGGGAGGTACTACTTCCTGGGCAGGAATTTAGTCTTTCATGTGAGCAACAATTCGTTGCAAGATGTTGTAGGAGGGACAAGGGTTGTTAAGACCACATATACAAGCTGCTGACCGAGGAAACATAATCCTACTCTATTGGTTCTGAGGGTGGGGTGCGTTTCCCCCGAAGATTTATTATCCCGGATGAGAAGGACTTAAGAAGGGCAGTAATAGCGAAATCTCATGGTTCTAAGTTTGTGGTACATCCGGGTAATGACAACATGTGTCAAGATATGCGCCTCCAGTATTGGTGGTCGGGCATGAAGAGGTTGTTGGACCGCATGGGGTGCCTTTGATTATAGTTTCTGATCGAGACAAGATTTTTGTTTCCCGCTTTTGGCAAGTTTCCAAGAGGCCATGGGAACCGAATTAAGGTTAAGCACTTCTTATCATCCTCAAACAGATGGCCAGACCGAAAGAGTAAACCATATGTTGGAGGATATGCTCCTTATGTGCATGCTTGACTTCAAGGGTAGTCGGGAACAGTGTCTCCCATTAGTTGAATTCGCTTATTATAGTTCATATCGATTCACTGTTGGTATGGCTCTTTATAAATCCTTGTATGGTAGGCCTTGTGGATCTCCCGCTTGTTGGTTAGAGGTGGGAAATAATAAGTTCCTCGGACCAGAAATGATTTGGGATGCCTTTTCAAAAATCGAGCTCATTCGGAATCGCATTCGGATAACCCAAGATCGACAAAACAGCTATATCGATGCGGGGATAAGGCACGTGGAGGTGGAGGTCGGGGACCAAGTGTTGGTGCGAGTGTCGCCTATGAAGGGCATTAAGCGTTTTTGGGAAGAGGGGGAAACTTGCACCGCATTACATTGGACCTTTTTCCATTATCGCTAAAGTGGGTCCGGTAACCTATTAATTTTCTTTATTGAAACACTTGCAGTAGGTTCATGACGTGTTCCATATCTCCTATTTAAAGAAGTACAAGAGATGTGATGGTGCCCTTAGGCACATTCCTTTTTAAGATATTGAGTTGCAACCCGACGTTTCTTATGAGGAGCAACCAATTGCTATTTTAGAGCATGGAGAGTGGCGATTGAGATCGCGGGTAGTACCTTTGGTTAGAGTATTATGTAGTCATCATAATGTCGAGGAATCGACATGGGAGAGAGAGGATGACATTCGGGGAAAGTATCTGCATCTCTTCTTGCAAGGTACACCTGAATTTTGAGGACAAAATTCCCTCATAAGGGGGGGAGTATGTAACAACCCTCACTTTTGAGAGCCTATTTTATATTTATAAACTATGTGTAGTAATTATATAAAATCATGTAATGTGGAGTAAATATTAATTTAATGTGGAAAAGGTTAATATTTACTGAAATGTTGTATAGATACCTTGTGAGTAGGTAAAAGTATCCATGTTGTGATTTATTGTGTCATAAGGTATAAAATGACATTTTGGTTTAATATGAAATCGGAAGTTAAAATAAGTTATAAAATTTCCAAATGATAATTTGGAGGGCGTAGTTAGTCCCGGTAGGTGCGAGACAGTCAAAATAAGTGCCATATTTCATTGTGGTATTTCGGGAACTTTTGACTGGTTATAGCTTAAATGTGTAGTTGTGAATAATTATATCGCGTATTGATCATTTAAGTGGGCTTTTAGACTTAAGCCACGTTTTAAGTCCCCCAACCCTATTTCTATTCTTCCATTTCACATTTGAGCCCTAGAGAGAGGAAGAGAACTTGCGGAGAAAAAGAGAGATTTGGAGATTCAAGCTTGAATTGTTGCCTCCACCAAATCAAATCGGAATTTTCAAGATCAAGGCAAGTTATCTACTTGCTACTATATGATTTAAGTTGATTAATTAGCATTAGTTGTGGATTAGTTACGGTTTAATTTAGTTAGGGCTTTTTGTGAATTTATGGGTTTTGAACCCTTGGAAATGGATTTGGATGATAAATATTGTAAATGATGGTAGTTAGGTGTATTTGTGGTGTAGTAGTTCCATTAAATGATCTTGTTTTGGTTGGTTTTGGGTTTAAGGAGAAATTTGGAGTTCAAGACTCCACAACCAAACTTGGCATTTTCGCAGGGGCGAATCGATTCGGCCCCTAGGGCGAATCGATTCGCATAGAAGCAGTTTTCCAGGTCTGTGTACCCGAATCGATTCTAGCTAAGGCCGAATCGATTCGGCATTTACAGAAAGTTGGGTTTGTCTTCCGAACCGATTCGCTTTCAGAGCGAATCGATTCGCCAGGGCGAATCGATTCGGCCCCTAGGGCAAGTCGATTCGGTTCCTGCAGTTTTGAGTTATTTTTTCTTATTTAATTTTTAACCTTTTTCTTTAGGCTTAGGACCTAGGAGACTTCTTGAATGAAGTAAACTTAGAGTCCTAGAGTTTTAGTTGAGTTTGGTCTCCACCCTAGATTAGAATGGGTTCATCTGGGGGTTTATTCCTGGGATGTTTAAAGTAATCTTAAGGAATTACTTCTCTTATTTTAACTTTTAGGAGTTAGGAAGTTAAATGCCCATGCTTGGAGACGTTAGGGGCATATCGGAGTTATATGAACTTTGGGAATTGTAGAACCATAATGATTATTTGGAGACTAAGTCGGGACTTGTAATTTGAGGAATATTAATGATGATATTCAATGGTGATAGGTTCGAATAAAATGAACCAAACTATTTGATGATGATAGGTTCGAATAAAATGAACCAAACACATGGATAATGGAAATCGAAATTGGTAATGAAAATTGAAAATCAAAATGAGATTTATAATGTAAATGATAATTTACTTAAACACACCTCTCTAAATACTATCATAAGGGAAGTTCGCGCGCGAGGTGATGCCCCCTGACAGATTAACGCAGGGTGGATATAGTCCTAGGCCATATGAGCGCTGTTATGTATATATATTTTCTGCGATGGGTAGGAGCTTCCGGGTGTGGTCTTGACTATCCCGCAGGCATATGGCCTCTTCCCAACGTTTCGTTATGAGCCCAGTTTGTCTTATATGATAGGCCCTGGAAGATGATAGTTATTTAGGGGCGCGCATAGTGGGGAAACTCGGAGGGGCGGTCTTAGAATCGTTATATGTATGAGAATATAACTTTTCTGCATCAAGTGGGACTTGATGGATATTAATGCCACAAAGAGCATGGATACGTGCCACAAAGAGCATGTGATTGAGATATGTGCCATAAAGAGCACCTGATAGAAATTGTATTCCTGTTAAGGAATGGAAAGATAAAATGGAAATGATGAGTATTGATGGAGGTTTTTAATTAATGAAGTGAAATTATATCTTTTTGATTGAACCGAATAAAAGATTGTATTCCTATTAAGGAATGTAAGGAGGAAACGGTAATATGATAAATGAGAAAAGGTTTTTAGTTAAAGATGTTTACTTATAATTCTCTTGTGTCAATGATTTAAATATCATAATTTGTTAAAATGTCTTAAGTTGTAATGTAAGATTTCATGTTAGATATCCTGCTAGATTTTCATTCTTATCATTCCTGCATAACTGTTCATTCTTATCATGATTTTATTCTTGATGTGATCATATAAAACCGGCCCCTGACCCATTCATTTTCTATGTTGTGTATGTTATTGTATCCGCTCAGGTGCTCCGCCGCAAGGATGCCCGTTATGATTATTTCCATTCCAGTACTTTTGACGGGCTGTAAGATTTTGCGGATTATTACTGGACGTTGTATTAGACGCTTTCATTTTTCTGTTCTAGATATGATCGGGTCTTAACTCGGGCGTGTGGCCCAAACTTTTGTATTGGATTAATGAATGGATTAAATAAGATATTAAACTATTGTAATGTGTTATATGTAATTGTGGACCGACAGCGTATTCGGTCATTTTCATTTATATTCATTTTAGATGTATTATATATACACTTTTGGAAATTCCACTTGCTTGTCAGATTGGGTTGTTTAATTTAATTTTCTTAAGTGGTTTTAAAACTAAACTAAATTTTAAACTTTTGGCAACCCGTTTTTTGATTTATTGGGTGGTTTTCCCGTATACTCAGTTTATTGTTGTGATGCTGAGAATGATATCCATCCATGATTCCTATTACATTTGAGTATCGGGCTGGCCACCCCTTATCATGGATCGCGTGTTGTCACAAAACCTTGTCTAACCTTTTTTAAAGTTTGGATTTTCTAGTGTATGATCCTCCCAAAGCTAGGTAGGTGAGTGGGAACCTTTTGATATGAATTTTTTTCCTTATTTGTTAGACATGGTGGTATCTCTAGGCCTCTAGGCAAAAATGTGAAGAGTATTTTCTCTCATCCCTCTCAAACTATAATGACCAATAATAATGATTAAAATCACTTCCCACACCATTATATACAAGTACAAAAGGTGCGCTTAGGCCAAATTGGGATTTCTTGAGAGTTTGGGCCTAACTACCAGGGTATGTGCACTACACTAGGGACCCAAGACAAATAATTAAATGCACTTCAAATAAATACTTGAAACCCCCAATTACAATTATCATAATTATTTTATTTGTTTATTTAATCATAATTAATTCCACGAAATATATTTTTTTGATAAGGCAAAACCTCCATACAAACGAGCCCTTTGGACTTCCCCATGCGAGCTAAACAAGGGGGATAATGTTCCAGAGACACCCTAATACACTCTATGCTTAATATCTGGTATTCGTTGGGGGTTTCTAACTTTAGACATTTGTCCTGACAAGCCCTCCCCATACCGCTGGAGCAATCGGGGTTTATATCACTTAATAATTATGACTGCACTCCAATTTAATTATATTAGAAGTCACTCTAATATAATGAGGTCTTATCTTAAAAGTTGATTGTGGTACATAATATGATTCCCCGTATTGAGTGTTCGATACTCATATGGTCAAATCCATTTTTTGTTAATCGATTTTAACCAAAATCTAATTAATTTCCTTGGTTCTTAGACAACTTATTCGCAGCTCCACCATGATTATAAAATAATCCACTAGTCGAATTTTCACTTGGTGGAAATAAAACATATAAGTCTATCAATCAGGTATCACAATCCATGGTATACCTTGAATGCGAATTCTTTCACATTATGATCTCAAACCAACTCATATGACTGTCACCCAATATGTGGGGATTTCAAATATTGAATCACACCTATAGAAATCACAGTGACAACTATATAATAATTTAAATTATCATAATTGTCACGATTAAGAATCTATGCACCCTTTGAAAATGGTATGAGATTTTTTTAGTCCAATCTAGACAACCCTTAGGCTCTTTAATTTTGTTAATAAAGGTCCCCTTGTTCATTTTATATTCTAAACAAAACTATAGACTAGAAGTGCCTCCAATTCGAATTAAATCAATTGTCCATTTTAAAACAGTCTCCAAATTCCTTTTAGAATAAAATAACCTAAGCATAAGCAGATCTTGCCTCAGTATCCACCGATCAACCTCAGAAATATCAATTTCTTTCTTCTTCAGTAGTATAGCCTCGACCTTACAATTCAGCTGTAGAGAAAATATATATAAGGGTTCTTAAACTTAAAATATGTGCTTCTTAATTTGGAAAAGTGATTCTTAAATATCCAAAGGGGTTGGATGAAAAAAGTATAGATTTTGATCACAAAATAAAATTTAAAAGGACTTAGAGAAAAGTCTGATCCTGCATCTCTATTTATAATAAAAGTTATTGCGAAGAGATAGGCATTAGAGATTTGGTAAGATATGTTTTAAAAAATAAAAATACGCATACTCGTTTGAATGAACTAGTACCTTTTTCGAATGAATTACCCCATCTCGTTCGATCATATTTCCAATGAAACTTCGAAGGACATTCGTGATTTTGCCTAAAGGCATCGCTTCATATCTCATTTGAATATGGGAAAATCATTCTAACAAAATTTCAAAATCTCGTTTGAAAGACATTCAACGAAACTTCGAATGACATTCTTGAACTGACCAAGGAGAAACATTCTAGACTTCGTTCGGATTAAGGAATCTTGTTCTAACTATACTATGCTACTCTTTAGAATGACATACTAATTCTCGTTCTAACAGGTTAAAGAGTTTTTTGAAATATCTTTAACAATTAATTAAAACATTTTAAAAACTTTTCAAATGCAAACGCTTTAAAAAAATAACCTCTAGATAATTCAAAACTTTAGCAAACCACCTCATAACTCTTTTGAATGTTATTGTGACGAACGATCTTCAATCTTTCAAAAGTCATCAACTTCTTCTCTTCGAATAGGTAGAAGTAGAGGGTGTAACGGGATAATCCAAATAAATATGAGCAATTATTAAACATGTTCTTAAAAATCTCCTCCTTTGGATATTCTAGTACAAAATACAAACCAAGGACAAATTGACCCCTATGACTAATACAACTAATGCCCTCCCATATCAAGAAATGGAAATGCATACATGTATAAGTCTTCAACGAAAAATTCCTCATCTCATGTGTCCCATGAAATCATTATCAAGGAAGAATGACCTACACACATGTAAGCCCTTTTTTTCCTTTGAATGTGTTTTAAGGATAACAAAAATAACTTTTCTTTTGAAAAAACACCTTTTTTCAAATTTTAAGCCGCACCAAGTGTGTGAACCAATTTTAACTTTGCCCAATTTTATCAGGTTTAATCCTAAACATGCATCTAGGTGATTAAATCAAGTTAAATAAAGTAAGCACACAAAGGCGACGCCGAATGTACGAGGAAACTACTAAGGGAAAAAAACCTCGGACGACCCAAGCCAGACAATCACTATGATGTGGTATTTCAAAGTATAAAGACGGACTTACTTAACGACTCGATTCCCTATAAGTCTTAAATCTTCACTGATCTTCAACCACTCCTCCACAATGCCCACATGAATATCCTTCAATGAAATCTATCCATAACACACGCATCCACGAATTCCTAATTATCCACCGATGTAGCTTGGAAGCATCTACGGATTTTGAATACGAACTCCTTCCCTTCTTCTCTATAAAACCCAACGATGTTCAAAGTGACGAACAACTCCAAATTCTTCAAAAAAAGATCACTTTTGCATATGTGAACGAAATCTCAGATCTTTGAAACTCTAAAGATGTTTTTAGACTTTGAAAACCTTAGAAAACTTTTGCAGAAACGTACTGTATGTAAACTAATTTTCTAGATTTCACACTTACGAAATTCTAAGAGAAACATGCCTTCAATAATAAAATTAAGTCGACACATCGTTTGAACGAGATGCACGTGTCGCTCGAACGACATGCTGATCTCGCTTGAACGACATTCAAAATCGTTTGAACCACTGAAAACAAGAGTTTGTGATTTACACAACTCTAAACCATCTTTATATTACAATAAACTAACTTTAAATCTTTTGAAACACATTTTAATAAAAATAACATCGTTAAATATTTTTTGAGTCACATAAACATTACGCATTCATACCTGAGCAATCTTGGAATGCAATGAAGACGTGAAACGTGCACCAAATTAATTTCATCATGATAAATCGCAACGTCTTCATAAACTCAATGTCATAGACTGTGTGGGATCGTGATAATAAAAAATCTATCTATGACTCAAAAACATGTTTTGTTATGGGAATAAGCCAAAGACAATAATGGACTTAATTGGAAATTTTGTCCTTATAAATATCCCCCTTTGACTATTTAGGGACAAAAATCAAACTGTGAAATGCCTAAACTGGGTCGTCAATTCGTATGACGCCTAAATCCCATCCCATAAAACTTAAAAGAACAATTATAGGGCAAGACTGTAAATGATGGTCCGGCAAGCATGAGTTGTCTGAATGTGATGTAGACTTAAAATCTCAAATCTCTTAAGCATACCTACACACATGAAACAGACAAATACCTAGTCAAGTATGGAGGTACAAATGATATAACCATTATAATATCAATATAAAATATCAATACCAATATATAAAATCAAAATCAACTCATTTGTCAAACATGTGAGCAAGAATGGATAACATGATACCAATATGTGTAAACTAATCATGAAAACATATGATCACAGGAATGATACCAATGTGTAATTCAACACATATATATTCTCATCAAATAAAATCTGCCCCTATATCACATACATCTCTCCCCCTTTTTGTCTCGAATAGATAATAAGTGAAAAGATAAAAATTTTAGTAATATATCTAGAATTTAATAATCAATGAAGCATATCTGGATAAACATGAAACAACCGACTAATAATGATCAGAAGATACAAAATATGTAGCTAGTAAACAATCACACAACATGAATCATCAATATAAGCATATGTGACTAAACGAATAATGCAGTGTTAGCAATAAAGCATGAATAACCAACAAGAACTGCATAAAAAATTGTCTAGAAGTACCCAAACATTATGATATCAGCAGTAAGATAATTAAGGTACTAAATCAGAATGAATAAAAAAATCCTCCAGGTCGCTCGAAAGATTGGGCCTTGTCGCTTGAACGACATAGGCTTGTCGCTGAAACGAGGACATCAAGAGAGCTTACAAAATGCAAAATAGTGTGCTCTCGCTCGAAGTAAACATCAAATAACCTTCGCGCAACCCTTCAAGCGACCATCTCTGATAAAATTGATGCCTAAAAAAATGTGTCGCTTGAACCTCGCGCGAATAGTGCATCAAGAAACATCACGTTGTTTCTCAAATGAGGCCTCTATGTCGTTTGAATGACATTAAATTTTCTCAATTCTAGTGTTATAAATCATGAAGTTTCGCCCCAGTGAAAAAATTTCCTGAAAAAATTAACTGGAAAGAGAAAACAGCAGCTAAACAAACTCAAAATCGAAAAAAAATAAAATAAGTAATACAATGTTTCATGCCAATATAGAATCAATGTGCTCAAACATGGATATGGAGCAAATGGTCATGAACTACAACAAATGAATCACAACTCAAACACATTGAAACGTTCAAGAAGCTCTAATTAACATCAATGTGTCAACAAACTTCGTTTTAGCCATATGTGACAATTCATAAGATGAGCTAATTGAACTAAACAATCAACATATATACAAATCCAGAATTTTAATGATTCTACAAACAATAGCGTCATGATACAATTTTTCAACATGAGGTTTGTGGTGTAAACCCGTTTTATTTTTCCATCCAAACTTCCTCAAACATATATATTTCTAATCTTTTCTAGCTATTTTTGAGGTTTCTATGTTTCTCAAGTTAGAGAAATTCTATTGGCCCTATTTTGGCATATGATTCTTTGTATTAACTTAATTTTTTCTTGGTCTCTTTTAAACGATGGCTTTCACGACGAGTTGATTTTGTACTCATGCAGCCCTTTCCTGTGAATACTCGTAATTTTTTCAATTTAAGCATTATTAATCCTCACGGTAAACGGTCCTTACATTCACACCTCCTCCTAAGTGTACTTACGCATATGTGACAAAATTGAGATAATAACGTCTCACCAAACTCAAATATGCATGAGATGTCAAACATTATATAAACTTGTGCATTTGTGCAAAGATGGCAAAAATACAAAGTCGAATTCAAATGCATATCAACTTCGAAACGACCCGGTAATGCAATGGTTAAGATCATTCAATGCATCAATACTTACGACGAAATATCCTAGACACATGGATAACGAAATGACGGGGGTCCAAGCACACTAATATGCCACAACAAACTCACGACCCATAACTAAGCAATTTTTTTTTTTATGTTTTTCTAAAAAAAATTGACCCCAAAATAAAATCTTTTTGTATTTTAAAAAAAAAATTAAAACTAAAAATCTTTTTGTATTTTTCAAATAAAACTCAAATAAAAGACTAGCAAGATATAAATCGTGAGGCAAATATTAGCGTATGACAAACATGGAAACATAATCATCCTTTAAATTTAGCATGGGAAGAATCAACTGCAACCAAACAAAAACCATGAAGTTTAATTCCTAAAGCCCCTAGTCCAATTTCCTAACCCAAGTAGGTGTGAAATTACGCATGGGGGTTTTGGGAATCGAAACGAATTCATTCCTAAATTTCCTAGGAGCATTCTTAAGGTCATAGAAAAAACGTCTAAGGTGACCATTCCCATCGTAATGGGAACAAGTATAAACACGGCGGTAATGATTACCTAATGCTGACCTCTCCTCATATTCCTAGTCGACTTTATAATACGATTGGTATTGGCATTGGGAATAGTAATAACTCTATCATCGTAGCGTATACCAAACCTGTCTCCCTTGAATTTGACAGTGCCTAACATCCTATCTAACTTCTTCGACATAGATTTCAAATCAAACTTCACCTTACTCGAGTCTTTTAATTTCTCCTCTAACTCACCAATCCTAGACTCAAGCAAATGCTTAGACTCCTCAAACTATAGAATCTCTTTATTCAAAGCCTCTATCAAACCACGAAGACTATCTCTCTCTTTCTCCAAATATTCTGGCTTCTCCCTAGGAGTCTTCTCCCATGCCCTAAGATCCTCAATCAAAGCATCATTATTTTCTTTGGCACACTCATTCAACTTAGTTTGCAATTTTGAGTTAGCCTTTTTCCCTTTTACCATTTTCGTATATGACTCACCAAAGGAAACTTGCAACTCTCCTACATCAATATCCTCATCCTCCTTCACCGTGACTCACTTTGGATTCGCACTCAACGGCCTTGAAAGTGTCATGCACATGAGAATTTTCATGGAAAGATTTATCGGTGTCGCTCACATGACATGCCATGAACACTAAAAAGTTACGATCAATTGGGGAACTCTCTCCCTCTTCCGGTTCACTATCACTTAAGGTGGCATTATATGCTATCAGTTTCTTTCCCTCCTTCTTAGGACTGGTGGGACACTCAGCAACCTTGTGACCATAACCTTCACACCCAAAACACCTATCCGACTCAACCCTCTTGACATTCTCACTCTCATCCTTAGGGGAGGGATCTACCTTGTTGTTCTTGAATTTGTAAAATCATTTGGCATCTTTCGATTGCTTTTGAAACATAAGAAAATTTTAAACTTCTTTGCCAACAAGGTTACATCCTTAAAATCAGAATCGAAATCGTCATCCGAAACTTTAATCTTCTCCTTTCGGTCTTTCAAAGCAATATCCTTTTCTTTCTTTGGCACTTGCTTAGAGGTAAACATATCGAGTTAATAGGATTGTAAGTCACCTATAATCTCTTCAAGTTTCGTCAAATCAAGCATACTCAAGGAGTTTAAAACGGTCACTTTTGCATCATATCTACTTGGCAACGATCTTAGGATTTTCTTTATGAATCAGTTGTCAGGTATTTTCTCTCCTAAGTTAAATGACTTGGTGACAATATTGGACAACCTCGCATAAAACTCATCAAACGACTCACTCTCTAAGATCTTAATCATCTCAAACTGTGTAGTGAGGTTCTGAAGTTTAGACACCCTAACCGTGCTAGTGCCCTCGTGAGTAAGTGCAAGTATATCCCAAGTTTCTTTCGAAGTTTCACAAATCATGATTTTATTATACTCTTCTGGTGTGACATATGAGGAAATAACGTAAAGACTTTTAGAGTTATAAATGGCAAGTCTATGTTTGGCTTCGGTCCATGACTCAATGGGTTTCAGATTAGTAGCCTCACCCCCTCGTGTAACTAGTGGAGTCCAACCCTTTTCGATCGCTAACTATACACGCTCATCAATAGATTTCAAAACACTTCTCATACGCATTTTCCAATAATCATAGTTAGTTCAATAAAACACAGGAGCTCTATAACTTTCTTAGTTTTTGAAATTCATCCTTAAAAACACAAGGGATCAACACAATAAAAAGTATGTTTATATCTCTCATACTAATTTGTAGACCCCTTTTTCTTTCGAATGTGTTTTAAGGTTATAAAAAACAACTTTCTTTTTGAAAAAAAATTTCCAAATTTTGAACCGCATTATGTGTGTGAACCAATTTTAACTTAGCCCAATTTTATCTTGTTTAATCCTAAACATGCATCTAGGTGATTAAATCAAGTAAAACAAAGTAAGCTCACAAAGGCGACATCAGATGTACGAGGAAACTACTAAGGGAAAAAACCTCGAACGGCCCAAGCAAGAAAATCACTATAATGTTGTATTACAAAGTACAAAGACAGACTTACTCAATGACTCGATTTACCTCAAGTCTTGAATCTTCTCTAATCTTTGACCACTCCTCTATAGCGCCCACATGAATATCCTTCCATGACACATGTACACAACACACGCGTCCACGAATGCCTCGGTGTCCATCGATGTAGCTTGGAAATGTCTACGAATTCTGAACACGAACTCCTTCGCTTCTTCTTCATAAAACCCAATGATTTTCAAAGTTACGAACAACTCCAACTGGTGCAAAAAAATATCACTTATGCATATGTGAATGAAAGCTCGGATCTTTGATACTTGAAGGATGTTTTTAGACTTTGAAAACCTTATAAAACCTGTGCAGAAAATGTACTATATATAAATTGATTTTCTGGACTGCACACTTACGAAATTCTAAGACACACATGCCTTAAATATAAAATTAAGTCGGCACATCATTCGAACGAAAATTGCATGTCACTTGAATGAGATGCAGATGTCGCTAGAACGACATTCAAATTCTTTTGAACCACTGAAAACAAGAGTTTGTGATTTACACAACTCTAAACCATCTTTATCTCAGAATAAACGAAGTTTAAATCTTTCAAAACACTTTTTTTAATAAAAATAACATCCTAAAATATTTTCCGAATCCCATAAACATTATGCATTCACACCTGAGTGATCTCGGAATGCAATGAAGATGTGAAACGTGCACCAAATTAATTTCGGCATGATAATTCTTTAAATCTTAGTCGCAACGTCTTCATGAATATGTTTTGTTCCAGAATAAGTCAATTACAACAATGGACACAATTGGAAATTTTGTCCTTATAACATACGAAACAAAAGAAATACCATAATACGTACGCATTTAAAAAAATAAAATAAAATCCCCCTTAATTTGTTTACCCCCTTTTTGTATTTAATAGATAAAGAGTAAGAAACTAATCATGAAAACGTCAACATATCATCACAAAGATAATCATTAAAGCACTTGCGATGAAATTCCAAATGTCATATCAACTATTTTTAAAAAATTTCAAGTATAAAAATAAGGTATAAAAAATACAAATACAACACACCATAGAATAACACGAAAATATCCAAATCGTGAAAACGGAATGTAATTGTGTGAAAATTTTCCATGCGCAAATCAATGAAGGCATTCATAACATTGGTGCATAACGTCGTGAGATAATTCTAATGAAAGAATTCAATTTCAACCTTAGGTGTAAAAATATTGAACTTACATAAAATTGACTAGACTTATGCAACATTCCATACATTTAAATGCTTCTCAAATCAATAACGCCAAACTATTTAGTGATTTTCAAGAGAGACTGTTGTGAAAACCTATTGGTCTTCTAATTTATAACACCCTCAAAATCTCACATATATAAAAATTTACTCTCAATTTTGTAGATATCATAATGCTCGTATGTAGTAAAGCATTAATGTAAAAAATAATATGGCCTTGGAACTTCTATTTTTGTGTGCTGTTAATCTTTTAGGATCTTTTTGTGGTGAGATTTAATGTAAGGAGAATCTTTTTCTTTCATAGACCTTTTCCATTGCTTAATACATAACAATATTTTAGGGAAATGAAGTCTGTGCAATGGTTCTTATAGACACAACTTATCTCTATTTACATTTAGTTTGTCATTAAATACAATTGAGATGAGAACATTGTATTCGACATATGATAAGTAAGCATAACGTTCATAAAGTTCGTGCACGTGTGCAATAAAGGTGATAAGGAGTCTAGCATGAAGAAAGTAATTATAAATGATCAACGAAATTTTATTCAAACATTATTAAGCACACTAAAGAAACGATGTCATGTCTCAAAACCCCATGCAAAAGTCACATGAATGGATGGAATGTAGGGGCGATTTTGAATATCTTAAATGCACATTGATATATGGTGAAAAATGAAAATACAAAAATCTTTTTGACTTTTTCAAAAATATTATCAAAAATAAAATCTTTTGGGGATTTTCAACTTTTTCCTTAAAAACTGATATTTTTGAATTTTTTAAGCTATTTCTTAAAATAAAAATCCTATAGATACATAGAAATACAATCTAGCATTATAGATAAGAGATATATCAACCTATACCAAACAAAGTGCTCGAACTCAATCAATGGTATAAATACTTAAAAATTTCCTAAGATTCTCGAATCTAAAGGTTTTGTGAAAATATCGACTAATTGACATTCGGTGATCACAAAGCTCAAGGGAAAGACCTTCTCCTCAACAAGATCATGGATAAAATGCTCACATATCCTAATGTGCTTTGTGTGGGAGTGCTATACCATATTACGAGATATATGAGTTTTACTCTTATCATCACATTAAATAGTTATTGTGCCTTGGGAAATCCAAGAATCTTCCAACATCTGCTTCATCCATAAGAATGGTATGCAATAACTCCTAGCGGCTATATACTCAGTCTCTGCCATGCGCAAAGATATTGAGTTTTTATTCTTTCTCAACCAAGAGACAAGATCACTCCTAAAGTAAAAAAAACACCCACCCAAGGTGCTCCTACAACCATTAACATCCGCGACCCAATCAAAATCCAAATCGGCAATTAAACAGTCATCAATATCAAAGGAATACTAAATATCGTAGGAAAGACTGCCACTCACGTATTTGATGATATGTTTAAGTGCGAGTAAGTGAGACTCTTTCGAGGACTCTTGATATCATGCAAAAACACCAACGCTAAAAGCAATATTAGGATGACTAGGGGTCAAGTAGAGAAGACTACCTATGATGCTCGTGTAAAGGGTTTGCTCTTTGTCTTTGCTTAAAGTGTCTTTGTTAAACTTAGTTGATGTACTCATAAGGGTGCGTGAGTGCTTATCGGAGCCTAAGAAAACTTCTTCACTAGGTTCCTAACAAATATGGATTAAGATATTAATTTCCTATCCTCAAGTTGATGCACCTGGAGGCCTAAGAAGAATGTGATATCACTAACCATGCTCATCTCAAACTTGATCGTTACCTCCGTCTCAAAAGTGTGAGCATGTCGGGAGCACGTGG
The DNA here is from genome assembly GCA_949130495.1 of Sambucus nigra. Lineage (NCBI taxonomy): Eukaryota > Viridiplantae > Streptophyta > Magnoliopsida > Dipsacales > Adoxaceae > Sambucus > Sambucus nigra. The sequence continues at coordinate 123,494,975 of OX422209.1, forward strand.
ATGCAAATACTATATCATACACATAGACTCGGGGTACTAATATAACACTACTCTCTTTCACTCTCTATCTTCTCACAAATAATATCGTATCCACTCCCCCTATATTGATGAAGCAAGCTAAGAGATAAGAAGTAAGTCTCTCATACTAAGAACGGGGTGCTTGCTTGAAACCACATAAGGCTTTTTTAAGATAATAGATGCATCCTGGGTGATTTGGGTCATCAAAGACCTTTGGTTGTTCTACTTAAAATTCCTCCTATGGAATGCCATTACGGAAGGCACTCTTGGCATCCATTTGATATAACTTAAAGCATAGATGACATGCTTTAGCGAGTAGTAAATGGACGGACTCAGGCCTAGAAATATGAACAAATTTCTCGTCAAAGTCTACACCCTCAATCTATGTGTAGCCTTGAGGGGCAACCTGGACTTATTGCGAACAATAATAAATTTGCATCCATCTTTTTCTTTTAGATCCACTTGGTACCAATCACATTAGTCTCGCTAGGTTTGGGGACTGATTATCGGATATCGTTCTTACAAAACTGAAGCAACTCTATATCCAATGCTCATCCTTGAGTTCTTCTTTCACATTATTCGGCTCGACTAAGGAGGTGTCACAAAACTAGCAAACCACATTCTCAAGTTGAGCGCGAGTCTTGACATGTAGTGTGGGATCACTAAGTATCGCTAAGGACTCATGAGTCTTAGAACCTAAGAGGTTGGATCCTCTAAATAAAGGGAGGGGACCACCGAGGTAGTACGAGGAATGATCAATGCGTCACTAGGGGCGCATCGTCCTCATACTTGGGGCTAGTGTCAATAGACATTGTTGGCTCATCGCCTCTAATCGTGACATTTATTGACCCCATAGCCTTAGATCTTGCAATATTAAACAACCTATAATTCTTACTTGATGATGAATAACCTAAAAATATCCTCTCATCGCTTCGAGAATCGAATTTTCCTAAGTTCTCTCTATATTTCAAAATGTAGTAAAGACTCTCAAAGATAAGGAAATTCGATAGGTTGGGTTTTTTCCCTATCCACAACTCATATGAGCTGTGTAACATATGTGAATGACGATATACCCGATTTACCATATGGCATGAGATACTAACCACCTCTGTCAAAAACTTTCTAGCCATATTTCTCCTAAGGAATATAGATCTATCCATATCCTAAGGAGTACAAATAGCTAAAAACTTGTGTTTGATGCACACTCTATCACAATAAAAAAATAACCTTCTCTTCTTTAAATTCATTGCAGTTGTCACTACGCATCCAAATAATAGTGACACCGTGTTGGTTTAGTAGGACACGACACTTGATTATTCAAAACTCAACCGCATCAGACTTTTCTCTAAGAAATTTCATGATAGAGTATTATAAAAGTCATCGACCATCACAAGAATGTATCTCTTACCATCTATGATCTCCATACGGGTAGAACCCATAATATCCATATGTATCAAGTCCAATCCATGAGAAGTGGTAATGGTGTTCAACTTTTGATGGGGACTTCAAATTTATTTTCCTTGTTACTAAGGACTACAAATCGAGGAAATTAGTTTCCCAAGCAATGGAAAGCCATGAACTAGGTCTTATTTCACTAATCTCTCAATGTTCTTCAAGTTCACATGACCTAGTCATTGATGCCAAGGTCCATAGAGGAGACCGTGACATTATTGCATATAAATGAGGATTTGGGAGTGATCCTATAGCAATTATCTTTGGTCCTCACTCCTTGACGTAATAGTTCACCGAATAGATCATATACATTACACTCGGACATGTCGAGGTTTACAATAATGTTTACGTTGCAAAGTTGTCTTATGATAATCAAGATTGCTTTCAACCCATTGACGTACAACACATTGCCTAGTTTAGGAAATACAGGTATCTCAACACAATCGATTCCTAAAATACAATACCTACTCCCATCTCCAAAGGTGACTTTCCCTTCCTTGCGATCCAAAGGTGACCTTCCCCCTACCTTTTACCACCTTTACATAGTGCGGAAACTAGTCTTTTGAAGATAACTTTTGAGACTTTAAGAGAGAGACAAATTGAGAGGAAAATTCTTCAATCAAAATTTCATGTTTGTGTGTTTAGTTTTTCATGGAATAAATTTTTAAAACACATACAACCATTGTTCTATTTTAATCCAAGTACCTTCATATATGTTAACGCAAAAATTCTTCATCTACGAGGACCAATCAGAAAAGGACACATGTCATCCTACGTGGCAATATTCGACACCCGAGGAGAGTTGGTCGGCACCTGAGGAGTGTTAGTCGGCACCCGAAGAAAGTTGGTTGGTACCCGAGGAGAGTTAGTCGGCACCCGAGGAGAGTTGGTCGGCATACCAACCGGGAAGATCAAAGGATAACTACGCATTTAATGAGCATTAATGTACATTTATACTGTAGATGACAACACATAGTATACCAAGCAATTCAACAATTAGATTCGTTGAATGTAGACATAATGTATAAATGTCTACATACAATGAATCTCTTTATCTCCCATCACTATAAATATATGTATTCCCTTAGCCAAAAGGAGGAGATCCGACAAGGATGAGAGACACCATACACAAGATCCACACCTTTTTCTCTCTCTACACTACATTGTGCTATTGTAAACCCCTGGGAATAAAATAACAGTGGACATAGGCTTTTTCTTATAGCCGAACCACTTTAAAAATCTTTGTCTCTCATGTGCTTGATTGGATTGCTTTTATCTATTTATCTGTGATCATAAAAATGGAATTCGGTCCAGTTTTTTGCATCAACAGATTGGTGTCGTCTGTGGGAACGTGTTACAAGCATTGTTCTCCATCAAAAGCTAAGTTTTTATTTTCTATATGATTCAATCATGATTTTTATGTTTATATACATAAATTAATTGTCCAATTTTTATCTGCAAAATGTTGCATATCATGATTTTTAAATCATAACTGCTAAATTAATTCTTATTTAGATATCTGAAAAATAGTGGATTTCATAAATCATAACTTTTTTCTTGATTCTCAAGTTTCAATTTTATATCATGGAATAAATATTTTAACTGATTAAATATACCAATATATACGACGATGATAAGATTTGATAATTTTCTTTGTTAATTTTGAAATAATTTGTGAAAGATCTTTGATGACTATTCAAATTCCCATTATATTTTTGTTCAAATCATGATTCTCATATGTTTATATCCATAAACTTAGAGATCAAATCAATTATATATTGTGCATACATTTTTTAACTCAATCATGATTTTATATTCACAAATTGTTGAATCTAATTTTACAAATCTGCATAAATGTTCATTTCATAATCACAAAGTTTGAGAAATTTGTGTACATATTATATTATTTCTTCTTTAAGGAGATAAAATAATTTCTCTATATTTATAAATCTCTTTTATATGAGTATATACATATTTGATTCATTTGGAAATCTTTTAATTTTGTAATAATTTTTATATGCACTAACTGTGTGATCGATTTCAATTTGGGGATCTGGTGAATTTTATACACATAAATATTATACAAATCCTTGCATCTATGGATCCACTTGAAGATTTTCTGAACAAGTATGTTAGGATAGGGATAAGCATTAAGAACGATTATGTATTTTCCATTCCGATATTAACATGAATTGAATCAGACCCATTTTCTCTCTCTTCAAGAAAACTATGTTCTCTGCACAAATAATCATATTATGTAATTGTGTTGATACGATCAATTTTATCCATATATGAATAATCAATTATATGTTTTACATACATACATACATACATCTTTTGATTCAGTCATGCTTTTTATGATTATAAACATAAGTTAGTTGTCCAATTTTTCATTTATCAAATCTGCAAAATATTGCAAATCACGATTTTATTAAATTAGTGGATCGATTTTTATTTCCAAATATGAATAAACGAAAATTTCATAATCACAAGTCCGTTAAAGATTTTTATGGAGACACATTTATATACATCATATTTTTATGAGAACACGAGATATTTTGATTGTTATCTCTCATATTATTATCTGGAAATTTAAATTGTCCAATATTGAAGCCGATGCACACTATATATTGGTCGGCTGAATAATTATTCTAATCATAATTTTTATATGATTCAGCCTCAACAGGTGCTCAGGAAAAATTATCTGCCCATACAATTCTTGGATGCTCATCAACAGCACATAAAGACCTTAAAAGGTCAATACCGAACAAAAATAACGCAGCTAGACTGCACACAGCACAGCAGCAAGACTGCAAACAACAATTCAATTGGCACCATCAGATTCATTTCATACGTGCCCAAATCATGGGCATAGAGCTTCATACTTTACTTAATCGAGTTAAGAGAAGAGATACATGTAGGCCTTTCTAATTAAGAATTCAAACATCTATTCCTCAAACACTCGTACTGAGCTAAAGAACACATGTAGAAATTCCCAAGTTGGAATTCAAACAGATTCTTCAAAAGCCAACAAGAGTCATATGATGGAAGAAATGTAGAAATTCATAATTGAAATGTCAACATATATTCTTCTTAAACACTTGAACTGAGTTAAATAATAGAAGCTAGAAAATGCAAACATGCAAAGATCTCAGGGAGTCATTTCATGGAATATTTCCTCGGCCTTATTTTTCCAGCAAGACCAACATATTTCAAGGCCAAGAAAGTACTCAAAGTTCATATTCCACACTTGGGGGCTTCTATTACAAATTAAGTTGTTCATTCGGTGGCACATTCTCATAACATCATGCAGTTGAGTATCAAATTCAACTCCACAAACTTACACGGAGGCATATTTAAGTTCAGGAGTCAAATTCAGCATCTACAGCACTGAGATCTTTACTACTACTGTCCCGACCAATAATGAAGAAGAAGTTGTATGAAAATATTTCGAAGTCCACCACTAGCTTGGTACTAATCAAATTGAAGAGTTGGGTTCAAAAGCTAGTATGTTACTCGACAAAATATTCAGAGGATCATAAATCAGAAGAATCAATCACGTGAAGTTAGCACTCAGTTTCTCGGCACAGGAGGCAATTGGTCGGCTAGCAAACCAATCAACATACTTGAAGATTATGAGAAGCTACAATCTACATACTATGACATGGCTGCATCCAAATTCCCAGGGGTGATACATAACACACGGAGTTCCTCAAAAGAAAGATTAGCAACCATCGATCAGCCTGCATCATATGTCGTCCAGAAGATAATGCACTTTATGTTGAACAAATCAAGAAGGTAGATCAAGAATTTCACGAGCACCGAGCAACACTGCAGAATAAATACTCCATCCTTTCAAGTAAACCATCAAGCATGGAGCATTGGGGACTTCTGTTAACGCAAAAATTCTCCATCTACGAGGACCAATTAGAAAAGGACACATGTCATCCTACGTGGCAATATTCGACACCCGAGGAGAGTTGGTCGGCACCTGAGGAGTGTTAGTCGGCATACCAACCGGGAAGATCAAAGGATAACTACACATTTAATGAGCATTAATGTACATTTATACTGTACATGATAACACATAGCATACCAAGCAATTCAACAATTAGATTCGTTGAATGTAGACATAATGTATAAATGTCTACATACAATGAATCTCTTTATCTCCCATCACTATAAATATATGTATTCCCTTAGCCAAAAGGAGGAGATCCGACAAGGATGAGAGACACCATACACAAGATCCACACCTTTTTCTCTCTCTACACCACATTGTGCTATTGTAAACCCCTGGGAATAAAATAACAGTGGACGTAGGCTTTTTCTTATAGCCGAACCACTTTAAAAATCTTTGTCTCTCATGTGCTTGATTGGATTGCTTTTATCTATTTATCTGTGATCATAAAAATGGGATTCGGTCCAGTTTTTTGCATCAACAATATATATATATATTTATTTCTTCGAGTGTTTGGCACCATTGGTTCATATCTACATCATTAAAGAAGGGAGTTTGGGTTCTTTTCCACCCAAAAGGAGTTTGTTTGCGTGCTGCGGTGTTCCCACCCGAAGAAAGGCTTCGCGTGAGGGTGACGGTAACCAAGATCCCCATAGGTGGATTCCAAGATCATGGATATGTCCATGGTTATCTACTAGAATAGGTGTTTACAATAAGTAGCGTCAAGGCTTGGACGGAGTCAAGTTTTTGGTGTAAGTCTTTTTGTCTTGTAATTGTAATTCCATACTTAGTGGATTTGTTAGGCCAGGGCTGTCCAAGGTTTTTCCCATTTGGGTTTTCCTCATACATCGGCATGTAGTGTGATGTGATTTACTTTTATCTTGCAAATCACCTTAGAATGCATGCTTAGGTTTAAGTAAGATAAAATTTGAATTAATCACACTTTTGTTTAATTTGGTGCTAATTAAATTTGAGTGATATTTAAGTTAATTTAATTCAAGTCATTAGTTGTAATTTGATAAAATTTGGTTTGGACTAAAAAGGAAATTGAATATTTATTGTGAGGCAAATTTTAAGACTTGGGTTAAATTAAATTTGTTTAAGTGAAAATTTTTGTTGAAGTAATTTAATGTCACTTTTTGTTTAGTTTAATTTTGATTTTGAAGAAATTAAAATTTGAAGTTTGTGTGTGTTGTGTTGAACCATCCTATTCCGCACTTGGAGATTTAAAATTTAAAATTTGGGGGTTCTTACGTCTTACAATCTACCCCAAATTTAGTAACCATTTTCGGTACGGCATGAGACGTGGATGCACCGTCGTAACATGTTCCCTTCCCCTCTCTAAAACCTAAAACGGGACCAAGGAACATCTTTCTAACCTTATTATACATATTCTCTATTGTAACCTCGACCTCCTGGGTACGTTTGAGATCTTTCTCGAGTTGGGATCCAAGAACTTCATGTTTCTCATGAGTCTCCAATGGAGCTTGAAGATCTAAGACTATCCACTTTGTTGATCAAGTCACCATTTTTCCTCTACACTAAAATGGCTCTCTTTCCCAAGGTAACTCTCATAAAGAACTCTCTCTCTCTCTCTCTCTCTCTCTCTCTCTCTCTCTCTCTCTCTCTCAAATCTCTCAACTCCTTATTTGATCCTAAAGCCAGACTCTTATTTTTCTTTTTTGTTTTAAATGAATCAGCGTCAAGCTCGGTGTAAGCACGCTGAAGACACTTTCTCCTTCACTCAAAACTTCATCTCCCTCACTCTCCATCGAATGACTAAACTCATAGTCTAGGTCGTTATATTTATCAACTTCCTCATCATCCTGAGGTATACTCGATGTACTAATATGATTAGCCAATAACACAATGAAGTTACATACATAAAGTGATTCGTCCTCAGAATCCACCGACTTGACATCGCTATCACTAAGTGTGGCATTTAAGGTTGCTTTGTCTTTGCCTTGTCTCTTTAACCTCGTATAACACTCATGAGATTTTTAAACCTTACCCTTTCACTCATAACATATCCCCTTATCTTTATTAGTGTGCTCCCCTCTCGCTTTTTCAAAACTTTTCTTGCCCAATTTAAACTTTTTATCTTTCTCAAAAGTTTTTTTTCTTTCGAAGTATTTTCTTTTTATATCTTGAGAAATGTTTTAAAAAATTTCACAAACTGGGAAAGGTCATTTATATCAAAATCATATTCGGATTCAAAAGAAACCTCCCCTTTCTTTTTAGATTGTACTTTCAAAGTAATTCCCTTTTTCTTGGTTTATCAGTTTTGGAAAACACATTGATTTCATAGTTTGAAGGTATCCTACAAGTTCTTCTAATCTAAGCGTATCTAAAATTCCCAAAGAATTAAGGGCAGTGACCTTAGGAATAAATCGGGATGGAAGGAATCTCAAAATATTATTCACGACTCTCATCTCAGGAATTCTCCTTCCCAAATTAAAACTAGAGTTAACGATTACAGACAATTGTGCATAAAATTCATCAAATGCCTCAGTATCTAACATAGAACTGTCTCAAATTATGTGATGATAATTGGAATCTTAGAATAATTCGCAGTGTTAGTACCCTCGTGAGTAGGTTGGAGGATATCCCACGTCTCCTTAGACGTGGTTTATGTCATGATGTGGTGAAACTCGTCAGTGATGACGACTATAGAAATTACACTTAAATCGTGGGAGTTAAAATTACTCCATTTTAGTTCATTCTACATCCAAGTGGTCATCGGTTTAGGACTTGTGACATCATCATTAATAGTAGTGGGTGGTGTCCACCCTATTTCACAGACAAGCCAGACACGCTCATCAATTGATTTTAATGCTAATCTCATTCAAGCTTTTCAATAAGCATAATTAGAATCGTCTAAAATAGGAATCCTACTATACAATTATCCATAAAACCCAAATTTGAAGATCAAACAAAAACTTAGTATAACCGGATCTGATATAAATTGGAGAAAGTAGGGTTATATGAATTACTTGTATCTTAGGCCAAACAAACAAATTCATTTGTTAGAAATTTTTTATCTTGATTTAATTTAGTGAACATTCAACAAAGTTATGAAGCCAAATTCCGAAGCAAACAAGCATAAGAAGTAATTTAAGGAAAAGATTCCTTTCAAGAAAAATCTTTAATTTTGGCATTGTTAAAGAGTTTGACAGATACAAGATGATACACAAACTACTTAGAGGTCCCCTAAGTATAACGCGAATATGTCTTTAAATGTTCAACATATACGGCACAGTCCAGTCCCGTCCACAGTAAACATCTCTTGCATCAGTATTTATCGACCACCCTCAGGAATCACAGTTCCTTTCTTCTTCAGTAGTAGATCCTGGAATATACAATTTAGCATTAGAGAAAATCTCTACAAGGGTTCTTGAACTTGAAATTTATTCCTCTTAACTTGGAAAAATGTTCCTTTAAAATCCAAGTGGTTTGGATGAGAAAAGTATAGAGTTTTATCATAAATAGAACTCTAAAAATGCTCGAAGAAAAGTCTAATCCCACATCTCTATTTATAGGGAAATTTTTTACCAAGAGATATGCATTAAAGAGTGGGAAAGATATGTTTAAATAAATAAAAACATGCATACTCGTTCGAATGAACTGGCATCGCATTCGAAAGATGGAACCCATCTCGTTTGATCGTGTTTCCAAATAAACTTCAAACGACATTCCAGAGCTTTTCAAAAGGCGTCACTTCAGATCTCATTTAAACGTGGGAAACTCATTCTAATAACATTCTCATTCTCGTTTGAACAACATCCAATGAAACTTTGAATCACATTCCAGAACTGACCAAAATTCAACGTTCCAAATTATGTTCGAACGAATGAACCATGTTCTAAAAATACTACGCAACTCATTCGAATGACGTGCCAATTCTCATTCTAATGAGTTAATGAGTTTTTCAAAATATCTTCAAAAATTATTTTAAAACTTTTTAAACACAAATTTTAAAAAATAGCCCATGCATAATTAAAGATTTTACCAAACCACCTCATAACTCTTCTGAATGTTGTTTTGACAAAAGATCTTCAATATATCAAAATTCATCAACTTATTCTCTTTGAATACATGGAAGTAGTCATGAAGGCCCAGTGGGGAATAACAAGATAAAACAAATTTAAAAAAATGACCAATTATCAAACTTTCTCTTACAAAAACCTTATAATGTATAACTTATTTTCCAATATACCAAAACATATAAAAGATATCCACTTTTGATAATATAATTTTCATAAAATCAATTGAATATCTGTTCGAAACCCATTTAGAAAAGTAATACTAACATTTCTAAAACCCAGGTACATTAAATAATTTACTTACATTAACTTTATGCCTATACTAAAATCCATAAGGATATGTTATTGCTAATACCACTGCCTTATTTTAATTGCCCATAACTATGAACATCGCTTTTAAAGTAAATTCCCACCTTTGCAATGAGTTGCAATCCTGAATTGTAGTTCCCAAGTCTACATACCAAGTTATCATAAATGGGACCATAAATCATGCAGTTACTTTAAAGAGATCAACCATTACCATGTCCTTTTCCTTACAAAGTAAGGAAAATCATACACACAACTATAAAGTTTTAACTACATATAGTAAGAATACATGCCTTTTGGCTATGTCACTACTACCAAGGAATATGAACCTTTTTTAACTCAAACCATTCTACTTGATACTTAGTTCTATCCTCATACCTCCCTTCGGGAGAGAAGTAAATTTCTTCCCAAAAAAACTAACACCAACCTTTGGCTATTGATGATCCTCACCCCCGGATTACAAATGGTACAAGGTTTCCCCACCATATCTAATCCAAATAATCCTTTGTTCATCCAATGATGAAGTCATTCCAAGAAAATGATTTTACTTGATTGTCACCAACCAATTATAGGTGTCTGCAAATTCTCATCGGTCAATACTTTAAAATTAAAAATGAACACATAGAACTTCCCCGTGGGGGGATCGAACACATATAACACATAATTTAAAATAATTAACTTATATCTTAAAATATCGTGATTAAAACCATATGTGGTGGGGCCAGCCTAACTGATGCGAGGATTCAATTAAATCATAACTTTAAAATATTAATGGGAATTGTGGGATAAATCATTTTATTATTCCCTTGAGTTAGAACAATGTATAATAATATTTTTAGTCCTTAAAACTTATTTTGGTTAACACTTTAAGATGAAATCCAATGAGAAAAATTGCACTCATTTTTAATATACCAGAATCATGAAATTAAAAAAAAATCCAATTAAACATGCGGGAATTATTCGATTAAATTTTAAAGTGGAATCCCTCAACTATTATTTTTTAAAAATTAATGCTCGTAGGGAGATTCAATCACCTTACCTTGAAACAGACAAATTTTCATCTTCAATACGTTATCTAGACAATTCAGGATCCTCCGTCCAATACAATGAATAGAAAATGATTTTTTATCCCACTCCTAATGACAACGACTATGTAGGGGAGCATATCAAAATACCATTGGTTCACTCCTCAAAATAGAAACTACTTCTGAAGGACTTCCTCATAGGGGGATCGAATTCACTCACATTTCCATTCTCGAAATTATCACTTAAGAGTTTTAGTGAATCCTTGATGCCTTGGCTAATTCTATCAGTGGTGGGGTCAACCTAATTGACGGGAAGAATTAATTAAATTTGATTCATAAAATGTCGATGCAAACTCTGGGATTCATGTTGAAATTCCTCTCCCACTTAGAATTTTAAAATTTGAAGGTTTTGAAAAAAAAAACATTCAATTATAAAAGACCGAATTAAAATAATTAGCAATTTCCAAATTTACTTGTGTGAAATAATTATCTTGATCTCAAATTTTAATTTTTCTTAAAATAAAATATTAATTTAAAATTTTGAAAAATAAAATCCGCAAATCTCAATTTGGACTCCACCTTAAAATTTAATTGCCATGTCATAATTGATTTGGAAAAGAATAAACACACATATTTTCTAAAAAAATAGTGATCTAGGACAGTCTCAAAATTATATCCACATTGTCCATAAAACGAATGTTCTTAATTAATTCAATTATCACGCCAAATTATAGAGCATACTAAGAAAAAGACATACATGAAAATGTAAATAAATAAATGCTTCAAATAAATAAAATAATAATGACTAATATTCATCTAACCATCAAGACTTAGACTCCTAAGAATCCTTATTGTAGAATACTTCTTCTCAATATAGAGTCCAACTTGAAGTAGATTTCATCACAACAATGGGTTATGATTGTTCTTGGGTATGTGAACTACACTAGGGACCCAAGGCAAATAATTAAATTGTCTTCAAATAAATACTCAAAAACCCCGATTACAATTACCACAATTATTTTCTTTATTTAATTAATCATAATTAATTCCACTGTATAACTATGATTGCACTCAAATTTCATTATCTCATAAATAACTCGGATATAGTGACTTTTTTAAAAGTTGATTATGGTACATAATATGATTCCCCACTTTATTTGTCCAATACCCACTTGGTCAAATCAATTTGATGTTAATCGATTAACCAACATCTAATCAATTTCATTTGATTCTTATACTTAACTAATTTGCCAATCCACCAAGCTTATAAAATAATCCACCAATCGGGTTTTACTTGGTGAAAACAAAACATATAAGTCTATCAAGGGGTATCACAATCCATGATATCCCCTAGATACGGATTCCTTAAAATTATGATCTCAGACCTACTCATATAACTGTCACCCAATATGCGGGGTTCATTTGATTAAATCTAAAATTTAATTGCACCCATAGCAATCAAATCAACAACTACATAAGCATTCCAACCCTAATAATTCTCAAATTAATAATCTATGCACCCATTGCAAATGGTGTGAGATTTCATGAGTCCAATCTGGATAGTCTTAGACTCAAATCTCACGGATGGTCCCGTTCAATATAATCCTATAATGTACTAATCACAATCCTTTATCGAATTATAATAAAAGTTCACAAACCTTCACACCGGTTCCCATAGTTTGCAATAAACTATGAGGATTGCATCATAATCACTATCATAGGTTGTCATGTCCCTATCTAGGTTGTGAACTTTTTAATAGTGCTAGAATCAAAATTTCAATCCCCTTATGATCAACCCAAAGTCGCATCATTGGAATTACTACTAACCTCTATTGATCGACATTAATATGAAACAACATAGTTTAACAAATATAAATCAATCTTGTAACAATTATTCTTATTTCAAAGTGAAATGACACACTTTTACTTAAAAATAATTGGCATTTATGGTTTCAAAAATAAAACCCCAACAACGTGCACCATCACTACACATCCCCGTTCCATTATAATGTGCATAGCGCATGGGGTAAGACACTTGGGAGCTAGTATTATATGTGAGGGGACATATTTTCACATGACGTGTCAAGATTAAATTGTGTTCAGACATATATTTTCTCTTTGCTCCACTTCATCAATCTTGGGTACCTTTTCTCATTCTAAATTTATTGTTTCTCTCTATTTTTAAAGTTTCCACATTTTTTCCATTTTCGTCTTTCTTATTCTATTATTTATTATTTTTTCATACATGGTTTGTAAATATGAAGTTCTAGATGTTGACAACATCAAGGAATTATTGTAAAGTGTGAACACTATGATTCTTGGAAATAATAAATATTATGGCCATCTTGGTACGGGTTTTCCGTGAAAGAATATGGAAAAATGGGGGTCAAAAAAGAAAATCCCCTTTTGACCACTTACGCGATATTTGTGGGCTCACAAGGACATAAAAGCGATCGTCGTTATGAGTGTGTGAAAGTGTAAAGATTATAATCACCAACTTATTTGACACAAAGCATGCAAAAGGGGTAGCCATCTTAAAAATACGACATAAAAGACTATTGTCGCATACTAAACTAGATATATCACTAGTTAGGGGACTAGGTTACGAAATAGGAAGGTATTAGGCACCCATTCCGCCCTTTCAGTATCTCATTGCTATAAAAAAATGTTCTGCTTCTTCTAAAATGTATAATCATGTACACAGGTGAAAAGTGTATATACGTGAAAAGTGTGTGAGGAGCGAAATCTTCATGACTGTGTTATGGAAAAGACGGGAATGAATTATTTAAAGTAGTATAACTTAAAGAGAGAGAAGAAAATAGGAAGGTAAAATGTGAGCGATACGTCGAATCATAACTCATTATGAAGGAGTGAGTACACGTGTCTAATGGGATAAAAAAGACCAAGAAAATGAATGATATGTCTACACTATGGGAAATACACCGGGTCATGACTCACTATGAATAACTGAGTACGTATGGCAACAGGACGGTTAGAAAGGAAAATAAAGAGATAAAGATGGGTAATAATATCTAAACTATTAGTGATGCATCGAATCATGATTCACTATGTCAATGAGTCCGCTAAAGAGTAAAAATAGAAGAGCTAATATATATATATATATATATATATATATATATATATATATATATATATATATATATATATATATATATATATATATATACTAACAAAAATAAAATGAAAAGAATAAAAAAAATGAGGATTCAAATCCAAAGATAAACTTGGGATGCCTACATAGCCGGAACTGACACAAAAGTCCACGTAGATCAAGAAGGAAATAAAGGTGGGGAACCAATGAATTCAAAATTTGAGTTTTCTATTTTGATTTATGAAAACTTATGTGCAAGTGGTTAAAATGTAAAAAAATGGGAGAAAACACTAATTTGGGGTTTATGAGTTAAACCGCTTTTGGGGTTTTTGAATTTATGAAAATAAAGTTGATGAGTCTATAAACACTAAAATGTCTGATTAGTGGTGAGAAAAATATTCTAAAAGGAATAATATGTAAGAAATGACATTAAACTAATAAAGTTGGATGAATAGAATTGGACCTTCTAAATAACTTGAATTCTATTTTTTGGAGAGGTGTAGGACAATTTAATTGGTGGTGGCAAAGTGGTGGTCGAAGGTGAGGTTAGAATGAGGTAAGGGAATTTGGAGAGAATGTTTTAAAAGTGATATAATGAAAGGTTATCACACTGATTTCTAGAAAAAGGTCCTGAACCATAACGTCAGGGTTTCCTTAAATAGGGAAAACCTAACGGGCCAAAAAAACCATGTTGCCCCTGGAGAGGGGCGTTGGCTGGCATGGCATTTGGCCTGCTAATCGATAGGACTACCATACTTAGTGGTTAAGTAAAGCATCCCCTGAGTGAAGGCAAGGGGAAAGGGGTGCCTGTAGGCAGACTGAAATGAATGTTCTAGAAAAATGGTAATACAATTCAAACCATAAATCTGTTTCACGCACGCTCGGGACAGTTGAAAAAAGAATTTAGAGATCAGGGAGTACTCAGTGACCTCCAATTAGGTTTTCTAGAAGGACCGGTGGTCCGAGGTTTGTAGGGATTGCATTTGAACCTTGTGGATATGTACGAGGAATACTAGAATGGGGTGTCTAAATATATCTTGAACATCTTGAGAATGAGGATATTTTAATATATACCATTGTAATTATCGAAGGTGGGGTTTAATTAACCCTTCATCCCCTTCTTCTTGAATAAGATTATGGGCCTCAAGTGTAAAAATATCTTATTCTATATCATTATGGGAACTGTGTCCATCCAGCAAATTTATAGGACTAAACTTAGTCTCACAAAAATATGACATTATTACTTTAACTCGACTACTGATGGTCGAGAGTGTGTTCTTTAAATGGTGGATACCCAAATAAACTTAATTTCCATTTAAAAGATAAATTTTCATATTTTCTGTGGGTAAAAAAAATTATATCCTACAAGTCAATATAACAAACGTTTTACCAAAGTTATAGTCAAACTATTTTTAACTTCTTAATTAAGATAAGTTGTTCCAAAGATGCAAAAAATTAAAACTATCACACAACATCGTATATACGAGGGAAAATTGCATTAAAGGGAAAACCTTGGGCCAATTCGAAAGAATTAATTATTAAGATAGGGACTTAAAAAGAAGGACTATGACTTACATTCTTTCACACCTTACCTTCGGACATAGAAAGGAATCTACAACTAGAGTAAGCTTCACAACCGCGACCAACTTTGGTCCACAAATAATATTTTTAAACGCATCCTAGACTCAAATTTTTTGTAATTAAATAAACCTCACCAATGTAAATGTAATAACCCTTATTTTCACAAATTGTAATTATTATTTATTAAGTAATTAATAAATTAATAAATGGAATTAATGGAATTAATAATTATATGTGTGGCTTAGTAATAATAATTTGGCACAAATTATATATTAATAGAAAATGTGTACATGTAGAATAATTAATTGCGTCATTTTATTAATACTGTGAGGTATTACTGTGTATTGTGGGTAGTTTCATTTAAATCAGACTCTAGGGTGACATGAATGTCCATTTATATATTTTTATCGCCTTAGGAGAGGTTTAAGAATATTTTGGGTAGCATTCTAGGCTCTTTTAAGGGCTCGAAATTAGGCCTTATGGGGAGATACGTGATTCGAGTTTTAAAAAAGGGTTAAAAAACCTCACTTAGGTACTTTATTTGCATTAAACCTAACCCTGGCAGCCATAAACACTTGGGAGATATTGGGTAAGCTTGGAGAGAAGAAAGGAAAGGGAAAATTCCATAAGTGTTCATGAATCCTACAGTTTAAGGCAAGAAGTTTCTTGTAATATCTTTAGTAATGTGTTTCTTGATTTATAAG
This sequence comes from Sambucus nigra, assembly GCA_949130495.1. Taxonomy (NCBI): domain Eukaryota; kingdom Viridiplantae; phylum Streptophyta; class Magnoliopsida; order Dipsacales; family Adoxaceae; genus Sambucus; species Sambucus nigra. The sequence continues at coordinate 123,511,177 of OX422209.1, forward strand.
CATGATTTCTCATATTAATTTGGGGTTTTTGATTATATTGGAGACTAATTCTTACGATGATTTATGATTTGGGTTAAATATTAATTATATGAATATGTCATGCATTGAGTAATTATACCTTCATGATTAAAATATGACATTAATGGAGTCAACGATGTAGATATGAAATGTAATTAATGTTTTAGAATGAAACATCACTATTATGAATTATTCCCATGTTAATTTTAGGTTTAGGGGTGGAACTAGTGATGAAAAAATCCTAAGTTGTTTTAAAGATGATTTATATTAAAAAAAAAATTGAATCAATAGATTTTAATCTTGGATTTGATGTTCTCAGACCCATAATATGGGGTAAAATGTTTAAACACATGTTCCTATACTTATATTGGGTTATGGTATCGAATGTGTACTATTTTAGAGCTTGGTTTGGGTATTAATGGAGCTTTTGGAGGCCTCACCTTCTTCCTTAGGCCATTTTAGTTTATGCTAATAAGTGAATTGATTTGATCTAGTAGCATATCGGTTTGGGTCATGAAATTTTAGATCTTTTCATTACAAATGCGTGGCTGCCAGTTTTGTATTTTTTTTTAATTTTTTTGAATTAGTTATGAATTTTCTATGGAAGGATGTGCGAGACCAAAATCTTTAGTTAGTGATTTTGGAAAGGAATTTTTGGTACGATTATGTTTAGAATTATTATAGAGAGTTGTAAATGTATTCTCTTAGTTAATATAAATTCTTATTTGATGAAATTGAGGTTTATAATTCTTAGAAGTCATTAATGGAGATTAGAAAAAATGAATAAGGAGTTTTGGGGAAGAAACCGGTATTGAAAATTTGCAAATTTGGTCTTAGTGCTCGAAGCGAATCGATTCAGCCCCAAGGGCGAATTGATTCAGTTCCTCGGGCCTGGGTGAGGGTTAGACTGTGAAAATGATTGGGGGATTTTTACAAGTTCATGCGAGTATATAGGAGGTTGTCCAAGTGAAGGAATATATAACTGAAAATGGATTTGAGTTGTTATTCAATATTTGATAAATGTAATAATTAATTAGAGTGTTAATTTTGGAAGGTAAGGATTTGTATTTCGAGAATGATCAAGTCAAAATATGGTATACGTAGTGTGCTATATGTAAGAATTTATTATTTTTCCTAGCATACCCTTATTCGTGGCAGGCCTATCTATTGGGGTTGCGTACGTAATCGGACCGGTAGCACGCACCAGCATAGGTAGGCTAGGCGTAGTGTAGGTCATTATTTTGGCTCCTACATTCAGTGGAACCACTACGTGATGAGATAAGTGGGATGGACGAATCCATTTTCATAGCCAATGGTATAGGGCATGAGATGGTGTACTGCATAGCAACCGCCCCACTTACGTGTGTTTTGTTTACGTTCTTTTGGTGAGGGATGCCTCTGGACTTATCGATAGAGCGGGAGCTGCACACTGAAGGTAGATGCCTTCATGTGGCGAATATATATAAAGGTATATATATTTATATTAATTCATTAAGCAATGAACTCCTATAGTTTAATGATGTAGGAAATTGTTAAAGGACACAATGTTATGTTAAATACATAATGTGATGCGATTGTATTTATGTGAGGTAGTATTGTGTGATTAGTCTTTGGGACTAAGATCATATGTGTATGAATTTACCTCCCGATTATATGTGGACTGGTTGCCCTTGATATTGTTATGTTAGTATAGAGACCAAAATCACATGTTTGGACTTGGGAAGGAAATGCGTATAATATGGCACTTAGATGTAGGACTCCTTTGGACTTGTCGACAGATTAAAGAGATGGATCCTGAGAGTAGATACCTTATATATATATATATATATATATATATATATATATATCCGTTTGCATGTTAATGAACCTATGGCATGTTAGGCACTTTATGTGGTTTACTTGTATGTCCCCTGTGAGTGACATTGTAAGGGTAGGTATTTGGCTTGTATTTTTACATGTGTGGCTAGTTACATTTCTTTGTTGAGGGTATCTAGTTGTGACCTATCCCTTATGGTAATAGGATAATAATACATTTAATTAAAGTATATTTAAATAGGAAGATGCTTATGAGGTTAAGAATACATAATAGAAATATATGTGTGAACCTTGGTGTGAAATCCCATTTAGGTTATTGATAGAGATCTATGGTAGTTGTCTATTACATGATAGTGCTTAATTATCGAGATATAGAGACTTATAGCATAGTTAGGCCTTTGATTGGGAAATGCACATAGTATTGCATTTAGGTGAGAGGTGGGATACTCATTTCATGTGAGAGAGACGATAGGTGGCACACATTATGGATTGACAGCATCATTATTTATTAGTATTGAAAGTTAATTCTTGTAACTTTATGGTGCTGGCACAAATTATAAAATTCCCCCCCCCCCCCCCCCCCAAGTATTATTATTTATAAACAGGTTAACTGACTAGGTGGTCAGACTTGCGATTAGGACGATCTAGTTTGTGTGATAACTCGCCTATTCTAATACCGGGTGACTAATTCTCTACTAAACTAAAACAGTAATCTCAGTATGGTTCATTATCAGTATCATTGTCGCAACAACAATATAATATAAATTATATGAATAAAACCATACAACACAATGAATATATAAAGTTCCCATGTATAAATAAATAAGAGTGAACCAACTAAACCATTAGTCACCAAATAATAACATTCGTAGTATAAAACAGAATAATAAAACTGTGGGCTGAAATAAACTCTCCGACGGGAATTTAAAAGCCAACCCATCTACGGGCAAACGCCCAAAATTAAAACTAAAATGACAGGATAAGCTGGAGCGTCTAAACAAAGATGTAGCATCCACAGCTACTGCAACAGTAATAATGGATCTATCCCTGAGGTTTAGATTGTTGTTGTTGCACATATAAGGTATAAGAAGCAAAAATAAGGAAAAATAATTGCCCGCGGGTCCAAGGAAAAAAAGAAGAAAATATTTTGCAAGTAGATAATTGTTTTAAATTGATTAAAACATTAGTGTATCACTTTTGAGTTTTGAGACAATCCTGACCTCTTAACTATAGTGCGCACCTAACGTATTCATTTAATATCTTCATTAAATTGCTCGATCTAACTAGAACATTTAACTGATATCTAAACCCAATACTGCTAATAATCTCTATTAAATAAATATAACTACCTTCATTAGGTTTATATTCACAAATATTTTGTAGTGATACACTTGTTATAAGTACATATTCACGTAATAAACATAACATAGTTACACCCGTGCTATAAATAGATACATACACTATATGATATACATATATATCACTTGATATATACGTATAACCGTATCTCTAGAGCCTAGACCTCACGTATACATCCCTTGTGTGCTATTCGACTTTAAGCATCACACATCACACTGAGCTATCGGGTCGAAATCTCACCCCCGATCCTAAATGTAAACAAATACAATGAAGCCGGTTATAGACATACATTCAGCGGTCACAATCGTACCACATCGCAACCACCCACTAAACTAATATATATCATCACACATGAATACTGGTTATGCAACTATCCTATGACCCGAAGAATCAAGCTGATACCTGCTAGTCAATGCTAGGGTGGACTGCTCACTACACGCAACCTCCTATGATATCACTCATGAGTAGGTATGTTTAATAAAAATAAGTACCACACACACACACACACACACACACACACACACACACACACACACACACACACACACATATATATATATATATATATATATATATATAAATGTCACTTTAATATGTATATATATAAGTACCGAACTCGTACGCATATCCAACAACGCACAGTTCACCCAATCCCGAAGTTCAACCCAACTTCACGATTAATATTTAAAAGTTACCCACTTGAATCCTTAGTGATAATCACTTGAACACATCTAACGTTGTCCTATCACACATACTGAACCCGATAAAGTCATTCCCAGTAATCCCACAATACCCGAAAGCCTTTACAGTCAATCCCCAATCCCTAACAAGTCAAAACAACACATGAACAAAAACTGGACAGACTAGGAAAATGAACTAGTTCTCTTGGAAGACCCAACCGGTTTGATTGAGTGAATCGATTCGCTCAACCAACAAACAAGTTCGATTTGCTGGGTTGCCGGTCATCTTCTATATCAGGTTTTTCTTATCCAAACCCTTCAGTGGAGATCCCAAACAACCCTAAACCTCAAATAGACTAGTATAACATTATACTAATATCCTAGTAGCATTTAAACATATATATAACCATGAAACTTATATCCAACATCCAGGATTACAAATCGATTATCACTTTAATCTAAAATAAAATTTTCTCCTAATTGATATCCAAAGATTCAGTCTTTTTATTCAAGTTCTACATGTTCATCATTTAAATTTTAGAATTAATTTTGAAATTCAAGCATGATTATTCTCAATTAACAATAAATTTTGAATCCCTAATTCATTATCATTTAAATCTTTACATTAATTAAACAAGTTTCAATCTTTAACATCTTAAATCTCGGGTTTCTACTTATAATCATGAAAAAAATTAACTACTCTTAATTTGCTACATAAATAAAGTAACTACTTGCCTTGGTAGATTAGAATCCGATGTTCTCTAAATGTTTGATGATGGGTTGAGTTGTCTCTCTTATCCTCTCTAAGCTTTCCATTATTTTCTTCCTCTTTCTCTCTTATCTTGAACTCCCTCTGAATCTTCTGTGAAAAATATCAAAGGTGAGTTGCCATCTACATTCCCAAACTCTTAAATACTCACTGAATTACTCAACTTTCATTTTTTTTCTTAACCCTAAGTGCAAAATGATCCTCCTACACTTATACGGGTCATGTTACATCTAAGAAGTCCTTGGTATCCAATCATAACCACGAGTACGTATTTTGGACTATTTTGACCCTTCTTGGATCACCGATGTAGTCGAAAAGGTCATCCGAGTCACTCAACTTCAAATATGATAACATCTTATCAATCAAGCCCGACACATGCGTACCCCGATGTGTTGCCCATAAATTATACTGATTCATCGATGTAACACTATATCGACATATAATAATAATAAACATTTACTTTCACTCAAACGCGACATACATCAATTTACATACCTATTTACTTATCACATGCAAGTAAATAATAATAATAATAAATATTAATCATTTATCTCGCTAATTAATATTTACTAAAATATAATTTAATTTTTCCCATTAAATTGATGATATCTAACACACAAAAATTAATTACTAATAAAAATACGGGGTATTATATTCTTCCTCCCTAATAATAGAATTTTGTCCCTGAAATTCGAATGTACCCGCCACAAAGATTTTTAGATACTTTTCCTGTATGTCATCCTCACGCTCCCACGTCGACTTAGTAACATTGTGGTGTACCTACTGTACACGCACTAATGAGAAGTTCAGTTATATTATTTTATTCAGTTAAACAATTGTAAACAAAAGTTTTAATATAGTGGATTTATTTTTCATAGATTAATATTTCTGTTCATCATCTCTTCTTTAATCCTTATTTGTGTCGGTTTAATTTACTATGGTTTTTAATTTTTCTTGATGCTGAGAATGATATAAATTGTTTAGATATCCTAGGTATTTCATTTTTTGACCAATTGAGTGCAAAAAATCACGGGTTATTACAGTTGGTATCAGAGCCAGGTTCTAGCGTCCTTAGGATATGTGGTGTTTCCATTTCATTTTTTAGTGAGCGTTCGTTTATGTGTCTAGAGCCTATTATAGGATTTTGTACTCTGGTGTCACGATGACGTGTGTGTCAACATCTCCATTATCATTTGATTGTTGGAAAGACTTCTGGAGTATTGGAGACTAGGAAAGATTAGTAGTCAAGTATGGAATGAGTGTTTGAACAAAGGATTCACCACCGCTATGAGGATGATTATGGGAAATTGTAGTGTTTGGGGGTAAAGTCTGCAACATAGAGATTTTTGGATACACAATATTAGTGAATGTATTTCATTTCAAGCCCATTTTTGGATACATTAAGGAATTTGAGTTTTTGAAGAGCTTATTGGAGTTTGGGGTTATGTTTACGATAATTGGGATAGTGATGGAAATTTAGTCTTAGAGAGTGGAGTTGGTGTTATGCTCGGATTTAAGAAAGGTTCATTTATATTTATGATTAGGGTGATGATAATGGTTGAGTGTTTGGACCTAAGAGTAGGGCCATTGGATGGTTATTGAATATGAGTTGGAGACAAGTTAGAAATAAATTGTAGTACACCTGAGTGAGTGGAATTAGAGAGGAGAGTATTGATTTTCTTAAGGGTTCGAGTTGAGGAAACTTAAATAGAGATTCGTATGAGTATGGAGTTGCTTTCATGTTATTGGCATGTATTCTATTGAAGTATTATTTATGAATAAGGTTTAGGGATAACTAAGTTCCAAGGGCTCAAAGAAAAAGCGTGTTTCGATTAAGGGTTATAATTACGATGGTAAGAATAAGAGTACTCATGTTAGAAATAATTAGGGAAAATGAAAGATGATGTTATGAAATAGCGAATTGAGCCGAGAGAAAATGAACCCCTAAGATAAATTGTTATTCCGATTTTGTGATGTTTGATGTGTGGCAACATGTTTGACAGGTGAGCGGGTTTAGATTTTGCGTATGGTAGTGTATGACCAAGGACTATTCAATTGAGATTTGCAGATTTCTATGTAGTGGGAATTACTACCAGCACTAGGATAATAGTCGTAGGTTAGTTGTGATTTGGGAAGTATCACTTTATCAATATTAGGTGCAACAATATGAGGGTTTTAGGTTGGATATTGATGTAGTTGTTAGATTAGGGATTAATGATTTATGATATCCGAATGCTTACATGGAATATATGATAATGGTGGCATACTTAATATGGTAGTTATGGGGGATGGTCAGCCAATGATGGATTCACCTTGGTATGAAAGGATATGAGTGATGAGACACATTTTTATTGTAAAAGTTTTGGATTATTTTGAGAACTTTATGACTAATGATAGTCTTGATTACATGAAGTTGTGTATAGTCATGTACGGTGTTGGAATAGTAATGTTTTCGAGGAAATGGGTGATAGTAAACCCTGATTTTAATTGTTATATGTTCATAGGCTTAGGAGTGATTAATCGCTTTATTATATTTAAGGATGGCCATAGGGATTCCCACCGTATGTTGGGAATCATGATATTTTTAGTGTTAATGGATTGATTAGCTTAAATGGTTTGTTACCACTCTTGGAAGGGGTGAGCATCTTGTTGGAATTATCACAGGTTGAGATTTCTGTGGTTAGTGAATTATTTTGTGTTTGGTCTTGGGCGAATGAAAACGACTGACTTAACTATATAGATGTGTATTGGAAGAGTTCCTTGTTTGGATTTCGCTTGCGAGACATCCCATTCATGAGGCTTAGTACGTGTCGGGAGTTGAGAGACATTTAGGATCTAGGACATTGGTTTAATACTTTAGACATTACTTCTGTGAAGAAATAACGCATCGAGCGGAGAGATATTATATGATTTAAGGTCAACTGGGCCAAGGAGTACAGCATCGAGAGCACGCAAGGATGTTGCACCACTAATTGAATAAGTGGGACAATTTCAAGAAGAATGGAGTCACTATTAGTAGGAGATTCAAGTATACATCTACCTTGTAGTTATGCACGGTATGTTTGTCTAATTTTGGATGTGTAAGTGTCATTCATATGTGATATTTGTGAATCTGTACATATGGTGTAGGGTGTATGGGCGTCCCCGTCGTGGAACGCTATAGTAGGCATATGTGAGCCTTTTTTATCTGGTAGGATAGGGGTACAGACTAATTATGTATATATATATATATATATATAATATTTGTTCAGGTTTTATTTTGATGTTATGCTTTAGCGAATTTCGAGGATGGAATTCAATTATTAGGGGGGATGAATGTAATATCCCATATTTTCACGGACTCTAAATATTATTTATTAAGTGATTAATAAATTAATAAATGGAATTAATTATTACATATGTGGATTAGTAATAATTATTTGGCACAATTAGATGGTAATTGAAAATGTGTACGTGTAGAATAAATAGTGTCATATTATTAACACTGCTAGGTATTTCCATATACTGTGTGTAGTATTATTTAGATCGAACTCTGGGGTGGCACAGATAACCTTTTATGTATTTTATCGATTTAAATTGGTCCCGGGTGGGGGAGTAGTAGGTCTACACATAGGAGAAACTTTGGGCTATTCTGAGTAGCATCCTGGGCTCTTTTAAGGGCCCGAAATTAGGCCTTATGGGGAGATACAAGATTATGATTTTAAAAAGGGGTTAAAACACCTCATTTAGGTACTTTCCATCCACCAAACCTAACACTGGCAGACATAAATACATTAGAGAAATTAAGCAAGCTTAGAGAGGAGAAAAGAAAGGGGAAATTATAGAAGAGTTCTTCAATCCTCCATTTTAAGGCACGAATTTTCTTGTAATATCTTTAATAATATATTTCTTGATTTATAAGCATGCTTTCTCGTATTATTTTGGGGTATTTGATTATATTAGAGATTAATTCTTATGATGATTTATGATTTAGGTTAATTAGGAATGATATGAATCTCTCTTGCATTGAGTAATTGCATATTTATGATTATAACATGAAATTAATGGATAAAATGATGTAAATGTGAAATATAATTGATGTTTTAGAATGAAACGTCACTATTATGAATTATCCCCATGCTAATTTGAGGTTTAGGTCTAGAATTGATGATGAACATCCCTTAAATTGTTTTAAAGATGAGTTATGTTGCAAAGTTAGAATTTTAAGTTTTGATCTTTGATTTGATGTTCTTGGACCCATAATATGGTGTAAAAAGGTTTAAGCACATGTTTCTATACTTATATTTTGTTAGGTTATCGATTGGGTACTGTTTTAAAGCTTTGTTTTTGCATTAATGGAGGTTTTGAAGGCCTCACCTTCATCCTTAAGTCTTTTTGGTTTTTGCTCAGGACTGAATCGATTCGTTCTAGTAGCGAATCGGTTCGGGTTATAAAATTTAGATCTTTCCGTTACAAACGCATGGCCACCACTTTCATATATTTTTTATTTTTTTTAATCAGTTTTGAATTTTCTATGAAAGGGTGTGCAACACCAAAATCTTTAATTGGTGAGATTCTAATGGACTTTATTTTAGGCACAATTATGTGTAGAATGGTTATAAAGCCTTGTGGATGTATTATTTTATTTAATATGAATTCATAATTAGCGAAATTGAGGTTTACAAAGCTTAGACGTCGTTAATGGTGATTAGAAAAATGATTATGGAATTTTGGGGAAGAAACCTGTATTGAAAATTTACAAATCTGGGTTTACTGCCCGAAGCGAATAGATTCAGCCTCCAGGGAGAATTGATTTGGCCCGAGGAAAATTGAATCGGCTCTAAGGGCGAATCAATTCAGCTCCTAGGGCATGGGTCAGGGTTAGACAATTGAAATGTTCGGGGGATTTTTACAAGTTCATGCAAATATATGGGAGGTTGTCCAAGTGAAGGGATATTTAACAAAAAAATGGATTTGTCTTATTACCCAATAATTGGTGAATTTAATAATTAACTAGACTGTTAATTTTTAAAACAAGGATTTATATTTCGAGAATGATGAAATCAAGTTACGATATTTATGAGGATAATTACCTATATATATATATTGTGTGATATATGCATGTATTTGTTATTTATGTGAACATACTCCTGTTCGTGGAAGGCCTATATCGGTTGGGGTTGCGTACTTTGTTGAACCGATATCATGCGCCGACACATGTGGGCAAGGCATAGTGTAGGTCATTATTTTAGGTCCTACGTTTAGGGCACCACTTCTTGATGAGAGAAGTAGGATGGCCGGATCCATTCTATAGCCAGTGGTATGGGCCATGTAATGGTGTAATGCGTAGTGATCGCCCCATTTATGTGTATTTTGTTTAAGTTCATTTGGTGAGTACTCCTCCAGACTTACCAATAAAGCAGGAACTACACACCGAAGGTAGACGACTTCACGTGGAGGATATATATAAAAGGTATATATATTTATATGAATTGGTTAAGCAATGAACTCATATAGTCTAATGGTGTAGGCAACTATTAATGGACACAATGCTATATAAAATACATAATATGATGCGATTGTATTTCTGTGAGGTAGTATTATGGAGTTAGTCTCTGGGACTGAGATCATATGTGTATGTATTTACCTCCCGATTATAAGTGGACAGGTTGCCTAGGATATTGTTTGTTAGCGTAGTAACCAAAATCACATGTTTGGGCTTGGGTAGGAAATGTGCATAGTATTACACTTTGATGTGGGATTCCCTCAGACTTGTCGATAGAGGCACGAGATGGACACTGAGGGTAGATGCCTTCATGTAATATATATATATATATATATATATATATATATATATACACACACACACACACACACACACACACACACATTGCATGAATGTATTTAGTCTAAGGATATACTTTAATAATGACCCTATGGCATGTTAGGTACTTTATGTGGTTTACTTGTATGTCCCTTGTGAGTGACACTGGGGGGTAGGTATTTGGATTTTTTTTACATGTGTGGCTAATTATATTCCTTTGTCAAAGGTATGTAGTTGCGACCTATTGCTTATGGTAATTGGATAATAAATTATCTAATTAGAAGATTTTTAAATAGGTTGAACATTATGTTCATTAGGCTAAGAATAAGTAATAGAAATATATGTGTGGACAAGGGGCAAAATCCTATTTAGGTTATTGATAGAGCTCCATATTAGTTTTCTGTTAGGTGATAGTGCTTAATTATCTATATATAGAGAATCTTATCATAGTTAGGCCTTGGAGTGGGACATGCACATAATATTGCACTTAGGTGAGAGATGAGATACTCATTTATATGAGCGACGATAGGTGGCATGTATTATGAATTGACGTCATCATTATTTATTGGTATTGAAAGTTAATTCCTGCAACTTTAGGGTGCTGGCCCAAATTGTAAAATGTTACCCCTCTCTAACCAGGTATTATTATTTATAAGCAGGTTAATAGGACTAGGTGGTCAGACTTGCAGTTGTGATGATCCAACTTGATATTTGAAGAGTTGGAGTCACTTGTTCATTATAGTTATTAGCATATTCGGAGTTACATGAAAGGGTCACCCTTATACTCTACTTGTAGTTTAGATGGAATTTTATAGCTAGAGGAAATTCAGTTGTATTGTTTTTAATTTGCTGTACAATTGTAATCAAAAGTTTTATATAGTGGATTCAGTTTTCACATTTTAGAATTTCTATTTATCATCTCTTATTGAATCCTTATTTGTGTTGGTTTTAATTTACTATGGTTTTTAGTTTACATTGATGCTGAGAATGATATAAATTGTTTAGACATTCCCAGTATTTTAATGTGTGGCCTGATCAACCGGGCGTGGAAAATCATGGTTATTATAGTAAAGGTAACCAAGAGTAAGCATAAATGTCTACACTAGTATGTGTGAGGATATTATAAATGTCAAAAGGCATAAGTGACTTAAAATTCACAAAGCATTTTTAAACTTAAAAGAAAGGAAACCTTACTCAAGAACTAATAAATTTTAAAAATATTTATTCTAGTCGAAAGTAGAGTAGGAAGAAATATTCAAAGTTTTTCTAAGAATGGAACACTTGTCTTGAGTAACACACAAGAATGAAAATATTTTTGCACTAAAAAATTTGATTTGTATAAAAAATCTTGTTATTAGTCGAAATTATGTATTATAAGTAAGCTATATAGCCCAATGTGGTATGGTACTTGTTTTTATTAAACATACCTACTCAGGAGTGATATCATAGGAGGTTGCACGTAGTGAGCAGTCCACCCTAGCATTGACCAGCAGGTATCAGATTGATTCTTCGGGTCATAGGATAGTTGCATGACCACTATTCATGTGTGATGATGTATATTTGTTTAGAGGGTGGGTACGATGTGGTACAATTGCGACCGCTGAACGTATGTATATGATCAACTTCATTCTATGTGTTTACAATTGGGATCGGGGGTGAGATTTTGACCCGATAGCTCAGTGTGATGCGTGATGCTTAAAGTCGAATAGCACACGAGGGATGTATCCGTGAGGTCTAGGATCTAGAGATATGGTTATACGTATATAGCGAGTGATATATATGTATATCATATAGTGTATGTATCTATTTATAGCATGGGCGTAGCTATGTTATGTTTATTACGTGAATATGTACTTATAACAAGTGTATCATTACAAAATATTTGTGAATAGAAACCTAATGAAGGTAGTTATATTTATCTAATAAAGATTATTAACAGGATTGGGTTTGGATATTAGTTACATGTTCTAGTTAGAATAGGCAATTTAATGAAGATATTAAATGAATACATTAGGTGCGCACTATAGTTAAGAGGTCAGGATTGTCTCAAATCTCAAAAGTAATACACTAATGTTTTAATTGATTTAAAACAATTATCTACTTGGAAAATATTTTCTACTTTTTTGCCTTGGACCCGCGGGCAATTATTTTTCCTTGTTTTTGCTTCTTATACCTTACATGTGCAACAACAACAACCGAAACCTCAGGGATAGATCCATTATTACTGTTGCAGTAGCTGTGGATGCTACATCTTTGTTTAGACGCTCCAGCTTATCCTATCATTTTAGTTTCAGTTTTGGGCGTTTTCCCGTATATGGGTTGGCTTTTAAATTCCAGTCGGAGAGTTTATTTCAGCACACAGTTTTATTATTCGGTTTTATACTACGAATGTTATTATTTGGTGACTTATGGTTTAGTTGGTTCACTCTTGTTTATTTATACATGGGAACTTTATATATTCATGGTGTTGTATGGTTTTATTCATATAATATATATTATATTGTTGTTGCGACAATTATACTGATAATAAACCATAATGAGATTATTGTTTTATTTTAGTAGAAAATTAGAAACCCTGTATTAGAATAGGCGAGTTATCACACAAACTAGATCGTCCCAATCGCAAGTCTAACCACCTAGTCAGTTAACTTGTTTATAAATAATAATACTTGGGGGGGAGGGGGAGGAGGAGGGGAATTTTATAATTTGTGCCAGCACCATAAAGTTACAAGAATTAACCTTCAATACCAATAAATAATGATGCGGTCAATCCATAATGTGTGTCACCTATCGTCTCTCTCACATGAATGAGTATCCCACCTCTCACCTAAGTGCAATACTATGTGAATTTCCCAATCCAAGGCCTAACTATGCTATAAGTCTCCATGTCTCGATAATTAAGCACTATCATGTAATAGACAACTACCATAGATCTCTATCAATAACCTAAATGGAATTTCACCCCAAGGTTCACACATATATTTCTATTATGTATTCTTAATCTCATAAGCATAATTCTCTTCCTATTTAAATATAGTTTCATTAAACGTATTATTATCCAAATACCATAAGGTACCTCAACAAAGAAATGTAACTAGACACACATGTAAAAATACAAGCCAAATACCTACCCTCGCAATGTCACTCACAAGGGACATACAAGTAAACCACATAAAGTACCTAACATGACATAGGTTCATTATTAAAGTCTATCCTAATAAAAGTTAAGTGACTTAAAATTCACAAAGAATTTTTAAACTTAAAAGAAAGAAAACCTTACTCAAGAACTAATAAAATCTATAAGAATATTTATTCAAGTCGAAAGTAGAGTAGGAAGAAATATTCAAAGTTTTTCTAAGAATGGAACACTTGTTTTGAGTAACACACAAGAATGAAAATATTTTTGCACTAAAAAATTTGATTTGTATGAAAAAATCTTGTTATTAGTCGAAATTGTGTATTATAAGCAAGCTATATAGCCTAATGGGGAACATTATAGTGTCTTGAGATTCTGTGATATACACTCAAGTGGTCATAGACGAAACCATAGTTGGAAAATCTTGGAATTTGACATGTCACAACTTCCATCCATGTCATCCAAAAGATGTCAATTCCAACCATGTCGTTGGATGTTCGTTGCACCGAACCCAAGCTTTGTTGGATAGAGTTGTTTCCGACCGTTATACTAAATCTATCCATAATTGTTTTAACTAGACTTCATTGTCTTTCATGACTAGCAACCATTTCTTTCCAAGAAAATATTTAAGCATGGGAGTAAATTTATGTTCATTAGCCCAGTTTGACTATATACATAAAGTGGCGTAATCAATGGCATGTATGATCCAACTATGTTTATGTTAAACTGTGAATCTTTCTAGTGGCCTTGCTAAATATTCTCAAAGAGTTTTTTTCTCAAGGAATTCTATACAATCATAGTTATGGAGGCACAATGAGTATAATATTATCTTACAATACCTCATTTGTCGAATTTCGAGACAAAACGCCCAAAAATTAAATTCCAATTAAACTAATCTAATTTAGCACCTATAGCATGATTCGTCCAATCAAAGACATAAAGAAAATGATAATATATCTACACATAATAAATTTACAAGACTATATAAAAAAAGTTCTTCAAATAGATCTTGTATTTGTTTTCCTTTCCAACACTAACAAATACATTAAATACCAATGTGTTATATAAATACAATGAAAACATATGAATAATAAGATGAACTACATATATGGATATATATCAAGAATTCGTCGAACTAATCACACACACACACACAAACACACACATTTTTATAATTTCTCTGTCACCAAATATGATATAGCATTGAAACGCTATCTCCCACTAAGGATATTGGATAAAAAAAACTACGCAATAGGTTCAAAATACACTAAATTTTACACTTCTCCTATATACAAACGTCTACCCTTTTTTTTATCACGGATGAGACAAAGGAAAAAAATGGTAAACATATAAGAATACAAGTATAAAGAACTAGAGAGACAACATGCTAATCAAAAATTGAAATGACATATGATAATATAGGAAGTGAGACATGGTGTGTAACTAAGGTAAAGATCATATGATATAAGGAACCATGAGTTATCACACCATATACTACACTAAGAATTAAAAATTATAACAAATATAAATGATGTATAGATAAAACCATGTGATAAAAATGGGATATGCACATAAAAATGTAGATTTTAGAATTACATCATTAATGAGAAAATACAAATACAAATCTTAAACCTTAAAAACAAAATCCCAAAATACAAACAAATATTCTCAAACATGTTCTTTCTTCCTCTTCCTCTTCTCACGATGATCACAAACACGTGACTCGATGTCCTATAAGGCATTGCAAACTTAAAGGATTCCATGATTCTATTAGTGTAAAGGTCAACAAGAGAATGTGAACCATTCATAAATAATTACGTATACTCACCCATAGAGTTAAAAACAAAATTGGCTAAAGTTGTTACAAAGAGGAAAAATTCAATTGTGTAGGGTCATCCAACTAAAAAAAAGAAAGTGTGCATGTTCCAGGTTCATTTGATGAGTCGTAAGCTCATGGATCATGAGGTGGAATGATAGGTGAAGGAAAATGATGGTTATTGAAATCGGGTTTGACCTCGCCCTTGCGAAATAATTATCCTAGGGGGTACAAGGAGGTATGTTTATATTAATAATAAATACAACACAAGATATACAATAGTTCAATACATTTAGTAAGGCACCCACATCCATTGTGAAGGATCTCTCTCTTCTGTAATTTGTCTAACGATGAATAATACAAATTTATCCATCAATAGACTTTGGTTAAGGCGGCACAAAGGAGTATGAGTTTTTGTAATTAGCATAGAGTTATTAGGAAGTAACTAATTGGTTCCTCAAAGTATACTTACTCCTTTAGCAGTGACGGATCCAGGAATTTGAGTCAAGTGGGGAAAAAAAGTTTGACGAAGCCCGGGGGCGGGAGCCCCCAAGACAAATTTTTTTGGGTTGTTTTTAATTTTTTTTTTGCAATTTTTAACCTTAAAAATGTTTGTGGTAGTAACTAACTAAATTTGCAGTTTTTACTTTTTTCGTGGATTTTTTTTAGAATATTCGAACATTATATTTCACTGTGACTTGATTTCCTATATTTACAACACATTTCAACACAAATTTTAATAAATTTCAAACTATTTTAAACACAAATTTCAACAAACTAATAACATATATAAAATTTAATCCAAAAGACTAATAGCATTCATTATAAAAATATGCACATATAAAATAAACACATTTAAAAAATAGACCTCTATTTTTATTGATTGAAGTGAGATGAGGAAGGGAAGGGAGACTTAGAAGGGAGCAGAGAGCTCTGCTAGACTACTACTCGTGTTGTTGCGGCAGCAGCAATGGCGGTGAGGTGGTGGCTGCTGAGGCAGCGACGGAGAGGGGAAGTTAGAGGGGTGAACGACTGAGGAAGTTTGAGAGAAGAGAGGAGAGGGAATAGGTTAAATATTGTGAGATAAAATAGAAGTGAACGTATGTATAAACGTGTTTTTTTTAATTTATTACACATTTACACCCTCGCCTTTGTAAATAATAAGAAATAACCTCCAAGTTTGAATTTTTACCAAAAAACCCTTATTTTTTTATTTTTTAAAATTGAACTGGGGCGGTCGCCCCACCTCGGCCTGGGGTGGATCCTCCCTAGTCCCTAAGGAAACAATACTAAAAATAGACTTACACATCAAAGTTTTATGTCTGAAAAAAATATAGGATTTTGGAAGTGGTCCAAAATCTATTACAAATGCTAAATATAGCATTTAATACTAGTTCTACTAAATAATTACTTGAATTAGATACCTTGTAACCTTACTAAATAAATTCTTATATGGTGATTTGCATAAGCATCTGGGAAGTGAAAATTGAAGCATGGGCAACCATGGTTGAGGTTCACTGCTATAGTAAGACGGTGGAATGTTAATGGAATATTTTGTAGGTAATTGGCGATGGTTATAAAGTGAATTAAATGGCATAATACACTATGACAAACTTTAAGTTGAGAGTGGAGATTGGTATAATATTGTATGTACTAATTTTTTAAGGCTTTGCCTAGCCTTTATGAACCTTCTTGAGCTTGAGATGGTATCAATCATGTATAAGTGGGACCCAATCCAACTGAGGTTTATTAAAGATTACTGAGGTTTATTTTACCATGACGAAGATTTATTGGGTCTTGGTAATTATCGAGATGAGGTGTAGAATGTTCATTTCTGGGAAAAGGATGTTTTGGGCAACCTTTGGATAGAATCCATATAGGATTGTTGAGCTCCTTGCCTTGAAACACGAATTATTATTAGGTTATTATACTAGGACATATATTATCTTTCCTTATTTTTATTGTATTTTATTCTAGTTTATGTCAATATGAGATCCTAGGCCCTCTTTTCGAAGGTACTTTTCTATTCGCTCAACTGTGTTGAAGTTATTAATGATCGCTTTCCACTTATTTGTTCGATTAATTATTTAGTTCGTTCGATTTGGTTCTGTTTACATATTGTTTGATTGTTTATTATTGGAATGGATGGTGAAAGAGATGATTCGCTGGAATCAATTGGGGTCAGATTAGATGCAAAAAATTATACGTATTGGAGTTATGCTCTTAAGAAATTTTGTAAAAGGGAAGAAGATTTGGGGTTACATTAATGGTGATTTAAGTAAGCCTAACGATCAGACGAACATTGAAAAATATGTAGAGTTATTGAATGTTTGGGAAGCAAATAATTCAAAAATCATCATTTGGATCAACATTTTCGTTGCACCTTCTATAGGTATGCACTTAGCTAAGTATGATTATGCAAAGGATTTATGGGATCATTTGGGAATATTGCATACACAATCTAATTTCACAAAAAGTACTAGTTGGAGTGGGATATATGGACTCTTGAGAAAAAAAAATGAGTATCCTTGAGTTTTATTATGATATGACGGATCTTTGGGATCAGTTGGCTCTCACAGAGTCAGCTGAATTGCGGGCCTTTGCACCATATATTGCCAACAGGGAGGAAAAATGTCTAGTTTAGTTTCTGAAGGCATTACGTGATGATTTTAAGGTTCTTCGTGGGTCGATTCTTCATTGTATCCCATTTCCAACTGTTGATTCTGTTGTTCACGAGTGGTTAGCCGAGGATATTCATCTCAAGACTCAGTCAGGAAAAGTAATTTCTTTTAACCCTAATCCATCTGTCTTCGCAGCCTCTTTTCGGCTAATTTCTAGTAATAAGAACAAGCCTTATTCAAGAGTTGTCAGTGCTGAATGTAGCTACTGTAAGGATAAGGGTCATTGGAAGTGTCAATGCCCTAAATTATGAGCACTACAACAACAATAACAATCAAGTAGTCGACCACCTCAGCAAGAGTTTTCTACTTGGAAATCCAACAACTAATCTCAGCAGCGTTCGTATATGCCTTCATAACCTAATATTGCAACAGTTGTACCACCATTCGAATCATTTGCATCAGGTTCCTCATCAGCAACTCTATCTATATTTTCTCTTACTGAGTAGTTTCAAAAGATTCTTACCACACAGCCACATGCTATGTCCATCTCTTCACCAGGTAAGTCCTCAGGTATTTGGATTCTAAACTTCGACGCTTCTAATCACATGTCACCAAATTTGTCGACTTTTGGTTCTTTTTGTCCCACTTCTTTGTTGCTCGTTATGAATGTTGATGGTACTCCCATGCCCTCAATGGGTGTTGGGACTATTGACTCGCCCAACTTATCTCTCTCTAATGTTTACAACATTCCTAAGCTTACAATGAATCTTATTTCTATTGGTCATCTATTTGATGTTGGTTACTCAGTTTCCTTTTCTTCTACCTTTTGTCATGTGCAAGATCCACAGTCTCAAAAGTTTATTGGGATAGGCTGTAGGCAGGGGGATTGTACATCGTGGAGAAACTCACAGTACCAATGGTTGCAGTTGTAATACCCCGTGATTTTTGGGCTGATAATTTAATTATTTTTGGGGGAAATAATATTTATTTAAATTGGAGAATTTTAAATTTGGTAATTGAGGTTAAAATTTGAGGATGTCAGAAAGTATTTCGAATGATGATTCTGAGTGTGCGGTTGATCCCGGATGGGTCGAGAAAGTCGAAATGACTGTACTTTGGTCTTATTTGGGTTCCAGAATATTTTTAAGTCCGTTTGGCTCGAATTGGAGTAATTGAGTCATTTAAAGTGTGTATTATCATTTAAAATTGGGTAATTGGGTTATGAGGCTTAAGTAGGGGTCGTGAAAAGCCAACCTCATTAGAGAGAGAGAGAGAGAGAGAGAGAGAGAGGGAGAGAAGAGGAAAGGAAAGGAAGAAGATAAAGAGAAGAAAAGCTTGGGGATTTCGGTTATTACACGATTTCGAGGAAGATTCAACCTCTACAACTTCGAGGCAAGTGATTAAACTTGCTAAATAATTCTTGTGAATCATTTATTTCATGATTTGTGGATAAATTTATGGATATTGGGTTATAAATGTTAAAACCTAGATTTTGGAATAAAACTTACATTTGATGTGTATATGATGGATTTAAGGTTATAAATTAGTGGGGTTAAGTTATTTGATGAGTTTTTATGTTAGCAATATGATTGGGTTGAAGATTGGGGGTCAGAAGTTTGTATTTTTGGGTTTTTGGAAAGTTGGAGTTCATCCAAAATGGGATTTGGCCGAGGTATCTGCTATGGTCGATCGACCGCGGACAGGGGCCCGGTCGATTGTGCCTCAATGGAAAAGATTATTGCCTTCTTTTTAAGGCAAAATTGGAAATCGCAGTTGATCGGGGGTCAGGGGCCGATCGACCGATCCTCTGGTTTTTGTCCAAGTTTGGGATTTTGTTTTCACCACTAGTCCTTTGCGTTTGAAACTTAGTAACCTTAATACATGTTATGAGAAGTATGTTTTTGGAGATTTTGGGGAGTTTTACCTAAGATTAAATGTTGGGGTCGTATTGGGTTATTATGAGAGAGTACGGGTTTGAGTTATCGTATCGATTTAGTAGGGAATTCTCTGAGAATCGAGATTCCTATTTGAGGATAAATCTGGTTGATTGGTGTGCATTCAGATATAGAGGGTATCCTTAATGTTTGTTGAATTGGGAGACTTTTCATACTCATAAGTGTGAGGGATGAGTAAGTTTCAAGTGAGGGGTCGGCGTACAATAATAGGAAGGCATTCGAGTTAGCAAAGGTTAGTATATCGAGAGTTATATACTTAAATATGAATTTACTTCTTTCAGACATACAGACGTAAGAGAGTATGTATACCTATATGTCGTGTTGTAGATACCTTGCGTGATGGTTTGCACTTATATGATGTGATTGTATATATATCTAGTGTGAATGATATATGTATACTTAATGTGTGAGCATACCCTCCATCCCTATCATGGGAAGTTACGCTTTGTGGGTGAGGCCCCTGGCTTGAGGAGCAGGGTGTGTATAGTCCCTAGGTCATAGTCGTCCTTTATTTATGGTGTGATTTTATTTGGGGTGAGAAGTCTTGGGTATGATTCGTTCTCACTTCTGGTTTGGAACTATGACTGCTTCCTATACATTGTGATTTGTTTTATTTACCATGTTGGTGTGATAATAATCCGATATATGGTAATCCGGGATAAAGTGAGTAATTCCTGGAAGATGATTGCATCGTGAAGTATTTTATATCCATAAGTGATGGATTTTGGATATTTATATGTACGCTAAGCGTGTTACGTGTACTTAATTGTTGGGATTTAGTGATTGTGTCTTGTAACTAGAGTAATGTTATAGACCCACAATGGTTCACAGCATTATCTTATTTATGTAATTAGAGATTATTGCTCACCATATGTATTTGTAGTTATGTGTGGGGTACTGAGAGCATAATGGGGCTCAACAATCAACATTGTCAAGGAGTAGTGTATCGGGGGGTTCCTTATTTGGATTTCTCTTGCGAGATGTCCCACGCAAGAAACACAGTGCAATGTTGGGAGTGGGGATAAGTGTACCTTAGTACTCAGATGTATATGTTATAGTGAAACAAGGTTTTATGAGAAAAATTTGGAGAAATATTTTATATGTGTAGTTGATGTTATATGCATCATGCATTGAGGGCATAATGAATCTCTACAATCAACAGTGCCAAGGAGTAGTGTATCGTGGGGGTTCCTTGTTTGGATTTCGCATTGCGAGACGTCCCACGTACGAAACGCAGTGCAATGTTGAGAGTTGGGAGAAGTTTATCCCTTAGCATTTAGATGCTAATAACTCGTGTAAGTTAATAACTAGAATCCGATAAATTCTTGTAAGGGTTATGTATATGTATATGTATATTTATATGTTAAAATAAGTTTAGATGTACGGTTGGGTTATGGTAGAATCGGAGGTTTATGGTTATGTTTTAGATGATGGGTTACGCAAGTGTGGATTTGAGCGTAGGTTAGATTTTTTTGGCCCCTAGAGAGTGTTGTGCAGTTAATTAAGGGCCATGCGCATACGTTTAGGTGCGCTCTCTAGTTCAGAGGTAAGTTGGATTTCCAGGAGAGTGCGACTCCACTTAAATCATGTTATAGTGCATTTATAATTATTATGCATTTTAATGCACTTGCTAAAATGTTTTCACACCTCGGGCTCTGAACCGTTTATATTTTCTCTTGCTATATATATTATATTATTTTGGTGTTCTTCCGCAAGGACGCCAATGATATTTTCTATCCAGGGTATTCGTGGAGCTGTAGCAGTTGCGGACTGTTGTGGGATTTTGATATTGTCGTTTCCTATCTTTTGTATATCTATATTAGGATCCAATTTGTACATCGGTTTTCCACCCAAAGGTTGTAGTTGTGGCATTTTGTTTATATTTTTTTTCACAGTTGTTGTATTGTCTGTGATCCGACAGCATATTCAGGTATTTCCTTTTGTGTATTTTTGGTGTACTATAGAACTATTCTCTTTTATCTTAGCATGTGTTTTTTCTTTATCATGTTCAGTAGTTACTATGTTGTTGGTTTATTATTACATTATATGTTTTAAAAAAATTGGCACCCGCTTTTTATGGTATTGGGTAGTTAGCTATGTTTATTTTGGTATCGTCAGTAGATGCTGACAATGATCCACTTGAGATTCTTGATTAATTATAGTATAGGGCTGAACATCCATTATTATTTTAAGTGGGGTGTCACAGGTAGTATCAGAGCATCATGTTCTAGTGTCTTTAGGATCTGTGTGGGTTTTTTGCGTTCTTCCGTAAGCATTCTTTATGTAGATCCCTATTATTAGGATTATTTTGTTCTTTACATCTATATTTTCTTCTGTGATATGAAATCATTTGAACGGCGCTCTGATACAATTGTTCTTGTTTCAGATGCCATCGAAGAGAGGTCGTCCAGGCAGGGAAATTAAAGGGGCTGAGAATATGGAACACCTAATGCCTCAAGGGACAATGACCACAGCCGAAGTTGGATTGACCTCAATTTTTCGGGAAACAAGTGCAACCTTGAGTTGTAAAGAAGTACTTTTTGTCCCGAATGAAACTCTTTCCATCGAATGATTCTGTCATGAACTTGTTTCATTCGTTCCTTGGATATTTTAGCACTTTCATACGCATCATTGCGTATTTCTTCCAACTCATTCAACTGAAGCTTACGCGTTTCACCGGCTTTATCCATGTTGAAGTCCACCCTTTTGATAGCCCAATAAGCTTTGTGTTCAATTTCTACCGGAAGATGACAAGGCTTGCCATACACAAATCGAAATGGGGACATCCCAAGGGGATTCTTGTATGCGGTTCTATATGCCCAGAGCGCATCATTCAATCTGAGAGGACAGTCTTTCCTATTAGGTTCAACTATCTTTTCCAAGATATTTTTGATTTCCCGATTGGCGAGCTCGGCTTGGCCATTCGATTGAGGGTGATAGGTTGTTCCAACTTTATGGACAACTCCATACTTTCGCATTAGCTTTTCCATAGGCCTATTGCAAAAATGGGTTCCATTATCACTGATTATGGCCTTAGGCATTCCAAAACGAGAAAGTATGTTTTCTTGAATGAATTTTATCACCACCTTATTGTCATTCGTCCTTGTAGTTATGGCCTCTACCCATTTTGAGACGTATTCTACGGTGACGAGGATGTATAGAAAACCAAAAGAAGGTGGAAAGGGCCCCATGAAGTCAATACCCCAACAATCAAACAAGTCCAATACTAGAATTGGGGTCAATGGAATCATGTCACGGCGAGTAATAGCTCCCATTCTTTGGCATCTATCGCATGATTTATAAAAAGTATTCACATTCCGGAAGATTGTGGACCAGTAGAGACCGCTTTGAAGGATTTTTGCAGCAGTTTAATTTTTGGAAAAATGACCTCCACATGCTGCCGAATGACATAATTGAATTACCCCTTGGATTTTTTCATCAGGTACACATCCTCGGATGATTTGATCAGCACAATACTTAAACAAATATGGATCATCGTAAAAGAACATGCGTGACCATGTAATGAACTTCCTTCTCTCTTGCGGATTCCAATTAGAGGGAACAACTCCAGTGACAAGATAATTGACTATATCCGCAAACCAGGGGAGAGAAGAAGTAGCAAACAGATTTTCATTCGGAAAATACTCGTCTATGGGAATGGGATCATTATGTACGTCGAACGATAGTCGTGACAAATGGTAGTCAATACAAACACGCCATCCCGTGGTGGTGCGTTGAGGTATTAATTCTCCCTTAGCGTTTTCAACCACGGTCATACCCGACTTTTTTGGAACGACTTGAATTGGGCTCACCCATTTACTATCAGAAATGGGATAGATAATCCCAGCATCTAGCAATTTGATGATTTCCGCTCTTACTACATCTTTCATGGTTGGGTTTAATCGCCTTTGCATCTCACGCGAGGGCTTCACCTCTTCCTCAAGATGGATTTTATGGGTACAAATCAATGGACTTATACCTTTCAAATCTGCTATAGTCCAACCAAATGAAATTCTATGCTTCCGTAACACATCTAGCAACATGCCCTCTTGCTCTTTTTCTAAACGGGAAGAAACAACAACAGGAAATGTATCATTCTCTCCCATAAAAGCATATTTGACATGTGAGGGTAGTTTCTTCAACTCAAGACTAGGAAATCTATCTTCAGAGGGAATCATGATTGTCTCACTTGGAGGCAATTCTTCAAACATAGAAATCCAGTCAACATCTCTTAAACTCTCAAAACTTTCTTCTTCTTGTAATCAAGTTTCCAACTCTTCCACCTCACGCTCAAACTCAGTATAAGGACTCTTTTTCTCACCACTTTGCACTAAACACACTTCCACTGCATCTCCTCCTATGATCTTCTCGATGTGCTCATCCACCACTTCTTCAATAACATCAACCTCAAGAATGTCATCCTCCTCACCCATTTGGTTAGCGACATTGAAAATATTGGTCTCAAGAGTCATGTTTCCAAAAGTGAGTTGCATTTGGCCATTCCGTGTATTGATCAAAGCATTAGCAGTAGCTAAAAATGGACGGCCCAATATTATCGGAACATGATTTCTCACATGAGGAGCAGGCTGAGTGTCCCAAATGACAAAATCAACAGGAAAGTACAACGTGTCCACTTGAACTATCACGTCCTCTACAACCCCACGAGGCACTTTCACTGTTCGATCAGCTAACTATAGAGTGATTCGGGTAGGTTTTAAATCACCTAAATCAAGCTGCTTATAGATGGAGTATGGAAGGATGTTTACACTCGCACCTAAGTCAACCAATGCTTGTTCCACTCTTTTTTCTCCTATGACGCACGAAATTGTAGGCGCACCAAGATCCATGAATTTTGGTGGAAGATCATTGAGAAGGACCGAGCTCACATTTTGTGCCAAGAAAACATTCTTCTTTACCTTGAGCCGTCATTTGAAAGTCAAAAGATCTTTGATGACCTTAGAATATGCTGGAATTTGTTGAATAGCATCGAGAAACGACAAGTTCAATTTTACTTGCTTCAAAGCATCCAACACTTCTGTACGCAAAGCCCCTTTTTTGGGTGGTACTAAGCATTGAGGAAATGGAGCAACAGTGGGAAGTTTGACTTCAAATTCAGTTTCAACTCCCTCATCTTTATATTCCGTATCCAACGGAGTCTCCCCAGACTCGGAAGTTTTAGATTCCTTAGGAATTCCAGGTTCAACTCCCTCATCTTTCTCCTTTGGAAGTTTTGGTGCTAGATCAATTACGCGGCCACTACGAATAGTAATAACAGCTTGACATTGTTCTGGCAAATCCGGTGATGTGGAGTTAACCGTGGGTTATCCTTAAAGAGGAGGTCTCTGGCCTTGGGCTGGGAATTTACCCTTCTCCTGAGTATTCACAGCTGATTGCAACCTAGAAATGCTAGTATGAATTTCAGTGAACATTCGATCATATTTAGCATTGCTCTCCTTTTGAGATTGGATGAATTGATTCAGATTATCTTCAAGAGATGGCCTAGGTGGAGGGACATACGGACCAGGAGGAGGTGGTACCTGCATAGGAGGATCCATCGGGGGTGCCACCTGCTGAAATTGAGGAGGTGGTAGTAGAGTCACATGTGGGTTAGGAGCCATCCCCCCTTGTGGTTGTCCATAGTTGAAACCAAGGTGATTCCTCCACGATTGATTGTATGCATTCCCTTGCTGTGCATTATAATTTCCGTGAAACCCCCCTATTGCCTCAACTTGTTCAGTGTACATTGCCTTGTATGCAGGGATGGTAGGGCATCCTTTGGTAGAATGACCCGCAGCACAAATGGCACACATTTTCTCCTTCCCAGCTTGCACGGGTCCAGCTACTTCTCTCAATCGCACTTCAAGCATGTCTATGAAATTCTTCTCCAATTGGTCAAATTTTCGATCTAACAAAGTGTCCTTGTCCAAGTGATAGATACCGAACGCAATAGGAAAATTAGGCACCTGTCGATTTCTATTTTGACTATTGGGATCAGAAATATCCTATGCTTGTGTAGCTTCTGCTACATATTTCAGATGAGCCTCACCATCGCTTGAATCTAATTCCCAAAAAGGTCTTTCACACATGGTCTGAACCAGTTGTTTAGATGCTAACGTAAGGCCTTGAAGGAAAAATGAAATCAGATGATACTTTTCAAATCCATAATGTGGGCAAGCACTAACTAACTCCTGAAATCTCTCCCAACACTTGTCGAAAGCCTCATTCTTATTTTGTCGAAAAGCTTGTATTTGAGCCTTGACAGAATTGGTTTTGCGTCGTGGAAAGAACTTGGAGAGAAAATTGGCTTGCATATCTCTCCATGATAACACTGAATTCGGGGGTAGGGACCATAACCAAGTTTTAGCTTTATCCTTTAAGGAAAAAGGGAAAAGCTTTAACTGGATAACATCTTGTGGACAAGCTTGGTCACCAAACATCTCACATGCTTCCTCTAACTCTCTAAGATGGAGATATGGTTTTTTCGAATCCATCCCGTGAAATGTGGGAAGAATTTGAATCATACCATTTCGAAAGTGGAACTTATCGGAATTATACTGGAGTAAAATGCAACCAGGGGTAACAGTTCTCTCTGGAAATAACAAATCTTTCATGGGAAGGTATGGTATCTCATCCTCTCTCGCACCAACACCAACACTACCGTGCTCCGACATATTGCTAATGAAAGATTTAGAATTCTCACTCAGTGTTTGACTCAATGAACGACTTGTGATTGAATTATTAGGCGAAGGAGGTGGAACCCAAAATTGAGGAGACTCAGTGGTATGAGAATTTTCAGAATTTGCTTTGGCAATAGGATTTTCGTGAACTTGGGTGGAAGATGAATTCTGCATATAAGCGCATAAGAAATGAGATGTAAAAAGAATTTTTTTTTTTTTGAAATTACATGTAGATTAAAATCACTTTCCTAAATTATACCAATTGATAATCCCTGGCAACGGTGCCAAAAACTTGACGCGACTAAGAATTTGTCTCAAAAGTGCATTTTCTCTAGGCTCAAGTGCAAGCCTGTCGCGTTAGTAATAATCCGACAAGTCGGGATCGTATCCACAGGGATCAGCAATTGGCACTTTTGTAAGAGAAGTTATTAAATCTTGAAATGATTGCTCCAAAGAAATATGAAAAGATGATTAATGATTGGGAAATTTCTATTGAAATAAAAAAATTCTCAAGGAAAAAAACTAAAAATTGTGAAGAAATTAGATTGACAAATGAGAGAAAATAGGGTAGGGTACAATCCCTCAAACCTTAACGAATTACCGTGTAGAATACTAGAATTGAAAATTAAAAATCTTGACTAAATCCAACCTTTATAAATCCTAAGCATTACATATATCAAGGATCTAGCCCTCACCATATGAAATCAAAGGTAAATATAAAGCGGTGAATGGACAATTACACTCGCAAAGCGTTCTTAAACATCTCAGGTACCTAGGGCAAGAGAGATTAAAAGATTGACTAAGTTTATATAATTTCCATACACGATTCGGTCAGTATTTTAATTTATCCTGTATTTTCTACATAAGTAATTCGCCTCAGAGTGAGTTCATGTACCCCAGCCCTTAAAAATTTAGCTAGACATGATTTGGTTAGAAGACAAATTCAAACACATAATTATAGATCTAACAAACATTGGAAATAATTTGCAAACAATTGAAATTTAACAAACAAGAGAATGAAATTATTATACTTGAATTCAGTAACAGGAAAAGACTTGGAATCCAGAAATTCTTTCTCTCTCAACCTTACAACCTAGGGTTCATGAAAAACTCCTACAGAAAATTTCATAAATTCTGAGTTTCTCTCTCTAATTATACACCCTAGAATTCGACTCCTTTGGAATGGGGTAGGGCTTGGTCTTTTATAGCACCAAGTAGCACGAATTTGACAGCAAATTTCGCTTGTCACACAAGTTTTCACCAGCTATGCACATCAAAATCTTCACAATAAATGCCAGGATTTCGCATGACCGGACCGGTCCGGATAGCCCTCGGATCGGTCAGTTTCTCAACCACCGGATCGGTTCTTTTTCTATTCTACCGGATCGGTCCGATCCCCATCGGATCGGTTCTGCTGTCATCGATTTGTCATCCATCCAGGGTCTACTAGACTTAGGTCATTTCGTATCGGTCCGGATATATACCGGATCGGTCCGATTTCTTCCATGTTGACTTTTTCCTTTTCTACTTTGACTGGCCATAACTTTTGATCTCGAGCTCCGATTTGAGTGTCATTTCTTCCGATGCTCTTGTGAAATCAAGCTCTTCAACTTCCCTCTAGGTCGAATTCAAATTCTGAGTAAAAATTTACGTTTTTACCCTTTGACCTTTCTTCCTTTCATCATTTCCTTTCTTCCGGTTTCTTTCTCTCTTTTCTTGCACTAAATTCCTGTAAAATCCACCAGAAAACATGAAACTCGGGGAAATTGCTAGAAACAATCAATGGCAATGATATGGAATAAAAATGATTAAATTACCTTGTTTAAGATATCAAAATCACTAACTTAAGGTGCTAAATTCCGAAGAATTTACGCTTGGTCAGCGGTCATTGAAAACGTTTTAAGGGGTTGCGGTGTTTTTTTGTTCTTACTTATATATTAAACTGTCTTTTTTGTTATGATTCATACCAAAAGTAAGTTGATGAAGAAAGACGATATGGCATGATATGTGGTGTTTCGATTTGGAATATATTTCTAAACAATTGGTATATGAATCATGTGATGCTTTTATTATGGTACTTTGTTAGTGCCCCTTTTAGTATACTTTTTTCAATTATAATTTAATTTTTCTCCTTGTTAGTTGTTAATTTTATGATCTTACAGGTTTCAGTCCCATGAAAATTGATAATGAAACATTGTTAGAATTGGTGATTAGAAAATTATTTTAATGATGATTTTGCTTATATTAATTAAGGGATAATAAAATAAATATTATATTTATTTATTTTTCTTGTCGCGACCGCATCCTTTATCTATTAAAATTTGAATCATTGCACCAGGACCTGCACCTTTCACCCACATCCATGCTTCTTAGCTAATGATTTTAGGTTGGATGTGGATCTCTCGTCATTTGATAACTTGTTTTAGATGCACCAGTCGTTGTCTCCAAATGCCGAGTCTCAAAATTTCCTTGAATTACCTACAAAACTTGTTAAATACTAGTGTTATGATAAGTACGGGTATCAATCCAACTTTCAAGTGAATAACAATTAGTGTGATTCCTTGAAATTTCAATTTTGTTATTAAAATCTTTTTTGTGTGTGTGTTTAAAAACAATTTCAAAGGAGAACGAATCAACTATTGCAAAATCCACATGCAATTAAACAAACTACTAAAATTAAAAATTTAACCGAGTTTAGAATTATGAGAAGATACAAGAGGTGAGATTACACCGCGTGATCAATTCCATTTAATTTCTTAATTTATTCAATTGAAATGTTTCGAGATGATATTGAATTCACAATTTAACTCTCGTTATAATCATAAACTCAACACTATCATTTTCAGCAATTAAATTCGGAAAGGTCACGATAAAAAAATTAAGATTCATACTCTTTTTAACAAAATATCTGCTAAGATTAATTTATTAAAATTTATATGAATCTTCGAATCGCACACATAATTAATATCTAAATTTTAGAAAAAATACCTATCTCTAGTTCAAATCCCAAAATCAAATATTAACTTTTAAAATTAATTTACAAACTCTCGCTATATAAATTAACTAGTGACTATTTCAAATTAATTAGCCTAGAAACATAACAATGAAATAAATTATTTAATTAAACTAACATCCTACGCGTTTCATCCCACCCCCTGAATGAGGTGTTTAGCTAAGCATAATTAAATAATCAATCTCAATCACAAACATGGAACAAGAATTAAAATAGAAGAGTAAGGAATATAATATGCAAAAGTCTCATTTCAAATTGATTCCTTGAATGGCATCCACTGTCTTCACACTCAACTTAGCTTGATTACAAAAATAAGCATAAACACTAAACCTAGAAATTATTCGAGACCTAAACTATTTTTTTTTTTTTTGAATTTTTTCTATGCTACTAGACTCTCTCTACAGTCTCTTTTTTTGTGTTCTCTGTTAGAGTCTCTAAAATAAGCCGCCCTCCATTTTTTTTTTATAATCTACGAGTCTGAGTTGTTATGGGAGATATTTTTGGAATCACAAAGGATAAGTCAAAAGAAATTTGGTAAGGAATTTAACTCACGTGGACATTTGGTTTGGAATTGGCAGATGGGTATGGTTCCTACTTTTGTGGAAGAGATAAGTCTGGAGGTTGGAAATCGAGGCATGTCTCGAGTATGAGGGTCGATTTGCACAAGTGGTTTATGGGTTGGAACAATCTCGGTTGTATTTGGGTTTGGTTTTCGCCGGTAGTGGGTTATCCGGGTTAAGGGGGTTTGGAAGGTCGGAGTTTAGTCAGAGTTAATTGGTCGGATGGGTTGTTGGTAAATGGTCGAAGAGGGTGGAGTTTGGATTTGGAGGTCGCGGCTGGGTTCGGGTTAAAATAATGGGTGAACTAGGTTGGATGTATGAACAGAAATTGAATAAGGAGCTGGATGGACTCGTGTTTTAGATGTTGGGTTGAACATGTTTGGATCCCATATATAAGAGCCTAGGTTTCGGGTAAGTTTGGTCAGTTTGTGGTGAGTTTGGTTATGGAGGTGAGAGGAGAGAGAAATGAGGTGGGTGTAGAAAATGATGGGGGAAGTAATGGGTGTGTATAAGGTGCATGGTAGTTAGGTGGAGGTTAGGGATGTGTTATGGTGTGAGTAAGGTGTAGGTTAGGTAATGTGTGTGTTTAGATCTGTACCAAACTAAAAATAAAAAAATTATCTAACTAAAAAAAATTAAAATTAACAAAACTAAAAAAATCAAAATTTATAAAAATTAAAATCCTAATAAAATAAAACGAAAGAAAACAGAAAATCTAATAAAACTAGAAAATTAAATTCCTAATAAAAAGCAAAAAATAAACCTATCCTAATAAAAAAAAAAGTAAAAACTAAAAATTAAATATAAAGATCAAATATAAATAAAACTTACACCTAAATAAAAAGAAACATAAAAATAGACAATAATCAAATTAATCCTAAAAATATATACAAAATTCTAAACAAAATATAAAATAAATTCTAATAATTACAAATGACTCAAATAAAAATCTAAAAAAATAGTAAAAGTACAAACTAGACACACATGAGGCCCAGGTGATGGTTTGGTATCGATCTAGGCTTAGGTTTAGTATGGGTTGGGTTTAGAGCATCGGAACTCATTTGGACAAGTTCAACGGAACTTCAGGCTTCGCGGCTGCTTTGATTTCTTTGTTGAATGATGTTGACCTCCATTTCATCGTAATTTATGCTGGATTAGCACGATTTGATACTGCGACTGATGATTTACCTACAAAATAATAAAAGATGACATAAGGCCATTTTTAATTAAAACTAATGACTAAAATGCTTCTATTCAGGGTCTAAAATAAACACTTTTGGGTGTTTATCACACCACCCCCAAACAGAACATTGCTAGTCCCCGAGCAAAAAATAAAGAGAAAACAGAGATAAGTAACCAAAAGTGTGCCAGTTTCGCAAGCAGTGGCGATTGCACTTAGCATGTGCAACAATCCGTTAAACCTATAGGTTGCTCTAAAGGAAGAGCGATGTCCCGTGAGTGTTTGCAGTGAATGTACCCACAAAATTCATTTTTTTATTGAAAAGCAGTCTCTTATTTTTTACGATGAAACGCTATACAAACCACCTAAAAAGGCATCAAGGAACACTATATTCACTATCAAAGATGGCATAAAATTTGTTGCTACCAAAAGCGTAATCATTTCTAAAACCCAGCATGTGTTTTGTGAAACAATTTTAAGTGTCATTATAGTAATTCCTAGATCGCCTTTATAGAATCAAAGTCTTGATTTCAATTCTCACGGGATATATCTCTCTGAATCGAACTCTTGGAGAATTTGGTAAGTGTATCTCTCTAGTGTATGAGGATGTGAGTAAATATAAACAAGTTCAAATGTCTCACACACTTATAAAAAAATTATGGATACGTGAAAGAAATTTGATCTCATGAAGGAATGTTAACCAATATGTAGAGAATGTCGAGTTATTCACCATATAAGCTTCTCGTTTACCCGAACACCTCGCCAAGGGAGAAAATGGGGTTTATGTAAGGCATGAGGAAAAATGAAAGGAAGAAGATGCTGGTAGGTTTTTTTTAGAAGAGTTTGGCACAATTTGAATAACTAATGTCTTCATTTTTTTTGAATTTTTTATCGCATGCTTTCTTTTCTATGTTTTTTTCTTTCTTTCTTTTTTTGCTTCTTTTTCTATTTTTTTTTTTTTTTTCTCTTTTTTATTGCGATGCATTTTCTTTTCATAACTCAGATGAAGAAAATTTACATTGATAATAACACTCTTTTTCTAAAAAATGATGGTAGTGATGGGAAGATGATATGTGGATGGTATCCGGGACATATTTGGATAAGGGAAATATGAAAAGAAAATGTTATGTGGAAAATGGTATGTATATGGTAAAAATGGTTTAGTGCTCGGGAAAAACTATAAGACACGTGTTTCTTACAATTCGAAAGTGATGTCATTCTCAGTGATTATACCAAAAATGAAAAATAATAAGACCATGCAATGACGAAGTGTGGTACTCAAATAAAGTTGAGTCAACTCGTGACTCAAGATACGTAAAAACTCTCAAAAAGGTGAATGGCTCAAATCTCACGGGTTTTAAGTCTCCACTAGTGATCTTTTAAGGCTTTCTTGAGAATGTTGTTACTCTTCAACTTTTGATTGTAAATGTGATGATGAAAATTTTGCCGAGTTTAGTAATTCATAGTTCAAATACGCTTTTAATAGGTATTAATTAATTTTATAATAAAAAACATAATTTTAGGATCGAGCACGGGTATTTCGAGACTTCTAATAGACGAATGATAGACAATTCATGTCAAAAAAATTGAGTTAAACTGCACACATAAAGAGTTTAAAATGATTTGTTTCTTTAAAAAATTCAAAATAGGTACGGTTTTAATAAATTTCCCACCCCAAACAAAAAGAACATCGTCCTCGATGTTTAAAACTATCTATTAAAATGAAAAGGACAAGGGAGGAAAGATATTACCATAGTGAACCATTAATGAAAATGTACAGCACGATGGAGCAGAGGGGGAACCTGAAGAACAGATTGACACAAAAATATGTACAAGTCTATAAAGCATGTGAAAATCATTAGATGATGTGAAACACTACCCCCAAATATGATAATACTCATACTCAGAAAGAAGATATAACGGACTGCCTCTCGGTAGCGCTAAGTTTAACGTCTTTAGCCAGACCGATCGAAACTCACGCAAAATAAGATACAAAATATGATAGATCTGGGTGACAAAAATGGTGGGGATGATGGGAATTACCCCCAAACACGACTGAACAGTTAGTCTTCATAAACAGGGTCAACAAGGACAATATTTTCTATGTGAGTGGGGTATGGCTCTAAGAAAGGGTTCAAACGTTGACCGTTGACCTGAAAGAGGCTACCATCCTTGGGATTCTGAACGGTGATGGAACCATACGGAGTAACACACTCAACAACAAAGGGTCCGGACCATTTGGTTTTCAACTTACCGATAAAGAGATGAAGATGAGAATTGTATAATAACACTTTCTGACTGGGGTGGAATTCTTTGCGCATGATGATTTGGTCATAGATCCACTTCATTTTGTCCTTGTACTTCTTGGACAAATCATAGGCACCATTTTGTATCTCCTCTAGTTCATTAAGTTGGAGCTTTCTATGGACGCCAACTTCTTCGATATCAAAATTAAGGGTTTTGATGGCCCAATAGGCATGATGTTCAAGCTCGACGGGTAAGTGACATGGCTTACCAAAGACCAAGCGATAAGGAGACATACCAATCGGAGTTTTATAAGAAGTACGGTATGCCCACAATGTGTCATTCAAGTGTAAGGACCAGTCTTTCCTATTAGGATTA
Source organism: Sambucus nigra (assembly GCA_949130495.1). Lineage (NCBI taxonomy): Eukaryota > Viridiplantae > Streptophyta > Magnoliopsida > Dipsacales > Adoxaceae > Sambucus > Sambucus nigra. The sequence goes on from OX422209.1 coordinate 123,545,201, forward strand.
ACCATTTTTTCAAGAATTTTCTTGATCTCATGGTTGGAAACCTCAACTTGACCACTAGTCTGTAGGTGGTAAGAGAGATCAACTTTGCGGGTAACACCATACTTTTCACAAGATATTCAAAGACTCGATTATAAAAATGTTTAATCCCATCACTAGTGATAGCTTTGGGAGTTCCAAAACGTGTGAAGACATATTACTTAAGAAAATTGATCACAAATCGATGGCCATTGGTGCGCCAAGTGAAGGCTTCAATCCATTTGGAGACATAATCAACTACAACTGGAATATATTGGTCCATGAGAGGAGGGAAAAGGGCCCATGAAATCAATGCCCCACATATCAAATATTTTTACAGTTATAATAGGTGTGAGACTCATCATGTGACCACGAGATATACGCTCAGAATGTTGGCAATTGTAACACGCCTGGAAGTAGTGGTGGTCATCTCAAAAGAGGGTGGGCCAATAGAAACCACTTTGCAAAATTTTGGTAGCGTTTTTCCTGGAGCTAATGTGGCCACCACAGACACCATCGTGACAGAAGGAGATAATGTTGGATTATTGATGTTCGGGGACGCAGCGGCGAATGACTTGATCGACTCAATACTTAAAAAGGAATGGGTCATCCTAAGATTAGAACTTCACCTATGCCATGAACTTGGAATGCTCTTGTTTTAACCAATGATTAGGCAATTGGTTGGTAACGAGGAAATTAATAATATCAGCGTACCAAGGTGAGGTGGAGATAGCAAAAAGTTATTCATTGAGAAATTACTCTAAAATGGGAACATGATCAGAGTCAGATGTAACAGTAATGCGAGAGGGATGGTCGGCAATAACATTTTCACAACCTTTTTTATCGCGAATTTGTAGGGAACTATTAAAGCAAGAGAATCCATCGTATCAAACGTGGCCTAGAATCCTTCTTGTGAAGAAGGTGACGAAGGGAGGCATGGTTAGTGTAAACGATGATAGGGATCTTATAAAATATAACCTAAACTTATCAAGAGCAAAGACGACCGCTAACAACTCCTTTTTAGTGGACGTGTAATTAAGTTGAGCATTATGGAGGGTTTTACTAGCATAATAGATGACGTGATAGAACTTGTCAACCCTTTGACCAAGCACAGCACCTAGATAAAAATCTGAGGCATCACACATGAGCACAAAAGATAGAAACCAATTAGGTGGTTGAATAATAGGAGTGAAAGTGAGCTTAGCTTTAAGGTGCTCAAAAGAAGCGACACAAGCATCGTCAAAGACAAAAAGGATATCTTTGGATAAAAGGGTTGTTAAAGGTTGAGAGATTTAGAAAAATCCTTAATGAAATGATGATAGAAGTTTGCATGTCCTAAGAAGGAACGAATGTCCTTAACAGACTTAGGATTGGGAAAGTGGAAATCAAGTCGATTTTTGCTTTGTCTACCTCAATATTGGCACGAGAGACAACATGACCTAAAGTGATTCCCTTTTTTACTATGAAGTGGCATTTTTCCCAATTGAGGACTAATTTCTTTTCTTGACAACGTTGGAGGACCATAGTGAGGTGAGAAAGGCATTGTTCAAAGGAATAACCAAATACAGAAAAATCATCCATAAAGATTTTGAGAAAACTTTCTACCATATCATTAAAAATGCTAATCATACACCTTTGAAAAGTCGTGGGTGCATTGTAAAGTCCAAAAGGCATGCGAGATTATGCAAAAGTTCTAAAAGGACATGTAAGGGTAGTTTTCTCTTGGTCTTCAGGGGCAATGGGAATTTGGTTGTACCCTAAATAGCCTTCAAGGAAGCAGTAGTAAGCATGGCCAGCTAGGCGTTTGGGTATTTAATCAATATATGGTAAAGAGAAATGGTCCTTGCGAGTGACAACGTTGAGCTTTCTATAGTCAATACAAACTCGCCAGTCGATTTGCATATCGGTGGGCACAAGCGCATTATCACAATTTTTATGACGATGATGCCAGACTTCTTAGGCACTACGTGAATGGGACTGACCCATTGGCTATCCGATATGGGATAGATAATACTGGCATCGAGCAATTTTAAAATTTCAGCTCTCGCGACTTCTTTCATCTCAGGATTGAGTTAACATTGCGGCTCAAGATAAGTCTTGGCTTTCTCCTCCAAATGAATGCGATGACTACACACATTGGGGTTTATGACGTGAATGTCTAAAAATTTCCATCCAATAGCAGTGCTATGTTGAGTAAGAGTGTGGACCAATGCTCTTATTATTTTGGGGTCAAGTCGGAAGCAATGATGATAGGGTGATGTTGGTTGGGGCATAAGAAAGTATATTTCAACTCAGAAGGTAATGGCTTAAGCTCCAAAGTGTTAGGCAGTGCATGAGAGACAACGGACTCAGACGCAGAAACAGATTCCATAGAACTATCGATACATGGATGAATAGGGTGATCCACATAGTGAAGAGTGTCAACAGAGAGGGGCTCAAATGGAGAAGCCCAAGAGGAAGTGTCCATCATTGGAGGGGAATGCAACACAGCATTAAGTTCAAAGATGGAGGAATCAATGCAAAAGTCAGACCCAAAATGAGCCAAACATTTTTAGAGAGGATCGTTCGGTGATAATACGCAAATATTGCGTATTTCATATCTCGAACCTACGCATTTTAGCCCCCTCGAGTGCCTTAATCTCTATACTTAAGCCCGTTAACTAGACGACCTCGGTTGATATTGTTAACATGCTATATGAGGTATAATTGGGTTGTTGTAGGTATTTAGGTGCTAAGTATGAAGTTCGGACGCATTTCGGTGAAGTTCCGTACGCAATCGCATGTTCAAGGGAATTTAGGTCATTTCACATCTTGGGCACCTGGCCCGACATCTCACAGAACTTGTAGCCCTCCACGCTAGCTTTGCGTGGTCGTGAACGGTGCGCGATTTTGAGTCTGTATGAAGAAGTTATGACGATTTCAACGGAGGGAAAAATAAGGAAAACATAAGAGGAGGAGAAAAGAGAAGAAAAGAATGCAGAAGCTGCAGCTTGGCTCACCCCTGCTTGATCGATTGATCGATGATTTTGGTTGATCGATCGATCCTTATGTACTATCGAAATTTGGCCTTGATCGATCGATCGACCCTTTTGGTCGATCCATCGATCCCTTGTTTTCAGGAGAAATTTTGCCTTTTCTTTTCTTTTCTCTTTTCTTTTCTAATTTAATTCCAACTTACTATATAAAGAAATTTTTATGTAATAAACAAGCGTGGACAATTTTAGATAGTTTTAGAAGATAGTTTAGCTTAGGGTTTGGGTTTTTTCTTAGTTCTTCTTCATTTCCTCTTGGATTGACACACTTTTGGGTTTGTAAGTTGACTATTCATTACCCTCTCCATTAATATAGCTGTATTTCATTGTTTCTTGCTTTGTTAATTAGGTTTACATGCTTTGTTAATTAGTTTACATGCTTTGATTTACTCGCTTTCTAGTATAAATTTACCGCGTTTATTTACTCGCTTTATTTATCGCGTTTTTACGATGCTTTCTAGGTAATTTAAATTAAGTTGTGTTTGAATGGAACTCACTCGGGTTAACGCGTTGATTGGCTTGGTGATAGTGTTTACGGGTCTATTTCGAGTGCGTTGTCCTAGTTATTATGCTTAGGGGATTTGACGGGGTATATCATGTATGCTCCGTGCTTACGAATGTGCGTGCGTAATTTCTAGGGTATTTGCTGACGCCAAAATCATATTCGACTTTTATGTGAATTTAGGGGTGTGACCACTCTTGGTTCAATTAACTGGCGAAACGAGATGCATTCTAAATAACTCGCCAACCCATGTAACCATTTTATACAAATTAACTCGGGTGAGGAATATTCGACGTGACCTATAGTTTTACGCGCTTTCTTAATCTAGTTTCAATACCTTGCCGAGATTAACATTTCCCTTTTATGCATCTTTTACTTTTTAGTTTTTAATCACCTTTTACATTTGTATTTCGGAATATTAAATCATATAAATTCTAGAAACTCGTCTCTGTGGATTTTCGATACCCGGACTTGGCCGGTATACTCCATTTTTTAGTGTAGTCATAAGTTTAGGTTTTTGTATTGAGGAGGTGAAACGAAAACAACGATTAGCGTCTTGACACGTGCTACTTTTCACACTCAATCAAAATGGCACCATTACCGGGGAATTGTTTGTTTTAGACTTTATTTGATTTAGTATTTCATAGTATTTTCTTTCTATTTGTATTATTTTCTAACCTTTTTGTAGGATTTCCACATTTGAGCACTTAGAAACGCTCGAATTTTTCTCCCGCGCACTTACTTTGTGGAATCCGCCACTTCGAGCCATTTTCGGGGTAAGCATGTCTTATTCCAATTCTTTCGGTAATCCTTTTATAATTCTCAAAATTCTCTCAAACCTATGACTTTCGATGAATACTTAGAATCCCAAAGTATAACAAATTCAAATATGACTTTGGGCAAGTCTAACGAAAGTCAAAACTTCGGTTATTGGAATTTTGATGATGATGATAATGATTTTGGGCCTTTACCTCCTTATAATAGGAATTTTGAAATGAATTCGAATAGTTTTCAAAATTCCTATAATAACGATTTTTCGTTTAAGTTTGATAGTAATTTTCAAAGTTCCCATTTCATGCATCCGCACCTCAACCCATGACATTCGGTGAGGGTTTGCGAATGTATGAGAATGAGAAAATTGAAACTCGTTATTGGGAAGAAAATCGTTCGTGGGAACATGATTTGGATTTATTATTTGAGTCCGATGACGATTTTGCTTCCGAGACTTTCGAGGTCGAGGAATGTTTTGAACCAAATGAGGTACTTGTGCCTACTTTGGAACAAGCCATTCTAGACTTTGCCCATTGCGTAATAGATATTGAAAGTGAGGATGATAATGATGTAATATCTATTTGCAATGAAATGATTTCTTCTTTAGCCCCCAAAGAAGAAGATTTCATTGAAAATGATATTATTTCATTCGAAACTCAAACTTCATGCGATGATGATTCATCTCATGAGTTTGAATTTCTTTCATCCCCCTTTTCATTCTCTATTATCCCACCAGAACAAGTACCCGATGATTCGGTTTCAAACTTTAATGTTTTAAACCCTATCGTCGATGAGGAGTTGCTCGAGTCACCCTCCACGATCGCATATTTTCCTTTGTGTGCGCCGCCTCCCATTCCAACTTCAAAATCATTGGGAGGTTATTCGGCTTTTCTCGGTCCCCACTTATTTTTGTCACTTGTTCAATCCAAACCACCCATCGTCCCTCTAAAAATTTTAATTGGCGATGGGTCATTTCTTTCGCCTTACACATGACTTCCGTTGTTCAAACGAAATTCATATTTTTCGAAGGGCATGCTTGAGAGTGAGGGTACACCGGTTATCCTCCAAAGTCAAATCGTTCTTATGGTGGACCCTCAGCTATTTAGACTTCTAGTGTATAGTTAGTGTGAAGCCTAAATAGTAAATTGTATATAGTTAGCTTTTTATTCTTTCTTTCTTTTTATTTTTAGTCTTGTAATTTGTTAACTTTTTGTTATTTGTTTTTTCTATGCTCTATACTAACTTGTTTTGTAGATTCTTTGGAATTGTTCTTATGGGGATCGCTCCACTTTTGGGTAATATCGCTCTTTTCCTCTCTTAACTTGGTTCTTGATTAACATTGAGGACAATATCAAGTTTTAAGTTAGGGGGTGTGGGATATTCTATCCATTTCATTATTTAGTCCATGTTTTTGCTCAAATGTTAGTTAGTTAGTAGGCTTTTCTTAGAAAAATTGAAAATTTTCAAAAACATTTTTTTTTCTTTTTTCTTCCTTTTTGGGCTTTTTGCCTTTGTTTCCGATGATAAATGTCAATAATTGTCCGATCCAATAGACAGCCCAATGATGCATGTTCTCGATTTTAAAAGTTATTAGACTTTAATCTCACTTATTGATATTATGAATAACTTCATGAATTAAACTTTAATCCCATGAGCACATGTACTTTTATTGCTATATTGATTTAGTTTAAGATTTTTATAACTCGGTAATCTTTTGTTGCATTGTATATACTTACACCGAGTAAGATTTGCACCTTTCGTCGTTTGTGAGTGTATACACTATTCTTTTCTCATTGAAAACGTTGAATTCGTTGGTAATCTCACTATTATTTCATTTGATCGTTCATTAACTGAGTTCATACTTGAAATGTGTTACTTGATCATGATTTTCATATATTGTTTTTATTCGAGAATTGCATAAACTTTGTGAAATGATCATAGGCCCTCTTTATTATATCACCCATATTAGCCTTGACCTCACCCTTATATGTTTACCCTTGTTAACCACTTGAGCCTAAATATAGCCTTTCCTTTCATAACTCCATTCCCATAACCAACTCTAAATTGGAGTTTGAGCCCATATATACACCTTACATACCTTTATTTGGTTTGTTACTTGGGATTGAATGATGTTGTTATGATATCGGTTGCAATTTAGGCATATGAGAGTTTGAAAAGTAAAGAAAATAGATGTGAAAAAAGTGAAAAAAAAAAAGAGAAAGAAAAAAGCAAAAGAAAACAAAAGAAAACATAAGAAAAAGAAGAAAAGAAAAAAAATGAGAAAGTTGTAAATGTTGTATATAGTTCAATAAGCTTTGATTACTCTCCCCGATGATATATCTAATGCCGTTTTGGAACTCGTTTTCCAATTTTGATATTGCCCGCATTTTTCCATTATCACGAGTTTTCATTCCGAACACTTTGAATCCGTACACACAATCCTTCATTTCGTACCCTAGCCTAACCTACATTATAACCCTATACCAGTCTTATGTGATCTTAGGTGCATGTAATTCAAAGGTTATAATAGTTTTGATAATCTGTGAAAATGCATTTCACCACTTTTAGTGTGCGGTATCCTTTCACTGAGATTACAGTTTTTCAGTTTATATATAACGTTCTTCTTTTGTGACATGTGTGCGTCCTAGTTTCCATTTATAGTTACTCTTTATGCCCGTATGTTCCATATGTTATCTCCCTATTTCGAGTGAATTCACTTGATGAGTGTAATGCCCGTGAGGATTGAATATATGCCTGATTTAATGCTTATCCTATTTATATAAGTTTTTCGCCAAATCATACTTTGTATGTGCTTGTCCCCCTCCCACATTTTAAGGTTTCAATTCTATGAGGTGCATTCTATAATGTTAATGATTTGGAATTTTCTTTGAATTCATTCAATGTGCTAATAATGTGTATGAAATCCTTTTCGCTTTTTTGGGCTTGTCGCATGTTGGGTTGGGCATATTTTGAGGAAATCATGTGATGTTTGTGGGTATCATCTCTGAAAACCCTCACGAGATGACACTCGTCCACTAGGGTGACCTAGTGGTTTAACGACTTATTGCATACGCTAAATGCAATCGAATCACTCGCGAAAGTGACCTTTTACTTTTATGACATACTTTTGTACATCTTCTGCTTTTGGTTTGCTTGTAGTTCTTGTTGCATCCTATTTCATTGCTAGGGACTAGCAATGTGTAAGTTAGGGGGTGTGATAATACGCAAATATTGCGTATTTCATCTTTCGAACCTATGCATTTTAGCCCCCTCGGGTGCCTTAATCTCTATATTTAATCCCATTAACCAAACAACCTCGGTTTATATTGTTAACATGCTATATGAGGTAAAATTGGGATTTTGTAGGTATTTAGATACTAAGTATGAATTTCAGACGCATTCCGGTGAAGTTCCGTACTTAATCACACTTTCAAGGGCATTTTAGTCATTTCACAGCTTGGGCACCTGGCCCTCCATCTCACAGAACTTGTATCCCTCCTTTCTAGCTTAGCGTGGCTGCGAACGGTGCACAATTCCGAGTCCGTATGAAGAAGTTATGGCGATTTCAGCAGAGGAAAAAAATAAGGAAAGCAAAAGAGGAGGAGAAAAGAGAAGAAAAGAATGCAGAAGCTGCTGCTTGGCTCACCCCTGCTTGATCGATCGATCGATCCTTCTGTACTGCCAAAATTTGGCCTTGATCGATCGATCGACCCTTTTGGTTAATCGATCGATCCCTTGTTTTCAGGAGATATTTTGCCTTTTTTCTTTTCTCTTTTCTTTTCTAATTTAATTCCAACTTACTATATAAAGAAATTTTGATGTAATAAATAAGGGTGGACGATTTTATATAGTTTTAGAAGATAGTTTAGCTTAGGGTTTGGATTTTTGCTTAGTTCTTCTTCATTTCCTCTTGGATTGACACACTTTTGGGTTTGTAAGTTGACTATTCATTACCCTCTCCATTAATATAGCTGCATTTCATTGTTTCTTGCTTTGTTAATTAGGTTTACATGCTTTGTTAATTAGTTTACATGCTTTGATTTACTCGCTTTCCAGTATAAATTTACCGCGTTTATTTACTCGCTTTATTTATTGCGTTTTTACGATGCTTTCTAGGTAATTTAAATTAAGTTGTGTTTGAATGGAACTCACTCGAGTTAACGCGTTGATTGGCTTGGTGATAGTGTTTACGGGTCTATTTCGAGTGCGTTGTCCTAGTTATTACGCCTAGGGGATTTGACGGAGTATATCATGTATGCTCCGTGCTTACGACCTTGCGTGCATAATTTTTGGGATATTTGTTGAGTAGCGCATTTTAAATAACTCGTTGACCCATGTAACCATTTATACAAATTAACTCGGGTGAGGAATATTCGACGCAACCTATAGTTTTACGCGTTTTCTTAATCTAGTTCCAATACCTTCCCTAGATTAACATTACCCTTTTATGAATCTTTTACTTTATAGTTTGTAATCACCTTTTACACTTTTATTTCAGAATATTAAATGATATAAATTCTAGCAACTCGTCTCTGTGAATTTTCGATACCCGGACTTGGCCGCTATACTCCATTTTTTAGTGTACTCATAAGTTTAGGTTTTTTTATTGAGGAGGAAAAACGAAAACAACTATTAGCGTCTTGACATGCGCTACTCTTCACACTCAATCATTCGGGTATATTTGGTCCAACATCTCGTTAACTAAGGCGTCATACTACACCAAAATACTAATTTTGTGACTGCCTTCTTGTAACTGCTAATGGGGGTGACAAACTTTATCACTGTCATTAGGAGTCATAAAATTATTTATAACTGCCATTAGGAGTTATAAAATATTCAGGTAATGAAAAATTTGAGTCAATTGGTTTGCCGCTGCTAATGAAAGTCACAAATCTAACCATATAATTAATTTGTGACAGCTATAAGGAGTCATAAATTTATAGTTGCCCAAGGAGTCACAAATTTATTAGTAGGCTTAAGTTATGACTCTTATGAGCAATCACAAAATTGTAACTGTTATGAGTAGTCACAAATTTGTGACTACTCATAGCTGTGAAAATTTTTGTCCTAAGACTCAATTTGTGACTGGTATAAGGAGTCATAAAAATTTTAACCTAAGTTTAATTTCCCTCCTCTGTCTCCTCCGTCCTCTTCAATCTCCCGCTCCCTCTTTCCTCTATCCGTCTTCAATATCCCACTCCCTCTTCTCTCTCTTAACTTTTAAACTCTCTCTCTCTCGAATAAACTTTAAAGGTATTGGATAAAAAGCTCCATCTCTCTCTCTTCACAGTAAGCGTTTTTTTAAGGTTTTCACCTCTACATTAAGTATGTTATTAGGTTGTAAGGTGTTGTATCAAAATGCTTAGGCATTTTTTTTTTAATTTGGGTGAACAAAATGTGAAAAATATTAGGGCTGTAAGTGTTGTTTGATTTGCCAAAAAAATTAGGGCTGAAACATATTAGGACTCAACAAAATGTTAAATTATGTATACATTAATTTTTATTATTATAAAATATTAGGACTGAACAAAATGAGGTTCAGTAAATATTGGTAGATATCGAAATGATGGGAAATTTCTGTTTTGTTTCCTTTCTGTAAATTGTGGAAGATACATGTTTATTTTGGATCGCTCTGACAAAGAATTTGGTTTCGTGGTACCTCAAGTTATTTTTTTTTTCTAATTTTATCTTTTTCATTTTTCATTTTTCTTGTTTTAAGGCTTTTAAAAAAATTGGAAACCTAAAATCCAAGGGTAATACAATTTACTAAGTACCTCCAATATGCTTTAGAATATTTAGTTGTGTTAGATATTTGATAAAATGTTGTGAATAATTTGTTGAATCCCTTTATTGAGTTTGAGTTTCCCATAAACTTCTCGATTCAATCGAGTTGGATTTTTTATTTTATTTTTATCATTACTTCTTGTCATATTCTTGCACAAATTGCATTATACATACCTCCATATTTTTCTATGAGAATAAGTAAATTTTACTCATCTTTCTACTAATTGCATGTTATGTTATACCACACATGTTTTAGAACTTTTAAATTTTCTACAGTTGTGACCTTTATTAATTTGAGGTTGCAAGTCATTTACAATTACTTTATACAGATATTGTGACCTTTAAGATTTCTATTCTTTCTTTACATATAGTTTATGTTTCTATGTTTTTATTTGTTGTTCTATAGTCACATGCCACTTAAGCAATGATATTATTCAACCATAAATGCCCCTCGAATATAGTAAAACCTTATTTTGAGAAAATAGTGTGCAAATTGCTTGAATTCCTACAGGTACTCACTATTTAAAAATATACCGCCTCAATGTAATTGATAGAGAATCTAGAGATGCATACCACACCCACACCACACATGCACGCCCTCACGCACATAGATGTGTGTGTGTGTGTGTGTCTATATATATATATATATATATATTTGTCTTCATATCAGAGGTTTGGACATAGACCAATAACTTTGCTCTGCATGGAAGTATGAATTCATGTCTCTCCACGCATAATGTATGTGTTTATTTCTTTATCTTTACTATCCAGACAGAAAGGCGAATGTTGAAGGAGGGGGCGTTAACATCTTTAGACTCGTTAGCCAATTTGTCAAAGGTAATTGCTCACATTTTTTTTATGACTTGTGATGAACGTTTCTTCTTCCTTTCTTAGGTGATTCTGAATTCCACCTCCATATTTTCCAACTTATGTTTTAAACCTCATTTTTTTAGAAGTTTTGAATGTTTTGAGGAAGCGGTTGACTAGGCTGAGAGAGAGGGAAGTTCTCATATTTTCCAACTTACATTATTATTTTATGTTTTAAACCTCATAAAATAGCAGGGCTGAATAAAATGGGAAATTAGGTTCATCTCCATATTTTCCAACTTATGATTGTATACCTATGAAATTAAAGGATAAGTTCTATAACATGTCCATGAATCTCTTCAAGAAGTGTATTTTGGCACTAGTTTGAGTGGTAGCGGTGAGATATATTATGTTGGCAATTCAAATGCACCTATTTTCATGGAATAGATAGATAAGCTTTGTCCGATTTTAATATTCTAGCTCTAACATCACATCCAATTGGAAGGTAATACAACAAGGGGAGAAAGATTCCTCATAAACTAGTAGAAACTACTGCTAGGGTTATCTTCCACTTAATGTTAATTAAAATCTTATTCAAATTATTATTAAATGCTTACTTTTAAACAAGGATGCTTGGGTTGATCTTTGTTTTATCCGGAATTGGGGGGAGTTTATTGTCCTCCTTGTTTTTCCGAACAACTATCTCAGTTGGGGCCTCTGGTGCATATATTTGGTTTATTTAGAGGCATGCTTTTCTATGTCCTAATAAATTGGACAATATATGCAAACAAGGTATATAAAGAATATATTTTTATAATATCGTTACATGTTATTTGTTATTTTGTAAATTGGCTAAAAAAAAATTTCAGTTTGCAACATTGTTGACTCTTCTTATCATCATCGTGTTTAATCTAGCTATGGGAATCCTCCCTCATGTGGACAATTTTGCGCACACCTTGGTGAATTTGTTTCTAGATTTTTTCTTAGATTTTTCCTATTGATCCAGCCCCATTATGGATGGGTTAGCCAAAGAAATGCTCCTCCTTGTTACACTGGGGCCTCAACTAAATCAAAATACAAGACGTATCAATATCTATTGTTGATTATATCTCTTATACTACTAATCTTTCCGTAAGTCTCAATATCCCTTTTGGTTACATTTTGAATTCACATGATAGTAAGGGTGTGTTTGGGAACTGCAATTCCCTACCTTGAAATTGAAAATGGATTATTATTGTTTTAAAATTGATATTTTTGAACTAAAAATATTCAAATTTCAATTTCAAGGGACAATTAAATCAGGAAGTTCATTGACACAGCATCTCATATTTTGATAGATTTACTGTGGGTCTGATTTTTCCCCTCCTAGGGGTTAATGGGAATGAATTATTCTCTTGGTGTCATTATTTGATCCGTGTCCTTACCTCTTTATGGATTTACGATGCACGTTGCAGGGTAATGGTTTCTTCACTTTATTTCTTTTTCATGTTTGTTTGTCCAATCACATTTTTGTTTTAATCTAATTTTTATACTGATTTTTTTATTTACTCGTGAATGGAGATTTCAAACCTTAAAATTAACCACATAAGGAGAATTCCCCGTCAGATGGCGAAAATTCTCTTTCCCATATTGTTAGGTCGATGTCCTTGAACGTGATCTAGATCTTGATATTAAAAGGCCTAATATCTCTCTTATTTTTTATTACCTTCCTAAATAAAGAAATAAAAACATAGAAAGATAATTATCTTTTCATAAATCTTTGTCCTCCCCATTTGACTACAAGTATAATGAAATGGTGTGGCTTGTGATGATGAAATTGGTCTGATATAAAAAAATGGCACTCTTATGTCTAAGGCCATATCTTTCAAGGACTCCTAATTTTACCCCTTAAATGATATACAAAAATGTGAAACTCTCTGTACCAATAATTTTGACAGTCCACCAGTTAGACGGTTTTTAGGATTTTAGCCATGTGTTAGTGCCCGACACGTGTATGACACCGACACTCTTTTGACACAGACACATGTCTGACACTCCTTTTCATGTGCCCTTAATTTAAATATAGAATTAACTTGTTGAACACTTAATTTCACGTGTCTAAAACTTATTTTCATGTGTTCGATAATTTTCTGCATGTGTTTATACGTAAGTATTTAAACATTTTTTATTTCTCTATTCTTTGCATGATCTTGTTTTCATTATATAAATTGAGAAGAATAGATTTATTTATCGACGTGTCCCCGTATTCTTTTTTTATTAATTTGCCATGTCAATATGTTCATGTCATGTCAGACATGACACTTGTGTCCGTGTCCATGCTTCGTAGCTGCCGAATATCTGAACCTCAACCCTTAATCTTTACCAAATCAGGGCAAACCTTGAGAACTAATGACCTATAGCTTCTACCATACACATGAGTTGGTAGGGTCAAAATCTTCTAGGGATAATTTTAGATCCCATTTAGGGTTGAGTCAATTAATTTAGATAGAGCTACCCCCAATTGTGTAGCCTGCCTGCTTTCTTCAAAAAAATATTTCTCTAGATGGGAATTATTTCCATCTAGAGTTTTATTAATAAAACTAGTACACCTCGAGATATTCCTCAAATCTTCAATTGGAAAAATCTTCCATCATCTCTTTGATTTTTCATGAAAACATTCACAGTAAACTATAAAGTCCTATCCAACAGATTCCTTTGTATACTTCTCATACATTGTAGTTTAATTTTTGATTGATATATGGTTAGATCCTTGAAATGTTATTCATTAAAAGTTTTTTCTGAGACTGCCTTTTTCTCGAGACGCATAAAATATGACGAACATTTAGAATAAAATTTAATTTCTCTTTATTCCTTTCCTTATCCTCTGAAAAGGATGAATAACCAATCAGTGTCGTGTTCCTCCAATGAGGTTGGATGAGGTGCATACCACTACTTTGAATTGTTTGCTATCATCCTTTTTTGCTGCCATCAAAATTTTATAAATTTATTTAAAAAGGATTAAACCATCAGAATGTTTCTACATTGAGACTATTTGGCTTGTGCATATTGCTAACCGATTGGCTTCACACAATGTTTGGTTTGCGCATATTACCTCATGCATACTAACCCAACCTTATTCCTAACATGTTACATCCTTTATTAGCTATTATCTCTATCTGACATTTTTATGATGGTATATGGGAAAGATTTTAATTGTGGTGTGTAGCCTATCCACGTAAAATGCATAAGATTGAAAATATATGTTTGCTAATTAAATTAACATCATCTGATGTTTAAGTAAAATGCGTAAGAAAAATCTAAAACCCCACGTTAAGAATGTGGCATATCCTCGTAAAATGCTTATTGATGTTTATTGATGTTTAAGGATGAAATGCTTGAACAAATGCTCAAAACAATGTTGGGAGTGTATATAATTGGCATGCCCTTGTCTGTGCATTTGGATGTAGGTTAAGATGGCTTCACTACCGAAATTCCCTTTAGTGTAGCTTGTAATTATTGTGTTCCACAAGACCATATCCTTATATTTTACTCTCTCGAAAACCATATGAATTCAATCCAAATTCCCACAATTTAAATACATAGTTATAGTCGTGTTACTCAAAATAGTACAATTATCGAAACCCATTTTGATAGCTTGGGCATGTACTTGAATAGAAACTCTTGGATATGAACATCGAACTCATAACGCTGACAAAATTCAGATAAGTAGGTCTAAAACAAGCATCTTGCATATCCTTGAACATAATAAATGACTCTTTATCTCTTCTTGCACTTACTAGGCCATCTATCAATCTTACCATGATCTGCTTCTTCTAACCATTGAATTAATCAGTTAGCACACCTGATTAATTCATACTTGTACTTTGAGTCTATGTTCATACTTGTACTTATACTTTGTTCGCTCAGTGAGCAAACCTATTGTTGGCTCAGTTAGCACACCTCTGCTAATCAGTTAGCACACATATTGTTGGCTCTATGTTCATACTTGTACATTGCGTCTCATATATATGCTGAAATTATCAGTGGATTGATATACACCTCGTAAATCTGTTGGTATATACCACAGTATTGATATATTGAATTACCTATTCAATTTGGACTAGTCCATATATAGAGTAACTGATCATTTCAGCACTAGAATAACTGACCATTTCAACCTTTATCTATTCAATTTGGACTAGTGCAATTACATATATGCTGAAATGGTCCAAATTATTCAAGTCCAAATTACAATTGTTATGCATCCTTGTGTTGTCCTTATTATGCCTTGAATAAGTGGACGTTGCTCAACAGAGTTACGTCTTAAAAGTGGAAAAACTACAATGCAATGCAACCTTGTACATCGTAAAAGTGGACGTAGCTCAACAGAGTTACTATTGAAGCATAATACATCCTTGTATCCCTATTATTCTTACCTAAGAATGCTCCTCTTATCTTTTGGAGGCATATTTAGTGAGGACGAGGTTCCCCGTCATCTCGTATAGATTGTGTAATTATCTATTTATTGTTATTCCTTGTTGGTTGGTGATCTACTGGATCACTCTGATTGTGCCGATTGTTACTACTCTTCTCATAATAATATGTGTTATTTTCATATGAAAAATGCTTTTTGGCCAGCTCACGAGAAGGAACTCTCAAATTATAATGTATTAAACAACTTAGGATATAAATATAGCTTAAGTTTCTGTTAAAAAAATGTTGGAATAAAATAATACTGTTAATTACACATTTTGAATGGAATTAACCCAGTGAGCAGGTTGGAGTTTGCATTATTTCTTCTTTTGGGTTTATTGCACTTGTACTGCCCTTATTATTCCTTGTACTGTCCAAATTACAATTGTTATGCAACCCTTAATATATAAAGCCTTTTTTTACAAGTTTTGCATGTATTATTATTTCTTCAATATTTATTATGTGTTATTATTTCTTCAATACTTCAATACGACAAGGCAATTAAGTTTAGCATGTATGGAATTGATAACCATGTTTCGTCGCATCTCTTGAAAATATTCACTTGTCTTGGATCTTCATACATGAATTGAAATCGTGTTTATTTTGAATTACACCTCGCCATAAAAGATGTTGATGCCAATAATTCTAAATCCAATTATATTTTATTGTTTGTAAGTATACAAATGGCATAAGTAGTATTCAAAGGCCTAAATCCAAGTGTTTACACTGTGGCAAACAACATAAGCACAATTTAAGGGATACCGAGGCACCACTTATAAATAATTTTAGTCCATTGAACTTGCTCAACGGGCATATTCCTAGGAAACGAGGGTGGATGTCACCGTATCAATACCCCCCCACGATTGATATACCTAGATTTCACGAAGCATATCCACCGCGTGGTGACCCCTAGTCTAGGTTTAGAATGATTTGTTATATGTTCATGACATTTCATGTCATCGAAGTTTTATGTCGTTACTTTTTTAGTTTATTTTGTATTCTATGTCCATTTTGTACTTGGCGCTCAAGAAGGCTTTGTTTGATGTTAAATTAAGTTTAAGCAAGTTTTATGTGTACCGGATATTTAGAATGTCAGAAATAATAATGAAATGTTGTCGAATTTTTTTAGACTTGTTACATGTTCGTGATATTTATTCTTCTCTCGTCATTTCATCATTTTGTGAAAATATAAAAACAGTTGTAACAGATCTTACCACATTTAACAAATTCAACTATTAAACTACTAATATTAGTCACAAATTTGCCACTACTGCCAATTTTGTAACCGATGTGAGCAGTTATGAAAATTACATTTATAACTACTAACAGCGGTTACAAATATTTTTTACTTCTATTAGGAGTCACAAAGATCTGTAAGAGTTCATAACTGCTATTAGGGGTCACATATTTGCGACTCCTATTAGGGGTCACAAATACTAGATTTGTAATTGCTAACAGCAGTTACAAATATTATATTCGTAACTGCTGACAGCAGTTACAAACAGCAGTTACAATTTAAGGTTATCACTAAAAAGTTATCACTGTTGTTAGGAGTTACAATTTTTTTTTTGTTACCCCTTGAATTATGACGATAAATAGCAGTTTTAAGGGTCATTTGTGACAGCTAACAACACTCACAAATCTCCCATTTTGACTTCGACGATCATATTACCAACAGATACAGTCATAGACTCATCACAATAATTGATGATAGCATTGGCAGTGGCCAAAAAGGGGTGACCCAATATGATAGGAGTATTGGTTAGGTCGAGCACAAGAGTGTCTAAGATGATGAAATCCACAAGGTAGTAAAAATTAGAGACTTTCACCAAAACATCTTCAACTATTCCTTTAGGCACTTTGACAGAACGATCAACAAGTTGAAGAGTAACCCGTGTAGGTTTCATATTTTGTAGACCTGACTCAAGGTAGAGGGAGTAAGGTAACAAATTAACACTGGCCTCGAGATCAAGTAACGCTCGAGTAGTGAAGTTATCGCCTAACATGCAAGAAGCAATTGGACGATCGGGGTCTTTGTACTTCTCAACACCATCTTCATAGAGAAAGGATGTGGCTTGCTCAGTGATGAAGGCATCACGAGGAACATTTATACGACACTTAACAGTGCATAAGTCCATCAAAAATTTAGCATACGAAGGGACTTGTTGGATCGCAATGAAGAAGGGAATGTTAATGTGAACATTCTGAAAAACTTGCCTATTCTCATCAAATTGTTAGGCTTTCTTAGTGGGAGCCAACCGATGAGGAAAGTGTGCTTTGGGAATGTAAATAGAGGTGGGCTAAGTAGGCTTTGAGGCAGGCTGTGTGGTGGACTTGGTGGAGGGGAGAAGCTGAGGGATAGGCTCTAATGGGCAAGGTGGGATGGGTGAGTTTGGGATGTCATGGGGATCGTCAACACCATTATCAACTTGTTTTCCCGATCTAAGAGTACTCACAACTTTCATATCCACTTGGTAATTGGGTGGGGTGGAAGTGGATCCAACCTCATAGGCCGACTCTTTTGCATTCCCCTTAGGGTTAGCAATGGACTGATTGGGGAATCGACCTTTCTCGCGCTCAAACTCAAATTGGTTGAAATACTGCTCAATCCATTCGATGGCTTGACTCTCAATTGTCATAAACTGAGTGAGGAGAGTCTCGAGAGAGGAGGTGGACGATTGGGGCAGCAACGCATAAGAAGGATTGGGTACCAACTCACGCTGAGAATTAAGCGGTTGTGAATACTCATATGAGGGAGGGAGAACATGAACAAGTTGAATATTGTTATTGGAGTGTCCTCCATGGGGGACAAAGGATGATGGATGGTGCGGTTGATGGTAAGGAGCATAATGGTGCTGTACAGGAGGGCGATGTTGCCTTTGTGGGTTTTGTGGAAACTCGGGGGGACTACCAACAGGTTATTGTGGGTTTGATGGAGCGAGGTTATTGTCGTACTTATATGAAAGATAGGGATGGTTCCTATTGTTAGGATTATAAGTAAACGACGGGGGAGTGGGTTTCCTAGCGGTATCAAAGGCACATGCTTGGCCATGGTGGGTTCGAGATCGTCGTGAATGAGGGGGCACAAATGAGATAAACGATCATGGCTTAAGCAGGCACTACAAGAAGATGGACTAGAATTGTTGGCATTCATCGCTTATTTAGAACGAGAAATATTGTATTGCATAGTACAACTGAGAGCATCAATGGTTTTAGTCAAAGAGTGTAAGCTCTGTAGCAAATTTTTCAATTCGAGATCCTTTTTTACCTCAGAAGTGTTCCTTACACGTGGTGGGTCGGATCGCGAAAATGCATTGGTGCCTTCCTAATCTTGGGAGTCATTGCCTAATTCAAGGAGAAAATAATAGGTGGCGGTAGGAGTTAATGTGTGATAATTAAAAATAAATTTTCCTAGAAATATAACAATTAATTAAATTAATTAATCAAATTAACATCTTACGCAGTTTCATCCCACCCCTCGAATAGGGTGTTTAGCCAAGAATTCTCATGTTGGAACAAACAACAATCAATAAAATATCAAAAGATGACATCAAATTGAGAAAGAGAGGAATGAAATACAATGCACAAGTTTTCTTGTCTAATTGCATTCTTGAAATGCGTCTCAATTCTTCACAATTTCAGCACTTGATCACACAAATCAAAATGAAAATCAAACATAGAATCTATTTTAATGCTAAACTATTTTTTTTATATCCTGCACTGTACAAAATATACACTGACTTTTTCTCTTTACAGTCTCTGTGAGAGTCTCTAAAATAAGCCGCCCTCCTTTTTTTTCATAATCCACGAGTCTGAGTTATTATGGGAGAGAATTTGAGGACCACAAAGTCTAAGTAAAAAGAAGTTTTGGAAGGAATTTAACTCACATGGAGATTTGGTTTGGAATTGGCTGGTGGGTATTGTTTCTACTTTTGTGGGAGAGATAAGGTTTGAGGTTGGAAATCGGGGTGGGTCTCAGGTATGAGGGTTGGTTTGCATAGGTGGGTTTCGGGTTAGAGTAATCTCGGGTTGTATTTGGGTTTGGGTTTCACCGATAGTGGGTGTTAAAAGGGTTTGGCATGTCGGAGTTAATGGGTTGGATGGGTTGTTGGTAAATGGTCGATGAGGGTGGAGTTTGGATTTGGAGGTCGCTACGGGGTAGGGTAAAAAAAAATGGGTGAACCGGGTTGGGTGTAGGATCAGAAATCGGATAAGGAGCTGGAAGGATTTGGGTTTTAGATGTTAGATTGAACATGTTTGGCTCGCGGGTATTAGAGCCTGGTTTCAGGTAAGTTTGGTCAGTTGGTGGTGAGTTTGGTTATGGAGGTGAGAGGGGAGAGAAATGAGATGGGCGTAGAAGATGAAGGGGGAAGTAATGGGTGTGTGTAAGGTGTATGGTAGTTAGGTGCATGTTAGGGATGTGTTATGGTGTGAGTAAGATGTAGGTTAGGTAGTGTGTGTGTTTAGATTTGTACCAAACTAAAAATAAATAAATAAAACTATTTAACTAAAAAATTTTAAAAAAATCAAAATTTATAAAAACTAAAAATTAAAATCCTAATAAAATAAAACTAAAGAAAATACAAAATCTAATAAAACTAGAAAATTAAATTCCTAATAAAAGGAAAAAATAAAGCTATCATGATAAAAAAAATAAAGTTAAAACTAAAACTTAAAAATAAAGATTAAATAAAAATAAAACTTACACCTAAATAAAAAGAAATATAAAAATATCCAACACACAAATAAATCAAAAAAATATGTACAAAATTCTAAACAAAATATAAAATAAACTCTAATAATTAAAAATGACTCAAATAAAAATCTTAAAAAAATAATAAAAGTACAAACTAAACACACACGAGGCTCGGATGATGGTTTGGGCTATATTTAGGCTTAGGTTTAGTATGAGGTTGGGCTTAGGGTATCGAAACTCATCTGGACAAGCTCAACGAGACTTCAGGCCTCGCGGCTGCTTTGATTTTTTCGTTAAACACTTTTGATCGCCATTTTGTCACAATTTACGCTGAGTTAGCACGATTTGATACCGCGACTGATGATTTACCTATAAAGTAATAAAAGATGACATAAGGCAATTTTTAATTAAAACGAGTGAGTAAAATGCTTCTACTCGGGGCATAAAATAAACACTTTTGGGTTCTTATCAGATACATATGAGTACTTATACATATGCCTTTATATACTTGCTTAAGGCTATTAATAGAGCCATATTTAATGGGTATGTCAAAAGTCATGTGAGTAAGAGAAGATGGAGAGATTTAAAGAGAGGAAAAGGTAGAAACTGAAGTAGAATATGGAGGTATAGGAACTGAAGCAGAATGTGCAATGATAAAAAAAAGGTAGATCGATTCAGGGAGAGAGATCGAAAGTTAATGAGTGACACATGGAGAATCCTTATGTGGAGCCTCCACATTTATATTAACCTCTTACATAAGAAAGTAGTTGTATGATCCTTAACAACAGAGATTATCAAAACCTAGAAGCATTGAAAAAATATATGCTCATCGAATGCATCTAAAAATCATTTGAGCGACATCGAATAACCTATTTATGCATAAGGGGTGCAAAATATGATTGTTATTTGAATGGTCACCTTGTAGTCGACAATTTTTTAGTTTTGTTAAACAAAACCCTTTAATACCTTGATAATCTAACAAAATTGTAAGGCCTTGAAAAAGCTTATAATTAATTAAACAAAATAGTTTACTAAACATATATTTCGAATTTCAACATCTATATTTTACCTTTAATTTAATAGTATTAAAGGTTTTAATAGCGTTTAATGCAAAAATTCTCCTCATGTATATTCACGCACCCTATTTTTAATCATTGTCTTTTAAACTCCCGAGCATTTTTTTCGTCTACCTATTTAATTATCATCCACTCTCCAATCTTTTGGCCTTCCCTCTCCTTCATAATGGTTTATTTGTCTCTCTAACTTCACCCACCCTATTTATACAAGTAACCGAGAAGCACTCTTGGGTACATCCCATTTCTTTGTTTCCTTTTATCCCACAAAAATGGTAGTTGGATATACACTGTGTTCATCTCTGACCCTAGATTACCCAGCAATTTTTGTATGCTTTGGCTCTAAATAGGCCTGTGCTCAATGTTATTCCAGCAATGAATTTGAAACGTGTGATGATCCCTTTGTTTACTGTTGTGAAATCAATGCGTGCTTTTCCATATTCTTTTGCTCAGATCATATAAGTGGGTGACCATTGTGTGGTTCTATGTGAAAACTTTTATACAGAAGAATAGACGAATACAAGCAGGTATAGATAATATTGCATAATCATCCTTTGGACTGCAAAAACATGTTAATTCCAATTGGAGATATTGATCGTATACTATTAGGTCCAGTTTGGTTGCGCAAATTATTTGATTATATAAATTGGTTCATTGTGAATTAGTGAATTATAAATGAGTGAATTTGAAATGAGTTAAATCCAACTTTACACAATGTTTGGTAATTTGAAATTGATGTTAAGGTTCTATGAAAAAAAGATAAAAACAAATCAAGAGAGAGGGACAGGGGGAGGGGGAGGGGAAGAGGGAGAGGGAGAGGGAGTGGGAGAGGGAGAGGGGACTTGCACTTAATGTGACTCCTATTTCAAATGGATTCATTTCACATGTTTTGTGAAATGATCCAATTTCAGATTTTGCACATGAGCTAAAATGGGGCAATTAATGAATCATTTCATTAATGAAACCAAACATAATTAATGAGTCAATTTGTAAATGGGACAATTTATTAATGATCCAATTTACAATTTTGGAACAACCAAAGGGGACCTTATTCTTTTGTGTGAACTTTTTATTAATGATTTTTATTTAAGTTTTGTTGGTTGATTTGACACAAAAAAACATATTTTTATTTAAGTTTTGTTCGATGAAACTTCGTAATATTCTCATAATTATTTTTTAATTGTGAAACCTTTATATATGGTGTGCAATCATAATATTACAACAAGCATCCACTCCAAAATATTGTGTTCAAATATTCGCAGGCGTAGAGATACGCCGGAGTCAAAGACTGTGAGGGTTATTATGTACTACATATTGCACCATACAATAATTACATTTTATAATTTTTTTTAGCTATAATATAAACAAATATTGGAATAGGCCCGCACATCTCACGTGTTACAAGATAGTTAGGAAAATGATAGTAATTTAGTTGTATTAAATCATTCACACCTAAAAGGTGTAATATCAAAACAATAAGTCTCAAATGGATAAAAGTAATCATTTCGACCCATAGGCTTCACCTTACATCGCCTCCAACGCAATAAGGCTAAAAATTTGTAAAAATTGCTATATTGAGCAAGAGAATACCCAAATTGCCTTTAAATAATATTTTAACCATACACCCCGATTTTGGTAAAATATAATTATTTTATCTAGTATGTGCGGGGATGCTCCTATATTATTCCGTCCTTGAATCTAAAATCCTAAAGGTTGAAATTTACACCTCTTAAAACTCAAGATTTTTGCGCCAATACCTACTCCACCTTTTGCATCGGTACGACCTTCGCGACTTCATATCTCTCCTCTCCGACTCTACAAAATAAATACAACCATAAATTTTATGACTATTAGTGGAATCACAAATTTAGAAAACTATCAGAAGACGAATTCATTATCCACACTAACATAAATATGATTAAAAATAAGTAAAACTAAAAGGGTTCATAATCTAATATGTAGACGATACTTTTCTCCTCATGTTTATTTCTTATTCAAAAATTAACAGTAAAGAAATTTAAACAAAAAAAATAGACCTCTGTATCTAATCTTATCCTTTCCTTTACCCTATATAAATATCTTTTCTTTTCTTCTCTTTTCCATTTAAAATTCTTAAGCATGACTATAACTAATGATATATCATGTCATGTTTAAGTGCCTTGTATCATAAGCTCTTTCAGTCAACGGGTATCAATTTGCCCCCACGATTTTTAAGCCCACTTAATCACAAGTCAACTTCTTGATGTATTGAGTTTGTCATTTTAAAATTATCCATTCATTTTTTTAGTTGATATTTATTGTTTACAATTAAATTCGTATCATTTATTTTTCACCATTTTCTCTAGCATATCAATTAGTTTACAACAGGTACACACTGAAAATAGTCATATTTATGTTTCTGAGTGTATGAGTATGGCTAGCTTACTTGGTATGTTTGTACGCTTTTCATGAGGATGAACATGATTTAATGTTTCTTATGAATTATTTCACTCATAATAATTATCCACGAATGTATAGTTTTTTATTTTTTTCATAAAAGAAAAAAAAGGAGGGATTATAACTCCACCGAGGTTTGGGGAATTTTTGCTACATATATTGTAGAAATTTTTTAGGGGATTGGTTGTAAAATTCTAAAATAAAAGAATACATAAACATGGATTGTGGACAAAAAGTCTACTTTTTTTAAAAACACATTCTAAATAAATGCACTTGCGCTTTTGAATAAAAAAAATTAATGATCTCTCTCTCTCTCTCTCTCGTCACTTCGTAGTCAGCGAAATCTAGGAGTGTTCGCCATCCGGTCCAGTCCGATTTTTAGTATTTTTAAGGACCGGACCGATTAAATCGGTCCTAAAAAAAATGGACCAAGACCGGACCGATTGTATCGGTCACCCGACCCTTGTCAGTCCGGTTTTCTATAGGATCGGCTCGGTCTAACTTGTCGGTCCTAATCTTATTAAATTAATCATTTTAAAAATAAAAATCACCTTTAATTAGTGTCCATTTTTTAGCATAAAACCTGTCCATTTTTTCGCATAAAACCTGTCCAAACTATTATCTATAATATATACATAACCATAACAATATATTCTTAAGAACCATAAGAATAAAATAAATAAATTAAATAGTCACACAAGCAGTGGAGAGGGGATGCATACACAAATAGTGGAGAAGCGTACCAGCTGAGATGAGGGGAGGAGATGGCAGTGCTGATCAAGAAGCATACACAAGAGGTGGATGATGACAGAGGCGATTGAGAAGCGTTCCAGCTGCGATCGAGAATTGTACCAGTTGCGGAGATGGTAGCAGAGAGGCGGTGGGGAGGAGATGGTAGCGGAGGGTTCCAGCTGCGATGAGGGGAGGAGACGGCAGTTGCGATGAGGGGAGGAGATGGCAGCTGCGAGCCTACGATGAGGGGAGAGGAGAGCAATGGTGTAACCATAGAGAGAGGAGAGAAAAACGACATCGGTAACAAATGAAGAAAATAAAGAACGGATAGATAAGTTTAGGGCAGTAAAAGGCATAAGGCTTTTTTTCTTATTGACGATTGTACCCTCCCTCTTGTGTTCATATTAATATATATAAAAATATAATTAAAATATATATTAATATGAACAACCGGTGCGGGTCGATCCAAACAGGTTATTTAATGTGGCGAACCGAGGACCGGACCGACTAGACCGGCCTGGAGAAAAATTAGACCGGACCGGTGATAAAAAAACGATAAAAATAGGGCAGTTCGGTTCGGTTCGCCGGTTCAATTGGTTTTTTGAACGCCCCTAGTGAAATCCTATATTTCCTTTTTTTTCTCGGTGTTTTTTAATCATAAGTGTTCTTATTCTTTTTAAATGAACAAAAAATTTCGATACGATGGTAAAATTATCCGAAAAATTGATGCGTAAAAGTTTACTTTGAGATTCTTTGTTGTGGGGGCAGACCAATATCCGGTGTTGATATTGTTTCTTTTCGACCGCAACCAAACCTCTTTTCTCATGGCAAGGATTCCGTCATCTTTGCAATCCAATCTGATATTGTACCCCCCTCGGTCACCAATTGATTGTCTTTGATTCTGCATAACTTCAATACTTCCATTACAATTGGGGATTGCAAAAAGGCATGTTGTGCACTATCTCGTGCGACTTTACATACACAACAAGACAATATCTTAGCAACTAGCCTCCTTTTCATGAAATCCCCCCCCCCCCCTCCCCGTAGGCAACGAATCAAAGTTTAAGGTGATATACAAACTGTTTAATTTTGGGGGGTATGACACATTTCCAAATATGCCTCTCAAAAAGAGTGACAACCCTTACAAGCGGAGGACGCAGAAGCATTAGCGCTAGCAACTAATTTTTCCATTGAGGCGGAGATTTTCCACTTTGAACTTGAAGGGGATTGTTTGAACGTGATAACATGTTTACAACATTATGATAATGACTGATCGAATAGCATGATATATAGAAAATATAAAATAAGAGGTTCAATGAAAACATAATATATTTTTTATGTTTGTTAAACGATTTGACAACAAACTAGTGCACATTCTAGCTCAATATGCTAAGTCCGAGAGTTAATTCTCTATATGGCTTACTCTTTGTGATGATGTCAACTTTGTTTTTTTGTTAATTTTAAGATTTGATTATTTTGTTAAAAAAATAATTTATATTTTGAATATATTTAAATGAATCTATCGAGTGTTGGCAATTAATTAAAATTTAATTATTATTTTAAATATATATTAATTGATGATGATGACTTTTACATTTTTTATTTTATTTTTCATTGTTGAAATTTATATTTTAATTACTTGAATAAGTGACTGCTAATGCTTAATTATGATATATTTTTAAATTTAATAAACATTTTAAGTATTCAATTATTCTCATTAGGGTAAAAAAAAAATAGTGAAAAATAATCACAAGTTTTTTAGATAAAAAAAAAACTATTGAAAATTAAAAATAATTTTAAACAATCATCTCGGGACTCCCTTCCCGGATCACCCCACATTGCTCGAAAAATTCTTCCCTCATTAATCAAAAATCAAACTTCGTTAGGTATGAATACCTCAATGTGTGTGAATAAATAAAAAGAATTGTTAATTTAAACATAAGATATTAAGGGTAAAATAGTAATAAGGAGGACATTGATTTCCCGGCAACCGTCCACCGACCCCACAACCGTCATAGGCAAAAATTTTGGTTACGGAAACATTTTCTGGCTCACCTGTCTATTTCCACTTGACTGCTATTCATATAAAAAACGGATCCAAAAATTTGCAACTCATTTTTTCATCTTCTTCTCTCTCTCTCTCTCTCTCTCTCTCTACCAAGGAACAAAGGCTTTGTTTTATTTACTTGGAACTCGAATTTCGCTGATCAAATTTAAATGAAAAGGTACGAATTTAGATCTTCAACTCTGTCTATTATATAATAACAACCGAGTTTTTAAACACCCATGTCAAGTTTTACTTATGTAATCTACCTTGATTATGCTAACAGCCGACATGGTCCATATGGGTTTATACCAACATGTATATATGTGACATAAAACAGAAATATTATGCATTGAATTGATCAATCAACAGAATATTTGAAGATCAGTATAGAAACTGAATATGCCTTCATTTTTTTTTCTTTCATTTTTAGGGAGTCATTCAGTAATGATGTAATTTTGAATAAAGGGAGCAACTTGACTAATATTTCTTCTTCTTCTTCTTCTTCTTCTTTTTTTTTTTTTTTTTTTTTTTTTTGTGGACGAAATATAATAGTAGTATATTATACTTAAAAGTTAAAATTAAAATAAGTCCACCATTATCTTAAATGAATAACACTAGCATCAGTGTAAATTTGTTTCACGGTCATACCATCTAACTTTGGAAGGTCCACAAAAGTGCTTTTGAACATTATTAATTGTGTTTATATAATTATTTATTTATCGTAATTTTACATTTTTATGCTTTTATGTAGTATGATCTATGCAAAATGTATAAACATTTGAACATACTTTTTGTACAAACTACAGGACAGTTTTACACTTAAAATTAGGAGAGAAAACGTGTAAGATGTATTACTTTTTTATAATTAAGTAAATTTTAAATTTCATTATACACAAGATAAGTTAATAGTGAAAATGAAAGAGAAAAGATGGTTAGTGTACTTATCTTCTAGAATTGAATGTAAAAGTGGGCAGTAAACATCAGTTTGAGTGCGAGCAGGTTAACATAATTTGTCAGTATAACAGATTATTATATTATTATTCTAGTGTACCCTTTTTGAATTATATTGCTAGAGTCCAGGATTAACGAGCAATCTATCAAAATAGCCAAATAGTCAATGCTTTTTGTTGCTTTCACTTTCCCATTCTGTGGTTCTTTCACACTCTGGTCCACCTTTTTCGCTGCATCTTTTAATCTATTGTTGTCTATGAGGGGTTCCCACCTTATCACGGGATTTTCCTTGTTTTTTTGTTTCTAAATCAGTTGAACCCCTATTCCCCTTGGATTGGTTGTAGAAAAGATAATTGCTGTCATACTGTAACTTTTAGCTGCATAGATAACTCTTTGAGGTTATATGGTTTGCAATCCCTGTGCATGTTGTATTAGAGTAATATAATTATAATTGTTGTATAACAATGTTAAAAAGACATATTAGTGTAATATAACAATTATTTTGGTAATATATATGTGAGTACATAACTATTGAAATAAGGTGTGCCAATTAA
This sequence comes from Sambucus nigra, assembly GCA_949130495.1. NCBI lineage: Eukaryota > Viridiplantae > Streptophyta > Magnoliopsida > Dipsacales > Adoxaceae > Sambucus > Sambucus nigra. The sequence goes on from OX422209.1 coordinate 123,573,053, forward strand.
TATGTTGCTGCCATTTCTTCTTTCTCAAACAGTTTTCATTTTCAATTCTATCTTTTCAACCGGGTGTGCTTGATAAGTTCGGGAAAAAAAAAAAGAAAAATCTCTATTGTCAACCTTATGTCCATGTTATTTTTTTTCTTATCAGAAGTTCATGTTGAATTTGCTTCTTAAACATATTCGTAATCAAGATCTGAGCGATTGAAACGAAGCCCATTTCACCCGAAATGAAGAAAGCAGTCCGAACCCCATCTATTCTACTCATTCTCACCACAACTCTACTATTATTTGATGGGTCAGAGGGAGAGCCAAGAGCCCAGACGGTCCAAATTATGTGCGGAAACCAACTCGAGAACAATTCGACCATATATGTCCCAAACTTTGTTGCTACAATGGAAACCATTAGTGATCAAATGCGAAATGCAGGTTATGGAGTAGCAGTTACAGGCACAGGACTCGACACTAACTATGGACTAGCCCAATGTTATGGTGATCTTTCTTTACTTGACTGTGTATTATGCTATGCCGAGGCTCGTACTGTTCTTCCTCAATGTTTCCCTTACAATGGAGGCCGCATTTACCTTGACGGTTGCTTTATGCGAGCTGAAAATTATAGCTTCTTTGGGGAATATACGGGACCCGGTGATAGGGCCGTGTGTGGTAATACAACACGAAGGAATTCTACGTACGGGGAGACAGCAAGGCAGGCTGTGTTGCAAGCAGTTTCGGAGGCACCAAATAGTAATAATTACTACGCGCGACGACAGTTGGCAGTGCCTGGGACGGCTAATGAGTCGGTCTATGTTTTGGCTGATTGTTGGAGGTCACTGAATGCGAGCTCGTGTAGGGCGTGTTTGGAGAATGCGTCTACGTCGATATTGGGATGCTTGCCTTGGTCCGAGGGACGGGCGTTGAACACTGGTTGCTTTATGAGGTACTCAGACACCAATTTTCTTAATCCTGTACAGCGTAGCGGACGTTCAAGAGGTAAAAAGAATTGTGTTTTCTTCTTCCCTGCATTTGTTAAGAGTACGTTAGATTATAAAGTTGGGAAAAGATTGAAACGAGTGAATTCTTATGAGAAGTTGAAAAAATAGTGATAACAAGATATGACTTCTTGAGATGTTCTCCCAGTGTGCATGGGAACCGTAATTCCGTGTCTTGGAACTGGAATAGAAATTCTTCCGTTCAAAAAGTTCTTATTATAAATTTAATTTATTCAAAATCTTTTTCCATGTCATTGAATTGGGTGTTTTTCTATAATGGAGTTCAATTCCTTATGGGTGGGTAAGGAATTTTATATTCAAAATGAGGAAAAGACTGAGCATGTTGTAAGTGAATTGTTCCCGTAGACTACATTTGCAACTAAGTACCACAACAATAATAAAAAAATGGCATGAAGTATTTTTCATATTCAAAAAATATAATGTCAATCGTACGCCATCAAAAAAATTCTCACTACTATTTCTTTGATTAGTGTAAATTATGTGTTACAGTGATAACTATACAGAACTTGTGAAGTTGGAGAAAAGGGGCATTTTGAATTGGCCTGATCATATTTTTTCAATGATTATTTTTGCAGGGACAATCATAGTGATTGTAGTTGTCGTCATTAGCTCTGTGGTTGTTTTAGTAGTTGGGACAGTTATTGGAACTTATATCTGGAAGCACAGAGAAATACAGAAGAAGAGAAGAGGTATAAAGGCTTTTTCATGCAAAGGCATTCCAATCTAAAACAGTAAGAAAAAGATTAGCCATTCAAGAAAATAAGTTCACAAAAACTAACTAGGCAGTGTTAGCAGAATAGCAGAACCTTAGCTTAATGGTGTGTTCTTGTAACTTTTAATGCTGGATTTCCTCCATCACAAGAATCTTTGTTTCATGAGAACTTGGAGTTTTAGCCTCCTATGAAGTTACTGTCTTAATGTTGCATAGTGAAAAATTAGGTGGAATGTTGTTGTCCTTGACACTTGGTTGATAAATTTGATGATTGTTTCCCTTCCCCTTTTTTCTTTTTCGTTTTCCAACTTTCCAGGTTCAAATGATGCCGAGAAAATGGTGAAGACACTTAATGACAGTAGCTTGAACTTTAAGTACTCCACAATTGAGAAAGCCACCGGCTCTTTTGATGAGGCCAACAAGCTTGGGCAAGGAGGATTCGGAACAGTTTACAAGGTAATGTGTGTAGTGTATCGAGGCCAAACATACTATACTAATTCCTTATTTCTCATAATTAATGAATTTAAAATTGGGCCATTTAAGATATAACGAAGCTTACCTGTATTATTAATTCTGAACTTCAAATTCTAATTTTATGCAGGGAGTTTTGCAAGATGGGAGGGAAATTGCTGTCAAGAGGCTTTTCTTCAACAACAAACATAGAGCAGCAGATTTCTATAATGAAGTTAACATTATTAGCAGTGTCGAGCATAAAAATCTGGTCAGGTTGTTAGGATGCAGTTGTTTGGGCCCGGAAAGTCTTCTTGTATACGAATTCCTGCCAAACAGGAGTCTTGATCGTTTCATTTTTGGTAAGCATTAGAATTTGACATCATATTAAAAATGGCCATTTGACTTTAACCCCTACGTTTAGGGTTGGGTTCATGTTACGCAAAAAACATAAGGGAAAAAAAAGGAAATAAAGAAAGAAGAAAATAAATATTTGAAGCGTCACAAGAGATCCTAACAATGTGTCACTGATACCTCAAGTAGTTGCGAAACTCAAATATTAATTTTGAGAATAACTCAAAATCGCCCTTGAAATTGAAGGATCAAAGTGAATACCTCCCCAGTCTAAATTCTAAGTTTATAAAGATGGCCTCTCGATCCAGGCCACTATTTAGAAAAATGACTTTAACACTTCTATTATCTACTGCTACCCTTGAATCTTGAAAGAATTAATTATCATCTAAATTTTGTGTTATCATGAAATTGATGGAATGAAGATATGTGCTTGTAAACTCTACAGATCAAACCAGAGGCCAGGGACTAAACTGGAAGACGAGATTTGAGATAATCATTGGGACGACAGAAGGCTTGGTCTACCTTCACGAGAACACCAAGTCCCGGATCATTCACAGGGATATAAAAGCTAGTAATATTTTGTTGGACTCAAGACTCCGTGCAAAAATCGCTGATTTTGGGTTAGCCAGATCTTTCCAAGAAGATGAGAGCCACATCAGCACTGCCATTGCTGGAACATTGTATGTAACTCATTTCTTAATATATTTTTTTCCTTTTTTTCAGGGGATGTGTGTGTGTATGGAAAATGAAACCACATCTCCTCAACACCCCATATATATTGAAGTACTAAAATAAACAGCCCAGGAGTTAGCACAACATGGAGCTTCTCCAACGAGGAGGGAGAAACTTAAGAAACGAATAGGACTAAGCTACACTGTCTGATTTTGATGAGCACAATGAGTAGTATATAGTATTATGATAAACTAAGCCTCAGACGCCATACACAATTTCTTTCCAAGCTGGGACGGATAAAACTCTTCCATCCAATTTATGAAGTCACTTCTTTTGCTTCAAAAGGCAAACTGACTTCCATCCCATGTAAGAGGAAAAGCTCGAATTTGTTTAAGGTGAACGACCAAGATGCATTCCTTTGAAAACATTCATTCTCTCATTTCACATGGAAGCACACGATTCAATTTGATCACCTATTTTATATAAATATCAGAATAATGACTGAAAATACGTCCACGAATCGTGAGCCTCATCTGTTCTATATGTTGAGACTCCAATCACTCATCCATGGCACTTTCGAGACGGATTGTTGTTATCGTCTCTGCAAAAAAATCGATCACAGTTGAGTTTCTCGCTACCCTTACATTTGTTTAACTCCTCACAATTCTATCCAACATAAATTAAAGGTTTATACCAGCCATTGGAAACTTTCCCTTAAGATCAAGGTATTATCTTACCCATCGCAAAACTGATAAGACATCGAAAAGGTCCCACTTTGTGAGAATTGGTATACCAAAACGATACGCACAATGATCAGTCTGCTATTGATAAGATTGACTAAGAATACGAGTATTATGAATGCTGATCCTAGTATGAAGTCCCTCGAGAGTTCATTATTAATGGTTCGAACATAAGAACAGCAACCCGTTATGGGAAAAAATGAACAGCGATCCTTGATTTAAGCAGGTCAGGTAATCATATGCAGCCTGTCCTCGTTTAATAATGAACAGCAAACTAGCTAAACAAAGCTTGTTCTAAACTCATTCCAGTCGATAGATTTGATATCATAGCACACAAATATGTAATATCAATGTTTGAACAGCAATAGAAATTGAAATTTCTCCAAATTGTATAATTAGCACTTCTGTTTACTTGATGGATTCAATATTTCTATATGAATAATGTTACACACACCGGTACTTAATACCGGGTTAATACCAAATACACTTTATATGGCTTGTACAAAATGTGGGTCCCGCCAGGGTACAAGCCATATAAAGTGTATTTGGTACTAACTCGTTACTAAGTACCGGTAAGAGTATCATTAATCTTTATATATTTGATTATTTCCTTTTAAAATGCACAGAGGATACATGGCTCCAGAGTACCTAGCCCATGGTCAGTTAACAGAAAAAGCAGATGTGTACAGCTTTGGTGTGCTTATATTAGAGATAGTTACTGGAAGGCAAAACAACAGGAGCAAAACCTCTGAGTACTCGGACAGCCTAGTCTCAATTGTAAGTTAAAGGAACATTACCTATATTCTTTAGGGTAAATTACTTTAAAAAAAAGTAAAAAATTTAATTTATCGAGCTTTTTGCAAAGCATCCCTTCTACTAAAAATTTGCATAATGCTCCCTGAAATTTTAAAAAAGTTCTAAATACCTCCCGTCAGTAAAAAAATATCTTTAGCGACACTTGGGGAGGTTTTTGCAACTTTTATTGACAATTCAAGGGGCATTTTGAAACAGCTGTATATGTTCAGGGATATTCCTGCTGCATTTTACCGGATCCTCTATAATATAATTGACTGATTTATGCAGTAATTGATTTTTTTGACATCGAATTAACTTTTTACAAACTGTCTTTAAACAGGCATGGAAGCATTTCCAACTAGGAACTGTAGAGGAACTTTTTGACCCAAACCTAATGCTGCATAACTACGACAACGACGACGTCGAGAACGAGGCATTAAGAGTTGTACACGTAGGGCTTCTGTGCACGCAAGAGGCTCCGTCATTAAGACCATCAATGTCTACGGCGCTGCGGATGCTGGCAATAAAAGATGAAGATCTCCCTCCACCTAGTAATCCCCCTTTTATAGACGAAAAGACTATGGAACTAAATGACACGAGGGAGAAAACGCGTCTCCTCAAGGGAGAGGATTCTGCTTCAGTTGCTAGCGTGTCCCATAGTTCTTTCTACCCGAGGTAACACCTATTGATCTATAAAGGAGTATCATGGAACAAGTTCACACTACTTACTGACCAACAAAGGAATGGAACAAAGCTTGTGCAAGTTCAATATCATCCTCACCATGCTTGTGTACATTTGGCAAGCCAGGTGAGGATGGCAAATATGCATTGCGCTTTGGTATTTGTAAATGAAAGAGAGTTTAGATGAATGTCAATACAAGGAATTGGAGGTGATGCAAGTATGTGAGGCGATTGACCAATTTTTCCTTCTTTTTGTTTCGTCTCTTTTTTATGGGTAGGTGGGGGAGGGGGTTCATGGTATACTAAAATTTTGCGTGAATGAATCAACTTTAGATGTTAATGTGTATAACTTAACCAATTGGTTTGCGTGATTTACTTTCCGTTTTATTCAAGAGTTGAGGAACTTTGCAATATAAAGACGTTGTTTCAGAGATGTTTTTTGCATTAATGATAGTTGAAAAGGAAGATTTCCTTTAACTTAAATTAATAAGCTCTCACACCAATATGAGAGTGTGATTTCTTTAATTTCTATTCAAAATGGGATGGTTCACACAATATTTCAAATTTTAAAATTCTTTCAAAAATTACTTATATTTTAATTTCTTCAAATTAAAATAAGGGTCAATTATTTAATAGTCCCTACTATAAATATATATTTTTTAAAAAGGACACATATTTTTAGTTTAACCCATTTAGTCCCTCAAGCACTCAATATTCTCTTATTTTTAGAGGTCCGCGTCAGCGGCACTCCCTTTCCAAAATATGTGGCAAATGACTTTTTGAGGCAAAATAAAAAGGCTTGGACTAAATGAGTATTAAAAAATGTTTGAGGGACTATTTGGTATATGTCCCTTAAAATAAAGTTAAACAAAATATTTAAAATTTTCTTTCAAACAAAATTAACATATATGGATTTTGCCAAATTAATTAAAGCCTACTTGAATTAAATTACACTACACTTACCCAATATGAAATTTGCACAAAATTAAACAAAACTTATGATTAAACCAAGTTTTATCTTTTTAAACCTAAGCATGCATCTACATGATATTTGCAAAGATAAAATAAACACACAACCACAAGACTGCGATGTATGAAGAAAACTCACAATGGGTAAAATCTCGGACAGCTCAGCCACAAGTCCACTAAGTACTGTTTTACAAGGACACGACAAAAAGACTTACTTCCTCAACTTGACTCCCTCTCAAGCCTTGGCGCTTCTTCGTTCCTCCACCTTCGCCTAGTCAACAACTCAGGAATCCACCTTCGTCTAAGAGTCCACCGATGGGAGCAAATCAACCATCAACACACGAAGTCCGCCTCCGTATGTACACCACAAGCAAACTGAACGGAATCCTCCGTAAGAAACTTTCTCTTTTTGGGTCGAGAATGGTACCCGCTGCCAAACCAATAATCTCAAAGCAAATATATATATTGGAAATTGGATCAAAATAAACTATAGTTGTAAACTTTGTGTTTTTGGTGGAAAGTAAACCATTAAAGATTAAAAACACAAATGGACTTTTTGGATTCAGGATTTTGCTCTCAAAAGCTCATGGAAAGTATGGAAAAGTCACTAGGCAAATTGTGTTCCCGCACTATTAAAGTCTTGTAAAAAGAAAGTGGGGTAGTGGAAGTTTTATAAAAAAAAATAATGAAAAACTGTCTGAAACTGACGGTCGTTCGAATGAGACTATTATGTCGTTCGAACGACTAAGGCATCTCGCTCGAAAGACTTTACCAACAAGAAAACAGAGATAAAATCAAACGAATCTCGTTCGAACCATTTCGTTCGGACAATGTTGTTCAAACGGCCTTACAAACGAGAAAACAAAGAAAAGTGGCAAAATCTCGTTTGATAGTTCATTCGAATGACGTAGGAATCTCGTTCGAATGAGATCCCATCTTCGTTCGAATGACATCTCGGAAAACAAAATTTTCTTTTAAAAACCCAAAAACTTTTATGTGAAGTTCAAAAAAAATCCTAAGAAAAACATAAAGTTATTTTAACAAAAGTTTTATAAAAAAAAAAAGACACCCATAAACATAACCAAGTCTCTATATATATTAAAGCATTCATACCTTTAGAGACTTTGAAAATTTTGAAATGTTAATGACGATAAACATGGCACGAAAATCGACAAAGTTGAAATCTTCACTTTAGGCTTGGCGGCTACGCCTTCAACTCAAACGTCTACAAATTGACTCAATTGAAAATTTGTCCTTACAAATCTCCCCCTTTAGCTATTCCGAGACAAAACCAAAATAAAAATTCTATGGGCCGTCAAACTCATCTAAAAAGACACAATCTCACCCAAAAATACATGGAATAAGAAGCTTTGCTTGCTTTAAAAGGTTATTACTTAAGATGAAAATCAACACACTTAAACACACCATCAAATGCATAGGAAAATATAGCAATATAAAGTGCATTATTAAATCCTCCACCTATTTAATTTTTTTCCTTTATCTAACAATGTCTACGTAAGAAAGGACGTCTCTCCCTCAGATAAATCTTCCCAAATTAAAAGATTTAAATAATCATTTCTCCCCCTTTTTGTTCGGAATAAACAATGGATAAAATGCATAAAATAACTCATTTTTCCCCAATTGAAATAAATTCTCCCCCTAAATGAAACAAGGGATAAGAATAATGAAAAACTAGTATTTCATGCAATAGTGTCACTACACCATAATGGCTATTTAGCAACTAATAGATTTTTTAATTTGTAAGTGTTTAAAACACTTAGATAATTTACAACGGTTTTGGACACTTACAAAATTTGTAAGTGTTCAAAACCGTTGTAAAATTTGTGATAGTTACTTAATTTAAGTGGGATAACCTAAAAGGGTTGCATACTAAAAAAAATTAGTCCAAATCTCCTCACAAAAAAAAATTAGTCCAAACCTCCCTCCAAACTTTCGTGTTTCGTGTCCCGCTCCAAACTTTCGTGTTTCGTGTCCCACTCAAAACTTTAGGCGAAGGTGCGTATGTCTTCTCCAAAAATTTTCTTCTCCAAAATTTTTATGCAATTTGGACGATTTGGTGGTTTCCTTATTTTGTGCGATTTGGTGGTTTCATGCGATATAGGTATTATTATTGAATGTTTTTCTTCGTGCGAAATAGTTATTATTATTGAATGTTTCAGATGTTTTTCTTCGTGCGAAATCTGTATAATTTTTCTTCTCCAAAAATTATTATTGATTGTATTTCAGATGTTTCATGCGATATAGGTATTATTATTGAATGTATTCTTTTTGCCCTGTTTTATTTGGTGCGTATTGAAGGTTTGCCCTGTTGTTAACAAATATGCTATCATTATTGGTGAGTATTGAAGGTTTGCCCTGTTTTAACAAATCTGTATATTGAAGGTTTGCCCTGTTTTAACAAATCAACATTATTCTGTTAACAAATCAACGTTAGTCTATTTTAACAAACCCATAGCCTTCGCTTAGGGTTGTATGCAATCATCTTTCAACGATTTAGGGTTTAGGGTTAAAGATACGATTTAGGGTTTTATTTTATGAGTATTATTCTGTTAAAGATACGATTTAGGGTTTTATTTGGTGCGTATGTCTTACTCTGTTAAATATTTGGTGTGTATGTTTTATTTGGTGCGTATTATTCTGTTAAAGATACGATTTAGGGTTTTATTTGGTGCATATGTCTTATTCTGTTAAATATTTGGTGCGTATGTTTTATTTGTTGCGTATTATTCATACATGATTAAATATTTGGTGCGTATTATTCATACATGATTAATAGTTTGGAATAATGGTGTGTATGTGTAATTTGATTACTGTTTAATTTGTGATTTTCACCCCAAGTGGGAATTAACAGTTAAATTAAGGATTTGAGTATGCCAAATCTGGGTTTTAAATAATTGTAAAGAGAGTTGGGTCTGTCAACCACATTTTAAAAAAATTATTAAAAAAACTTGGAGAGTCCGTCATTGACAAGGTAAACCTTCAATATGTACAGGGTGATACAAACTCTCTGTACAGGAAAAGCATCGCTTGAAACTAAAATTTGGTTTTCTTTTCTTTCTTCTAACCAAGAAGTAATGCTGAGTTGGGGTTTGACGTGTTTGGGTTTAAGGTTGGGTGTATTTATGTTATCTTTCAAATATAGAGAAGATTATTTCTCGTTTCAACCATAAAAATATTTAATTTATACTTCATTTGGTTATAAATTCTATTATATGAGATTTTAAGATCATGTTATATATGTTGATAAAAAAATTTGTACAAAAATAGTGGTTGTCGGATTGAGTGACTATTAAGCTATAAACTAGTTCATGTTTGCTTGAAAAATCCACTTGTAATCACCTTTTTACTTTATTAAACATTAATAAAAGATTGTGAACAATAGACTATTTCTTTACTTGTTACCTGACCCTTGGATATTAAATAGTATATATTAATTTTTTACTAACATATCTCAACATACAGAATGTCATCTGAAGTTAGTAAAGAATGGATGAAGGAACGTGAAAGAGGAAGTGCAAAATACATTAATGGGGTTGCTACGTTCATTGATTTTGTAAAGAATAACCGTGGTGGAGAAACCTTATTTTCATGCCCATGCATAAAATGTGAAAATGGAAAGTTGTTGGAGCTTGAAGATGTCCATTTTCGTTTGCTTCGTTATGGTATATCCAAGTCCTACACATTTTGGCGTTTTCATGGTGAAAAGGAAGTCGTTAAAAGAAAAGAAAAAGAACCCACTGAAAGTGTTGAATGCAATGACCCTGTCCTCGACAATCCAAGAATGGAAGAGCTCGTTTACGACGCATTCGAAATGTTTAATCGTGAAGTGGATCATTTATCAAGTGAGCATGTTAGAATGAAGGGAGGTGACAATCATGACGAGACTAATGAGGAGTTAAAATATGAAAAGTTACGTGGCAAGGCGAGTGAACCGTTGTACCCGTCAAGTCCCGAGAAACATACGACACTATATTTTCTTGTCAAATTGAATAATGTTAAGACAAGATATGGTTTGTCAGATAATAGTGTTACGGAAATTTTGGGGGTGTTTAAAGAGTTTTTGCCGAACGGAAATACAGTATTGTCCAAGTATCCAACTATGAAGAAGATAATCAAAGAAGTTGGTTTGGATTATAATATAATTCATGCATGCAAAAATGATTGTATTTTATATAGAAAAGAACATGTAATGAAGGTAAAATGTCCAGTATGCAACCTACCCAGGTATAGGTTGGGAATAAATGGGGAGTGTAAAGTACCTCTGAAGACAGTTAGACATTTCCCACTGATTCCAAGGTTGAAGAGATTATTCACCATACCATGGATTTCAAATGAGATGACTTGGCACGCTAGGGCGCAGTGTAGCACAAATATCATGTGTCATCTTGTTGATTCGTCTATATGGAAATCTGCTGATGTGATGTGGCCAGACTTTGCGGCTGAAAAATGTAATGTTCATCTTAGTATAGCCACTGATGGTTTTAATCCATACGGGAATCTCATCTCTAGTTACAGTTGTTGACCTATCATTGTTACTCCTCTTAATATGGGACTGTCTTTATGCATGAAAAAGGGACTTTTCAATGAGGTCAATTTTAATATCCGGGCCGAATGCTCCGAGCAAAGACATTGACATTTACCTGGCCCCCTTGTTAGATGAGTTAAAGGAATTATGGTTTCAAGGTGTAATGGCGTACGACTCATATACAAAAACAAATTTTTCTTTGAGAGCGATGTTGTTGTGGGTTGTCCATGATTTTCCTGCATATGGAACTTTATCGGGTTGCACGGTTCATGGTTATAAGGGGTGCCCAGTTTGTGCGAAAGAAGTTGAATCTGAACGACTTACGAGTAGTAGGAAAATTTGTTATCGTGGTCATATAAGATTCCTTCCTCGTGATCACAAGTTTAGGGAGGACAAACGTAATTTCAACAATAAGGTTGAACACCGTAAAGCTCCACGAATGTTATCTGGTTCAGAGGTTGAGAAGAAGGTGTTATGATCAAGATGAGAATTGGTAAACAAATTTCTGGAATAAAAAGAAAACGATAAGGGGATAAGAATTTGGTTAGTGATGTTACCACTCCATGGTATCGAAGGTCTATTTTATTTGATTTTCCCTATTAGAAAGAGCATAGTGTTCGTCATAATCTAAATGTTATGCACATTGAGAAGAACATCACTGATCATCTTTTGTCAACCATTCTAGACGTTAAAGATAGAACGAAAGATACCGAAAATGCCCGTAAAGATATGAAGACCATCGGGATCAAGAAGAAGATGTGGATGGTAATAGACGAAAGTTCAGGAAAAACTGTGAAACCAAAGGCTGCATTCACTCTAAACAAAAAAGAATGGTTTTTTGTACTTTAAATGAGCTAAAAGTTCCAACATGTTTTTCTTCTAACTTGAGTAATTGTGTGAGTTTACAACCACTTGGATTGAAGGGGCTCAAATCACATGACTATCATGTAATTGTGCAATATTTGTTGCCGTTGCTGCTTAAAAATGCTTATCCAAAACACAAGGACTTGCAAATAGCAATTCAACGGTTAAGCTTCTTTTTCAATGTGTTATGCTCCAAAGTGATCAAGAGGGATGTTTTGGAGTCGGAAAGGAACGCATTGTTTGAGGTTATGTGTGTTTTGGAGAAATATTTTCCGCCTGGATTTTTTGTTATTACTGTCCACCTCGTTATACACTTATCAGAGGAAGTTTTGATTTGTGGGCCGGTAAGATATAGGTGGATGTATCCTTATGAGAGGTAATTAAATAGTAAATGATTTTCTTAACCTTTTTATTTCGACAAACAATTTTTTGTAATCGATATATTTTTATGCGTAGGTTGATGAAAGATTACAAGAAGTATGCTAATAATAAGAGGTATGTTGAAGGGAGCATTACAGAGAAATATTTCGTAGAAGAATCGACCTTATATTGCATGGAGTACATGCCAAACCCTAGTGAAGGAAATCATAAATATATGCGTGAAGATTTTCTTGATGAAGATGAAGATGATGAATGCACAAGTGAGGGTCCTTTAGTACAATGGAAGAATGTGAAGTTAACTCCATTACAATTTGCACAAGCACGTAAGTGGGTGTTAAACCAATCAGATGAAGTGGAGGAATGGAAGAAGTAAGTATATCAATATGATTTGAGATTTTTTAATTGAAAAATGCCGCTTATGTAAATTGGTGCAGGAAGTAGGATTGCCTAAGTGTGGGTATTGAATTGGTGTAGGAAACATGATCTTTATTGGGAATCCACATTTGGGCGTAACCGAAGAGCGACTACATTGAAGGAAAAGACCGAGGGTTTTATCCCATGGTTGATTAAGGAGGTTCACTTTTAATTCGACTACATAATAAAATTTTACATTTATTCATGTGCGTGTATATATATATATATATATATATATCATCTTATGAAATCTTTTTTTGTAGTTATTAAAAGAGTGATTGATTGATACCGCACTTTGGCGGTTAGCAAATGGCACATTATATGATGTACAATCATATAAGAGGTATCAGGTGAATGGGTTTGAATTTTGCACACGTGAGTATGATGAGTCACGGGTAACTCAAAATAGTGGCGTGTCAATGAGGGACATCACGAAGTTTAGGTCAAGCGAAAAAGATATGAATTATAAGGAAACGGAAACAACATACTTTGGCATTGTTCTTGGAATATTTGAGTTGGATTTTACGTCTTTCAAAACAGTTGTGTTTTACTGTGACTGGGTGAGAGTTGAGGACAAGGTAAATGGTTTCAAATTTGATCCTGAATCGAACTTAATGATGGTAAACTTAAGTAAGTTGAAGAGTAAGGATATAATCGACGATGAGACATTCATTCTTGCATTTGAAGCATCTCAAGTGTTTTACTCAAAGGATTTTGAAGACAATGGTTGGTCTATTATTTTGCATGCACCAAAGAGATTAACAATAATTGTTGACAAACTTGAGGTCCCTACAATGTATCAGTCTACTCTTGAGGATAATCCCAATTTGAAGAATCTGCTTCAGGACTTCTAGTTAAAGCTAAAGCTGATTTTTATAATTTTTGCTTAATTTTATTTACTTTAATGCTTCACTTACTAGTAAAAGAATTTTAGACATCGCTTCAAGATTCTATTTCTTGTGATCTATGATTTTTATGTACTACTTTAATGCTTCACTTATATTGTAACATGCGACAAATGGACCAATTCTTAGTAAATTTGGACAGATTATGCATTTGGACAGATTATATATTTTTAGTAATTTTGGACATAATATGTGAATAATTCATTTAGATATATTATTAATCCAGAATTGCATGGTATATCTAACGCTAGTTGAATTTCAGTAATGTCAAATGAAGCTAATGTCTCCAACCCACACGATGGTCCAGATGGATCAACTATAGACACCATAATTTCGGTTGAGATCAATCAACATAATCAGGTAATAGGTAGCGAGAAAGGTCAATTTATGTCTCGACTTGGTAAAGTGGTTCAGGCTCAGATCCCAATATCGTATACTGATTGGCGTAAGGTTCCAGAAACATACAAGGAAGATGTTTGGAAAGAGATGAAAGTGAGTCTTCTTATGTGTACTTGATTTGTTTATTATATTTGCTTTTGTATAACTTTACACATTTCTTATAATTTAAAAATATCAATTGTCTTGTTAGAGAACAAATGGACTCTCGGATAGTTACAAGATTAGTTGCTACAAAAGTATGTGCAGCCTACTTAAAACATATAAATCCACGTTACGGAAGATCTATTATGATAAGTATTCAATGGATGCCGAAAGATTGGCCAATGTACCTCCAGGTGTTAATCCAGAACAGTGGAAAGAGTTCCTGGAGCATGAGAATACGGAAGAGGCTAAAAAAAGAGGAAAGTAGGGAAAGATAATAGGGCAAAGATTGGGGCCACTCACACAAGTGGGCGTGATGGGTATGCTCTAGTCGAGTACAATATGGTAAGTACAACTATGTTTTACTGCTTTGCTCGATTACTATTACCTTGAAGATAATATATGCTATGTTTTTTTTGTAGACAAAGAAATTGCTTAAAAACCCAATGAATGTTGATGCATGGATAGCTAGCCACACGTGTAAAGATGGGTCAGTCAAAGAGAGCATTGTTCCAATCATGGTGATTTTCTATAAATAGTGAATGATGATTGTTACATGAAAACATTATACGTTCAAATGATTAGTATTGACAATTCTATATATTTGGCATTTCACAGGACAAGGTGCTCGCGAAGAAAAAAGAACTAGAAGAAAGTTGTAGTGATAACACCAACCAACCACAATCATTGAAAAATGATGCCTTGTCTGGAGTATTTGGTATTGACAAGCGAGGGCGCACTCGTGGTGTGGGTTCCATAGTTTCGCTATCATCCATCGAGGCTTCAGCTCCATTTTTATCTTTGCTTGCAGTTGAAAAGGCCAATGGGAACTAAATGAAAGGTCGTCTCGATACATTGGAATCCGAGATCAAAGGCATGACTAATAAACTAAGCAATATAGAGACAATGATAGGTATGGTGTTGGGGAAGTCCCATTCCTCTCCACCTGTTAGAGTCGGTGCAAGTAATGGGACAGTTGCATCATTTAATGTAGAATCCTGCTCACTAGAATATGGTGTCTCATGTGATGTTCTCGGGTTGAATGGTAAGGTTATTGGAAAGGGAAGGATAGACGCTACCCCTCGAGACGTAGTGCACAATCACAGAGTGAATTACGAGAAAGAGGTGGTATTGTTAGTGTACAAAGTGGTTGAGGAAAATGCTTCTCTTTACTTGGGAACACAAGGTGGTGCTGAGGTTCTCGGAGATGTTGGTAGTGGAAGTTGGGTGGTGTGGCCGAAGAGTTTAGTCATGCGTATTGTTGGATCCCAATGACTTCTTGCTTTTAATTTTTGTTAGCGACTTATTAAAGTCATGCTTGTGTTGAGTATGCTACGGACTTTATTATGCTAGTATTTGATATGGACTTGATTATGTCGTGGACTTTATTATGCTATGGACTTTATTATGCTAGACTTTGTTATGCTATGGACTTTATGATGCTAGTATTTGCTATGGACTTTATTATGTTCATTATGTTTTGCATTTTTTGATTACTTGAGTTGCTTTTTGCTATATGGTATAACCTTTTTTAACTCCGCCAATGCAAATATTTGCTTTGCATTGTCGGTCCCAAGCCCGCATAAAGGAGGAGGGAAGAGGTTTGTTCTTTTTTATATCTCTTACGATACGCATATCTATAATATGTATGATAACTTTATGTATGTTGTGTTGCAGGATGAAACTATGCATTCTGGGGCAGATGTTGAGGCCTTCACATCTGCCCTAAATAGGGACATTTGATTCTAATAATGGTATGAATCTTCTCCTCATATTTGATTTAATACATTTAGCTAACCTAGGAATAGCATGTAGGCAAACAAATGGCTTGGACTTACTGCACATATAATTGACCACTGCAAATTGATACTTAAGTTTCCTGAAGGCACTAGCAGTACCTAGGTCTAGGAAACCATGGAGTACAATTATGATGTATGTGAGGCAATTATATTGTGGGAACATGTTAGTGTGTATTTTTATTCTTCAAGGCAATTTTTTATTTCTTTTCAAAATTTAATTTAACATATATCTTTTTAAAATATGTATTCGTCGATTTCGGGGCTACCAGTCACATGTCAGGTGATATCTTTCTTTTCCTATCTCTTTCTCCTTTACCTATCAAAGATTCCCCTTTCTTATGGTAAAAGCAGTCCCCTTGTGTGGAAATGCTTTCAATTGAAGGCCTTCCCTTCGACCCTTCACAAGAAGAAAAGAGTATTTATGCTTTCATCACACGGATTTATGCTTTGTATCTATGACACCAAAGCGGCAAATTGATATAAATCAAGTATCTTCCATTTGTCGTATTTATGCTTTCATCACACGGATGACCTCAGCAATGGAGCTCCCCTGCTGTGTGACGTGAACCTGTTATATTATTACTATCATGTTAAATTTCCAAATGACTCTGAAGCGAAGTAAACTAATATCATTAACCCCATCCTAAACAATTATTATGCGATCTTCTACGAGAGAACTTATGTTGAAAGTTTTTGCTCGTCTTTTTTGTCCTGCCTATTTATCATTCCACAGCCCATTTAATATAGTATGACTATCATGTTAAATTTTTAAATGATTGTGAAGCGAAGTTTCTAATATCATTGACCAATGAAATGACTAAACAAATATTATGCGATTTTTTACGAGAGAGCATATGTTGAAAGTTTTGGCTTGTCTTTTGCTGTCATCTTCCTATTTATCAGGCACAGGCTCACAGCTCAGTTCGATGTTTCAATAAAATTGGTAACCAAGCAACAAGATGCAAAGCAACCACTGAAATGCAAATAGGGATCAGAAATGTGGTCAATATCATGAAGAATAAAGAGATACCGTCTATACCCAAATAAAAATGGATGTTTTCATAAGGAAGCCATCGAAGGCTTTCCACAAATTGAGATTTGTACATAGAAGGATCGAATTGTATCCGAAGACGGAAGAACATGTAGGCAAACAAATGGCTTGAACTTACTGCACATATAATTGACCACTGTAAATTGATACTTAAGTTTCCTGAAGGCACAAACAGAATATTGGTTTGAAGTGTTATTTCCATCTTATAGTGAGGGGTGATGATCGTAATAAGGCCCCTATCCTCAATGGTTTAAGTATTGTATTTAGTTTTATATACTTTATTAACCGATGGTTTCATTTGCATCTTGGCAACTACAATTCATTTAAGGGTGTTCTGTATTGCAGGCATAAATTCTATCAACTTTTCAAAATAACTGACAACTTGGAGATTAGGTTATGCTACTCTATCCACTCCTTACCAGTCCAGACCTTCTATTTCCCGTCATCATCCCCCTGTTGAGTCGAAGGAGATTAGGTTAATGCGATTGTAGGTTGAACAGATGGCAGAGGAACTCTATCAAGACAGAGAAATGATGCATGAGTTCTTTTTATATAATACAGAGAATAAATGATCAGCGTCAAACGTGGTGTACGATATGTTTTGTAACTATGATACCAAAGCGGCAAATTGATATAAATCAAGTATCTTCCATTTGTCGTATTTATGCTTTCATCACACAGATGACCTCAGCAATGGAGCTCCCCTGCTGTGTGACGCGAACCTGCTATATTATGGCTATCATGTTAAATTTCCAAATGACTGTGAAGCGAAGTTTCTAATATCATTGACCCCATCCTAAACAATTATTATGCGATCTTCTACGAGAGAATTTATGTTGAAAGTTTTTGCTTGTATTTTTTGTCCTGCCTATTTATCATTCCACAACCCATTTAATATAGTATGACTATCATGTTAAATTTTCAAATAATTGTGAAGCGAAGTTTCAAATATCATTGACCAATGAAATGACTAAAAAAATATTATGCGATTTTCTACGAGAGAGTGTATGTTGAAAGTTTTGGCTTGTCTTTTGCTGTCATCTTCCGATTTATCAGGCACAGGCTCACAGCTCAGTTCGATGTTTCAATAAAATTGGTAACCAGGCAACAAGATGCAAAGCAACCACTTTCTCGATTTTCGTGTTTTGAAAAGCAGGAGATATATCCCGCGGTATATATACACACACACACACACACTAGTGATTACCCATGCATAAGGCGCTGCAACATGTATGTGACACAGTATACATACCTATCAATGTCTTTGAAACTGGTCGCGTACATTGTAAATTTATTTGTTTATGGCATCACCCATGCCTACAACACTTATCATGTATACTGTAAATAATCTTTTTTTATGACAGTATTCTGTGTCGTACTATCTGTGACGAAGACTTTATCTCTTCCTAACATCATTAAAGTCTATTACAATGGTGATTAGACTTGTCCACTGTATATTATCCATGCTGATAAAACTATTTCTACCAACTGCAGTCCTTAAATTTATACATGACACTCGTTCGTGCTCACAGCAAATTATTCTTGTCTTAAAATGAATCATACATACCTATAAACAAATACATTCAATGATAAAAAGATATGGTATGCATAACAACACCATGCCTAGTCACCAATTGGCATGTATAATTATATATATTATCTTGTATACTGTGATGTTTAAGTAGTTTTTGACAATTGAGTTATCTCATATTGTATGTTTTTGTTAGAAGTAATCATAAGTTCATCCGGTTTGCTTGCTTATAGGGTGTACTATCGGATGGTACATGAATTGCTGTTAAGCAGCTCTCCTCCAAATCAAAGCAGGGAAATCGTGAATTTGTGAATGATATTGGCATGATAACTGCTTTACAACACCCAAATCTTGTGAGGTCATGAGTGCATTATTTTGTATTATTTACACTCAAATCTAAGTGTTGTTATTCCCATTTTATCATAAATAAAGAGCTTTTATAGATATTTTTATTATTTTAGAGAAAAATACAAATTTAAGAATAAATGGGGTTAATAATGCAATTTTGGGAACTTCAAGCTCACATCTTATATTCATTGCTAATCTCTTGTTCAAGTTGTTGTTTTTAGTATTGACAGGTTTAAAAAGAAAACGGTGAAGTCCGGACACAAATTGAGCATGAAAAGGTCACTTACGCACCTTCAGGGGAAAAATTGTAAATTCAAATGGATGATTTCTAACTCGGACCAACCATGGAAATTGAAGGCCTTGAATCAAGGGACGCCTGGGCTCAAACGGCGTATCAATCGGAGTTGAAACGAAGAAGTTATGGCCGTGCAAAGTTCGAATTCAAAAGAAAGTCAAAGTCAAAGCCCCGGTTCATCGCCCAAAGTCAATCCCGAGACCTGAAAACTACTGAAATATTGTTGGCACCGAAATGAGGGTCACGTCGGTTCTAACGGCATGTTAATCGGGCTCCGAATGAAGAAGTTATGGTGATTTGAGCTATTGTGCAAATTATGAAATTTGGGTTTTAATATGTTGTTAAATATAATTGGGTGTATGTTTATATTAGAAAGAGCTGTTGGGTAAGCTGGTTGGCAGAAGGGAGAGAGCTGCGCGAGGTCAGGGGTTCGACCCCTGCTTGTCCCATTATTCTTTTTGGCGAAAATCACTAAACCCAAACCCATTTGCCCACTAACCAAACCCACCACCCCACTAACAAAGCCCATGTTTTTTCCCTTCCTTTTTCTTCTGCCGAAGCAGCACTAAATAAACCCACCAACCCTTGTTTCTCCCATAATTCCACCCCATTTTCCCCACGTTATGTACCTGATTTTTGTCCCATTTTTGGGTTATAAATTAGGGGCTAATTTCGATATTAGAGGGACTTTACTTTTGGATAGAAAAAAAAAGACACACTTTGAGAGAGAAAAAAATCTGTGTAAGAAGTATTATTGAGGCACACCTTGGAGGAGCATATTGTGTATTGTAATTCAAGTCTTGGCCCCAAAATTTTGTAAGTTGATATTTATTAATGAAAATTATTTTTTCATCTTGCAATATTTGTGTGTCAAATATGCTGTGTGAGTAGTTTATTTACTAGGACTTAGGTGATGTTTTTCATGACTAATTAAACCACGCATGTTAATTTAATTTCGTACATATTCCGACATGTTTTAATTTGAAATAAAAAAAATTCGGTATTCGCTTAAAAATACACGAGAGTGTATTCTTAAACCTCAAGAATTAATTAGAAATTCATGCTTTAAAAATTTAGAGTTGTCATTTTTGATGGGTTATGCTTGCACTTAGATGTTTTGATATCCCATACTTAAATACACATTAAAAATTTAGAACGTGATATTTTCGAGGGAATAGGGATTTATGGTGTCTAATTTAAGAGACGTTAAAATATTTTGAGCGCATGTATTGTTTTATTCTCCGAAATGTACGCGACGAGAGTCGGTATATTTTGTGTTATAAATTCGGAAGTACGAAATTAAATTGATGTGTTAATTTAATTAAAATTGACAAACGGAACCGACGTCCTAGATTCTTCCTCATTTAATATTATCTATTGTACTTGTTCGTTTATTTTTTAATTTTAATTTTTATTTAGAAACTTAATCACTCTTATATACTCATATGTCAAGTTGGACAATCAATACTTTATAAAAATTGACGAAATCTCTGTGGGTTCGACCCGTACTTACACCCGCTATATTTCAATAGCCCGTGCACTTGCGGTAGTTTTATAACAAATAAAACTTGACAACATGAGGCTTTATGGTTGTATTGAAAGAAACCAGTTGTTACTAGTCTATGAATACATGGAAAATAATTGTCTAGCTCGGGAACTTTTTGGTAAATAATACACTACCATCTCTTACACTGTTCTATACCTGTCAAGATTCAAGAACTTATGTTATCTTATTTCATATTTAGGTCGTGAGAAACAGCGTCTGAACCTAGATTGGGGAGCAAGAAAGAAGATATGCTTGGGGATAGCAAGAGGCTTGGCATATATTCACGAGGAGTTGAGGTTGAAAATTGTACACAGAGACATGAAGGCTACCAATGTCCTTATTGATAAGGACCTTAATACTAAGATATCAAACTTTGGTTTGGCGAAGTTTGATGAAGAAGAGAACACCCATATTAGCACACGAATTGCTGGAACAATGTGAGTATTTCCTCCTTTCATCATGTTTGGTCAAGTAACTAATTAATTTACAATTGTGCTGAAGAATATACAATAATTTTTTCTTTGGGATAAGTTTGTTGAAGTTCATTTCTAATATGTTTAATAGGTTAAGGTTAATTGGTCTAGAACATAGTTAATGCAACCATATCACTCTACCATAGATCTTGCAAATGCCACATTGAATCCCAGTAATTTGGCGAATTTTCTATATGATTAGGCATATTGTAAATTAGTGACATGTACGTGTGTTTGTTGCTATGATTTTTGCATTTGAGTGGGATGGAGAATTTTTTCATGTTTGGAATTTGTATTAGCGTTGTTGACATGGTGAAAATTGGACCTGACACATATGGAAACTATATTTTCACTTTGAGAAATCTAGTCGATGAGCCTAATTGAGAAGGAAAAAAAAGTATCCATAGGGTACAATGGCTTTCTAGAATAAGTTAATATATCATGACTGGGCATAGAAATGGATATACGAGTTTTAACTTTTTATTTTTTACTGATCCGTCTGTGAACGTGTATACACTCTTTAATTTAGCCTGTGTTTCATAAGCATTGGATTCAAATAGTCAAAAACCTCCCCTGAGCAATTAATATAACTATTGCCAAGTTATTGACCTTACTTAAACCTATGGTATGGCTTAACATCACTATACGTTATTTAATTTTTTTATGTAAACAAAAGTCATATATTCACTGTGAATGCGTCTGATTGGGCCTTGCCACTGTGTTATACTAACTGCATAACAACTAATATATAACTGTGTTGGCCATACTTGGTTTTGCATTTATTTATGTCCCGTGTGCTTGCCTTTTTAAGAGTCAATTATTTGTTTATGTCCACAATCGCATAAAATTGTTGCTAAATTTGACTTTCGTGATGTTGTTCAGGTTTTTAACAGACTCTCATTGGTAGTGTCGTTTCATCTTCTGCCAATAGGAATGTTGAAATGGTAGATGCTCCGATTTCATTTTTATGCACTTAGAGGGTCATTTAGCGACGAGGCGGTGAGTACTGGCAATGGTTATCTTGAGGGAACTAGTGACAATGCTATTATCGACACGATTTCCTTGCCATACTAATAGGGTTGTGGAACATGTGTATTTGGATACAATAACTAGATGTATGAAGTTTGTTAAGGAGAATACTCACTATATACCTTTAGTTCTTGCTTCCTTTCTTGATGAGAGTGCTTGTTTATGCTGAACATATCATGATGTATTGAACGAAAGTGTTTGGATATAATTGTTATGCTTTTAGCTATTTTTATTTTTTATTATATGTGAGGTTGGTGGTACGTGGTGGCTAATTTTTTTTTTTTTTTTTAATATTTTAATTTATGTAAGTGTTCATAACACTTACAAAATGAACATTGTTTTCCTTCCTATTAATATTTGTAAGTGTTTTTAACCGTTACAAAAATATATATATTTTTTCTTTTTCAAGTGTTTATAACCCTTATAAATAAAAAATTTGCTGAATTTTGCAAGTGTTCAAGTGTTGAAAACACTTGCAAAAGTTTAATATGTAAGTGTTCAGAACACTTACAAAGTTTTTTACAACGGTTGCCCAAAACGGATATGTGTTCCCAATGAACACTTACAAATAACATTTGCAAAGGTTTTGAATACTTATAATTTTTTTGCAACACGCTGATTTGTAAGTGTTTTAAACACTTACAAATGCCATTTGTAAGTGTTTATAACACTTACAAATCGCCTGTTTTGGTGTAGTGTGTATAGAGTTACAAGTACAATAAAGCAACATGGCAACAAAATACATATATCAACACAAAGCAAATACAGAGTAAATAGAAGGACAGACTCAAAAAGAACAAATGATACCATATATATACATACTCAAAAGATACCAATGACACGTAAGCACATATACATAGGTATAATCACCCTATAATACACAAAATGCAATAAGTTTTCCACACTCATATTGATCGAGCGGAAAAAATGTGTTCGTGCGAGGACACAATCGTTGTGTGTTTCGCCGCCGCGATGCAAAAACCTAAGCTGCTACTACACTTGCGAGGCAAGTAAAGCGGTAAGTCGGGTATCGTAAGAAATCCACAGGGAGTGATTAAATTTTAGATTTTAATTATTTAACTACTTCAGGAATAAAAGTGGTGTAAAATAAATAAAAGAAAAGGTGATAGGGTGGTTATGGTGACAAAAGAAAAGAATAAGTTACGCTACACAAAAGTAAAGTGAGGATCGGGATCGCATTCCACCACACGGGCTAAACAACTACTAATTAGAATTACGGTTCGAAAACATTTAATCGAGCATTTACAATTAAGCATAAACATCACACAAGAAGGAATTTAACCCAAAGTTGCGAGATTAAACATTTACCTGGAAATGGTCACACGCGGATTAAATTCGGATTATCGCTTTAAACACTAAAGTTGCTAGACAAATAAAGTTAAACGCATAACAATCCAACTTTAATACACGCGGTTTCAATTAAATGCAATTTTACACGAAACCCTAACTTTTGAGGTCCAAACCCGAAAATGGCGGAAACACAATCCCGACCCTATTTATCTAAGGGTACGTCATGAATTAAACTAAATTAAACTAAGAAAGCAAGAAATAAAGCAAGAAAACTAATTATGAAAGCATGTAAATCTATCTAGAAAGCAAGGAAATAATGAAATACAACTATATTAATGGAGAGGGAAGATGAATAGTCAATCTTACAACCAATTAGTGTGTCAATCCAAGAGAGGAAGAAGAAGAACCAATCAAAACCCCTCCAACCCTACCTAAAACTAACCTAAAAACGTTCACCCAACTTAATACAATGTTTCTCTATATATACCCAACCAAAAACCAACTTAAAAATACAGATTTTCGAACTTTACCTGTAGCTGAATCGATTCGGTAAAGGACCGAATCGATTTGGAAACAGGGATAGCAAATATCTGGCATTCTGGTGCAAACCGAATCGATTCGGTTTTGGTCCGAATCGATTCGCAAGCACCAGGTCTGAATCTGCAGCTTTGTCCTGTTTTACGAAAAATGCCACCATTTCTTCGTTATAGCTCGGAATGAGGCATGGTCGGAGGCTACGCGGAGATAACTCAGAGGACTACAACATCCAAGAAGACATTGGGCCAAAAAACCAAAATATGAAATGACTAAAATGCCCTTGAATGTGACCTTGAGTGTACTTTTCATGTCAAACCCATCCTAAAAATGCCATAACTCCATCGATACAACTCGGAATCATACACCGTCGGCGGCCACGCGAAGAGAAATCAAAGGGCTTCAACTTCCGTGAAGAGCTCGGGATTCAAACCCGAATGATGGAATTACTAAAATTCCCCCGAAGCTGCAAAAGTCGACGAAACATTTTCGAAAAGCGTCCAAACTTCATACTAAGCATCCAAATACCTACAAAAGCCCAATTAACACCTGTAAAACATGTTAACATAGAAATACGAGGTTGTATGGTTAACGAGCATAAGTATAGGGATTAAGATACCCAAGGGGGCTAATAAGGCGTAGGTTAACGGGTGAAATACGCAATATTTGAGTTGTATCACATATGATATAAATGTGTCTAAATGATCATGTGGTAAACGGAGTGAAGGGGTGTGTACTAGAGACAAGAGAATTATGACTCATTCACTTAAAATTGTTCAAGGAGTTCTATTTGATTGCAAAAACTTTATCAAACATAGATTTAGCCTCATGTAACAGGATAAAGTGAACTCAAAGAACAAACAAGCACAATGCATACAAGCCTAGAATTTTGATGATTCTACAAACCAATAAAGTCATGACAAAATAAGTATAACTAGGATACATTGTCATTGTGTAAATCCGTTGATATTTTCATCCAAACTCCCTCATACATAATAATTCTTTTTCTTTTCTTTTGAATGAACATACCAACTAAACTATATAGGCCTTGGCTACTTTTTACAATATCACATCTTTATAGGCCCTTTTAAACTCTTTGGGTTTTGGCTACTTTTTACAATGCTGCACTTTTTTAGACCCTTTTTGTGTACCCTCATATATATTTTTTATACAATACAAACAAATCTCACATGCAACGGTTCTTACATGCACAAATCCTCCATAGTCATAGCAATATGTAGATGAAAAAATTGATAGGAGAACTTCTCACTTAGATCAAATATACATGTGAAGTTAAAGATCAAGGAGTTCGTGCATGTGTGTGTGAGTCATATAAAAAGATAATCCATAAAGAAACTCAAAATCAAACTTTTCCATGCAAGCATGATAAAGAACATTTTAAAAATTGAAATTCATAAAAGTTTTAGCCACATGGAAGCGGGGGAATTGTGATGGATTCAAACACAAGTATATGCCACATAAAATGTGTAAAACTAAACTACATAAAAAATCGTTTTGAGTTTTTTGATTTTTTTTAAATAAACAAAAAAAATTCAACTCAAAAGAAAAAAAAAACAAAACCTTTTTGTATTTTTCAATAAGACAAAAAAAATTAAATAAATTACAAAAGATAAACATGTAATAATTCTAGTAGAACATATGTGATGAAGTTTAGACTAGAAAATAACAAACACATATACAACTAGCAAAAATCTATCATCAAGCACAAAAGCTAGTGTATGTAAGTAAAACTAACACAATCAACCCTTAGATTTAGCTAGGGAGGTTTCATGTGCAAGTAAATGAGAATCATAAACTCTATCATGTAAAGCCTGCAAATTGGATCTCCTAACCCGTATGAGTGAAAAAAGATGCTCTCGGGATTTGGTGACCTTGGAGACTCTACCCTTTGACTTACTAGGACCACTTCTAAGATCAAAACAAAACTTTTTAAGGTGCCCCTTCCAACCACAATGTGTGCAAGTGAAAACACGGCGTGAAGTATTACCTAAGGATTGATCTTTTTAAGTGTTCCTAGACGATTCTCTCAAAAATATGGTTTTGGCTTTATTAGCGAAAGCATTTTGTGTATCGAAGCCAATACAACACATGTCATCTTTGATTTGGACGGTGCTTTAAGATTTTATCTAATTTCTCCGACCTACACTGCAAATCAAATTTGACCCAACTTGAATCTCTCACTTTCTCTTCAAGCTCCACTATTCGAGACTCAAGTAAACTCCTATTCTCTTTAAACTTGATAATCTCTTTATTTATAGACTCCATTAAACCTCTAAGGCTATCTCTTTAACCTTCTACGTACTCTAGCTTCTCACGAAGAGTTCTCTCATGTGCCTTAATATTTTCAATTAAAACACTATCATCATTACCTATGGAATTTTCTCTCATTCTAGCTTCTAACTTCAAGTTTTCCTTTTTTAATTTTAATGACTCTACATACAACTCACGAAAGGCTACACAAAGTTCACTTTCCTCCTTATCTTCTTCATTCTCACTTTCTTCTCCACTCTCTTTACCATAAAACTCATGGAATTCACAAATAATAGCCCCAGAAGTGTCATGTATTAATTTATCCTTAACGAAATATTTTTCACTATCGTTTACATGACGAGCCATGAACGTGGTAAATTTGCGCTCAATGGGAGAATCTGATCCCTCTTCCGATTCACTATCACTAAGGGTGGTATTAAATGAAATAAGTATCTTGCCCTCCTTCCTTAGCTTAGTAGGACACTCAAATGCCCTATGTCCATAACCCTCACAACCATAACACCTATTCGACTCATCCCTATTAAGATCCTCATTACTATTTTTAGGGAGTTTCTCGGCTTTATTATGCTTAGACTTCTCAAACTTCTTATAATCATTTTTAAGTTTCTCTTTATTAACCTTAAGAAATTTTCTAAACATCTTAGCAAACAAAACCATATCATCCGAGTCAATCTCAAACTCATCAATTGAAACCGATGTTTCCTCCTTTCGGGATCTCAAAGCTATGCCCTTATCTTTCTTCTTCTCATCACTGGAGGGAAACATGTTAAGTTCATATGTTTGTAAGTCACCTACAATCTCTTCAAGTTTCTAGAGTATAAAGTTCCTAAAGAATTTAAAATGGTCACCTTTGGAATAAATCTATTGGGTAAAGACCTCAAAATTTTCTTTACGACACGGTTGTCGGGTATCTTTTCTCCCAAATTACAACATGAATTCACAATATCGGACAATCTCACATGGAACTCATCAAAAGTCTCACTTTCTAACATCTTAATAGTTTCAAATTGAGTTGTGAGGTTTTGGAGTTTAAAAGATTTAACGACACTTGTACCTTCATGGGCGAGTCAGAGTATATATCATGCCTCCTTAGATGTTTCACACGTCATAATCCGGTGAACTTTCTCTGGTGTGACCGCACTAAAAAGAGCATTTAAACCTCGAGAATTAGACTTTGCTAACTTAATCTCGGTCTCACCCCATATTTCTATGGGTTTAGGAACACGAATCTCCCCTTCTAGATATGTCGGTGGGGACCAACCTTTAACTACTGATTGCCAAACCCACTCATCTAACGATTTAAGTGCCGACCTCATACGCGCTTTCCAATACGCGTAGTTAGAACCATTAAAAATAGGAAATCTAGTAAGAGGTGTAATTTTCATTTTTTTAACCAACAACAAAAGGATCTTAACATAATAATTTAGCGTTCCCGCTGATACCAATCTGAAAGGAAAATTTCCTTTAAATTAAATTTATAAACTCTGATACTAATCTGAGAGGTGATTTCCTTAATTTCTATTCAAAATGGGATGGTTCATACAATATTCTAAATTTTAGAATTCTTTAAAAAATTACTCAAATTTTAATTTCTTCAAAATTAAAATAAAGTTAAACAAAATATTAAAAAAATTCTTTCAAACAAAATTAATTCAATTCAAGTTGTAAATTAGGCCAAACATGGATTTTGCCAAATTAATTAAAGCCTACTTTAATTAAATAACACTTCACTTACCCAATATGAAATTTGCACCAAATTAAACAAAACTTGTGATTAAATAAAATTTTATCTTTTTAAACCTAAGAATGCATCTATGTGATTTTTTCAAGATAAAATAAACACACAACTACAAGATTGCGATGTACGAGGAAAACCCACAACGGGACAATGCTCGAACGACCCGGCCAATAGTCCACTAAGTACGATTTTACAAGGATACGACAGAAAGACTTACTTCCTCAACTTAACTCCCTCTCAAGCCTTAACGCTTATTCGTTCCTCCACCTCCACCTAGTCGATATCTCAAGAATCCATCTTTGTCTCGGAGTCCACCGATGGGTAAAATCAACCGTCCAAACATAAAGTTCATCCCCATATGTACACCACAAGCCAACTGAATGAAATCCTTCGTAGGAAACTTTCTCCTTTTGGGTAGAAAATGGTACCCGATGCCAAACCAATGATCCCAAAGCAAATATATATATATATTGGAACTTGGATCAAAATAAACTATGGGTGTAAACTTTGTATTTTTTGTGGAAATTATACCATCAAAGATTAAAAACACAAATGGACTTTTTGGATTAAGAATTTTTTCTCTCAAAATCTCTTGGACAGTATGAAAAAGTCACGAGGAAAATTGTGTTCCGACATTATTAAATTTTGGTAAAAAGAAAGTGGGGTAGTGGAAGTTTTATAAAAAAAATTGACGAAAAAACTGCCTGAAATTTACAGTTGTTCGAACAAGGTTGTTATGTCGTTCGAATGACTTTACCAACGAGAAAACAGAGATAAAATCAAATGAATCTCGTTCGAACTGCTTTGTTTGAACAATGTTGTTCAAACGACCTTACAAACGAGAAAACAGAGAAAAGTGGCAAAATCTCGTTCTATAGTTCCTTCGAACGACCTAGGAATCTCGTTCGAACGAGATCCAAGCTTCGTTTGAACGAAATCTCGGAAAATAAAATTTTCTTTTAAAAACCCAAAAACTTTTATGTGAAGTTTTAAAAAGTTTTCCTGAGAAAAACATGAAGTTATTTTAACAAAATGTTTATAAAAAAAAGGACACCCATAAACATAACCAAGCCTTTATATATATTAAAGCATTCATACCTTTAGATACTTTGAAAAAATTAAAATGATGGTGAAGATAAACATGGCAAAAAAACTGACAATGTTGATATCTTCACTTTAGGCTTAGCCACTACGTCTCCAACTCAAACTTTATAGGATTGAAGGAAAAAACAAACTTCTATCCTATGACTCAAATAGTTTTGTCCGGAATTAAGCCAACAATTACAAATTGACTAATTTGAAAATTTTTCCTTACAATAGTTTATGGGGATTTCTTAAAGAAACTATACATCTAAGGACGGATCGAGTAGATTTTCATATTGTTTGTGTTGTTGTTGGGGGAAAATGTTGGAGGAGAAGAACCTTCAAGTAAGTATGAAGTATAAGCATACAAAATATTTTGAAGAAATATATTCTCATGTTGTTTTTAGGTCGAAATTGCGGTCCAAGGAGGACATCAATAGTTGTTATCGTTAGTAATAATAACCAAGCTACTCAAGCTCGACTCGTGTTCGTTATAATAAAAGCTCATTTAAGCTCGGTTCCTAGTTCAAAAGAACCAAGATTGAATTTTTTTTAATTTTGTTACAGTATTGAGCTCGACTCAATTAATAATAATCATTCTAAAATAGTATAAATAATCAAGAAATTCGAGATCGTTCTATCTCATCTCATGGAATAAATAAATCAAGCTTTAACATATTTTCAAGCCCATTCATCTTTTCAATCCAAGCTTGAACATCCTATTGTTTGGATAGGTTGAAGGGGTTTTTAGCTATTCAGGGGAAAGTTTTGTCCATCATAGACATCTGACATGGATTCATCCAACCTCTGACAGTTTATGTAGCTAGGTTTTAATAAGGGAAATCCCAGGGCTTTTATCGTAATTCTCTTTAAGTATAAAAGGATTATTTGAGTTTTTTAACCTAAGTGTTTGTCTTTTTAATAACTGGAGAGAGATGTGAGACTTATTTTCCTAAGATAAGAGTTTGGGGTGAAATATGAGGTGTTTTCCTTACCCATGGTATTGTTGTGCTGATACTCACTCAATGGAGTGATTTATGCACATCCAAGATCCATGATATACAGTAACCTAAAAGATAACAAGAGAAATAAACTCTAAACACAAAGTAATGAGAAAATAATGAAATATACTCCGTTTAATCTCCCGTGTGAAATGAAATCGAACATCAATATATTTTGTATGAAATGAATTATCCATCAATAATCTCCCGTATGAAATAAAATCGGACATCAATATATTTTGTCCTCCCATGATGAACTTGGTTCTTAGACAAGTGGATAGTTTTTTGGCTATCATAATGCACCTCCACACAATCCTATGTAATCCCCAAATCACCAATAAGACCTTGAAGGCATAAGGCCTCCTTCAGGGCTTTCGTTATTTCCATATACTCTATTTTATAGTGGACAAAGCAAATGTGACTTGTAATAGGGACCTCTAACTCATCGAAACACTAGCTAATGTAAAAACATACCCCCTTACTCATCCCACGCTTGTCCAATTCACCAACATAGTCTGAATCAACTTACCCACACACATGTGACTTCTCCACTCGTTGGTACACAAGTCCCACATCAAGTGAAACCCGTGGATACTGTAAAATTCACATCATCACATTCCAATGCCCTTTTTCTCAAATTTACCACATACATACTCACAACGCTCATTTCTTGAGCTATATTAGATCGAGTACAAACCATGGCATACATCAAGTTACCCATGATACTTACATAAGAAACTTGAGCCATATACTCTACCTCATCCTCGATGCTTGGAGCCATCATAGCTGAGAGTCTAAAGTGTACATCCAAGGGAGTATTTACATTCTTTATACCCTACATCCCGAACCGTGCTACAACTTTCTCTAGGTATTGCCTTTAAGTAAGACT
This sequence comes from Sambucus nigra, assembly GCA_949130495.1. Lineage (NCBI taxonomy): Eukaryota > Viridiplantae > Streptophyta > Magnoliopsida > Dipsacales > Adoxaceae > Sambucus > Sambucus nigra. The sequence goes on from OX422209.1 coordinate 123,604,000, forward strand.
CAATCGTCCCCTCTTACTCTCTCTACTAATCTCCATGTCGAGAATCTTCTTAGCATTACCCAAATCTTTCATCTCAAACTCTTGGTTCAATTGAGCCTTTATATTGTTAATTTGTGTTATGCTCGAACAAGAAATGAGCATGTCATCAATATACACGAGTATATAGATGAAAGTACCTTCCTTGAGCCACTTGAAATATATAAAATAATCATAATCACTCCGTGTGAATATCTGGACAAACATAAATGTGCCAAATTGATTACACCACTGGCGAGGCAATTGCTTCAATCTATATAAATACTTTCATAATTTGCACATATGATCTTCCTTGACGATAACCTTGAAACCCTCTGATTGTGATATGTAAATATCCTCCTCTATATCCCGATGCAAAAATGTCATTTTGACATCGAGTTATTCAAGCTCTAAGCCAAAATGTGCTACTATAGATAATAGCACTGTTGATGTAAAAAATTAGATTATCTCTAATTAATCAATCACAGATAAAATAAATAAAACAAAAGATTTTTAAAGTGGTTCATCCTTATAAGAATGGCCTACGTCCACTGTTTTGGTATTGCTGACTGTTTGACTGGAATTCTCGATAAGTAGTTTACCAAGAGATCTAGAGTCCCTCTCTAATGAGGAGGTTACAATGTATTTATAGCCTTGAGGCTATACATGTGAAAAGACAATGCACTGTTATCTAGTAGACATATACATCTGTACGATAATAATGAGCATTTAATGCGCAGTTGTCTTTTTAATTATCCTGATTTGAGTGCTCTGTACGCTAAGTAGCTCGGACCGCCTAAGTAGCTCGGCACAATTGAGTTGCTCGGGGCCCCTGAGTTACTTGGGGAGCCTAAGTTGATCGGTACGTTTGAGCTGTTCGGAATGTATGAGTTGCTCGGGGCGCTTGAGTAGCTCGGTGGCAGTGAGTTGATCGGTAGAAGTATTTGTAAGTGACACATTGGTTGACACGTGTCTTCAAGTGATTGGTCCACGTCAGCAGATTAAATTTGGTATCAACAGAAGCCCCCAATGTTTCATAGTTTGATGTTGAAGAAAAGTATGGAACATTCTGCTTGAAAACTGCATAGATTATTGGTTTGTATGGTTTTTAGGAAAATATTCGTTGTATATAACTCCTTTTTTAGTGCATAGTATCAGGCCTCATACATATTTTGAATTTTCATGACCACTTCGATATTTGTGCCCTTTTCTTCTTTTAGTCGCCGAAAATGCAAATGTCTTTCTTTGTAATCATTGCTTTTCCTTATTCCCGAGGTAAAGTATTTAAACGCGACAGAAATCCTATCGTCTTTCACTTTTCAAATCTATTTATTTAAACTCTTCATTTTCTCTCTGTCTTGTGCCTTCGTTCTTTCTGTCATTCATTGTCACCTGATCTATTTTTCTATGTAAGATTTTTTCCCTTTCTTTATTTTTACTTTGTTCATCATGGTTTATCTTGTTGAGTCGTTGGATGTATTTCGATCTGAATTTTCAATCCCTTCGTGGGTTATTTTGGAAGAACTTTCTGAACCTTCTGATTATTTTACTTTGGCAGAGGGACATTGGTTCCCAAGTCTTTTTGTGGACGAATGTGGCTTTTCTTTTCCTCCAAATCCCTTGTATTTGGAGTTCTGCCAATATTTTGACATTGTACCTGCAAGAATAGCTCCAAATACCTGGAGGATAGTTAATGGATTACATAGATTAAATTAACTTCATGGAACCCGTTTAGGGATTCCAGAGATTATGTACTGCTACAGATGGGTTATCAGTGATACCACATTCTATTTAAAAACTAGGTTTTTGAATAGAGCTTTAGTTGTCAATCTACCTGATGCCAATAGGGATTATTTTGAGCATGGGGTTGTTATGAAAAATTGGTAACACCCTCCATTAAATGGAGATAATGTATATCAAGGTCCCAGGTGTCCCCCCTATGGCAATGGAATAGGTTATTTTTTATTTTTTGAAATCTTATTTTCTTTGTGTTCGATAAAATGCATCACTGACATTTGTATTTTGTTTGTTACAGTTGACGGTAAAAGAAAACCTCCAAAAGAAGCTGACGTTAATTTAAAGAATTTAAAACTTATCAGGGATTTGCACCAATTTATTTCCGATGAACATATTAGATCTGCTTCTTACTTGTTGCAGTACAAGAGATATAATTCATTTTTCACTGCTCGTCCTCGTCCTGTGGTGGTTAATCTTGACCAAGTACCAGCCTCTGAGACTAGTGTGGAAGGTTCTTCCTGTGAGTCAAGTATTCCTATCAGTGATCTGATGAAGAAGAGAAGAGCTCCTAGAGGATAGTTAATGGCGTACATAGATTGAATCAACTTCATGGAACCCGTTTAGGGATTCCAGAGATTATGTACTGCTACAGATGGGTTGTCAGTGATACCATATTCTATTTAAAAACTAGGTTTTTAAATAGAGCTTTAGTTGTCAATCTACCTGATGCCAATAGGGATTATTTTGAGCATGGGGTTGTTATGAAAAATTGGCAACACCCTCCATTAAATGGAGATAAAATCCACTATTGCGTCTGCTCCGAGGGCAATGAAGTTCATCATCAGATCTTCGTCTATGCTCCGACCAACTAGGATTTCTATTGGGATTGTTCTTCGTAGCTCGGTGCGTGTGGCTGATGCCAATTGAGCTACTGCATCTGCTCTTGTATTCTCCAATCTTGGTATTCTAATCAATTAAACTGTAGTAAAACTTGATACCACTTCCATTGCTTTTGCATGATATTTGACCATTAATTCTCCTTTTGCTGCATACACCCCCAGAGTTTGATTTACAATTAACTGTGAATCACTGAATACAACGACCTGCTCTACCTTCATGGTTTTAGCCAAATTTAAGCTCAAGATCAAAGCTTCATATTCGGCCTCATTATTAGAAGCTTTAAATTGAAAGCGCAGAGCATACTCCATATCAATCTCATCCAGACTGTTTAAAACAATCCCTGCTCCACTGCCTGTGGTGTACAAAGAGTCATACACATTCTTGATCAGACAGAGTTCCTCGGTGGAATATTTGATGCTTCCTTTTATCCTTCTCCGGCATTTCTTGCTTCTCGTCGATCGACGTATGTTGGTCAGGGTTTAAATTTGATGATCCTGTAATATCCACAGGTTGGTCCTTATTCAACTCCTGCTCGTCTAGGGAATCCTCCTGAGTAAATTCTATGATAAAATTCACTACTGCCTATCCTTAGAGCGACGATCTAGGCTCATAAATTATATCATATTCTCCAAGTTCTACTGCCCAGTACATCAACCTTCCTGATTTCTCTAGTTTGTGCAGAGATTACCTTAATGGCATATATGTATACACAACTATAGTATGAGCTTGGAAGTATGGCCTCATCCTTCTGCTTGTTCAATCAGTGCTAGTGACAATTTCTTCTGCCTTGGATATCTAATTTCTACTCCTCGGAAAGCTTTGCTGGTGTAATAGACTGGTTTTTGTACTCCGTCCTCCAATCTCATCAATGCCGAGCTCACTGCGTTTTCTCAAACTTCCAGGTTGAAGTATAGTCTTTCTCCAATCACTAGTCTAGATAATAGTGGAGGTGTCCCCAAATACTTCTTCAACTCTTGAAAGGCCTCCTCGCATTCATCATTCCACTCAAAAGTTTTTCGGAGTGTTTTGAAGAATGGGAGACATCTGTCTGTTGCTCATGACATAAATCTATTAAGTGCTGTGACTCGCCCTATGAGGCTTTGCACTTCCTTCTTTGTGGTTGGAGATCGTAGCTCCAATAGAGGCTTAATCTTTTCAGGGTTCGCCTCAATTCCTCGTTGGTTAACAATATATCCGAGAAATATACATTCTCGTACTCCGAATATGCATTTGGTGGGATTCAATTTCATTTGATATTTCTCTAGTTGATCAAAGGTCTGACCTAGGTCAACGAGATGATCAGTAGCTTTCTTACTCTTCGTCAGCATATCGTCAACATAAACTTCCATGTTATGATTGATTTGCTCCGCGAACACCTTGTTCATCAGCCGCTGATATGTTGCACCCACATTTTTAAGTCCAAAAGGCATAACATTATAGAAATAAGTTCCCCTTAGGGTGATAAAAGAGGTAATCTCCCTGTCCTCAGGCTTCATCTTAATCTGGTTGTAACCAGAATAAGCATCCATTAAACTCAACAATTTATGCCCTGAGGTAGCATCCACCAGTTGATCGATTCGGGGTAAAGGAAAATGATCCTTTGGGCATGACTTATTAAGATCAGTGAAGTCCACACACATCCTCCACTTGTTATTTTTCTTCTTTACCATCACCACATTTGCTAGCCAATCAGGATATTTGACATCCTCAATAAAAGAGACTTTTTGTAGTTTTTTCACTTCTTCCTGTATAGCTTGGTTCTTCTCGGGACTGAACACTCTTCTTTGCTGTTTCACTGGCTTGATTTCCTTGTTCACGTTGAGCTCGTAACACAAGAAATTTGGATCTGTCCCTGGCATGTCTTCATGACTCCATGCAAAGGTCTTCTTTCTACGCCTTAGAAATGCTATCAATTCCTATTTTATCGATACTTCCAGTGATGCACTAATTTGAGTTGTTCATTCTGGATGATCCTCGTCTAGAATGATATTTTCAGTAGCCTCCATGAACTGTCCCTTCACGAACTGAGACTCGTCTCTAGGGTCTAGTGTTTCAATTTCTGCATCTTTTATTTCATCTACTTGATAGGTAGTAGTCTTCTTCCTGGATTCTTCATGTTCCTCCTATTCGGCTGATGAATAGTAGCATTCCCGAGCTACTTTATGGTCACCTTTCACAACTCCCACTCCAAAATTGGTTGGGAATTTTAAACATTGATGTACAATAGATGGTACTGCCTCGAACTTCTTCAGACCTACCCTTCCCATGATAATATTGTAAGCTGATTGGACATTTTTATCCATTACAAAAAAATGTGCTCTTTCTGTTCGACAAGCAGGCCATGTACCAATAAGAATATCCAACTTGATCGTCCCAAGTGGAAAAACCTTCTCTCCAATAAAACCAATGAGGGGCCTATGATATGGCTCCATCTGGGATAGCTTCAGATTCAAACTGTCAAAGCATGGATAGAACATGATATCTGCCGAACTACCATTATCTACCAGTACTCATGAAATAACCACTTCTTTCATTCTCATATTGATCACTAATGGGTCATCATGAGGATATAGCACACCTTCCAGGTCGTTCTTAGAGAAACCAATGACCAATTTGTCTTTATTCACCTTCCTCGGGCGATCATCTTCAGCCAGATTTATTCGCTGAATGTACGAGCAAGCTTGAGCCTCATTGAGGTAAGATTTCCTTTCTGCAGTTATGTCCCCACCTCCTGCATCTCCACCTGTAATAACATTACATTCAAATGATCCAAAATGGATTGAAAATACCTCACGTTGGCTGCCTTGGTCTTTTGGGGAGATCATGGTCATCTTCTGGATCTTCTTCGTGACTTCTCTTCATCTCTTCTTTTGCTCGACGAGGAGACCTAGACCTTTGACTTCCTCGGTTGCTAGTCTTTCCACTATTTTGGCAATGTACATACTTAGCCAGTTTTCCTCGTCTGATGAGTGATTCAATTTCATTCTAGAGAGCTATGCACTGCTTGGTCGTATGACCATGGTCTTTATGGAACTCGCAATATTTAGACTTATTCCTCTTGTCAGGATCTGCCTTCATTTTTTCTGTCTAGTTTAGCTCCTCGACGTTCTTGATCTCTTCTAAAATGTGGTTTATATCTACCTTCAAAGGAGTATAATTTCCAAATTCCCAGTGCTTGCTTTGCTTTCGACTGTCTTTTGCCACCATTATTCTTCTGATCCTTCTTCTCAATCTTGTCAACCTCGACCTTGGTTTCCTTAGTATCTCCATTCTTCTTCACAACCATGGCCTCCTCGACATTCATGATTTTGTCTTCTTTTACCATCAGTTCAGCCATGGTCGTAGGCGGATCCTTGGCTAAAGTGTAGTACAATTTATTCGGCAATAGTCCACTTATCATAGCAGTAATTGTTGTTTTCTCCTCGTAATCAATTACCTCAAGTTTCTCGTTATTAAAATGAGTAATATAGTCCCTGGTTATTTCACCTGTCTTTTGTCTAACACTCAGCAAGTGTGCTACTCGTTTGACTGGTTTCACTCCAAAACAGAAGTTCCCAATAAAGAGTTCTGCTAGTTGAAAGAAAGTCGCAATTTTCCCCCAAGGAAGGTTGTTGTACCATATCTGAGCAGATCCGGTAAGAGTTCCTGAAAATGCCCTGCATCTCATCTCATCTGGAACTGCATAGATATCGGCAGCAGCTTGGTATTGTTCTATATGAAGGACAGGGTTAGTTTTTCCATCATATTTAGGCGTCACCATAGGAGCTTTAAATTTTGATGGTGTGGGAAAATTCATAATTGCCTATAAAAATGGTGTCCCTTTGGACAAAAGTTCTTTTTAGAGGATTCTTGGCCTTAGCCATTTCCCCTAATCTGTCTTCCAACCTCTCAATAGAGCCCTTCCACGCATCGTTTCCCTCCTTGGGCCTATTAATTCGAGCAACTGATCGCATTAAATTTGCCTCTTGGGTTCTTTCATTACGAGCAGTTGGTCGTGATTGGGCACAACCTTCCCTTAGCTCGGATGGTCATTGAGAGTTCCTCTACACAATCCTAGGGAGACTTATATTCCTCCTAGGGCCCAAACGATCAAAAGGAGAGACTCTACTCAACCTTTCAAGAGAACTGGTCCTTTTTGAAGATAAGGTGATGTTTTGTTGAGTGTCTGTATTCGTACCGAGGAATACCGACCAGGTTGATAAGAAGGATCATTAGATATCTCAGTACGATATGAATCGATGCGCCTGGATCGAGATTCCTCTGGGAATAACGTTCGCCTAGTTCATGAAGAGGGTAAATGAGTATTTCTCTGAACACTTCGTTGTCCTGATTGAGCCGACATTCCGCCTTGAACAGTTTGTATAAGTTATCGCATGGTTTCTTGCATGGTCGTCTAGCCTTGGGCCAGATTAGCCATTATACTATCAGATCTTGAACATTTGGGGGAATAGAAGGGTTTGGAGGGATCCCAGCGTTCCGATTACTGGATTCCGGATTATCGGTCATTGATAATGAATTATTTTGGTGAAAAACATTAATTACAGTCGTTTCCCACAGACGGCGCCAATTTGTTGATGTAAAAAAATAGATTATCTCTAATTAATCAATCACAGATAAAATAAATAAAACAAAAGATTTTTAAAGTGGTTCAGCCTTATAAGAATGGCCTACGTCCACTGTTTTGGTATTATTGACTATTTGCCTGAAATTCTCGATAAGTAGTTTACCAAGAGATCCAGAGTCCCTCTCTAATGAGGAGGTTACAATGTATTTATAGCCTTGAGGTTGTACATGTGATTAGACAATGTGCTGTTATCTAGTAGACATATACACCTGTACGATAATAATGAGCATTTGATGCGCAGTCGTCTTTTTGGTTATCCTAATTTGAGTGCTCTATACACTAAGTAGCTCGGACCGCTTAAACTGTTCGGACCGCCTAAGTAGCTCGGCACGATTGAGTTGCTCGGGGAGCCTAAGTTGATCGGTACATTTGAGCTTTTCAGAATTTATGAGTTTCTCGGGACGCTTGAGTAGCTCGATGGCAGTAAGTTGATCGGTAGAAGTATTTGTAATTGCCACGTTGGTTGACACGTGTCTTCAAGTGATTGGTCCACGTCAGCAGTTTAAATTTGGTATCAACAAGCACCTAGATGGAAGTGTGTTTCACCACAGGAGAGAACACTTCATTGTAATTAACACCTTACCTTTGTGCAAAACCCTTGGCCACTAACATTTTCTTGTAATGAATATTGGAATATGGAGCCCTATCTTTCTTAGCATATACCCACTAAGTCCCGATAGACTCTTTCCCCTTAGGAAACTTCACAAGGTCCAAAGTTTTATTCTTATAAAGATAATTAATCTCCCCATCCATGGAAACCTTCCACTCATCATAATGAGTATCACTCATCACCTCACGATACATAGATGACTCATTATCAAAAACCAATAACGCATAAGCAACCGTTTCATCATTGATGTTATATCTCTTTATAGTTTTTCAAACCTTCGATTCCCTTTCCTTTGCCAAAGATGGTTTTTCTTGTTATTGAATAGGTCTCTCATCTGGAACCTCCACCTCTTCACTTAAAAAATTGACTGAAGTAGTCACCTCCAATTGCACATTTTCAATCTCATTCTCCATTAGATAATCTTCTTTCTTTACCTTTGGCATATTGATAATTGACACTTTATTAAAAGTCACATCCCTATTCACCACTATCTTTTTATTTCTGAGGACCCTAACTTGTATCCCTTGACTTTTTAGGGTGTAGTTCATAGGGGTAGCCACTTGGGAGGTTTAGTTTTTCCCTCTCGAGATTACTTGCCATCCTTCACCCGTTATTGGTTTATTCTCTGGCAGAGGCAGGTGGGCCTTATTCAAAATTATATAAATGATGTCCCTCATGAGACCATTTCCACCAGGCTCCCTAACAATGATAAGTACTTGGTTAAAAGGACCCAAAAGATGATATAACACTGCAACACTATCTCTAAGACCCTTCTTAAAAAGTAATCCCAGTCTTGGTAAGCCACTGCTTGATGAATTCCATTTATTCTAAACAACCTGAACCTCGAGCTTCCAAGCTCAAGGGAAAGGGAAAGGAAAAAGCACCTACTGCTTCTAAGAGGAAACATCCTGATGCAGATGTTTCTAACTACGTACCAGCTAATGCTGCTCCAGATGCTACTGCTGCTACCACTACTACTTCCCCTACTTTGCCTCCCTCACCAGTAAAGGATAAGGTGAGCAATAAGAAGAAAAAGGATAGTGTTGAGGTTACTTCTCCCTTTCATGCATCAGAACAGGGCTCTGATACTGATGACCTTAAAGTTGAGGAAACATGCCGGATTACTCGCGAGCAACGCTATGAAGCCTTGGGATTATCTTCTCAGGAGACTCTTTCTACCTCCATTCTTATTGGTGAAGGTACTATACATGACTCCTCTTTACTTAGTGAAACTGTCTTTCATGGGGTTTCACTTGTTGGTTCCCCTTCTCCTTTATTTGAAGAGGAACTAGTTTATTATAAATTCACTTCTTCCTATGATGAAGATAGTTCTTCTTCAAATGACATGAGTGTTATTGACCATCATAGTGAACATTGTCCTGACACTTTTACTTTATTTCTAGTTTTGAGGGAGTCCTCTAGTGAGTACATCATGATAGATTCTGCTTTCACTAGCAGTCCTACCACTGGACTCTAGTGAGGATATCTCCCATATGGGCAGAGTGCTCGCACGATCACTATAAGTATTTTCTCTTAAATTCCTTTGCATAAATTTTATCTAGATAACCTTTATGGCCTCTATTTAATTCATATTTATCTTTGTGGCATTTACAGGTTTCTTCTGTTGCAACGAGTGATCCTTCGCCTATACTCCTTGCCCGGGCACCCTTCTATAGGGAGAGGAGTTCCATTCCGGTATCTTCTTTGGGTCTGGCTATAGAGGTTTATTACTCCCTCTTTGTTTAACTATTACTTTCTTCCTTTTCCCTTTTCTTGTAATCTTTCACTGACGTAGCTCATTCTTTTTTTTCCTTTATAGCTATCTTTTGCGTTCCCTATAACCAAGAGGACCTCTTCTATGTCATCTCATTTTGTCTAGGTAATTATCAACTCCCTTGAGTTCTTCTTTAACATTTCATATTTTTCAGACATATTTTGATTCCTTTCTCTTTGTGTGTTTGCAGAGGACCATTCCTTCTGACCGTACATCCCCTCCTCCTGCCTCTGCAGCAGTGAGTGGTTCTTTTATCGAGCTTCTTGAGTTATGAGGAGTTATTACTTATGTCATCTTTCTCTGTTCACTATCATCTTCTATGTATAATTGATCCTCATATCATCTATGTTTCCTTTGTCTTTCTTCCTTACAGGGTTTGTTCCTACGTAGCCCTTCCTCTACTAGGGGAACAGTATTGCTCACTGGAGTTACTATCCCAGGTCTGCCATCCTCTAAGAGGATTCTTATCTCCAGAGTGTATGTGCCTATAGATAATAGGCGTCATATCCATCCTCTGCCATCCCAATCGATCTTCACTATTGCTTCTAATGAGCATATTTCACGAGTTATTACTTCTTCTTAGGTACTGCAGATTCTTGTTAAGATCGACTTTTTCTTCATCTGTGATTTTATCTAACAATCTTGTGATGATCAGGCCACTACCACTTTTCCTGCTACACCACCAGGTATTTTTCTTCCTTCTTCACTAGGAGAATTCAGTCATGTATGTTTTTGAAACTTTTGTTTATTGACTCACTCTTACTTTATCACTAAGATTTCATTCTTATGTCTTATTACTGCCTATTCGTGTTTTAGATGGCCAATGTTACCACCTCATTGGTTTCTTCTCTAACTGCCTCTCCAGTAGCCCCTGCAGTTGTGGTGGCACTTTCTACCACTGGATTTGGTAGAGGCATTATCATAGCACCTTTCTCGATACTTTTTTAACTTAACTTTGTTGCCTCTCCATATATTTTCTTTACTATATAAATAACTTGTCAACACTTAATCCCTTCCTCTATTTGTAGGTTGGTGCTAGTGAGGCTTCTTATTCATGGCGCCTGTAGTGAGTGTTGTAAAGGCATCTCTCCAGGTGCCACCTGTAGGTACTCCCTTGACTTATGCGGAGATGACCACACATGTATCATGTACTTATTATATAAGAGTAGCTATTTATGTGCTCCCCTTTACTCATATACCTTATAATCTATCTTGCTTTAAGGCAAACGGAACTGAAGTCCCCCTGTCTGAGGGGCCTGTTTTAAATTCTGCAGGATTGACTCCTTATGTACGTATATTTGTAAACATATTTGTAATACTTGTCATCCTTTCCTTTTCATATATGCATGAGAACTTTTAAACTTTTTCTAATATTTCTGTAGTTGTAGTCCCTTTATCTGCAGGACTTATACTTGCATTCTTAGGTTAGCACTGTGCTAGATCTTGTGCTTGAGGAGACTTTGTCCACCATCTCGGAGGTGACTGCTCCGGTATGTATGACAATATATTTTTTTGACTTGCATTTTCTGTGCAAGAGTTTACTGACATTTCCCTACTTTGTCATCTCGCAGGTCAGTATCACACTTGTTCCTACCGCTATGGGATCTCTAGCTAGTGCCTCCGATGAGACCTCTTAGGTAAACACTTGGTCTACTTAAAACTTTTGAACTTGCTCTTTTTGTGCAAGCGCTTGCTCACACTAACTTGTTTGCTTATTTTCAGGTTAGCACCGCAACTACTCCGATAGATGTGGAAAATCTAGAGGACATCGCTGCGAGAGAGATATTATACTGTTATACCCTACTGTCCTTTCTATTTACCCTTTTATTCTTGATTTTATTGTATAAGTAAGCTCACCCTCACACCATGGTTTCCTTGATTTCAGGTTAGTAAGGAAGTTATCCCTAGTTCTACGGGACATACTAAAAGTGTTGTACTGTGCACTTCCCAGGTATTACAATGTCATACATAGTTTACTTCTAATTGTTAAGTTAAGACCTTGATATTAACTTTGCCTATCCTTTGGTAGACTGGCATTCAAGGTCATGTGGTGCCCTTTCGATTTGGCAATAGCATACTGACCCATCTGGGCTATGAGGTAAGACTTTGCAGCCTTTGTTTTGATTTGAGTAGAGATACTCAATAATCTATCCTTTTTTCTTTATGGCTAATCTTTTTTCATTTCTCTTTTATGAGGCAGAGCAGAGTTCTGAGACTGCTCGCTCAAATGGTGATGTTGGCTCTAGTGAGGATTCCTCTCTTCCTCTCTCTGAGCTCGAGTCCCGAAATACGAGCTATGACAATATCGAGGTAGAGGATCCAGGGGCTTTAGGATGACAATGAGCCTCCATACGTTTGGGCAGTCAGTGTCAGGCTGAGTCTACTTAGATCAGAGGTCAGATTCAATCACTCTAAACCAAGATGGCCAAGCTTGGGGCTAGTGACACTGAGGATGAGGCCAGTATGGCCAGCTGGAGGAGAAGTTCATTGAGGAGGAAGGTCCTTCTTACGCATATATACGCTCACAACAAGACTTATTTTTTGTTTTGTCTAGCGGATAGCGGATAGTTTGTCTTGTTGTATAGGCCTTGTTTTGTATATTCTTTTCTTCTCCGCACGTAAAGAATTGTTTGTTTATTAATGAAAAACCCCTTTTGGCTTCATTATGTTGTTTATACTTTGCTTATTTCTATACTTTGGAATCTGTTTACTATGACACGCTCTAATTTTTTGTGAGCATTTGGTTTATTTGAACTGTCCCGTATACTGTGGGGTACTTGCGTAAATCTAGGCAAGTTATACTTTTTAGTGCAACACTGTGTGACTGTGGGATAATTTTCTATGCACATTCATCTTTTCAGGTAATAACAGGGAGAGGGGGTTAACCCCTCTCCTTCCCTCAAACTTTGAATACAAGTCACAAATGTAGATAAAGAAAAATGATTATTTTCTTAACAAAAATTGCCCCTGGTCTACTGGGTCCTTGTTCCAAAATTTTCTTAGGAACCTTTTTAGTCTTAGGAAAATAACAATTTTAGAGAAAGGGGTATACCCCCTTCTCCACATTTTCTGAGAACTGGTCAAGTAAAGTTTCTTCTTGAGAGCAGAGGTTAGAACTTGTTTTTTAATCTACAAATCTGTTGTGAGACAATAAAAAAATATTATATTTTTTTATTATTATTACTAGGAGGACAACCTTCTGCTGGTATGGTGATAAAAATCATTTTTCTGTTATGTATGTAAGGACTTTGCTTAAGATACTTTTTCGTTGGAATAAATGTACCCCCAAATATAATGAGGAAAGTTATTTTTTGTCATGGATCGTCTTCTAGTCTAGTAAAGAGTATTTCTATTTTTTACTTTTTTTAGCAAAAAAATGTTCTGCTGCACCCATCTCATATAAAAATTAAATAAACAAAACGAGAGTCATCATGTAATGGTTAAAAAATGGCTACTATTCATTTACTTTCTATTGTGTATTGTTTATAAGACTTTGTTGCTTTACCATTTTTACTAAAAAAATCTTGTTTTAGAGCAGGCCGCTCAAACTCTTCAGAAGAAATGAATTTTAACAAAACTAGGCATAATAACTTTTCATCCACTTGCAATTGATGAATTGAAGAAAGTCACTCTCCGACACCCATATCTGGCAGTACCCTGACTTACCTACCCCTCTCACCACGAACGGGACCTCCCAATTACGTTTGAACTTTGATGTCGAATTTCTGCGAAGATGATGAGCGGACGCGTGAAGGACCAAGTCTCCCACTTGAAACTCACTGGGCTTGACTAGGTTCTCATAAGCCCTAGATAGCTGTTGGGTGTAGGCTTTGAAATTCTCTTTGGATTTTTCTCTGTGCTCATCTAGTGCCTCCAATCGCACGTGTCGTGGGTCAGGGATGAGTCCATTGCTTAGAGAGACCATAGTTGAGGGTTCCGCCAATTCCATCGGTAGGACGGGTTCGGTCCCGTACATAAGTGAGAATTGGATAAATCGAGTCAATTTTGTTTTTGAAGTACGGTAAGACCATATCACCATGTTTATATTCTCATGCCATGTCCCTGGCATGTCCTCAATCATTTTCTTCAGTATGTTGATCAAAGTTTTATTTGTGGCCTCTACTTGGCCATTTTCCTTTAGGTAGGATATATTTGAGATGTTGTGCATAATTTTGTATTTGTCAGTAAAGAGTGCCATATCTCCTTGCATACAAATTGCTTCCCATTGTCTATGGAGATCAATTTGGTTATACCCAATCTATATATGATATATTTCCTTATGAACTGGGTCACCACCTGGGTAGTCACTCTCCTTAGAGGGATGTCCTCTGTCCATTTGGTGTATAGATATGTAGCATTGAGAATGAAAGCTTTGACATGAGAGGCTAGGTTGATCTTTCTTACCAAATCAAATTCTCATATGTGAAATGGGTAAGGAGATGCTAAACTTTACAAACTAATTGAAGGGGCACGTACCATGTTTCCATGCACTTGGAAATCTCTGCATTTCTTCACATAAGCAATTGAGTTATCTTCCATGGTTGGCTAATAGTACCCCATCGTCATCAATTAGTCATATAGTTTGTCACCTCCTATATGGGAGGGATCATGAGCTTCCTTCAGCACTCTTTCTACATACCCTTTAGCTATGCACTAAAATTCCTTCTCATTGTATCCATTCCTTTAGAGTTACCCTTCCACTAGTTAAAAGTGGTCCACTCTCTTTATGAGATAGATCTCATCTGCTCGTTCGGTCGGTAACTCACCATCTTTCAGGTACGCTATGTAAAGTTACCTTCAATCCTCAAATGCTTCTAAGAAGTTAGCTTTAGCTGGATGGTCAAATTGGGTTTGACACTTTAGACAGCCCTGCTGCAGACGAGCGACCTTCGTGCTCATGGTGGGCCAGTAGTAGCCTCCCACAGCAATTGACGATAAAGAGGGATATTAGTATCCCCACAATGCTTATCATGTATTACTACCAACCTATCTCTAGCTTCTTATTCTCCTACACACCTTGATAAGACCCCACCATGGCTCTTATAATATAATTTCCATGAAGCAGTTGATATTAGGTCAATTCTAACATCTTTATATTTCCTTCTCTGGTTTCTAATTACTTCACCACTGGGTACCTCTAATTTTTTGATTCGTCACTTGGAAAAAGAGACTTCACCGTAGTAGGTACCGTCCTCAGTCGTTCTATGATGGTTGACTCTGGTTTATCCATATCTAGTTTCTGAGCTATCGTAGCTAGTGCGTCTGGGTGCCTATTCATTTTTTGTGCATGTCTCTCAATTGTTATTTTCAAGAACTGGCTTAGCAACCTCTGGATTATGGATTTGGGGGGTGATAGATTGGCATGCTTAAGGGAGAACTCTCCATTAACTTGTTTCACTATCAAGTTAAAGTCCCTTCGTATACATAGCACTCTGATACCTTTTCGCAGTGCCTCCACACAATCCTAGAATGAGGGCTTCGTACTCAGCCTCATTATTTAGACATTTGAAATCTAGCTTGAAGAAGATAGTTACCTTCTCCTTACCATTCGAGAGGATAATACATACACCCCCTATTGTTTGTGCATAATAACAATCAAATTCCATCTTCCACTCCTCCATCTCCTCTGCTAAACATGCTTGGAAATTTTCTCTAGGTATCTCTTCATCGGGAGGCTTAAAAATTTGTCTTGGGAAGTGGGCAAACAAATCTGCCACTGCCTGATTCTTGATGTTTTTTGGCACCACGCACTTCAAATCTTACTATAATAGAATTAAGAACCACCTTGATGATATCCCTACAAATATCGTCCATGCTAAGAGATAATTTATAGGGTCACATTTAGTGACAATGTGAATTGTAAAGGTCAACAAGTTGTGTCTCAACTTTTGGGCCATGAAGACCAAGGTAAGGCAGTGCCTCTCAACATTGGTATATCTAGATTATGTGATTGAAACTACCCTTGATAAATAATATACTGGCCTTTTCACCCCCTCCTTCCCTTGAGCAAGAAGTGTCTATGACACACCACCTATTTTAGTCTCGGCTGATCAATCCTTAATCAAAATAAAATAGGATTCTCATATGTTTCATTTTCAGCATCACTGTCGAAAACCAAATTAATTACTAATAACCAATTTGGCCCGGTGTCAAATTTTAAACTTTCTAATCTTGTTAACTAAAACACACAATTAATCCATCCACACAATTAATATAAACATCAACTTAAAGAAAAAACAATAACCGATAACTCTCGGTAAAGTATTAATAATCGAAAAGGCAGAAAATAAAATAAATGACAACAGTTGGGCAACATGCCTGAATATTTTAAACAGTACCCCCTATCTAGATCACAAGGATAGAATTATCTAAACAATCCATGATATCATCCATAGCTTCTACAGCATCGTCTTATTCAAAGGAATAATATCATCCAGGTGTCCCTGTATCTGGACACCTAAAAGGTTTTTAAAATATTTGCAAATGGGTCAGAGCCCAAAACATTTTGAAAATATTTAGCAAGTGTTTAAAATACTTTAACATTTATAATAGGATATCCTCCATATTTAAACTGGCTTCGTACTCACATGAGATACCCCTCACCTCTCATCTAACAGTGCACACCTAACGCGTGTATTTTAAACACTCAAGTTACGCTACCCAGCCTAACTAGCCTCTGTCAAAACTTCTAAATCACCATACGCTACCTCATACCCCGCGTATATAATATCCTAAGCTTTTGTACGAGATTATATATTATAATTTCTCACTTATAACTTATATATTCATAATAAATAACTTTCACTAGTTATTAAACACTAATCACATTTTAGTGTCATTAATCCCGTATATCATCTCTCGTCTTTATATAGGTATCTCACATTTTATTCCAGATTTCATTTTCTCGAATGCATCAATTTAATTCTCACTTTATTATTTATTTGTCCGTGTATATATATAGGGATAGGTTCAAAAGTGAACATAAAAGATGAACATTTCAATGAACATTAACCAAAAACACCCAAAACCCATTAATTTGAACTCCTATATTGCAATTGGTCCGCGCCAGCGGAAACGGACACACATGTGGATCCAATATTTTTTTACACATCCCCAACCCCCCTAGCCCCACCCCCACCCCCATATCCTCTACAACCCAAATTTTAAAACCCACCTGACCTTGCCCCTATACCCATCGACCTGGTTATAGCCAAAACCATCCATGGCCGACCCAGTTACCTTCCCAGGTCGTGCGAATACACCAACACCAACCCACCAACTAGTTCCGACCATCGGAAAAATGAACCCCATGGTAGCCTACCCAACCATCTACCATGACCACACCTTATATCCCCCAAGAAAACTAGAGTTACATCCATACCCAAACCCACCGCCACCATGTCAATACCCAAATCCAAACAATCAATCATCCTACCTCCCCTTTCGGCAAACTCAAACACTGTTGAACCTACTGTCTTCCAAACTCGGAAGCTACCCAACCTATTGGAAGTGGGTTCATTTTTTTTGTTGTTGGGTTGAAATTCAGGGGCGTCGAAATGGAGAGGAGCGGGTGGGTGGGTAGGGGCTAAGGTGTGTGTCAAAAAAGATTGGATCCATATGCGTGTTCGTTGCCGCTGGCGCGAACCAATTACAATATAGGAGTTCAAATTAATGAGTTTTGGGTGTTTTTGGTTAATGTTCATCTTTTATATTCATTTTTTAACCGCTCCCTATATATATATATACACAATATGTTATACAAATCAAGTATATTCATACTTATATATCACATACTATATAAGTATAATAACCATCCCTCCGAGCTATAACTCAATGGATGCAGTCTCTAGAATGCTATCATCTTCCAGGGAACACACACATAATCCTGGGTACCACCGGTCAGGATCTCAGACCGACCTGATAAAACATAACACAAACGTAGGGAAAGCATCATAGTTTATAACCTTAAAGTGAGACCGAATCATACCCAAGACGTCTCACCCATGATAAAGAGTCACACTGCTTAAATAACTGGACGATATGACCTGGGGACTATACTCGCCCTACTCCTCAAGCCAGTGGATTCACCCACATCGCGTAACTTCCCATGATAGCACTAGAGGGGTATGTTTCACATAAATATATCATTCACACACAAATATATTTATAATCATATCATATATATACTGCATCTATACCCGTATATATATATATATATATATACATATATCATCATCATCAAATTCGGCTATTCATGCCTATCTCCCATAGCATTAGCCTATAATCCTGAGTATACCAATTCGTATTAATTCATAAGTATACACACACTTATGTTAATCCCATAAGTATTCACTCACTCATGAGACAATTATCACATTGATTTCTTCTGAATATTAGCTCATCACATCTAGCTAGTATGTTAGTTTCATCCTACTCGCACATTCGGATTTCACTCATATATTATCGACACATACATTTTACACGCATCAATGTATATATACCCGCCGAAATGATTTTCCCGAGTGTTTTTCGTCCCAAATAATTAAAATTTATCACCCGGATCTTATTCCCGCTAACCCGTGACTTATACTTCACTCATTTAATCTTTTAGAGGTCCTCACACTCTATCTAGAATCCCCTAATATTTGTCTCAAAAGGAATTCTTCTTCATTCCTTTTAAGTCTAAGAAAATTCCTCAAATTTAGTTGTAATAAACTAATCGAACCGATGGAAAGAAAAATGAACCGGCCCGGTGACTAATAAATGAATCGAACCGAACCAATGGCCAAATAAATGAACCGGTCTGGTGACCAAACCGAACCACAATTGACCGGTTCAACGCAAACAATTTGGGAGTTCATCTTCTTCTTCAACTCCAAAATCAATCCAACACTTATCCAACCCAATATTTATGGTTTCTAACATCACCAACCATCAATATAATCATATACACACTATGATTTACCCAACACAACAATTTATTCATGGGATTCCTCAATTAACTAAGATTTAAGACCTAACTTGGTTAAACCCACTATTTCTCATCTTTTCAAATTTCTCACCAAAAATTACACCATATACATGGATTTAAACTTAGATTTCCTACGGATTTGTTATCACATCATTTTATACGAAATCATTTCCAAAAATCCCATTTTGATTCAAGAATCCCAACCCAAAATTCATATTGTTTACACCAACTATAATATGAATAATAAACACATATAAATAATTAAAGAAAGTTAAACACTTGCCTTATTAGATAAATTCGACTACTGTGACACCCCGCCTAATTAAATACCGGGCGATCACTCCTTTATTAAATTAAATCAAGGTGAACAGTTGGTCCATTCTTAGCATCACTGTCGAAAAATAAAATTTTCCAATTTAACACCCTAATTAATTAAGCTAAGTGTCAAAACCATGTTCATACATACTTTCCAAATTTTATTTAAAGAAAAATCATTTATTTTATTAACAACATTCAATAAGTAAGAATCACACCACATTAAATTCTGCAACATAATCCAATTAATTTAATACATTCGTCAATCGAATGTCAACATACGAAATCTAAAGTCACACATCCAAACTGAATAAATCCCATAGTAACAATAATGGAAATAACTGAAATACAAATGTCCAATAACAACGGAATAATGGAAAGAGCTACACATGCCCAACTAGATGAAAGTACTAAGAGTGGATCCGAATGAATGAAGTCGTTTAATCAAGAGTCCTGCAACTTTCACCTAAGCTGCAGCGCGTTCCTTCCAAGAGATCCTAAGCAAGACGCCCCTGTGGCTGGGCACCTGTAATACATACATATATATACAAGAGAGAGAGAGAGAGAGAGAGAGAGAGAGAGAGAGAGAGAGAGAGAGAGAGAGAGAGAGAGAGAGAGAAACGAGTCAGAGCCCGATAGTGTATAAGATTTAAAATTTGTTTAGCAAGTATTTAAATTGATACAGGCCAATGCAACAACATATTAGTGCGTCACTCTCTTGAGGAATTCCCACCTCTCTTCTAATGTACACACCTATCGCACTAACCTTCCCAACGGTTTGTCTAATCATTTATCGCACTAATCTTTCCAATGATTTAACTTATCTTAGCTTACTCGTAAGATTCAAAATTTAACGATTCAATTGTTCGAAAAGGATATTTCAATTAGCAATCAAAGTTCTCATTTTTAACTTTATAAATCAATAAAGTTTTCCAGTGTCATGTTATACTTTCTCAAAACAAGTATTTACAATTTGAGTCATCAACCATGTCCTACATGTCTCATCACAGTAGGCAGTTCCAGATTTCAGAATTTCATATATATATTAACTACTCATAAAATATATATATATCACAACAGCACCCCAAATAACAACTATGGTGCGGGCATACTCTACTATCCAATCCCCGTATCACTCGTACTAAGGGAATACAGATTAGGAATCACTCTCGAACTGTATCAACACATGCTCAAACAATATTGAGACAAAGTATAGATTCCAAGTCTCTCAGGACCGTCTGAACTATCACTGCGATAGCCTGTACCAAAGATACCTATACACAAACAAAATGAGGCGAAGCATAGATTCCAAGTCTCTAAGAGGAAAGCACATACCCGCATCTCTTAGGACCGTCTGAACTATCATTCTGATAGCCTGTACCAAGGATATCTATCTTCTAGGGCACAAGTCAATATCCCCCATAAAGGTCCCATCGAGATAAAACTGTCCCAGCGCGAAAACCTCAGGGATAGCAAGTAGCGTGGGCATGATTTTCACACATAGATAGTATATGCATACACAATCATATAACTATACTAACATTACCATTTCAATAATGGGTAAATTCTCAATTCCCATAATTACGACATTTGTATTTATTTCTCATTATTTAGTTATCACGTATAACCATTCACATCTTATTTTAATTTGAGGAACTTTTCCACTTACTACATCACACTCACGGATTCTATCCTCCCAAGTATAAAATTCAGTAGGTATACACATTTGTCCCAAAGTAACTCTCTTACGTGTCTCTCTCTCTTTAACATATACTTACATTGTCCCTCATGTAAGATATCCCAAAAATATAGATTTCGCCTTACATTAAAGGATTTTGAATTTTATTTTCAAAGATGAGAATTTCAAATGGTTTCGAAATCGGAATTAAAATGGAGTTTTAATTGATTTTTTTTTATTATTTAGAAGAGTCCTCAAAATATAAAACTCTCTAAGAGTACTCAAAATATAAAACTCTTTAAGAGTCCTCAAAATATAAAACTCTCTAAGAGTCCTCAAAACATAAAACTCTCTAGTAAAAATAATATTTTTAGAAATCCGACCGTTCGATCAAGCTGAATTTTTGTCAGCAGTCCTGTCTCGCCGTTCGCTACAACATACTAAAATTTCAAGCGATTCTAATGGTCCGATCATCCGGAATAAAATTTTTAGTGTTTGTATCTAATTAGAACTCTTTTCTTAATCAAACTCTTAATCCTTTACATGACAAAGGGTTTCCAAAATATCATTTAAGTCATCACTACATGCAATTTCCTATCTCAAATTGAGTTTTTCTTCCATACAATTCATCCTAATCATTCCTAAACCAATATGAAAGATGCATCAACGAAATAAGAAAGATAAACACTTGCTTGGAATTTTTAGAAATCTGGTTTGGTACCGAAATTGGTGTGGTTTCGTTCCCCGTCTCGCGATCTACGCGTTGGTGGTGACGGCGGTGCAATCGGAGGTGTTCTTGGCCTAGAACTCCTTGGAGAGCTTTTCCTCTTCCTCTCCAATGGCCGTCATTTGTCTTTGGTTGTTCTAACCCTAGAAGACAACCTAGATATCTTATATAACCCTTTTAATTTTCGTAGGTTTAATTACCCATAATTGCGAAATGTCCAAAACGCCCTCCCGGGGTACTAATTGGGCCTAAAAACGCCCCGAGACCCAAACTAAACCCCCGGGTACACTTTTCTGACTATCTCGACCCTTCCGGACACGTTGGCGCACTCAAAACGACCATATGAACAACTTATAAAATATTCACTTATTAATCAACATTTAGTCCCGACACGACACAGGCGCGTCCCGACTTAAATTTCCACAATTGTCATTTTATTCACACGTCACAATATTATAACAATAAATCTCATATATTACTATACTCATCCAGTAATATTCAACAGATAATAAATTTCCAACAATTACTAACTCTCGTCACGCTAGTAAATATTTAAAGCAACATTCCGGATTAAAATTAAATTAATTTATCTCAATTAAATTTAATAAATCCCACAATTTAAAAGCTATAAAAATACGGGGTATTACAACTACCTCATGCCGGAGCTTGGTGGGTGTTCTCCTTTTCTTCTACCTGTCTCTCCTCCTTTCTTTCTTTCTTTCTTTCTTTCGTACTTTCGTATCTTATAAGAGAGAAATAAGGGTTCTCCCCTTATTAAACCCAAAATTTACTCGTATACTCAATTGCGAGTCCCTACTAGTCCAAAAAGTCCCCTAATCCCAAACACTACCCCAGATACTCTATTTCGGCCCATCTCAGACCAACCGTGCACTCGAAATCCCCATCCGAGTCACAAATAAAAAATTCACCTTTTAAAATCCAATACAACTCTGCACGTGTTTTTCAAAAAAAAATATTATTACTTGTCGCTTTTTCCAACCGCGACATGATATAAAATAATCCAACTTCATTTACTTATTCTCGTAATTAAATATAGCACACATCGATAATAATCCAAAACTCGCCAATTTATATTTAACCCACACTTCAAATTCTCTTTCACTTAAAATTCTCAAATCAACAAATTACACTCACTAATGTAATTTAAATATCCATAAAAGTACGGGGTATTACATACTCCCCCTACAAGGGAATATCGTCCTCGAAATTCCAATACAATCTGTACTAAGACTTAGGATCTTTAACAACATAACATCCTGTAGTACTCGAAATCAATCTCAAAGTAACATAAGGGTTACTCCACTATACACCATCTAGTAGTACCCACCTGTCTACATGCTTAATCACCATATCCTAGCTTCACGACAAGCTTGTTCAATTCTCTTCATACTGATATACTCCATTAGTCATAAGGTCTCACCTCAATAACGACACATCACACATTGTTCTTCTACCAAAGACATCCAAATAAGATGAGCCTATACATCACTGGCTCTATCGCCTTATTACTATTGAAAGGCCGCATATCATTAAGTTCTAGATTACCGTATCCATCCCAACCCAAAACTCCCATCCTGAGAGAAATCATAAGAACATCTGACCACTCCTATCAGTCCTTAAAATCTCGATTCATGGCGACGTAACTCTTACGACGCTCAAAAGTCACCCCACAACAGTTTGTGGTAAATGACCCTCTCGACAATAGACTGGATTTCCACACAAAACCTCAAAGGGAACTTTGTACATAATAAACCAGTACGAGTTATTACATACAACTATAGCAATCGGTAATTTCCCTTCCCAATTACCGTACAATTTATAATTCTCACCACTTGCATTATCCAATAGTGAAAATCACCTCTTGTATACTCATAAGTTATAGGTGACACAACTTGTTCAAAACAAAATATCATCCTCACTTCTTCCCAAAAAAAAACTATCAGAGGTGGGGCACAAGGATCTCATCCTGATTCACAACAATATTGGGCGGCGCCTTGCACTGGTGCAATCCTTCTTTACCAACCCACCTGCCCATTCCGTCACTAGAATCGTCGGCTTGATACAAAATTTTGGTTTGATCATCTCAAACCAACCTATTTCCATCTATGAGTGGTGCACCCAGAGACAATCTTACTATGTCTCACCTCACACCAATTCCCACTTATAATATCTAACATTAAGTGGTACTTTATACTCCCATTTTTCCCCGGGGTATACAACAAATCACGCCCCATGCACTTTTTTCCACCATGCACACTTTTGGTCCCTTCTTACCTCATAGACATTAACATTCTATTTACGGGTAAGCCACCCTCAACATTCTACTGAGTAAGGCTTCATTCCACTTTCCCATAACTGTTTGATCTCCTCTCACCAAGAAATATCTTTTAAATGGCTTCCCACATCCCTTCAACCCATATCGAGTGTGATAGCTTTCATTGCACATATATACTTAGATTATCTCCTTTCTCACATAACGTTCAATCCGTCATGCCATTCTAGATTTTTTTTACAACTGACCCACAGGTATATATTCCATATATTTATTCCCACATCCTCCTATCTCTGACGACTCGAAATCATCTAACCAGGGCTCCCATACACCATATAATCCGTGCATATTCGCACAACATTGAAAAAGTCACACACTTTTTTCAAAACTGGTCCCGCATTCTCGACGTGGCTATAACACATGGGTATTCTCAATCACCCCATAAATATGAATTTAATTCTCCTTAACATTATTCCACCCTTCAACTCATGGTGAGAAGAAAAAATTTCAGTGCTCTCTCACGGCACTATCGACTCCACTAGCCTTATACGATATAATAGCTTTCAGCTCAGAGTTTTTTATCTACACTTTCATTGATTAACATTCAAAATTGATGCCCTAGCATCCATCAACGTCCCTCTACTCGCGACATTTATCAAGGTTCATGTGTATCTCATCCTGCAATCACATTCAAATAAGGAACTTTCCCAAATGCACTATAACTCAGCATTGGCGGAAATCAAATTCCATAAACTTTAAACACATAATCAGGACTCTCAAAAATGTTGTCACCAGACACACACACACACACACACACACACACACACACATATATATATATATATATCAACTTATGTATCTCTAAAGGAGTGATATAACAATGCGCTATCCCTATCACCAAGTCCTGAGCTCTAAACATCGTAACGAGCTCAATCTCTCCACTCAATATTAAATCCAATATACCCTGAATTATATCGGTAAAGTCCCTACACACCGGGATCAACCATAACGAGACAAATATACTCTTTAAAGTCTCTATCATAATATAATATAATATGAATGCAAGCTCAGCCCTCTTTCAGGTGAGACATCGCCAAAACAACACATCCTGCCTTGGAAAAGCAAACACGATAGCCTTGCAATATCAACCCACTATCGTTCTAATGAGTCTATACTCAGTATAATATCATACTCGTATAATACATCACTAAAATGAGTAATTCAAATAAAATATATTATCGCTGGCTACACCCGCTCCCCGTGGATGAAACCAAAAATAACCCTGCTATACCACAAAAAATATATAAACATAATAATGTTATCGATAAAACCACCAAACTCGTCTCACATGCGAATTTAGTACTAATCAAAATATCATGACTCGCCAGTGTCACATAAAGCATACCCCATTCACCCGAGGCTAAAACTCATATTTCAGCCTTGCTAATCGCCATGGCTGCTTAAATAGTTCCCAAATATAACAGTTTGTCCTAACTAAACCAAACTATCTTAATCATTTCCCCTGTTAGGCACCAAACTCTTATCCATTTACTCGCTTTGGGAAAAATCAATGCATGTGGTCCTACTCTACACATAAACATATCTCTTTATATAATCCACTTATCTTTGACCACGCTGTCCGTATTAGGGTTATCCTTCTCTCGGACCCTGGTGGCCTCAACCCCGATTGAAACACCCCAACCCAGTTATTTATAATTAAGTTTGAAAGTCAAAGTGAATCAAATCATAATTACCTTAACCAAACCATAATAATGAGTATCCTTTTTCAATTATTAACATGAATCAATATTACTAAAACGTTAGACAACTTTGAGGTAATTATGATTATTCAAACTTACTAAAAAGATAAGTGGGATTAAATTACCCCATTTATGTTTGACCAAAATCCTAGTTTTATGCATCCCTTGCTAACCCCCATCGACCTCCTAGATTTGGCAGTGATATCACAATACCTAAAAAATATAAACATAGGAACTATGAGAAAAATAGCTCAGCAAATGCACTACTACGATACTATTACATAAAATTAAATGCAATAAATCATAAGCCCATGATGATATATGCATACTTATTTGTCCCATTCATAAAGAATTAGCAATTATATACTTATCTGTCTCATTCATAAAGAATTACCAATTATATACTTATCTGGCTCATTCATAAAGAATGAGCCATTATATACTTATTCGTCTCATTCATAAAGAATGACCATTATATACTTATCCGGATCATTCATAAAGAGTGGACAACTTATCCGAATCATGATTCACATATCTTGTCTACAATAGATGATTCTCCCCCATTGTGGGTTATGGAGTAACCTCCCATTTCGGTAAACCGAAATGAACAATTTCATATTCAATATTCTTCTGATCATATCCCTAACCCTGTGTAATACATCTTACCAACAAGTGATATTCAGATCATATCCATAACCATGCGAAAAGAACAGTTTCATATTCATAACATCATGATCATATCCCTAACAATATACCAATACCTTTTCCAGTGAGTACACTCACCTTTGCCACTTAATGTGTTTTTCCCTTGCCTTTGTCTGGCACAAGTTCAACCAGTTCTTCTTCCCTTCCACATATTCATTCTTAAAATATTAGTATTATCATAAGGGTATTAACAATCCAAAGAAAACTTAGACTTAACCCAATTCATAAGCATCATATAATCCCATTCAAATCATATATCGTATATGAAGTCCAATCTAACTTCATGGTAAGATATTTACCATACCCAAATCATAGGCCAAATATATTCTAATTTCTTCTTAGTATTTTCATACTTAAAATATTGGGTTCA
Source organism: Sambucus nigra (assembly GCA_949130495.1). Lineage (NCBI taxonomy): Eukaryota > Viridiplantae > Streptophyta > Magnoliopsida > Dipsacales > Adoxaceae > Sambucus > Sambucus nigra. The sequence goes on from OX422209.1 coordinate 123,630,479, forward strand.
AAATTCAAAATACTACATATCATTTCAAGTTTCCTAGAGCAAGATATGCCCATTTCTTTACTACATAACAAATCTGCCCTATAGGCTCTTCTATCATGCAGCCAACTTCCAAGAATTTTCATAATTTTTTTGTATCATAACATTATACGATATTTCATAAAACATCAATAAACATATTGAAATATATAAATTTAAAGTTTCATAATTTTTAAGTTTCATTTACTATGTCAAGAAAAACATCGATTACATGGTGAGCATACTTACACTTTGGGGGTAGATTTTCTACCCGAACTTCAAACTATCACCAAAGATTCATTTATTGGTATTTTAATATGATTTTAGGATATGTTACACATATACTAGTATATTTTCATTTCCAATTATAATTATTCAATTCCAACAAATATACAAAAGTATATTGAAGTTTGAACACATAAGGGTTCTAAACAAGGCCATATAAATGATTTACACCTTCGACTTTCTTTAAACGTGTATCCGTCCATGCATACCCACAAAGGCATGAAATTTAAAAAAAAAATCATTATTTATCTCCTTTAAATCAGTAATATTAAAAAAAAGAAACAAGATTTATGGATAGAATTACCTAAGGGACGTTTACGTAATTTCTACGGATTTTTCTTCACTTTTTTTCCTCACTTTCTTCTTCCCGAAGTTACCGTCTCTCTCACCTTAAGCTAAAACTCTTCCTTTCTGAAATATTATAAAGGAAGAGATTATTTCAAGATTTATAAGTCTTCATAATTCACCTCCCCCTTGCTCCAATTAAAATATGACATGTGTCACTATATAAGACAAAATATCCTTTAAAGCTAAATGACTACTTTACCCCCTGTTTGTAATTTAAGCATAACTCCTTCCTTGGACCTTTGTTTTACACACCGTTTTCTGTGTTACAAACTTGAATAATATATCTAAAACTATATAGTTTTAACCTCAAGTCAATTATCATATTGTAGTGGCCAAAACTAGTCCCGAACTTGAACATTCCTACCGAAGGCTTCATAAATTTGTGTTTGTGACTAATTCAATATTTCATAAGTTATGAAGGTAGGATTACACTAAACACAATAAATTAACATTATATATTCTAATAACACATTATCCCCATCCCATACGGTAATCATGATTTAAACATGGTTTATCATAATCATATCCGTGTCGTCACAACCTTCCCCCCTTAGAAAATTTTGTCCCAGAAATTTAGGATGAATTTCACTTATCAAACAATTGGGGATACTATTTTCTCATTCTATCTTCCCTTTACCAAGTTGATTATTTAATTTCATTGATCCTCCACAACACTTTAACTATGGGACTAACCTTATTCCTTAATACTTGTTCATTTCGATCAATAATTTCCACCGGTTCTTTGATGTATGACAAATCTTCTTTCATTATATCTTCGATTTCTTTATCATTTACACGTAAGTATAATCATCTAATGATTTCTTATCAATGAAAAAAAGTTCCCAACACATATATTACTTCATACCTTTATATATGTATGTCGAACATTCACATATAACAGATTATCAGTTGTATTAGCATATATTCACAATGAGTGAACATTTTTAACAAACATAGTATCATTCTTTACCTTTCTCCCTTCATTCCTATAGTCTATCGTTATCATCGTGTAATATTTCAAATCATAAATATCATATTACCAGACTAGCTTATTACACATCACATTTCCATCTTCTATCCAACACTAAATGCATGTGTTTCACCTAAACTACTTTATGTATCATTTTTGAAGTTTAAGAGTATGTTAAATATCATCCTTATAATTTCTTAATTTAAATATAGCCTCACTACTATTTATATATTGAAACTGGACAATCATTTACTAAATGTTTATTCTTAACCAAGATTTCATATTCACCTTCATGTATATTGTGCAGGCATGCACTATGAACTCAATCTAACTTCCCATTATATTCCATTTTTCAATATTATTTGGTTGTTCTTTAACTAAACATACAATGACCTTAGCTTGTCATCTATCCAACACATTAACTTTACAATCATAATGTTATCCCAATGTTTATTAACATGATATTCTTATGCAATATCATTAATACACTCATCTTACCCGTTTGGTAACATAGATGTTAAACGTACCATCACTACTTAAAACTTTAACGATACTTACCAACCCCGTAATACTTCTCTAACTATTATATGTCGTATGTCTTTCAAATAACTTGTACAAATACTTTAATGTATCAAATAATAGTATTTCACATAGCACATTATCCTTGCTCATATTTCTTGTGACTCATTATAATGTCAACCACATTCTTTATATGACATACCCGTAGTAATAATACATAGGCACAATGACAAATACAACTTAATATCCACCCAAACCAGTTGTTATTATTCAAACATGACTAGACTCTTTACCATACATACACACAACACATATTCTTAAAATGGCTCCCCAATAATTTTAAACTTCCAACTCTTTAACATCTTGTCTCAACTTTATTATTTATATTAGCATTTCAAAACGTCACAAGGGTCATATCCACTGCATATACTCATAATAGTAAAGAAGTGCATATCAACTCTTTTTACTCTTTTCTTCTACTTATTATAATTCAGTATGAACCGGATCAATTGTGATATTTTAACTAGTAATTGAATTTCAGACCATTTCACATATTGAATTTAAATATATACAACTATTAATCTTTTCACTTCACCTTTACCATGTGAATCTTCATTTTATTCACAAACAATTTACCATCTCATCCTTTAACAGAATATGTGTTCCCGTACCTCATTATCCCACATAAATGGGCACACACCAAACCATGGCTTAATAAATGACACAACTCAAGTCTACATATTCCTATATAAGAAGAGATTACTTTCAATACTTCATAATTTTTGTAAACCACATTTTGTCTTTAAAAACTTTCCTTAATTGACATGTTTGTCCATATTGATGATGCTGGAAATAGCACCACCAGTCAAGGTGTTCGTAAGCTCAAACTAGTGATAACAATGGCAGCACAAGAGTATAATAAATATAAGAGATGGGGGTGAGGAGAAGAGGATGAACATTTGAATGTAAGTGGTTCAGCCAATCTGGCCTACGTCCACTGTGAATGTGTGTGAGTAATATCACTGAATGAAGGCACTAATGGCCATGGATACAATCTCTCAATCTTTCTCTCTCTACTGTATAATTTGATAGAGTTTAGCTAGGTTTGTCATCTTGGATCCCTTATCTAAGTAGGAGAAGGCAAGTATATATAGTATGTGTAGGGTGTAATGTACCCCCTATTCATGCAATGAGCATGTGTGTGTTGATCTAGCCAGTGCAAGGGTGACACCTGGATGATCTCATCTAAGTAATGATGACCTCAATATTCCCTCATGTGGAGGGAATGATTCAGTTATAACAGACTTATCCACGTGTTACAGGATATCCATATAAGTGTAAATGCTTGGCTGTCTTCAGTTGGCACCAACCTCCGTCGGGATGAGTACGAGGTTGGTGAGGTACGACCCTTATTTTGTTTGCGATCAATGTTCCATGAAGACCTCGGCCAGGAAGGTCGGTCGAGGTTGTATATGAGGTGCAATGTCGGCCAGGGATGATGATGACATGATGTTTGTTGATTGAGACTGTGAGGCTTTTACTAACCTCGGCTGATGAAAGGCCGAGGTATATGTACAAGGTGGCAGAAACATTGGCTATGGCTGACCCCGCGGATGCTGAATTATTAGCTTCAAGATGACCTCGGCTACTTCCAAGCCGAGACGATGTTAGGACGTTGGCAGTGGCCTACCCCTGTAGGAAGACGCTGATGATATGCATCCTTGGGCTTCAATTACCTCGGCTCCAATCTCGGCCGAGGTTGAGGTCTCTGGTCTCTCAGGTGTACTTTGGGCATATCACATACCATAAATAAAATAATGTAATGATTCATATTAAAATACCTATATTCATTGTCGTCCCCGAATAAACCTTAACATCTCATTTCCTTTCCTGCAGGATCCTTACGTTTCATATCTGGCACAACAATATGTGTATAACTAACAAATATTAGTTAACAAAAGGCAATTTATTTATGACTCAAAATAATTTCTACTTCCACTGCCAAATATAGGCTCTCTTCACCCCAGAACCTCCAAAACCTAGGTCCTGATACCAAAGTTGACACACCCCAACCAAGTTACTTATAATTAAGTTTGAAAGTCAAAGTGAGTCAAATCATAATTGCCTTAACCAAACCATAATCATGAGTATCCTTTTTCAATTATTAACATGAATCAATATCATTAAAACCATAGACAACTTTAAGGTAATTATGCTTATTCAAACTTACTAAAAATATAAGTGGGCTTAAATGAAACCATTTACATTTGACCAAAATCCTGGTTTTATGCATCCTTTGTTAACCCCGTCGACCTTCTAGATTTGGCAGTGATATCACAATACCTGAAAAACATAAACATAGGAACCATGAGAAAAATATCTCATCAAATCCATCACTACTACACTATTGCATAAAATTAAATTCAATAAATCATATCCCTGTGATGATATATGCATACTTATCTGACCTATTCATAAAGAATTACCAAGTATATACTTATCTGTCTCATTCATAAAGAATTACTAATTATATACTTATCCAGCACATTCATAAAGAATGACCAGTTATATACTTATACCTCTCATTCATAAAGAATGACCAACTTATCCGAATCATGATTCACATATCCTATCTGCAATAGACAATTCTCCCCAATTCGGGGTCGGGGAGTAACCTCCTATATCGGTAAATCGAAATGAACAATTTCTTGCTTAATATTATTTAGATCATATTTGTAACCATGTGTAATACATATTACCAACAAGTAATATTCATATCATATCCACAACCATGCGAAAAGAACAATTTCATATTCATAACATAATGATCATGTCCATAACAATATACCAATACCTTTTTCCAGTGAGTAAACTCACATTGGCCACTTCATGTGTTTTTTCCTTGCCTTTGTCTGGCACTAGTTCAACCAGTTCTTCTTTCCTTCCACATATTCATTCTTAAAATATTAGTTATATCATAAGGATATTAATAATCCACAGAAAACTCAAACTTAACTGAATTCATAAGCATCATATAATCCCATTCAGATCATATATCGTAAATGAAGTCCAATCTAACTTCATGGTAAGATATTTAACTTACCCAAATCGTAGGCCAAATAAATATTATAATTTTTTATTAGTAGTTTCATCCTTAACATATTGGGTTCCAAATCCAAAAGACGACATATCATTTCATGTTTCCTAGAGCAACCCATTTCTTTGCTACATAGCAAATCTGCCCTATAGGCTCTTATATCGTCCAGTCAACTTCTACAAATTTTCATAATTTTTCTGTATCATAACTTTCTACGTTATTTCACCCAACATAAATAAATATAAAAATACAAATTTAAAGTTTCATAATTTTTAAGGTTCATTTGCTATGTCAAGCAAAACATCGAACACATGGTGAGCATACTTACACTTTTGGGAAAGATTTTCTACCCGAACTTCAAACTATCACCAAAGATTCATTTCTTGCTATTTTCATATAATTTTCGGATATTTTATACATATATGAGTCTATTTTCATTTTCAATTGGAGTTATTCAATTCCAAAAAAATATACAAAACGATATAGAAGTTTGGACATAGAAGGGTTCTAAACAAGGCCTTATAAATGATTTACACCTTTAACTTTCTTTAAACGTGTATCCATCCATGCATACCCACAAAGTCATAAAATATCAATAAAAAATTGATGATTTATATCCTTTAAATCAGTAATATAAAAAAAATAAACAAGATTTATGGATAGAATTACCTAATGGATGTTTATGTAATTTCTACGGATTTTTCTTCAATTTTTCTCGTCACTTTCTTCTTCCCGAAGTTCCCGACTCTCTCACCTTAAGATAAAACTATTACTTTATGAAATATTCTAAAGGAAGAGATTATTTCAACATTTATAAGTTGGCATAATTCACCTCCCCTTGGTCCAATTAAAATATGACACGTGTCACCATATAAGACAAAATATCCTTTAAAGCTAAATGACTATTTTACAACATGTTTGTAATTTTAGCATAACTCTTTCCTTGAACCTCTGTTTTACACACCGTTTATTGTGTTCCAAACTTAACTCAAATATATACAACTATATAGTTTTCACCTCAAGTCAATTATCATATTATAGTGGCCAAAACTAGTCCCGAACTTTAACATTCCTACCGAAGAGTTCACAAATTTGAGTTTGTGGCTAATTCAATATTTCATAAGTTATAAAGGTAGGATTAGAATAAACACAATAAATTAACATTATATATTCTAATAACAAATTATCCCCATCCCAAACGGTAAGCATGATTTAAACATGGTTTATCATAATCATATCTGGGTCGTTACACTGATGGCTATCTCGTTGTCCCCTTAGCTCTGATGGCCCAAAGGAACACACTATTGGATTTAACATCCCTGACTGAATCCACCGTCACTCGGTAGAAATTCATCTATCTGAATCATTTAAATGGGTCCCCTAATGGGTCTCCCCATTTTGCGGTGTTTTTCTAGCATCGTTTCATTCAGTTTTACTCTTTGAATAATGTTTTCATCTTCATCGATCATCAAAGCATAATTTCCCTTAAGTGTTGGCGACTCCTCTCCTGAGTCCCTCTCCCACTTAAGGACTCTTTTCACCATTGCACCTACCGCGTTAGGTATAAGGTTCACTACACAAGGACTATGTCCGGTCCTCCCGTGATAAGTTCAAAATTTCATTCACATCTCTTCCTGAACAACAGATGAAGGAACTTGCTATCAAACTGTACCTAAAGTCCTTCCATTGGCATACTATTTCACTTTTCAAATGTGGTGATCTACTCCCACCACTACAACATTTCTCCCACGAGCTAAGAAAAATTTTACCCCAATTTATCACTTCTGGGTATACTACATTGTGCTGTATGCCAAAGCCTATGGGTATCTCACATCCATTAGCTAATATACATAATCTTCACATTTTATAAAATTTCATCAGGTGGTCGTCATCTTCAAAGACCCGTCCGACTCTCACCCATTCTAACCACCTTGGGTGAATCTAATTTGGCACCACTCTCTGCTATATTGGTACTTGAAAATATATATACTGCACCCTAGCAATCCTTACAGCCCCATCTTCCCGAGCAACAATATGGATGACCTTAACTACGGTCATCATTCCCCAAAATATTCTACAGCTCCAACTGACCTCCAAACGGCCCTCACTACTTATCCTTCATGTGTCGGCATATAAAGCACACCCGAACACATATAAGATTCACTATAATTATATATTATACCAGGAGAACGAAATATGCCCATAGGAATCAACAATCCTAAACATAGGGCTTTATATCAAATAGAAAGCAATGTTGAAAACGTAGTACGACCGCACAGATTCTTAAGAACACTAGAACCTGATTCTCTGATACCATCTGTGACAACCCGCCTATTTTAATCTCGGCTAATCAATCCATTATCAAAATAAAACGGGATTCTTATATGGATCATTCTCAACATCACTGTCGAAAACCAAATTAATTACTAATAATCAATACGGCCCGGTGTCAAATTTTAAACTTTCTAATCTTGTTAGCTAAAACACAGAATTAATCCATCCACACAATTAATATAAACATTAACTTAAATAAATAAATAATAATCGATAACTCTCGGTAAAGCATTAATACAATCATATCGAATAGGCGCAACCAAAAAAGCAGCAAATAAAATAAATGACAACAGTTGGCCAACACGCCCAAATATTTTAACAGTACCTCCTATCTAAATCACAAGGATAGAAGCGTCTAAACGATCCCTGCTAGAATCCACAGCTGGTGCAACATTGTCTGACTTAAAGGAATAATATCATCGAGGCATCCCTGTGTCTGGACACCTAAAAGGTATTTAAAATATTTGCAAGCGGTTCAGAGCCCAAAACGTTTTGAAAATATTTAGCAAGTGTTTAAAATACTTTAACATTTATGATATCCTCCATATTTAAACTGGTGTCGCACTCACATGAGATATATTTCACCTCTCATCTAACAGTGCACACCTAACGCATTTATTTTAAACACCCTAGTTATGCTACCCATCCTAACTAGCCTCTCTCAAAACTTCTAAATCACCACACGCTATCTCATACCCCGCGTATATAATATCATAATCTTCGCACGACCTTATACGTTATAATTTCTCACTTATAATTTATTCGTTCATCATAAGTAAATTTCACTTATTAAACACTAAACATATTTTATTGTCATTAATCCCGCATATAATTTTCTCGTCTTTATATACGTATCTCACATTTTATTTCGGATTTTATTTTCTCCGGATGCATCAATTTACTTCTCACTTTATTCTTTATTTGTCCGTGTATATATATATATGTATATATATATATATACAATATACTATACACATCAAGTATATCCATACTTATATACCACACACTATATAAGTATAATAACTATCCCTCAGAGCTATAACTCAATAGATGCAGTCTCTAGAATGCTATCATCTTCCACGAAATACACACATCATCCTGGGTACCACCGATCGGGATCTCACACTGACCTGATAAAACATAACATAAACTTAGGGGAAGTGGTCATATAGTTCCTCACCTGAAAGTGAGACCGAATTATACCCAAGACGTCTCACCCATGACAAAGAGCCACACTGCTTAAATAACTGGATGATATGACCTGGGGACTATACTCAACCTGCTCCTCAAGCTAGGGGATTCACCCACATCGCGCAACTTCCCATGATAGCATTAAAGGGTATGTTTCACATAAATATATCATTCACACACAGATTATTTATAATCATATCATATCATATATATATGTATATATATACATAAAGAGAGAGAGAGAGAGAGAGAGAGAGAGAGAGAGAGAGAGAGAGAGAGAGAGTTAGACTCTCCAATATACATCATTAAACATACCTATGAATATACCTATTTTTTTTAGATAGTAAAAAAATAATTTTGAGTTAATATTTTTTATATGGGTTCATGATACTTCAATGTGGCCTTATAAAAATATTCAGATCAAATTAATGTGTTTTGATATTTTTAAAAAATAGGTAAAAAAAATTGACACTTTAAAAGGGTAAAACTTAACAGTTTTTTTACCTATTTTTTAAAAATAATAAAATTCATTATTTTCAATTGATTTTTTTATAGGGGCACATTGAAATATCATGAACCCATATAAAAAATATCATCTCAAAATTATTTTTTATACTATTTTAAAAAAAGGGTATGTTGCTAAAAGGTATGTTAGTGAGCCTGACTCTCTCTCTCTCTATCTTTCTCTCTCTCTCTCTCTCTCTCTCTCTCTCTCTCTCTCTCTCTCTCTATATATATATATATATATATATATATATATATATATATATAAATATATTAAATAAAGGAGGGGGGATTTTTTGCCATGTCATAACCTTATATACAAAATCTATACAAACACTTTTTGTATCTATATATTAAAGGCGCCACGCCATACAATAAAAAAAGTCAAACTTCACAAACTACATCAGATGGGCCTCCGCCAAATTACAGCACAAGGCTCAAGAAAAATAAGTAGGTATTTACTAAAGTGTAGAACATGCCTAATCGGCACAAGGCTCGATGGCACCTAACCTCCCAACTACAAACAAGATATGGAAACTCCTAAAATCATAACACCTCCTCCTCCTCCTCACTCTCCCTCTCCTAAAATCAGAACACCTAACCTGCCAACTACAAATAGAGGTAATTTTTAGAAAAAATAGTAGGGGCTGGAAATGGGTCTTGAGATGGTGAAACATGGTCCCGGAGATGGGATGGAGATTTGTTATGTTCTTGAGCTCGAAGGTATCTGGGAAGGGAAATAGGCCTGATAAGTGTAGATTTATATGTTTTATTATTTTTTTTTGCATCTTCTTTTTTATCAGTCGTCAAGCATCGTTGAACAGACGCATAAGGAAATTCTTAAATAACCCAAGGTGTTCTTGAGCTCGAAGGTATCTGGAAAAGTAAATAGTCCTGGTAAGTGTGGAAATTGCTTCCATAAGAGTGATGGATTCGTATTTAAAACACCCAAAGAAGATATCGAAGGAAGTTATATTAACAACAAATGCCCCTTCATCGAAAATGTTTCAATCAGGTGATGACCATTATTATCCCACGCAACATGATTATAGGCACTTAAACATTCCACATGAGTCCGTGTTGTATTTTTCATATCATGCAGATCTCTTTCAAAGACAGTTATATTCCTACCATTGAAATTACTACCTGCTACAAATTTTGCTTATGGTGGAAACAATACCGAAGATGGGTCTTGAGATGGTGAAACATGGTGCCGGAGATGTAAGTTATTCAACTTTTATTTTTCTTCTATCATTCTTGCTTATGTTGTGATGATTGTGTATGTTATTAATGAGTTCACCATTGAGAAGAAGACATTGGAAGGACGGGCGAGTAAGACAATGAGAAGACGACCATTCCTCTCTCAAAGTGGTATGACTTTTTTTTTTATTTCAGATCTACGAATTTTTTCACTGTTGGTTTCATTGTTGGTTTTATTTTAGGGTCGAGGTGGTGTATTATTGATTTTGATGTGATATTTAGAGCTTATAGGTCTCACTACCATGGATCCCATGGATCTCGCCAGACTGCTCCAGTCGCACAACCATGGATCACACCTGAAAGGCCACATCTCCGGCAAAAAAACTTATTTGGTTTGTTGTATGCTAAAAATCTCTAGATGTCTTTCTCACCCATGTAATTTTCTCATTTATTTTTGAATAGCTTGTATTTTATCCATTTTGCAGATTATAGATTTTTCCATTTGATCTAATGCTACAAACTGAGAATTAGTTTTGGACGATCATTAGTTTTATTCATTAGTTCTATTTTTACTTTGTATTATGATGGTGAGTTATTATTATTTCCATATTGTGTTTCGGTTTTTGGTGAGAATTGTCGGGTTTTCTCACAAACTTATGTGTGCTCAATTTTTGGTGAGACAAAGGTGACTTTTTCTCAGTAAATAATTTCTTTTAGTTAATAAAAAATGTGTTGAAAAGCAAAGATACCAATTTTTTGTTAAAAATTGGGTTAAAAAAATAATATCTTTTAGTAAAAATTTCGAGTTGTGTCTCATGAAAGGTACACTAAATTTTCCCAGTAAGTAATTTTTATTGTAAATAATTTCTTGTTGTATTGAAAGAGAAGATTTTTAATAATAAAAATTGGGACGAAGAAAACTATATTTATTTTTTAAATAAGAACTTAGATGAAAAAATAACAAAATAATATTTTAAGTCATGTTTGTATTTGGTAATTAAAAAATATATTGTATCGTTTCATTTCGTGTTGTTCCACTTAGTTTGTGATGTGTTGGTGTTAGATCAAAAATATAAAAAATTCTCTTATTTAATTGGATCGTGTTTGTATTTGGTAAAAAAAGTAACACATAACGAAATTTTATTTACCAAATACGAACACAAAAAAAGTGACACGACACGGAAAGTTTTATTTACCCAATTCGAGCAAAAAAAAGGTGTCAAGCTCGAAATCAATAATACCGTACTATTTGTGTGTTATATCGACAAATATTCTGGAGCATATTTATCATCGTGCTATCGGTACGGGTACACCCGAGGACTCCTGTGTCTAAAGTATATAAAATTTGGTTCATTAAAGTTTGAAATGTTATAGTAAAAATATAGTAATTGTAAATTTAAACTAGATGTTTCTAAGATTCAAATGCACTGTATTTAAATCGTAATCATGCTATAAGTGTAGAATGGGATGACCAACATTTCTATTTGCATTAGTGGCGATACGGGAATAAATTTATCGTCGTGCTATCGGCAGAAGTACAAAATATCACGGGATCAAATTTATCTCCGTGCCATCGGCACGTGTACACCCTAGTATATATATATTATCAAATTCATCTATTCATGCCTATCTCCCGTGGCATTAGCCTATAATCCTGAGTATACCAATTCGTATTAATTCATAAGTATACACACACTTATGTTAATCCCATAAGTATTCACTCACTTATGATACAATTATCACATTGATTTCTTTCGAATATTAGCTTATCACATCTAGATAGTATTCTAGTTTCATCCTACTCGCACATTCGAATTTCACTCATATATTATCGACACATACATTCTACACGCATCAATATATATATACCCGCCGCAATTATTTTCTCGAGTGTTTTTCATCCCAAACACTTAAAATTTATCACCCGAATCTTATTCCTGCTAACCCGAGATTTATACATCACTCATTTAATCTTTTAGAGGTCCTCACACTCTATTTAGGATTTCTAATATTTATCTCAAAAGGAATTCTTCTCCATTTCTTTTAAGTCCAAGAAAATTCCTCAAATTTAACTGTCATAAACGAACCGAATCGATGGCTAGAAAAATGAACCGGCCCAATGATCAATACACGAACCGAACCGATGGCAAAATAAATGAACCGGTCTTGTGACCAAATCGAACCGAAATTGACCGGTTCGATGAGTTCGAGAGTTCATCTTTTTCTCCAACTCCAAAATCAATCCAACACTTATCCAACCCAATATTTATGGTTTCTAACATCACCAACCATCAATAAAATCATCTAAACAGTATGATTTACCCAACACAACAATTTATTCATGGGATTCCTCAATTTAACTAAGATTTAAACGCTAACTTAGTTAATCCCACTATTTCTCATCTTTCCAAATTTCTCACCAAAAATTAAACCATAGACATGGATTTAAACTCAGATTTCATACGGAGTTGTTATCACATCAATTTATATGAAATCATTTCCAAAAATCCCATTTTGATTCAAGAATCCCAACCCAAAATTCATATATTTTACACCAACTATAACATGAATAATAAACACACATAAATAATTAAAGCAAGTTAAACACTTGCCTTTTTGGATAAATTCGACGACCTCGTGCCGGAGCTTGGCCAGAGTTCTCCTTTATTCTCCCTTTCTTTCTTTCTTTATTTATTTATTTCTTTCATAGCTTATAAGAGAGAAATAAGGGTTATCTTCTTATTAAACCCAAAATTAACGCGTATACTCAATTGCGAGTCCATACTAGTCCAACAATTCTTCGAAACCTAAACACTACCCCCGAGTACTCTATTTTGACTATTTTGGCCCATACGAGACCAACCAAGCACTCGAAATCCGCATCTCAGTCACTTATCAAAAATTCACTTTTTCAAATCCAATAAAACTCCGCACGTATTTTCCGAATAAAATATTATTACTTGTCCCTTTTCCCAATCGCGACATGATATAAAATAATCCAACTTCATTTTCTTTTTCTCGTAAGTAAATCTAACATACATTGATAATAATTCAAAACTTGCCAATTTATATTTAACCCACACTTCAACTTCTGTTTCACTTAAAATTCTCAAATTAATAAATTACACTCACTCATGTAATTTGAATATCCATAAAAGTATGGGGTATTGCAGTGTCCTATATATCTCTCTGTTGAGGTGAGGTACAACAGAAGAGGTGCTCCGACCCCTGACGGTATCATCATAGATGGGGATATTAATATTTATTTGATTTTCTCAAAGGCCTTCTTCTTCTCTTCTCCCCCAATCCACTTATCTTTTTCTTTCATCAAGGGGAAAATGGGTGGGTTACCTCCGCCAGTGCTGGTATAAATCTTCTTAGGTAGGACACCTTTCTTAAGAAGCTCTTGAGTTATCGCCGACTCTTTAGTGGAGGCATCATCACAATGGCTTTCCTCTTTTTCTCATCTATCTGCACCCCCTTCCGATTTACTACAAATCCCAGGAATTTTCCTGCAGTGAGCCCAAAGGCACAATTCAAGGGATTCATTCTCATCTTGTACCTGTGGCATCTTTCAAACACCCTCCCGAGTTCTTGGATATGCTTGATTTCTTTATTTGACTTCACCACCAGGTCATCAACACAAAAATCCAATATATTATGAAACAAGTCATGGAAGATAGCCATCGTAGTCCGTAAATAGGTGCCCCCCCCCCCCCCATTTTTCAACCCAAATGGCATGACCGCGTGGTGAAAATTTCTCAATGGCTTATAGAAGGTAGTCTTCTCTGTGTACGCCGGTTCCATATTAATTTGGTTGTAGCCAACATACCCATCCATGAAACTATACATTTCATGACTCTCGATGGCATCTACTAGACTGTCCATACTTGGCAAAGGAAACTCATCCTTGGGACATGCCTGATTCAAGTCGCAAAAGTCAACACAAATACGGATTTGGCTTTTATCTTTCTTTGCCACAAGAACAATGTTAGAAATCCACATAGGGTGTTGAATGGGTTTGATGAACCATCCTTCCAACAATGTATCCACTTATTCTTTTATCATAAGGTCTATCTCTGCCTTGTATGTTCGAGTGCCCTGTCAAATTGGGAAAGCATTAGGAAGAATGTTTAGTTTATAAGAACTCACCTCTAGGTCTATCCTAGGCCTTTTTGTATACTTTAAATCAAACACATTAGTGATTTCCTTAAGCAAGCTAATGAGCTCTTCCATCTTTTTTAAGTTAAAACCTTTGGATATTAGAATGGGTCTACTCTCACCCCCTTATATTCCTAAATTAATTTCCTCCAAGCTCTTGTAACTATTCTCTTGGAATGATTTGCATGCATTCAGGTGTCTCTTTAGGTTCCTTTACATGCTATTTTATATGAGATTCATCCACTAAAAAATACTACGGTGTAGGTTCAAGAACGTTGCTCGTGCAGATTGTTATAAGCGGTATATAACCTTTTCTTCTGGCAGGACCACCTTTTTACATGTTCTAGGGGGTTTGGCTACCTCCTATACTTTCCTTTTTCCATCTGGGGGATCACTCTATGTCCTAAATAATCATAAACAGACATCCTCGGTTGGGCACCTCCTGCCATTATTTTCATCCCCTTTGACTTTCTTATTGAACTTTTTCTCTCTCCGTCGAGCTCAGTATAAAATGTTATATTTACCAAATGGGCCTCCTAAAAAAATGGTTTTTGCGTTGCTTTGATTATGATCTCAGTGCCTCGAATTTTAGCTTTGTCACATTGATGATATGTGGAGGGAACTATGCCATGAGTGTGCATCCACACTTTCCCTATGAGCAACTGGTAGCTTATATTGGAATTAATGACATGACATTTGATGTGGGAACTGAAATTCCCTAGCTTGATACCTACATTCATGTATCAAAGTGACTACCACTACACCAAAACTGGCGATTGGTCACGGCCAAAATCCCTGACCAAAACTGTTGGTCGCGGACTTGGGTCGTGACAATTTCAGGCGTGACCAATTTCGTGGGTCGTGGCCCAAGTTCGTGACCCATAAATGGTCACGGCCACAGGGGGTCACGGCTGATGGTCGCGGACTTGGGCCGTGACCCATGCCGTGACGGGTCGCGGCTCAAGTCCGTGACCCACAACCGTGACAAAAAAAATAAAAAAATGGTCGCGGACCAAGTCCGTGACCCACAACCGTGTCAAATTGGTCGCGGACTTAGGTCGTGACCCACAATCGTGACAAAAAAATTTTTTAAAAATGATCGCGGTCCAAGTTCGTGACCCACAACCGTGACCAAAAAAATAAAAAAATGGTCACGATCCAAGTTCGTGACCCACAATCGTGATAAAAAAAATTAAATGGTTGCGGCCCAAGTCCATGACTCACAACCGTGACTGTTGATGTAAATAACTAGATTTGATCTAATTAATTAATCACAGATAAATATGAAATAAAAAATAAGATAAAGGATTTTTAAAGTGGTTTAGCCTAATGAAAATGGCCTACGTCCACTGTTTTGTATTGCTGGATGTTCTTGCCTTAATCCTGATCACAATTGTTAATGATCAATTACCCCATTTTGGAGTGTGTTACAATGTATTTATAGCCTTGGGTCTATCAGTATGAATAGACGATATGTCGTTATCTAATAGACATATACATCTGTACAATAAGAACGTTCATTAAATCCAATGTTCATTGAATGTGAAATTATCGCTTGATCTTCCTGGACAGATGCTCTGCACGTTGAGTAGCTCGGCACGTTAAGTTACTCGAGGTGATGAGTAGCTCGATGTTGTGAGTTTCTCGGTGAGTATAAGAGTTTTCCACATAAGATGATACATGTCTTCATATGATTGGTCCACGTCAGCTGACTAATTTTCATATCAACAGACCCCCCCAATATTCCACACGTTGAGTTTTGATATAAAAGTATGGAACATTTTATCCAAAAGTTGCTCGGGCACCTTTTTACTTCTTGATTAATTACAGATCTCCAACATTTAGGAATTTTCCCTTTAGTCTTTTCATTTGAGCGCGAAATAGCAAACTTGTAAATATTTTGAATCTGCGACAGACGCTTGGATATTTGTGTCTTTTTCATCATTTAACCGCCGAAAATGTAATAGTCTTTTCTAGTAATCATTTCTTTTCCTACTTCACGATTCAAGGCATTTAAAAGCGATAGAAATAGATCGCCATCTACTTTTTACCTCCAGATTTCTAAATTCTTTGTCTTCTCATTCTATCCTTGTACTGTCGTTCTTTCTGTCATCCGCCTTAGCAGATTTCTCAATCCCTCTATAAGAACTTTTTCTTTCTTCTTTCTTTGCTTTAGCCACCATGGCTTATCTTATAGAATCGTTGGATAAGTTTCGAGATGATTTTGCGATTCCCACTTGGGTAATTCTGGAAGAACCTCCTTGCCCTTTTGATTTATTTTCTTTAGTTGAGGGACACTGGTTTCCTTCCCATTTTGTAGCGGAATATGGCTTTTCTTTTTCGCCTAAGCCCTTGTGTTTGGAGTTTTGCCAATATTTCGATATTGTTCCTGCAAGAGTAGCTTCAAATACACAGAGGGTAATTAATGGCGTACATAGGTTAAAACAGATTCATGGAACTCATTTAGGGATCCCTGAAATTATGTTTTGTTATAAATGGGTTACCAGTGATACCACATTTTATTTAAAAACTAGGTTTTCCAATAGAGCTTTAGTGGTCAATCTTCCCGATGCTAATAGGGACTATTCTGATCATGGAGTTGTGATGAAAAATTATCAACACCTCCCATTAAAAGGAAATGATGTTTATCAAGGTCCCAGGTGTCCACTATATGGCAATGGGATAGGTTGTTTTTAATTCTCCGGTTTAGCTCCGTTTATGTTTGATGAAATGCGCCAGTGATATTTTTTTATTTTTTTTGCAGTTGATAACAAAAGAAAGCCCCCAAAAGAGAGTGACATTAATATAAAAGCTTTTAAACTCATATGGGGTTTGCATCAATGACGGGGAGCACGTTAGATCTGCTTCTTATTTGTTGAGATACAAAAATACTACTTCCTCTTTTATTGCTTGTCCTCTTGCCCCTCCTGTGATAATTGATCTTGATCAAGTTCCTTTATCTCAAGCCAGCATAGAATAATCTTCTTCTAATTTAGGTACCTCTATTGCTGATTTGATGACGAAGAAGAGGAGAGTGCCTGAATTCTTTGCCAAGGATGCTCCTGGCACTGATGGGGTAAATAAGAGAAAAGGGGATGTCCCAGCTGAAGCGACGGAGAAAATGGATAGTATTCCATCCAAAGGAACAATTCCACCTGTCAAGGAGGTCGAAAGGAAACCACCTGCTATCCCAAAAGAGGCAACACCTTTGATTGAAGGCGTTGTCGTTATGCAAGAAGAGGCAGCACCTTTGATTGAATGTGATCCTTTGAAGAGATTGAGGAGAGGTCTTGCAAAAAGACCTCTAGAAACTGCTGCTCAGCCTTCTGGTGTTGAGGATCCTTCTTTGAGAGAGAATACTCTATCCCTCATTACTCCGAGCTCAGCCAAAGGCTTGATCAGGTCTTGGACCATTCCCGAATATCGAGTTGTGGAGGGTTCCCTTTCTTGAGAAAAGGTCAATGACTTAACAGCCCAACATATTACGTCAGTAATTATCAGCATCCTTACTACTTTACCTCCATATAACGTATTCATATTCTGAGCTGAGCTTATTTTCTTTTTCAGTTTATGACGTGTTTTAATAGTATCCTGGAGAAAGATGAGGCTATCAAGGTTTCAACCTCCTCTAGTGGGATTGAAGAAGCTTTCGCTGGGTTGTCACAGTCCTTGAAGGACTCTTGGAAGAAGTACGATGAAGATAAAGCTACCTGGGAGAAGCGACTTCTTTTTGCAGAGTCAGCTCGAGACCAGGCTATAAGTGCCTCCAAGGAGTTGGAGGACAAATTAAAGGTCGTCATTGCCTGCAAGAAAGAAGCTGATGGCAATCTTGAAGAGGTTGAACGGCATAAGAAAGATCTCGAGGAGAAGGTGAGCCTTGCTGAGGAATATGATTCTTCTGAGAAGATGAAGAGGAAGGTTGTTGTGAAGAAGTCTTTTAGCTCTGGTTGGGACAAAGGATGGAACAAAGCTTTAACTGCTATTACTTGTCAGATGGAGTATAAAAGTCTAAAGTACTTCAGAGACGGATGGGTCGCAGCATTGAAAGAGTTGAGTGTTACAGAGGATTCTAAATTTTTTTAAAAACACACTCATAGCCCTCCTCCTAATATTGACGAAGAAGAAGAGGATGAAGCTGAATTTGATGAGTCTTCTATGACGATGGTAGAAAAAGCACCTGCTATTATTGTTCCTCAGCCCTCCGATCAAGTTCAACAGGCAATAAATTTTCCTGAGCAAAACCAAATGCCTTCCGAGCAACCAACTCCTTCGTCCAAACCGGTTGATGATGTTATAGGAAATAAGGAGAAGGTGTAGAGTTGTTCGGCTCTTTATTTATGTTGTTCTTCTATTTTTCCTTTCTTCGTTGTAACTTTGGTTGTAATCTCTCTTCTTAAGATCAATAAAATAGATTTTATTATCTAGTCTGAATTTTTCCTTGACTTACTCTGTCTATATCGATGTTGATGAATTTTTATTTTCCCTTGCTAGTTTATTGCCAGGATGGAACTCTTATCAGCTCATGACACAGAGTTGATGGAAAAATGTAATGATTACTTCAAAGCGGGTCATGCAAATTTTACTAAGTCTCAAATAATTGATATCCTTGGACCTGATGCTTCTGAGTAAGCAGTTGATACATACCAATACTTGAAGTGTTTACTCGATCGTGCTATAGCCAACAATGTAGCTGATTATGAAATGATCGAAGATCTCTAAAGAGTAATCGAGGAGCTCCAAATTAAACACAAAGAAACCACTGCACTCTTACATGAAGGTTATGAGAAAAATACCAACAGTTGAGTGCTGATCGGGGCTATGACAAATATATCTCGGCCCATCAAAAGAGGGAAAGTGTGCTGAAACTTGAGATTGAGGAACATAGGAAGATTGCTAAGCTGTTGGAGGAAGAAAATATGCCTTACAAGAAGAGATGAAACAACTCAAATTTGCTTCCTCGACCTCTTCGGGGGCTTTAGTCCCAATTAATGATGAAGGTTTTTCCCTTTTGGAAACTGAAAATGCTGCCTTGAGAGAAGAGTTGGAGACTTTGAAACGAACCGAACCTACCCCGTCTGCTCGTGGCAGAGCAAGGACTTCTACCCGTGGTTGAACAAGGGCTGGTCGGATTAATATTAAAGAGACAAGGACCTAACTGGCTTTAGAAAATCAAGTCGTTCAATTGACGGAAAAAAATTAAGCCCTGGTCGAAATGTCTAAAACAATTCAGAGTCTTACCGATCAACTTTCCAAGAAAAGCTCCGCCTTGGAGAGTAAAGAAAACTTTGCGAAGAAGCTTCATCAAAATTTTGAGAGATTGACATATAAATTCCACAAATAGCTTAGGGAGTTTTGGAATGTGGGATACAATGAAGCTCTATGCCATCTCGATGCTCGGTTGAAACAATCAAATAATTAAGAGTACAAGCAAGGATGGTTGAATTCTCTTGTTGTTATGCGTCTTGAGGAAGGAAATTCCCTGTGGGATTGGTATGAACATGGGTTTCTCAACTTACCATTACCTCCTTTCAACTTAGACGTTAATTGGATTCCAGCTCGTGTCATACCTCAATGTTTGATCTCCAAGTACCTTAGTGATTATAATCTTCATAAAGATTATGAGATATCTCGACCTCCTCATCTTCTTGAGCGACCAAGTTCGAGAAACACTAGGATGATACGAGATATGAATTTTATCAATTCTCCTTATGCTTTAGATGACCCTCCTGCTGGAATGGAACCTGTGCCAAAATCAGAAGGAAAAAGGCTAATAAAATATGAAATTTGTATTGAATGAAGAAAACTTCATCTTTTGTAATTTGTTTTCCTGTGTTTGATGAATAAAAATGTTATCTTTATACGCTCTTCTGTCCTTGGACATAGTGTTTAAGATGTCTTTCTTATGCATATCTATCTAAAGAGGGACGATTTGTCCTATTTCGTTTTGTTTGCCTAGGTAATGGAGCTTGCCCCACCTGCTGCCTAGCTGTAGTGACTTATCACCCATAAATGCCTAAGCAATGGAATGATTTTCATCCCATAATCCTACTTAATTATATTAATCTTTTCAGGATTACCTTGGTACCTAGACAGTGGATGCCCCGTGAGGTCACCCATCTTCTTGCCTAGTTTGGGATGCCGCTTGAGGTCACCTGTGATCAAATAATATTTGCCTTGTATGATTGTTATGCCAACATTGTTGGTAAAATTTATTGATGCCAACCAACCGTGGCTGGTGGTTGTTGATATGTCGACCAAATGTAGTTGGTGGTTGCTGATATGCTGACCAACCATAGTTGGTGGTTTAGTGCATAGCACGAGTACTAAAACAATGAACAAAAGCAATATGGAGAAAATCTCATCTTTATTCATAAAAAAATAGAAGTACATGTGAATCTGTGTTACTGATAATAATTGTGCAGATGCTCAGCATTCCATGCATTTTTGAATTCTTCTCCCTCCAAGGTCTCTATTCTGTAGTCCCCAGGTCGAACAACTTTAGTTACTCGGTAGGTCCCATGCCAGTTGGCTTCTAACTTGTTATACTTCTGAATCACCTTCTTGATAACATAATCTCCTTCTTTGATATCACATTTCTTGACTCTTTTGTTGTAGAACATGGTGGTTCGTTGATGGTAAGTTGCGTTCTTGAGTGCCGCATCTTCTTTTTTTCTTCAAACATATCCAAGTCTAAACGTCTCATCAAATCTCTTACATGAGAGTTAAAATTAACCACTCTCTGTGTGGGTAAGACCAGTTCGGTTGGTATGACTGCTTCACTTTCAAAGGCTAACATGTAAGAAGATTCCCCAATTGTTGTGCTGGGCTTTGTGCGATAAGCCCATAACACAGAATGCAGCTCGTTAATCCAATTACCTTTGCATCATCTAGACGTTTCTTCAATCTATTTAGCATAGTTTTGTTTGTTACTTTAGTTTGTCCATTGCTCTGGGGATTACTTGGTGCAGAATGGATTTTCTGGACATTGGATTGATGACAATATGCTGCTAACTCCTCATTATCAAATTGGGTACTATGATCAGTAATGAAAGCATGCAGCAGACCATATCGGCAGATAATATTCTTCCAAATAAACTGGTAAACTCTTTCATAGGACATTTCAATAAGAGGCTCTGCTTCCATCCACTTGGTGAAATAATCAACAAAGACTACTAAATACTTGAACATCCCTTTAGTAGTCGGCGGGGGCCGGACCAAATCTATGCCCCACATAGCAAATGGACAAGGAGATGTAAGTGCGTTAACAATGCCTGGGGAGTTCTTCGAATGGAAGAGAAAAGTTGGCACTTATCACACTTCTTAGCATAAGCTGTATAATCACCTCTCATCGTTGGCCAATAATATCCCTGTGTCGTTATCCTCTGCAGGAGAGTCCGACCTGCTACATGAGCTCCACAAGAGCCTTCGTGAATTTCTTATATCAAATAGTTAACTTCTAAAGGATGCACACATCTCTGTAGACCTACTATGATACCCCTTCTATACAAAACACCATGGTTCAGTACATACCGAGCAACTTTATACTTCAGGCTCTTGGCTGCAAGGTGGTCAGTTGGTACAACTCCTTCTTCGATATATGCCCTGATGGGTTCCATCCAACATGGTCCCATATCCAGGGTGATAAATCTCACCATTAAATCTTCATCTATGCTTCGATCTGTCAGAATCTCAATAGGAATCATTCTTCGTAGCTCGATACGAGTAGCTGAGGCTAACCGAGATAGTGCGTCAGCTCTCGTATTTTCTAATCTCGGTATTCTGATCAACTGAACTGCAGGAAGAGTGGACATAATCTCTATAGCCTTGGATTGATACCTTAACATCAAGTCTCCCTTCGTTGCATATAATCAAAGAATCTAATTTACGATTAACTATGAGTCACTAAACACAACAACTTGCTCTGCATTCAGTGTTTTGGCTAAACTGAGGCCCACAATCATAACCTCATATTCAACTTCATTATTAGAAGCTTTGAACTGGAAACGCAACGCATATTCCATATCCAATCCATTTGGGCTGTGAAGAATTATAGCGTCTTCGTTTCTTGTGGTACACAAAGAGCCATTAACATACAAATTCCATATGGGGATGCTATTATTAAACTCTTGGTCTGACAAAGTTCCTTGATGGAATATTTAGTACTTCCTTTTACCCTCTTCTAACACTGGGTTGTTGTCTGATGGTTCTTGTTGCTCGGCGCTTGTCCCCTTCGTTACATCTGTTGATAGGAGTTGATCAGGGGTAGTCTTTGATGATTCCCTAACATCCATTAGTTTTTCTGTATTAGACCCTTGTTGGTCGGTAGTATCTGGGTAAGTGCATTTTGCGATGAAATCTTCTATCGCCTGCCCTTTGAGTGAGGTAGCTGGCTCATAAATAATATCATACTCTCCTATCTCGACGGCCCAATACATCAGTCTTCCAAATTTTTCTGGCTTGTACAAAGCCTGTCTAGTGGCATATCAGTGTACACCACTATGGTATGGGCATGGAAATAAGGTTTCATCCTCCTACTTGCCTCTATCAATTCTAAGGCTAGCTTCTCCAGCCTGGGATATCTTACCTCTACTCCTCGAAAAGCTTTGCTCGTATAATACACAAGTTTTTTTACTCCCTCTTTAACTCTTATTAACGCTAAACTGACTGTGCTCTCAGAGACAACTAGATATAAGTATAATCTTTCTCCCATCACCGACCTGGAAAGAAGGGGTGGCGTCCCAGGTATTTCTTCAAAGCTAGAAATGCCTGCTCGCACTCGTCATTCCACTCAAAAGTCTTTCTAAGCACCTTGAAGAATGGGAGGCATTTATTTGTCGCTCTAGAAACGAACCTGTTTAGAGCTGTAACACGCCCCGTAAGGCTTTGCACTTCCTTCCTAGTGGTCGGAGATTTCAGTTCTAACAAAGTCTTGATTTTATCAGGATTTTCCTCAATGCCGCGCTGATTCACTATGTATCCGAGGAACATGCCTTCTCGTACACCAAAAACACATTTAATCGGGTTTAGACTCATCTGATATTTCTCCAATTGATCAAAAGTTTGGCTCAAAATAGCTATGTGGTCTGTGACTTTCTTACTCTTCATCAGCATATCATCGACATAAACCTCCATGTTGTCGTCAATTTGCTCTGCGAACACCTTATTCATCAATCGCGGGTACGTTGCACCCGTATTTTTTAGACCAAATGGCATAAATTTATAACAGTATGTACCCCTTGGGGTGATAAAATAAGTACTTTCCCTGTCTTCTGGTTTCATCTTAATCTGGTTGTAGTCGGAATAAGGGTCCGTGAAACTCAACAATTCGTGCCCCGAAGTAGCATCCACTAGCTGATCAATTCGGGGCAAGGGAAAATGATCTTTTGGTAAGGCTTTGTTGAGGTCGGTCAAATCTACGCACATTCTCCATTTATTATTATTCTTTTTTACCATCACCACGTTAGCTAGCCAATCTGGATATTTGACATCATCAATAAAGGAAGCCTTTTGTAGCTTCTCAACCTCCTTCTAGAGAGCTTGGTTCTTTTCTGGGCTAAATACCCTTTTTTGTTGTTTCACTGGCTTGATCTCTTTATTAACATTAGCTCGTGGAACAAGAAGACCGGATCTATCCCTGGCATATCTTCATGACTCCACGCAAAATCTTGCTTTCTATGCTTTAAAAATGCCACTAACTCCTGCTTTATTGACGGGTCTAGTGAGGCGCCAATTTGAGTTGTTCGTTCTGGACGTTCGTTATCCAGAATGATGTTCTCCATGGTCTCCATAAGCTGACCCTTGACAAGCTCGGACTCATCTCTGGGGATCAGAGTCTCGATCTCTGCATCTTCAGACTACTCCACTTGGTACGTGGTGGTATTTTTCTTAGCTTCCTCTAATTCTTCCTGATCGGTAGATGAATAGTAGCATTCTCGAGCTACTTTTTGGTCACCTTTCACAACTCCAACTCCAAAATTATTCAGAAACTTCAGGCATTGATGTACCGTGGATGGCACTCCCTCGAACTTTTTCAAGCCTACCATCCCCATGATTATGTTTTAGGTTGATTGGATGTTTTTATCCATTACGAAAAAGCTTACCTTTTCTATTCTGCAAGCAGGAAAGGTACCAATTAGCATATCCAACTTGATCGTTCCAAGTGGAAAGACTTTCTCGCCACTGAATCCAAGGAGGGGCCTGTGATATGGCTCCAATTAGGCTAACTTCAAATTCAAGCTGTCAAACCACGGGTAGAACATAATGTCTGCAGAGCTACCATTATCTACCAATACTCGTGAGATCACCACATCCTTCATCCTCATCTTAACAACTAAGGGATCATCGTGAGGATATAAGATACCTTTCAGGTCAGTTTTAGAAAAACTAATGACCACTTTATCTTTATTCACCTTCCTCGGGAGATCATCTTTAGTCAGACTTATGCGCTATATATAAGAACAAGCTTGGGCCTCATTGAGGTAAGCTTTCCTTTCAGCTGTGTGATCCTCACCTCCTGCATCTCCACCTATAATCACATTACATTCAAATGATCCAAAATGGACTAAAAATACCTTGCATTCGGGTTGCCTTGGCCCTTTGGTAAGGTCGAGGTCATATTCTGGATCATCTTCATGGTCCCTTTTCTTATTATCTTTTATTCGGCGAGGAGATGTGGACCTTTGTCTTTTGTTTTCGTTAGCCTTTTCATCCTTTTAACGATTAACGAACCTACTCAATTTTCCTCGTCGAATAAGTGCTTCGATCTCATTC
This sequence comes from Sambucus nigra, assembly GCA_949130495.1. Classification (NCBI taxonomy): domain Eukaryota; kingdom Viridiplantae; phylum Streptophyta; class Magnoliopsida; order Dipsacales; family Adoxaceae; genus Sambucus; species Sambucus nigra. Next base: position 123,655,873 of record OX422209.1, read on the forward strand.
TGGAGAGCTATACAATGCTTAGTCGTATGGCCATGATCTCTGTGTAACTCACAATATTTGGACTTATCCCTTTTGTCCGAGGCCATCCTCATTTTCTCCGGCCAGTTTAATTCCTCGTTGTTCTTGATCTCCTCCAGAATGTGGTTGATGTCCACCTTTAAGGGAGTATAATTCCCATACTTCTTCAACTGCTCTAGAGTTTCCTTGCCTTTTGGCTACTTATTACCCCCATTATGCTTTTGGTCTTTCCACTTAGTTTTAACTGTGGCTTTAATCTCTACTTTCGCATTAGTATTCTTCTTCGCATCCATAGCCTCTTCAGCGTTCATGATCTTAGCTGCCTTTGCCATCAGTTCTGCCATGGTCTTGGGGGGATCTTTGACCAATGTATAGTACAACTTATTGGGTAACAGACCACTCATCAGAGATGTAATGACTATCTTCTCCTCGTAGTCGATTACCTCAAGTTTCTCGTTATTAAAACGAGTGATATAATCCCTGGTGCTCTCTCTTATTTTTTGCCTTACACTCAGTAGATGTGCTACTCTCTTTACTGGATTTGATCCAAAATATAAATTCCCTATGAAGAGCTCTACCAGCTGATGGAATGCAGCAATCTGCCCCCGAGGAAGGTTGTTATACCATATTTGGGTTGACCCGGTGATAGTTTCCGAAAATGCTCTGCACCGCATCTCATCAGGAACAGTGTAAATATCAGCAGCAGCTTGGTACTGCTCTATATGAAGGACGGGATGAGTTTTTCCTTCGTACTTAGGCGTTAATATAGGAGCTTTGAATTTTGACAGTGTGGGAAAATCCATAATTGCCTGGACAAAGGGTGATCCCGCGACGAAAGTTCTTTGGAGAGGGTTCTTGGCCTTAGCCATTTCCCCTAACATGTCCTCCAACCTTTGAATGGAGCCCTTCCATGTGTTGTTTCCAGCTTCGGACCTATTCGTTCGAGTAATAGATCGTGCTAAATTCTCCTCTTGGGATCTTTCATTACGATTTGCTGGTCGTGATTGGGCAGAACCTTCCTGTAGATCATCTGGTCATTGAGAAATTCTCGACGCAATCCTAGGAGGGTTTCTATTCATCTTAGGGCCAAACGGTCAAGGGGAGAGGCTCTGCTCAACCTATCCAGAACGCTTATTCGTTCTGGGGCTAGAGTAACATTTTGTTGAGAATTTGTAGCTCTTATAGAAGAGGTTCGGCCAGGCTAATAAGAGGGATCATTGATCCCCTCAATATAATGAGACCCGATATTTTGGGACTGAGAATCATCTAGAAATAGTGTACGTCCCGTTATTGAAGACAGTAAATAGGAAAGTCTTTGGACGCTCCGTTGACCTGACTGGGCAAGTTTGTCGTTACGAACTATCTGAATGAGTTGGCGTGTGGTCTCTTGTATATCTGTTTGCCCCTGGGCTAAATTGGCTACCATGCTGATGAGATCCTAAAGAGTTGGGGGAGCAGATGGGTTGGGGGGAACTCGGTCATTGTTACGGTTACTGGATTTTGGGATTTCAGTCATTTGCAATGAATATGTTAGTGAAAACGCTACGTATAGACGTTCCTACAGACGACGCCAATCTGTTGATGTAAAAAACTAGATTTGATCTAATTAATTAATCACAGATAAATATGAAATAAAAAATAAGACAAAGAATTTTTAAAGTGGTTCATCCTTATGAAAATGGCCTACGTCCACTTTGTATTGCTGTATGTTCTTGCCTTAATCCTGATCACAATTGTTAATGATAAGTTACCCCGTTATGGAGGGTGTTACAATATATTTATAGCCTTGGGGCTGTCAATATGAATAGACGATATGTTGTTATCTAATAAACATATACATCTATACAATAAGAATGTTCATTAAATCCAATGTTCATTGAATGTGCAATTGTCTCTTGATCTTCCTGGCCAGATGCTCTGCACATTGAGTAGCTTGGCACGTTAAGTTACTCGAGGTGATGAGTAGTTCGGTGTTGCGAGTTGCTCGGTGAGTATAAGCATTTGCCACGTAAGATGATACATGTCTTCATATGATTGGTCCACGTCAGCTGACTAATTTTCGTATCAATAGTGACCAAAAAATAAATAAATAAATGGTCGCAGCCCAAGTCCTTGACCCACAACAAATTTAAAAAAATTGTCCAATCCTAAAATTGGGGGTCCTGTGAGTGCACTGTCGGTTGCCACGTGTAACGTTGGATGCATACAAGGTGTTACAAATATTTATTATTGGCAAAAAAATAAAAAAAATCACAAATTGCGAATCGAGAACGTTGTTAATAAACTAAAATATATATATACAAACTTAAAAATATTACACGTCTTAATAATTCACAGACCAAAAAAAATTGGGCAGAGTTTCCTCTATTTTCTGGACATTCCAAACCCTATAAATGTAAAACCTGCTTATTATAAAGCCCGCACGGCCATAAAATATAACAATCAAATTATAAAGCCCGTACGGCCATAAAAAATAAAAAACAAAATCCCGCACGGCTCTATCATATAAAAAACATAATCCTGAATTTCCACAACATTATACAAAAAATCTTCATGTTGTAAACCATTGCCTCCTTCATTTGTTCCACGTGTAAAAATCCTACAAATGATAGGATAGAAAAAAAATGATATTAGTAACCAAGTAGTTTTACAAAAAATTTATTCCAGCTGAAAAAAAAATGATTGCACGCCTTTGGTCCCAGCCCAAGTCCGTGACCCATCCACGACCAGTTTAGAGGGAATTTTGGCACGAATTTGGTGCCAAGATGGTCACGCCCTGGTCACGGACCAAGTTCGTTACCCACGGTGGTTAGAGACTTGGGTCGTGACCACTTTCAGAGCATCCATGATTTAGTGTGATAATAAATATGGTCAGGCCAAAAATGACTTGGGCCGTGACCAACTCGGCGTGACCATTCGTAGGATTTGGTGTAGTGTATATGCCTGCGCCATTAAATCCCGAAATCACCAATGGAACGGGAACTATCTTTTATTGATATATCTTTATTTCATATAATGTGTTAATCAACATGATGTAGATGGACGCTCCTCCATCCATGAGTCTTGGGGGGAAAATATCCCATTAATCATGGTTGTCAGAGGGAGTGGGCGGTTGTGAAAATATAGCACTTGCCTCTCTGCTTCAGAGAAGACCACCTCAGAATTGTATCTTTTAATCAACCGCCCAATGGGTCCTTTCCAGTTTAATGAGGGGTCCCCGCGTTGTGGCATGATTCCAAAATCTTTCTCGTGATGACCACTCAGGTGTCATACTTTACTCATATCTAATTGAAGAACCATTTGAAATTGGGACTTCTTATTATGGCCTCACACTCGGAGTCCAAGTCTACCTCATAAAGCTTGAGCATTGCAGATATATTTTGCCTCATATGTTCCTCATTTATCTAGAGCAAGGATGACATATACTTTGATTTCTTTGGGGTTCACTTGCCCAACCCCCTCACATTCAGTTCTTGATCCAAATTGAAGAACCACTCCTCATGCTTCCTCTCATTCTCATCTCTATATCATCTATTTAGCACCAGCCCTTCCATCTCTGCCCACATCTTCTCGATATCTTCCCATTCCTTCAGATCTCGAGTTGTTGCTTCATTATATGCTAATACCATATTGGTAATGCCATATTGATGTGTTTCAATTGGGTTCTCATTGACATATATAGGAGGTATATGCAAAGTACCATTGACCACTCGCTCGCTAATGGACCTTCGTAGGTAGTAACAGTCTTTGGTGGCGTGTTGCACTCTTTAATGCAACTCGTAATATTTTCCATTAGCCTTTTCTGCTATTGTTGGGACTTGCCCATTTGACTGAGGGGGACATGCTACCCCCTCTGGTACAAAAGTACAATAATAATCCATTGCCTCTGCCATACTACAAGGTAGCGATGGTGGGACATCATCACCAAATTTCCTCTTACCAGTTGGGTTATTACCCTTGAAGTCGGGGTCCCCCTTCTTGCCCTTAGACCTTCATATACATAATTAATTACTTGCCTCCGAGAGACTTGAAATTTTCCTGAATTCAAAGGCACCTACATCCTCCAATTTAAAGGTCTAAGATTAATTATCATGGTTGTTGGAGCGTCAGTCCATGGATTTATTAAATAAGTGTATAGATTGAACTAAAAAAAAGACATAAACGTGAAATCCTACAAGGCAAAATTAGGATTTACCTTTCGAGATCTTTTTGATTTGATCTCATGTTAGCAAAAACCGTATGTGATGACAATTGATCAAGAACGCAGGCCTGATGCATAGTCACGAGCAGAGTGTGGGCTCAATCTCCGTAACCACCTACTCTTCTCTATTTTCCTTTTTGTTGTCTCTCTTTCTCAAAAATCCAAATTTGTGTCTTTTGAGTATCAAAGAGTGACGGTAGGCTTAAGAAAAATGAGTTTTAGGTGCATATATATAGGCTACAGTTGGGACCCTAAGGAGAGATAAGGATGTGTCTCCTACTGGGCCTGAGAAAATCTAATCCATCCCGGACCCTAATCTCAGTCCCTTAATTATAATTAATACCACTAAATAATTACAATTTCAACTCCACTTCTTAACTCATAATTATATTTCGAGCTCCTCATTATTAATTACTTAATTCTCTCCACATTAAGGTTACAGATACCCACCAATAAAATAAATTACTTACAATTTATTTGATTAACTTCTTTAAGTACTTGAGCAGTCTAACTTAACTTATTTGTAGTATCAGGTTAACGTAATCCACCTATAGGGTTTGACACATACAAAACCTATAAGCATCTCAAAGGGTAATCACCAGTCTCTATACCGAGACGTTGATTCCATCCATATAAGACTTTAACCATACATTAATCACCATAACCCAATCTATCAAGATTATTGATCCAATAATGAATCTCACCATATTAGTCAAAGAAATAAATAACTTGTGCATGTGTCTATCAATCATATCCATATTAAGAGACTTACGTAAACCTAATAATTGCGAGGGTTACATTGTCTTATAAAATTAGTATAAAGACAATGACATCAAGGTGGTTCCATTTAATATACATAAAGGGTACTAGCACAATAAGTAGAAACTACACATTTTCATGTAATCAAGATAGACCTACTAAAATATTGTGCTACAGACCTACTGAAGGTGTGTTCAGTTCCATCTAAGACTGTGAATGATAAAACTTATATTCTACAAAAATTGGTGATTTGACCCTTTGTGTATAAGTCGTACTCTACGCACCAGAACACCTACTGAGTAGAATAAAAGACATCGACAATATATAAAATAATGCAAACATTATGCCCATACATGATTCTCATTAAAAACAGGAAAAACTAATTTTATTTTAACAATAAATCCATATCGAAAATTATTACATAAAGTATGGTTTTAGTCTACTTCTCTAATAATCTCCCACTTAGACTCAAAGTCATGTTGCAATGAACGTGATTATTAAAATTCTTAGCTGGTAAGCTCTTCGTGGAAGAGTCTGCTAGGTTGTTCTCTGATGCAATCTTCATAATTGTGACATCACCTTACTGCACAATTTCTCGAATGAGATGATGCTTATGCTCGATGTGTTTACCTTTTGTTTTGGCTATTGGGTTTCTTTGAGTTAGCAATCGCACCGCTATTATCACAATAAAGTGTAATAGTCGATTGAACTAAAGGTACCACTCTTAGATCCATTACGAAGTTTCTAAGACATACTGCTTCCTTGGATACCTCGGAGTCCATCACATATTCAGCTTCCATGGTGGAATTAGCAATGGAATATTTCTTGATACTCCTTCAATTAATGGCTCCATCTCCTAGGCTAAACACATATCCAAAGGTAAACTTTATAAAATCCCTATCAAACTCAAAATCTGAATCGGTGTACCCAATAGGTACTAGACTCTCTGCCTGGTAAACTAGAATATAATCTCGTGTTCTTTTTAGGTACTTGAGTATATGCTTTACCGCAGTCTAGTGTTCTTGCCCAGGGTTAGACTGATATCTACTAACCATGCCAACAGTAAAGTAAGCTAGTGCATAGCATAACATACATAAGGCTCCCAACTACCGAAGCATAAAGGATGTATTCATCTTCTCTATCTCATCAGATGTCATAGGATACTAATCCTTAGAAAAAGATATTCCATATCTGGAAAGAATGGAATCGATATAAGTTCTTTGTGATAAACCCAACATCTTATTCTTGTGATCACGTATAAGCTTGATCCCAAGGATGTAACTAGGTTCTCCTAAGTCTTTCATATCGAATTGGCTGAACAACCACACTTTAACTGAAGATAACACTCCAACATCATTTCTAATGATAAAAATGTCATCCACATATAATATTAAAAGCAGCACTACGTTTTCGTTGCATTTCTTGTACACACAAGACCTATATGGACATTGATCCAAACTAAAAGATTTGATTGCCTGATCAAAATAAATGTTTCCAAGTTCTAGATTCTTAGTAAGTTCATAAACGGACTTTTTAAGCTTACCATATATATACAATCGTTAAGATTCCCATTAAGAAATTCAGTTTTGACATCCAGTTGCCAAATTTCATAATCAAAATGAGCCGCAATGGATAAGAGAATTCGGATGGACTTCATTATAGCTACTGCCGAGAAGGTTTCCTCATAATCGATGCCCTCTTTCTGAGTAAATGCTTTCGTAATAAGTCGTGCTATAAAGGTCTCAACCTTCCCGTACACCCCTATTTTCCTCTTATATACCCACTTGCATCCAATGGGTTTTATCCTTTCGGGTGGATCTATAAGATTCCATACTTGATTGGAATACATAGATTCCATCTTAGAAGTCATAGCTTTAAGCCAAAGTTCTGCATATTTATCTTGGATAGACTCGTTATAGTTATAGGGATCGACTTCGAGTTCATCTGGGACCTTGTCATAAGACTCTCAAAAACATAAACCATTCAGGTTGATGTACAACCCTCCCACTATGATGAGGTAGTCCTTGTAGATTCAGCATGTTGTGTTATTTCATCCTTTACTAGCGGTGTTAAAGAATCTTGTTAGTTCCCTCGTAACTCTTCAAGCATGACTTTACTTCTATATTTATGATCCATTATATAATCCTCTTCCAAGAATCAGGCATTGGTGCTAACAATGACCTTCTGATACTTAGGATCATAGAATAAATAACCCTTAGTTTCCTTATGATATCCTATCAAGAAACAAACTTTTGATCTTAATCCCAACTTACTAGGATCTCTCTTCAACGCATGAGCTGGACTACCCTACATTTGAATATTTTTTATATTAGGCTTGCACCTAATCCAAAATTCATTGGGTGTAGTAGAGACCGCCTTTGAAGGTACCAAGCTCAATAAATAAGTGTTCATTTCTAAAGCATGTACCTAAAAGTAATCTGGGAGATCTGTATAACTCAACATGGACCTAATCATATCTCAAAGGGTCTTCTTCCTCCTTTCTGCTGCACCATTTTGCTGAGGCATACCAGGTGCAAAAAATTGGGATGTTTTTGTTATTAAAAACTATCCATCTATTTGGACCAATTAGAAGTGAACACTTATCCTCATACGTGGCTAAAATCCTAGTCAAGAGATAGTAACCCTGAAGGAGTGCCGGCCAATATAAATAATGCCAACCAATAACGGAAATATTGATTATCAAGATCAATGAAGTGTCACCATACCAAGGGTCATACTACATGTGGTTTATACAACAAATCATCACATTCATTATGTAAGGATGTAAATGATTAACTGTATAAAATCATTCCATCCCATGACATTCCCACCCTTGACCTCTGGGTCACTATAAATACGTTGTATCCCTTTCATTAAGGACAAGGTAGAACAGATTCTGGGATATTCTTATTTACAAGAGTACCTAGCTTTCTATAACCTCTGAAATCAATACAATAATAGTACATAACTAAACCACTTCAAACTCTCTCTCTCTCTCTCTCTTTCATTTACCATTAATATTATATATATTTTATCTGTGATTATAAAATTGGATCAAGTCCAATTTTTTACATCAAAAGATTGGTGTCGTTTGGAAAAATGTGTTTCTAACTGCCATTCTTGTAAGGACATAATTTTATAAATGTCTGGGGTAGAATCTAGGAATTTTTTATTTTTCCTAGATCATAGTATGTATGTCTGATACCGTTACATTCGGCACGTCAACATGATCATCCACGACGGCCTTGATTCGAATCCATGCATCTATCATCTTCACACGTACAGCATGCTTCATGAGACGTGCAGCTCAACCGTTCCAACTACTCCACTTCGCATTATTGGTAAAATGATTTATTGGAGTTGTTTATATTTGCATAAATATTTGAGAATTTTTCAGAAAATATTTTTTCAAAGTCTGATTCGTTTTTATCAAAAGAAAAAAAAATTCTAAGTGTAGAAGCGGACTTGCCTCGGTCGATGAGCTCGTTCAAACGACATCACTCTGTCATTTAAGAGACATGAGGATATCGCGCAAACTCATTCGAACGACATTTCTCTATCGTTCAAGCACTATGAGGATGTCGCACAATCTTGTTCGAGCGTCGCCTCCGCCTCGATATATATATATATATATGTTCATTCTACACGTTTTCCAAGTCTTTTTCGCACACGATTTCTGCATTTTATACCTCAGAAAACAGACTTCATGTTTTAAGGTTTCATGTCTTCTTTATTCACATAACCACTCCCATATATTTATATGAATCGTTAAACCTTCAAGAGGATCATTTTTACTCATCTGGAGTAACTTGTGGAGAAGCTGTATCTTTTTCATTACTGCCTATCTAGAGTTCTTACGGGAGATTCCAACCGACGACATCGAAACCGACACCTGAGGGTATTTCGAATGTCACTCTTGTTTTCATTGTAATCCGTGTAAACTGTTATTTTCAAATTATAGTGAAAATAAAAAGGTTTTGCCCCTTTGGGGGATTTTTCCTCACTTGTTTGTTTTGTTTGTGATTGAATGTTCTTGCATGATCATGTTGTCTTCAATCACACCTAGATGCATGTTTTAGGATTTAATTAAAAAATTGAGTTTAATTAAATAATTTTTTTGTATAAACAAAAGCGCACTCTTCAAATTGGTATCAGAGAAAATTGGTATCAGAACAAAAATGCACTCTTCAAAGGGCGTGCTCAATATGGAGAAATTATGTAATAAAATATCAATTTTTACGGAAAAAATTTTGCTTACTGGAAAACCCGCATGAAATCTTCTTTAAAGGCCATTGATGAAAAAGTTTGGATTTTGGTTGAAAGAGGGTGGACACCTCCCTCCATCACTATTGATAACATGACTGATTTAAAATCTATGACTACATGGACTGAAGAAGAATTTAAATGGTCATCTTTTAACTCTACGAGTCTAAGTGCTAATTCTGGATCCGTCACACCTGACGAGTTCCGACGGATAATGACGTGTAGCACGTCAAAAGAGGCATGGGATGTTTTGCAACTTACCAATGAAGTAATTAATGTCGTGAAAGAATCAAAAATGCAAAACTTAACAACTCAATTTGAAACTATCACCATTCTTGAGACTGAATGTTTTGATGAATTTTATGCTAGGTTATCTGATATTGTAAACACTAGCTTTAATCTTAGTGAACACATTCCTAATAGTAGAGTTGTTAAAAAGATTCTAAGATCACTGCCTAAGCATTTTATCCCTAAATTTACTGTGCTAAATTCTATGGGTAATTTAAACACGCTTAAATTAGAGGAACTTGTAGGAGACTTACAAACGTATGAAATTGATATGTTTCCTAAATTTGTCAAGCCTAAAGATAAGGGAATTGCACTTAATGCCTAAGATATGAAGAGTGAGGGATCGATAAGAAAGAGGGTAGAGTCATCTAGAAAAAGGGATATAGAAACGTCTGATTCCGAGTGTGACCTTGATTTAGATTATTTGGCTATGTTTGCAAAAAAATTCAAGAAAATTCTCAAATTCAAGAAAAATGGAAATTTTAAAGATAAAAAGAATTTTGAGAAAAATAAGTTTGAAAAGAAAAATGAAAAATATTTTAAAGATCCTCCTAAGAAAGACGGTGAGAGATGCTATGAGTGCGACGGTAAGGGTCATAGAGCTTTTGAGTGTGCTACTAGGCTTAACAGACTTGCAAAAGAAAAGGGCAAAGCTGTCCTTAATGCTACCCTTAATGACGACAGTGAGGTCGAGTCGGTGGACTCTGGAGACGAGTCATCGCATGAGTGTAACTTCACCGCATTCATAGCTAGTCATGTGAGTAACTCTAGTGCTCCTCATGACGATGAGGATGCTACTTCATAGGGACACCTCGACAGTGAGAACGAAGTGAGTGAGGGGGAGGATGATGCAAGTGAGAGCGAGAGTGATCTTAAACGTGCCTACGCTGAGTTATATTCTGAGTCATTTAAAACCAAAAATGTAACAAAGCGTTAGTTCTTGTGATCACCGCTTTAGAGGAAGATTTAGGAAAAGTTAGAGAGAGAGATTCCTCCACCTGCACTACCTTAAGAGAGAGAGAGAGCCTGCTTGTGTTGAGAGAGAAAGTCAATTTAGAGAAAGAGAGAGACTGTTTGGAGAGAGAGAGAGATTTGTTTTGAGAAAGAGAAAGAGAAAGGGGACTTAACTAATTAAGTGTCTAGTCTTACGAGTGAGCTCCATTCCTCCCTGGAGACTCGAAAGAAACTTGAATCCCTTGTATCCTAACTTACTCATGATCTTGAGAGACCACGGGAAGTCAAGGTTCAAACTGAGGATAGATCTGGAAAGATAGGAAAGACGCTCCTCGGTCCCGCTTTAGGTTTTGGTGATAGGCAGGAAATAGGTTTTGATGGTGCCTCCACGTCCCAAATTTCACCTGGACCAATTCTTAAGTTTGCTACTACTCCTTATGGCCATCGTCAAAAACCACGAAGGAGAGTTCGACCAAGAAAAGCAAACCAAGGTCCGCCTAAGACTGTGTTCTTTTGTACGTACTGCAAAAGAAAAGGCCACCTCAGGGAGTTTTTCTATAGCTTGGGTAGGACACAACGTACTACTTCTCCACCACATTGTACTGATGATTTTACCAGTTTGAGAGAGCGTGTTAAGTTTTTAGCTGCCACATCACAGAGTTTGATGGAGGAATTCCGACGAATGTTTTTGCCATCAGTGAATGCTTCCCGCATCCCATCTAAAACCAACAACAACAAGGGTAAACAAAAGGTTACCACTTCTTGGGTACCTAAGAAATTTGAAAAGGCCATTTTTGTTCATGTCGCTCACAAAGCACATAATACCTCACAGTGGTATTTTGATAGTGGGTGCTCTGGACATATGATAGGTGATGTCTCTTTTTTTACCTACCTAGAGGATTATAAGGAAGGTAGAGTCACCTTTGGATACGGGATCGAGTCTAGCATCGTAGGACGAGGTACAGTAGAGTTACCAGGATTTCCTAAGCTAGACAATGTTTTGTATGTCAAAGTTTTGAAAGCAAACCTTCTCAGCATTAGCCAACTGTGCGACGCAGACTTTGTCGTAAAGTTTAATCGGGACGTGTGTAATGTCTATAATCAAGCCTGTAATCTTTTAGTGCAAGGGGTGAGGACATAGGATAACTGCTATGGGACTGTGCCCAAATCCTCACTTGCCTGCAATAGCGTCACGATCACTCCTATGGATCTGTGGCACCAATGTCTAGGTCACGTGAGCTTTAGAGATTTGAAACGTTTAGCTAAAAAGGAACTAGTACGTGGCTTAAAAATACTTGAAAAGCTAACTTTCACGGTTTGTGGACCCTGTTAGTTGGGAAATCAAATCCTTAGCCCCCATAGGAAGTTGCATTCCATTACCACCTCCCATGTGCTTAAGTTGATTCACATGGATCTTATAGGTGCTACTCGTACTGAGAGTCTGGGTGGTAAGAGGTATATCCTCATGATGGTAGATGATTTCTCAAGATATTCGATTGTAGGTTTTCTGAGAGAGAAATCTGATGATGTAGAGTTTTTAACGACCAAGTGTCGTGTCCTGCAAAATTAACACGGAGTCACTATTAACATGATACGTAATGACAATGGCGCGGAATTTAAGGAAGCAAAGGTAGATCTTTTACTGTGATAGCCTTGGGATTAAACATGAGTTTTGGGTCATAAGGACTCCTCAGAAAAATACGATTGTTGAGAGGAAGAATCGTACGATTCAGGAAATGGCTAGATCTATGCTTTGGGGTCGTAAGGTTGCTAGGATATTTTGGGCAGAAGCGGTGTCTACCGCATGCCACACGGTGAATAGGGTTTACCTGTGTCCATACACACTTAAGACGCCTTATGAATTATGGAGTGGAAAGAAACCCAACCTTACATATTTTCGTGTCTTTAGGAGTAAATGCTACATCCTACAGGATAGAGAGCAATTAGGAAAGTTTGACTCCCGGAGCGACGAGAGAATATTGCTAGGATATTCATCAAATAGTAGAGCGTACCGGTTTTTTAACCTGAAGAGCTCTAAGGTTATGGAGTCAATAAACGTCATCGTTCAAGATGACGAACCTCCGAAATTTATTGATCCTAGCCTTCAGTGTGAAGATGAGAATTTTCTGGCCGCAATTTACTTGTCCCTCACTCACACCTTGTGGACCCTACTCCTATGTTAGGGGACACAGTTGCTTGGGTTCGCAAGAGTCATGACCCTGCCTCCATTGTAGGTGATCCCACCTTAGGAGTCAAGACTCGTTCTCAGCTAGAGAACGTTGTTAGTCATTTTTACTACACGTCCATAGTCGAGCCCAAGAATCACAAAGAAGCACTCAACAATGAACACTAGATATCTGCCATGCAGGATGAGTTACTTCAGTTTAAAAAGAACAATATCTGGGAACCTGTCCCCTGACCTAGTGAAACTATTGTGATAGGTACCAGGTGGATTTTCAAAAATAAAATGGATGAAAATGGTACCATAATCAGAAAAAAGGCTAGGTTGGTCACTCAAGGCTACACACAGCTAGAAGGTGTAGACTTTGGGGAGACATTTGCTCCTATTATGAGGCTTGAGTCCGTCCGCTTACTATTTTCCATTGCATGTCATCTACGCTTCAAGTTATATCAGATGGATGTCAAGAGTGCCTTTCTAAATGGCATTCTACAGGAGGAGGTTTACGTGGAATAACCAAAAGAGATTGAAGACCCTAAGCACCCGGATCACGTCTACTATATGAGGAAAGCCTTGTATGGTTTGAAGCAAGTACCCTGTGCTTGGTACGAGAGGCTTACTTCCTATCTCTTAGCCCGTGGCTTTAAGAGAGGGGGAGTTGATATGATGTTGTTCGTCAGGAGAGATGACGGTTCTATTTTGGTTGCCCAGGTCTATGTGGACGACATAGTCTTTGGATTTATGTGCCCCCAGCATGCTCACCACTTTGAGGATGAGATGAAAAGTGAGTTTGAGATGAGCATGGTAAGTGCGCTTACTTTCTTCCTTGGTCTCCAGGTTTATCAGCTAGAGGATGGGATATTCATCTCCCAATCTAAGTATGCTAAAGACCTAGTGAAGAAATTTAGTTTAGACTCCACTAAGCATGCACATACACCTATGAGTATTTCTATCAAGATTAATAATGACACTTCAGGCAAGAACGTAGAGCAAACCTTGTATCAGAGTATGATAGGTAGTCTTATTTACTTGACTGCCAATCGTCCCGAAATAGCCTTTAGTTTTGGAGTATGTGCGCGATATCAGGCATCCCCTAAAGAGTCACACTTACTTTCTCTTAAACATATTATCAAATATGTGAGTGGGACTATCTCCCATGGCATTTGGGATTTTGTTGATACCACTGACCGTTTGTAGGCATTCTCGGATGTTAACTAGGCTGGGGATGAAGATGGATGTAAGTGAAATTTTGGTGGGTGTTTCTTCTTTGATTCTGCTCCTTGGTTGAGCAAGAAGCAAAACTCCATCTCTTTGTCCACTGCGAAGGCTGAGTATATAGCCGCCGAAAGTTGCTGCACACAACTTCTGTGGATGAAGCAGATGCTGGAGGATCATGGGATATCACAGGACGCCATGACCATCTCATATAATAACACGAGCGCGATACACATATCCCACAATCCAGTCCAGTATTCGCACACAAAGCACATCAGGATACGCGAGCCCTTTATACGTCAGTTAGTTGAGGAGAAAGTCGTATCCCTGAGTTCGTACCCACTGACCTTCAGTTAGCCGATATTTTCATGAAACCTTTAGAGGCCCTTTGATTCAAGAGTCTTAGGAAGTCTTTGGGGATTTGCATAGTTGACTGAGAGTTTGGATCGTGTCTAGGATAGGATGCATTTTCATCTTCATATAATATGATTCCTATTGCTAGTTTGTATCATTTGTATTCTTATTTTTTTTTTTTTTAAATCCAAAAAGATTTTCTTTTTATAAAAAATTTAGAAAAGCACAAAAAGATTTTTGTATTTTGTTTGCACTTTTTATGGATGAGATTTTAAGATAGCCGAGTCCCAATGTCATTCCATTTACCCATGTGACTGTTTGATAGTGATTTGAGATGCTACATCATTGCATCCATGTGATTTACATTGTTTGGAGTCTTTGAGATGTGATTAATGATATCTTTCTACATGTTTGGATCCTTATCTCCTTTATTGCACACATGCACGGTTTTATTTGATTATTGTACTTGTCTATCACACATTGCCTTGAGTGTTTCCATCTCAATTCTATCTATACAACGAACTATATGCGATAAAACTTGACAAGATCGGAATGCATGTAAAAAAGCATTTGGTGAGATTGTGTAGTATTTTATCTATGGTGAAGGGCTATGAAAGGTTCTTATTTATCCTTTGCGATCAAGCCACAGTTTAAAACCTAAAAAATTGAGAAATTTTATTATCTGGGGTCCACAGAGGTAAAAAGGGCCTGAAAAAAATTTAAAGGCAACAAAAAACAATACATGCCGAATATGGGCCATTAGGCTTCACGATAAATTCTCCAAAGTTTGAGAATTTAGATCACCTCTATTCAAAATATAAATCTGAGGGAGTTTGGTTGGATAATTTAAACGGGTTTGCACTTCCCTGAAAGTCCTAAAAAAGCATTAAATCGTTTTGGACGTTATTGGTGTGGACATCACTTTGAGCTATGATTTGTTGATTTCATTGAGTCAATGTCTCATATTTCCATCTTTTTATACCTAAGGAAGATGTTGAGTTCATTCGTTAGGAGTATCCAATATTCATCGTGCACATATGTCATGATTGTATGCATTGATTTTTCTATCGAATTTTATCACACCCCTATATTTCCGCTATCATTGACTTGGTTGTTTTTGTGTTTGTTCATGGTGTGATTCTTTATTGTATATTTTGTGTGAAAATTTTTGAAAAATTCAAAAATAGAAAGTTTATTCCTTGTGGCACACTCCATTTACATTTATTTGTACTTCTCATATCTGTCTATTTGGGGACATCATTAAAAGTGGGAGAATGAATTATGGGGAAAATTTTATGTTGATTTATCAATGATTTTCTTAAGCTTAATTGATTCGATTTTGGCATATCATTATATTTCAAATTGTTGTGTCACGGGTAGCTTCTTTATCTCATGTGTGTAGGTTCAAAATTGATATTTATGGGATTGCACACCCTGATGAGAAAAGCTTTGAGAGTTTCTGAAAAGACGTAGAGTTGAAGATGTTGAAGTTTGATTAATGATATGTCAATTAGTATTCTCAGTTTGAGGGTTTAATGGGGATATTATATTATATATCATTTGATTGCATAATTCGGATTTTTTATGTATATACCGGCATAGACATAGGGGGAGATTTGTAAGGACATAATTTTATAAATGTTCGGGGTAGAATCTAGGAATTTTCTATTTGTCCTATATCACAGTATGTATGTCTGATACCGCTACATTCGACACGTCAACACGATCATCCACGACAGCCTTGATCTGAATCCATGCATCCATCATCTTCACACATGCATCATGCTTTATACGATGTGCTTCTCAATCGTTCCCACTACTCCACTTCGCATTATTGGTAAAATGATTTATTGAAGGTTTTTATATTTGCATAAATATTTGAGAATTTTTCAGAAAATATTTTTTCGAGGTCTGATTCGTTTTTATCAAAAGTAGAAATTTTTCTAAGTGTAGAACCGGACTTGCCTTGGTCGGCGAGCTTATTCAAATGACACCACTCTGTCGTTCGATCGACATGAGGATGTCGCGCAAACTCGTTCGAATGACATCTCTCTAGCGTTCAAGTGACATGAGGATGTCGCGCGATCTCGTTCGAGCGACGTCGTCGCCTCGCTTTTTGTATATATATATGGGTTCATTTTACACGTTTTCCAAGTCTTTTTCGCACACGATTTCTGCGTTTTACATCCCAGAAAACATACTTCATATTTTAAAGTTTCATGCCTTCTTTATTCACATTACCACTCCCATATATGTATGAGAATCTTTAAACCTTCAAGAGGATCATTTTTACTCATCTGGGGTAACTTGTGGAGAAGCCGTCTCTTTTCCTTTGCTGCCCATCTGGAGTTCTTACGGGGGATTCCAGCCGACGACATCGAAACCGACACCTGAGGGTATTTCGTATGTCACTCTTGTTTTCATTGTAATTCGGGTAAAACTTTATTTACAAATTATAGTGAAAATAAAAAGGTTTTGCCCCTTTGGGAGATTTTTCCTTACTTGTGTGTTTTGTTTGTGATTGAATGTTCTTGCGTGATCATATTGTCTTCAATCACACCTATATGCATGTTTTAGGATTTAATTAAAAAACTGAGTTTAATTAAATAATTTCTTTGTTTGAACAAAAGCGTACGCTTCGATTCTCACTCTTATATACCTTTGTTCAAGGAAAGATGAATGTCCCTGAATCCAGTGCCAAATCTGAAGGCAACCCGCCTATTCCATCTTCTTAGCCTATGATAACAGACCTAACTATAATCCTTGCTAGTATTCCGAGAGGGCAAGAAGCTATGCAGTAAACGGTGAGGCAATTGGCTAAGTCACTGCAAGCTAATTCTCCATCCCTTTTCCCGACAATAAATGGCTCCCTCGTCTTAAAGAGAAATGTCTCCTCCACCTCCAAAATTCATCAGACATAGTTATTCCATATCCTCAAGAGATACATATTATCGTCTAGGAGCAAGTTCATCATTCAGGTCCACGAAACCCTATGATATCCATTATTTTTCTCCTGAAAGGCCAAGTGTCTTGGAAAGGCTAAGCAGAGCTTCGCCCTTTGACCGTTTGGGACTCTGAGAAAATAAAAATCCTCCTAGAGTATTATCTAGGAATACTCAACATCCAGCCAACCAACATGAGGTTTTGGTCAGATCTAGATCAAGCGTCCGACGATCTGTACACGCCGAGCAAACCTCTCAGGAAGACAGTTCAGCATAGACACATGATCGGAATAGCCAAGATTTTTCGCATAAATCTGATGTAGCTAATCCTTCATGGAAAGGCTCGATTCAAAGGCTGTAAAATCAGCTTGGTGAGATAGCAAAGGCAAAGAATCCTTTACAATGGAACTTCGTTAAAGGATCTCCTTTTATTCAGGCAATTGTGGATTTTCCTACTCTATCTAAGTTTAAAGCTCATGCGATCACCCCCAAATATGATGGTAAAACTGACCCAATTCTTCATATCGAGCAATATCAAGCTGTAACTGATATTTATTCAGTTCCTGATGAAACGAGGTGTAGGGAATTTTCAAGTACCATCATGGGTTCAGCCCATGTATAGTACAATAACCTGCCCCAAGGACAAATTGCCAACTTCAATCATCCTGCCGAGATATTCATTAGTGACTTTTGTTTTGGAGCAAAGCTAGTGATAAGAGTAGCTCATTTTTATAGTGTAAGGCAATAAGTGGGGGAAAGTACCAGGGAATATATTACGCATTTTAGCAATGAGAAATTAGAAGTGATTGATTATGAGGAGAAAACGTCCATCACTGCTCTTATGAGTGGCTTGTGTCTCGATAAACTATACAATACTTTGGCCAAATATCCTCCTAAAACTATGACTTAACTCATGGTGAAAGAAGGAAAAATAATGAACACCGATGAAGTAATGGTCGCAAAATAATGTCCAGTTACGAAGCCTAATACGAAGACTAAGAAGAAAGAATAAAAGGAGGAGAAGTAGCAGAAGCCAAAAAAAAGAGGGCAAGCTCAAAAAATATAGAACATATACTCCATTAAGTGTTAGCATTCACCATATTCTATAAGAAATCCATCACAATATTGATTTGCGATGGCCTAAGAAGTTAAGGGCACCTCCTAACAAGAGGGATAAATCCAAATATTATGAATTCCATAAGGATCATGGTTATACAAAGAATAACTCTGTCTCTTTGCAAAATGAGATAAAATCCCTTATCCATCGAGGAAAACTCAATAAATTTATTGATAGGCGTGATAATAGAGAATCTAGAAGAAGGTCAAATTCTCCATACAAGTCCAGAGATAACAGGAAGAGAAATTATAAAGATGATTATGAATATGATCCAGACCTGTCGAAGAACCCCAACAACCAGAATGTGAGGTAGCTATGATCACTTTTGATTCATTTACTTGTCATGTGATTACATGTGGCGATGCTGGAGGAGGCGATCACATTGGCAAAGGAAAGGTTATTTGAATGAAGCGCAGGCTTGCTCTTATATCAAGAGAATTAATCTAAACGAAGATGATAGACCCAGGCAGGTCAACAAAGACAAACTGGTGATCGAATTTTCAAATAATGATCTCTCTAGGGTATTTTATCCCTATGATGACCCATCGGTTGTCAAATTCAGGATCCAGGATACAGTCATCGCTAGAATTTTGGTGGATAATGGGAGCTTGACAGAGTTTATGTTTTATCATTGCTTTGAGAGTTTTAACTTGATACATAGACAACTAGAGCCCTACCACATGTTCTTAATAGGTTTTTCTGGTGAAAAAATTTACCCTCTTAGGATAATCAAGCTAAAAGTGTTGTTCGGCACCTGACCAGCAAGTCATACAGAGAAAATACGCTTCTTCATGATGGATAAAAATATTTAATATGCCTATAATATGATCCTCAATAGGGTAGGATTGAAGAAGTTTAGAGCAGTACCGACAACAGTCCATTAATGCTTGAAGTTTCCAACTCATTTTGGGGTAGGTGTTGTGAAAGGAGACTAGAAGGTGGCCAAAGAATGTTGTTACTCTTTAGCCGAGCAAGAGGACCTGATTGAATTAAATAACAAGACTACCACTTATCATGTGGATACCACTGAGCCTAACTGTGAATATAAAGTTGAAACTTAAAATCCCCGAGATGAAATAAAGTTAGCGAAGGGACAGATTGTGGAATCTACTAAAAGCATTATCCTAGACAATGACAAGTCGGAGAAACCCACACAGGTCAGCTCAATATTGGATCCAGTCTTACAACAGGAATTTATTATGTTTCTAAAGCAGCGGAGAAATTTATTTTCTTAGATCCATGAGGATATGTCTCAAATTGATCCTAATTTACTCTGTCATGAGCTCAACATCAGTAAGGATGCCAAGTCGATTAAGCAGAGACGCGGGTTTTTAGTCCTAAGAAGTATCAAGTTATTTAAGAGGAGGTAGAGAAATTTTAAAAAGCTCGATTTATTGAAGATGTGAAGTATCCAACCTGGTTAGTCAACGTTGTAATAGTCAAGAAGAAGAATGATAAATGGAGGATGTGCGTGGATTTCACTGATCTAAATAAATCTTGCCCGAAAGACCATTTTTCCTTGCCTAGAATTGATCAATTGGTGGATGCTACATTGGGGCATGAGCTCTTAAGCTTCATGGATGCCTATTCTGGATATAACAAGATAAAGATTAAACCTGAAGACAGGGAAAGTATAGCCTTTATCACCAACCGAGGAACTTATTGCTACAATGTAATGCCCTTTTTGGCTCAAAAATGTAGGAGAGGCCTATCAAAGGTTGGTAAATAAGGTCTTCGAAGAGAAGATAGGCAAGAACAAGGAGGTTTATGTGGATGATATGTTGATAAAGAGTAAAAAAGCCTCAAATCATATCACTGACCTCAATCAGACTTTTGATCAGTTAGAAAAGCATCAGATGAAGCTAAATCCGACCAAGTGTGTGTTCGGAGTACAAAAAGGGATGTTCCTAGGCTTCATGGTTAATCAAAGGGGAATTAAGGCTAATCCAGTAAAGATAAAAGCTTTGATCGAAATGCAGTCGTCGACTTTAAAGAAAGATGTACAAAGGCTCACGAGAAGAATAGCAACTTTAAACATATTTATTTCCCGAGCAATAGGCAGGTGCTTACCGTTTTTCAATGTGTTAAAAAAGACTTTTGAGTGGAATTCGAAATGTGAATAAGCGTTCCATGAGTTGAAAAAGTATTTGGGATCACCTCCTTTGTTATCCCGACCAGTTTTGGGATAAAAGTTGTACTTATATTTAGATGTTTCTGAGTCAGCAGTAGGGGTGTAAATTCGGGTCAACGGGTCGTGTTTCGGGTCGACACGACACGAAAAGGTTTTTTCGAACACGAACATGACACGACACGAATTTGTATTTTTTTTGTTGATACGAACATGACCCCGAATAAAAAACAACACCGCACGACACGACCTGAATACCAGAAATTCTTAAATTTCATGCCTAAAAAACATGATAACATGATAACACGACATCACAAGAATCATAATTCAGACATGAACACGACTTCGTGTAAAAAAAATACGACACGAACACGAGATATCATGTCAATTTCGGGTCAATTTTGTGTCATTTCATGTCATTTTTTCATGTCGTTTCTAAAATTTCCACCCCTAGTCAGCAGTGAGCTCGACCTTCGTCAGATACGACAATGGAATCCAAAAACCAGTTCACTACACCAGTAAAGCATTCAGAGGAGTTGAAATCAGGTACCCACGTTTGGAAAAATTGGCCCTAGCACTTATTGAGGCTTCTAGGTGTATGAAACCTTATTTCCAAGCACATACTATAGTTGTGTATACTGATTTTGCCTCTTTGACAAGCACTCCATAAGCCTAAGAAGTCAGGAAGACTGATGTACTGGGTGGTAGAATTGGAAGAGTATGACATTGTCTACGAACCAAGATATTCATTGAAAGCCCAAGCTTTGGCAGATTTTATTGCTGAATTTACTTTCTGGAGGTCCCCGACCAATAAAACTTGCCTATCGAGTAAACCTCGAAAGAAGAGAAATCACCTCAAAAGCAAGCTGAAATTACTTTCGATCAACCTGAGTAATCCAGAATGCAAGAAATGGCCCAAAAATATGTGGGGGAGAGTAAGAAGATATTCCAGCATAGGTTATTGATAGCAGAAAGTTTCAACAGTGATGTCATATTATAGAATTTGTATGTGGATAGATCTTCATGTGCTACTATCAGTGGAGAAGGTATAATACTTAATACTTCTGATGATATTGATATTGAGTATTCTCTCAAGTTTCAATTCAAAGCATCAAACAACGAGATAGAATATGAAGCATTGATAGTTGGACTGAATTTATCCCATTCATTAAGCATCGAGCAAGTAGTGGCGCACAGTGATTCACAGTTGGTTGTCAACCAGGTATTACATGTATATGGAGTAAAAGGATAACTGATGACCAGGTATCTTTCTAAGACCATTGAAGTCATTACCAAGTTTTTCGTCAGCCAGATGAACAGGATCCCAAGAATAGCAAACGCCTAAGTTGATGCCCTTGCTCGGCTAGCATCAGCAATAAGAATTTAACTTAGAAGAATAATCCCAATAGAGATTTTGGCTAATCGGAGTATTGATGAAGACCTGATGGTTAATTTCATTTCTCTAGATCTGGGTCCTTCCTAGATGGATCCTATCAAAGCTTATACTGAATATGGAACCCTACCATCTAATCCTAAAGAGGCCAAAAGTCTTTGATATAAAGCAACGAGATATGTGTTAGATAAAGGAGTTTTATACATAAGGGTATTAATGATCTCCTTGCAGCGTTGTGTTCATCCAATGGAAGTGGAAGATTTGATCAAAAAAGTGCATGAAGGTTCCTGTAGGGATCATTCCGCTGGTCGATCATTTCCCTTCCATTAATAAAGCCCATAGTACTTCTTTGACACCAATAAATTCACCTTGGTCATTCGCTATATGGGAATTGACTTGATCAACCCACTGCCGACCACCAAAGGCAGGTTCAAATATTTAGTCGTTGTTGTTGATTATTTCACGAAATGGGTGGAGGCAGAGCCATTAGTTGAGATGGCTTATGAGAAAGTGTGTCAGTTCATCTAGAAGAACATAATATATTGATATGGTTTACCATATGTTTCATTATAGATTATGCCACCCAGTTTGACAATGAGGATTTTGAAGCATACTATGTCCAGTCCAAAATCTAAAAATTGTATTCTGTCCCAGGCCATCTGCAAAGTAATGGTCAAATAGAAGTAACCAATAGGACTTTGCTCAATGGACTAAAGAAAAGGCTTGATTATGCAAAGGGCAAATAGATTAATGAGTTGCATTCTGTTCTTTGGGATTACTAAACAATGCCGAGAATAGCAACTGGAGAGACACCATACATGTTTACGTTTGGAACTGAAGACATGGTACCAACCGAGCTCGGCCTACCAATTGACAGGTTACTGAATTTTAATTCTCCAGTTAGTGATTTAATGAGGCGATTAGATATCGACATGTTAGAGGAAGTACGAGAAGATGCTTCTCAGAGAAATGCTGCATACCAACACAGAACTACTCGCTTTTATAATAAAAGCGTCAAGCCGACCAACCTGGAAAAGGGGGCGATTATGTTCTTAAGAAAGTTATCCAAAAGAATAACAAGCTTGAAGTCAATGGGCATGGCCCTTATCGCATATCAGTTGTCATCCGACCAGGAACCTATTAGATAGAGACTTTGGATGGCGAGGAATTCAAAAATTCCTGGAATGTCGAGCACCTCCAAAAGTATTATCAGTAATTCAAAGGATTGCCATTATTGTATTTCTTTTGCTTTTATTTGAGTATTAATAAAATTTTCATTTCAGTCCCTTTAATTTTAAAAAAAAAATTCGGAGTACGGTGATGATATACATCCCCCAGAACATAAATAACCCATATATCTCTTAGTCTTTAGCTCCGACCAAGTCAAAACAAGATTACAATCCTCAGCACTTGGTCGGCAACAACAACTGATAACTCTGACCAAGTCAAAACAGGATTACAATCCTCAGCACTTGGTCAACAACAAAAATAATAATCGACCAAGTCAAAACAGGATTATAATCCTTAGCATTTGGTCAGCAACAATAATTTACTTCATGTATGACATCGTAAAAACAAATTACGAACAAGAGGTTTATTACTTCATGTATGATTTTGTATAAACAATTCAAGAACAAAAAGTTGATAAAACTTCGTATAAAACTCAAACAGTTATAAACAAGTCTTACCCGACTAAGTTAAATGCCAAGAAGACATGTAAAAATTCATAAAATACTAGAATATAAACATATATTCCTCATAAACTTGGTCACAACTGATAACTGATGCTAAATTTGGATTCATATTTTTAAGTGCATTAGTAGACCCAATGGCATTACAATCACAAGTTAACTGATTGATTAAAATAATCACAAGTTAACAAAACAAACATATGGATTAACATTCACATAAACTGTATTACATTCAAATAAATAACAAAATATAGGAAAATCATTCAGTTGGACGCTTCCCTTTAGCTTTGGGGGATGGTTGTACTGTCTCCATTCCAGCAGGAGGATCATCCAAGGTATAATGGGAGTTAATAAAGTTGAAGTCTTCCAACATTCTTCTTGAGGCATTAATCAGATTTGAAGGATGAACTATTTCATGAACATCATGGAGATTGTAATCTCCCGAGTATTTAGTGATTAAACATTGAGAGATGGCGTCAGGAGGGATCCATGATTTATCCAACTTGAATGGAGGCCTATTGCAATCTAGTAGACTAGGTTCATTCCAATACCACGGTTTGATGTCCTAATCATGATTCAGTAAAGTTATACAATTGGTCCATCCCCACATGTACCCTTCATCACGATTATGGGCAATATGATCATCAATATGACCCAAAGCTTCATTATAGCCCTCCATCCACACTTCTCGAGGTTGTTTGTGAAATTGAAAGGTTAACCTTTCAACTTGCTATTGAATTTTGTTCAAAACATTATCCTTTACCTTCAATTGTGTGGATTGGTCAGCAATGGCTTTATCTTTAGCTTCCGTCTTTGAAGACAAGTCGACAATAGCCTGGTTCTTTGCTTTTAGCTGGGCAACCTGATCAGCTAAGGTTTTCTTAATCCAACCTCCCCAACAGTTGGTCGGCTCGTTCTTGATCGTCTGGAGGATTATCTAGATTTGGATATCTTTAGAGTCTGAAGTTCCTCCACAAGATTAGCATTCTCCTTCTATAAAAAGGAATCCCCTTCATCAATATTAGTAGCAAAAGATTGCTTTAAATTATCAAGATCATTCCAGAGTCTATCGTTCTCTTCTTTCAGGAGCTTAGCAATTTTTCGAGTTTCATCTACCTCTCTGTTCAGCAAGAATTCCTTTTTTCTGTAGGCGGAAGCATATTTTTCAAGTTTATCATCAAAACCTCGTTCTTTGCTTAATGCCTTGTATTTGGCTTTATAGCCAGCGTGCAGTAACACTTTTCTTTCATTATAATATTCCTATAAATCTTCAATCATCTCAAAGTAAGAAACATTATTGGCTATAGATTGATCAAGAAGATATTTGAGATAGGTATGTGCATCTTTTGCTTGATCAGATGCGTCCACACTGAGCAAGTCTATTAATTCTTCATCTGTAAAATCTAGGTGGCTAGCATTGAACAGATTGTTGCAGCATTTGAGCAAGTTAAAGTCAGCGGAGGTAATTTGTTCCATCTTGGCAATAAACTATAAAGATAAAGTAACACTTGATCAATAATAAAAGGAGGCAGAATAGTAACTAAATATCAAAAAGTGGCAAGTAATTGAAGAAGACGTTCTTTCATTGATAAATGGGAACGTTACAAGTACATCAGAACAAGATAAAAAGAAAATATAAGAAAGGTTCAAAATACAAAGAATAAAAGTTGAATAAGTCTACACCTTCTTCTTATCCTTCTCAGCTTTAGGATTTGTACCCTGGTCGGCAGGAGGGACAACAGAATCAACAAGAACTTTATTTTGCTCGGCTGGAGGAGAAATGGACTCAATGGCCATAGAGGATTCCCCTGGTCCTTCATCATCATAAATCTCATCATCAATATTGAGGGGAGCCTGGATTGTGACTCAGAAATAGCTCTGAGTCTTCATCAGTTCCAACTTCCTTCAAAGTTGTTAACCAACCTTCTTCGAAGAATTTATTTTTGGCGTAAGCTATTAGGGTAGAAGTAACAGAGATGGCCTTATCCCAGCCCTTATTAAAGTAATCCTCCTTGGTTTTCTTTCTCTTGTACTTCTTAATAATAAGGCCAGTAAACATTTTGGATATATTATTTTTAGCAGCCTTTGACCTGTGCTCAGCTTGAGCAGAGGCCAAAGAAGCCACAATGAGAGTTTTCTCAGTTTTTGTCATGCTTCTTGAGCCACTCTTCTTTTTTCTTTGTCTCTAAAAATTGCCTGGAATCCTCAAAAGATTTTGTAAGACCTTAACAGGACTCCTCCACTTCTTCTGAAGAAGAACGCAACTGATCATCCTTCCCCAGTATTTGGTAGTAATCAACCAAAAATTGCAAGAAAAAACCAAGTTAGTGCAAATCACAAAAGACAAGAACACTATCTGACCAACTTCAAATATTAAAATTCACCAAGGCTAAAATCTGGGTAGCCCTCTCCGATAGTTTTGATCGGTATATTAAACCAGCAGAAGCTCTATGGTCCATAAGGGTACAAGATTTGATCAACTTCCTAATCAATCTAGGACTAAAGGCTACAAACGAGCTAGTAGAATATGAAACCTTATCAACCAATCCCAGTTAGTCGGCATCAATAACCTTCTCAATCTGCTTATCAATAGGACCTCTTTTTATTCTCTTGAGAGGAGACTCATCACCTTTGATGGCTAAGGGCTTCTTGCCAGCATCAACCTTCTTCTTTTGGGTGTTGGCATCAATCGGTTTCTTATCACCAACAGTGGAATTATCCTCCAAAAGGTTGGGAAATTTCCCCTTTCCCATACTAGCAGAAAGAGGAAGATCAGAATCAAGTGAAGAAGAAGTGCCAACTTCAGAACCAACACATGCAGATTCAATTGATGAGGAAGTAGACACTAGATCTTTCTCCAAATCAATTACAATTGAAGGCACAACAGTTGTTGGCTGAGCTACAAAAGAGGTGATGGAAGTTTTATACTCTAACAACACCGAAGTTGATCGGGGATGATCCTCTCATGTCCTTTGTTTCAAACCCCACAAAAATTTGAGTTCTTCCAAATTGAATTCACCCCGATTTGGGGCACTTTCTCTTACGTTCTTCCGCAAAAAAAAAGTAATAAACAGCAGTCGTTAGCATATATTAGAAAAGAAATCAATAAAGAAAGGCAAAGTACTGAAATAACAACCAATTTTATTCCCTGACTAAGGGCATCGTGGACTATAGTAGGCCACTGCATTTTCAAGTGGGGTGTGTTTCCAGTTCTTAACTATCAAAGCATGACCCCGATAGTACTTTTTGGAATCAGGCAGATTTAATACTAAATCCCTATTGGCTTGTCTAGTTTTTAAATAATAAGTGTTCTCTCCTGCAATAGCCCATTTATAGCATAACATGATTTCTGGAATCCCAATATGGGTCTCATAGATTTCATTTAATCTATTTACCCATTGACAACCCTCCAGGTGTTGAAGCTACTCTTGTTGGAACAATATCGAAATATTGGTAGAAATGAAGAAGAAAAGGGTTTGGTGGAAAGGTGAAATCACACTCAGCTATAAATAAGGTTGGAATCCAATGACCCTCAGCCAAAGAATATATGTCTATATGATCATGGGATATTTCTAAATCAACCCAAGATGGGGTTTTCTTTTCTGCCCTAAATTCCTCGGGAGAATCCTCATCAACTATATGAACCATGGTTAAGAAAGAAGGGAAATGAAGAAAAAGAAAGAGAGAAAGAATTCTTACAAAAACTTAAGGATTTAGCAAAAACTATTGAAGGAAAAGACGAACAATGGCTAACAATCACATAAAAGCTCAAAAATAACTACTAGAGTCCGAAGATTTTAGGTAAGATAAAATCTGGAAAAAGCCTCCCGCCTTTTATAGCTTGCCTAAAAAATAGCAAAAGTAATGATTAAACGTACCAACGATTGACACTCCGACGGCTTCATAATACATAGGGTGTAAAATATCCATTTACCCTTTGGCAGCTAAAATTCAAATTATTTATAAAAATGCCATATTCAAACAATGCCAGTGAAATTTTACAAGTGTGAGAGGTCGGTTGCCGACCAAGCATCATAAAAATAGTCCGAGCTACTTCCAGAATTAAATGCTCCATACTTTTATGCAAGCATCAAGCATGGAACATTGAGAGCTTCTGTTGGTATAAAAAATTATCCATCTACGTGGACCAATCAGAAGTGAACACTTGTCCTACTACGAGGCTAAAATCCTAGTCAGGAGATAGTAACCCGATAGGAATTCTGACCAGCAACAGGATTGTCGACCATCAAGATCAAGGAAACGTCACCATACCAAGGGTCATACTATACGTTATTTATACAACCAATCATCACATTCATTATCTAAGGATGTAAATGCTTAATTATATGAAAGCATTACATCCCTTGACATTCCGACCCTTGACCTCTGGGTCACTATAAATACACTATATCCCCTTCATTAATGGCAAGGTAAAATGGATTCTAGGGTATTCTTATTTACAAGAGTACCTAGATTTCTGTAACCTCTTAAATCAATACAATAACAGTGGATGTAGGCTTTCTTACATAGCTGAACCACTTTAAAAACTCTCTATCTCTATCTCTCATTTACCATTGCAATTATATATATTTTATCTGTGATTATAGAACTGGATCAAGTCTAGTTTTTTACATCAACAAATGTGATCCCTTGATCTTCTATATATTGCCTAAACTCCCCTAAGAGGCACTCGCCACCATGATCATATCGTAGTGTCTTAATACTTTTACCTTGATGTTTCTCCACTTCTTCCCTATAAACTTTGAATTTCTCAAAGGCTTTGAACTTATGGTGCATTAGGTAAACGTACCCGTACCTTGAGTAATTATCTATGAAAGTCATAAAATATGCAAAGCCCCCTCTTTATCGAGGTGTCATTGGTCCGCATAGATCAGAATGAACAAATTCCAATAGTTCAACCCTTGGTCAAGAAAGGCCTCTTGGTCATTTTACCTTCTAAACATGATTCACAAATTGGAAGTGCCTCCACTTCTAGTGAGCTCAATTTCCCACTTGCTACCAGTCTATAAATCCTTTTTACATTAATATGACCTAGGCGTAAGTGCCAAAGATATGTTTAGTTCACTAAGGAGGGTTCCTTTCTCTTTAAATTTGGTCCAATTGAATTATGCAAAATATTAATTTGTTATGTGGGAGAGATACGATTAACAATATAAAGATTATCAACTAATGCACCAAAACAAATAAAAGATTTATTTTTCTTAATAACCACGAGTTTATTAAAAGAAACTAAATATCCCTAAAAGGCTAAACAAGAAACTAAGATCAAATTCCTTCTAACGGAAGGTGCATAAAGGCAATCTTTTAAAAGTAAACTCTTATTGTTATTAAAGCTTAAATGAAAGTCTCCCATAGCAACTACCGCTACTCTCGTAGCATCTCCCATAGTCAGATAAATCTCTTCATCATTTAGTCGCCTGGCTTCCTGGAGCCCTGCAAAGAATTACTTATATGATTAGTGGATCCCGTATCTACACACCAGGTACCAGTAGTACGAACCACAAAACATGATTCAACGACAAATAAATGGAATTTACCTACGTTATTCTATTTATTGCGAAAAATCGGACAATTGTTATCTAGTGTCCTAACTTCTTACAATGGAAACACTTGCCCTTGGGCTTTTTCACACCTCCCTGAGGCCTACGAGCTGCGTGAGGGACCATAACATGTTTCTGAGTCTTCTTCTTTTTTTAATTCTTAAATATAGGCTTATAAGTAGAATCTTTCTCAGTAATAAAAGCACTTACTAACTTATTAATGAGAGCCTCGGTTGCTTGTAGTTCTTTAAGTAGTTCCGCCAAATAGTAAAAAAGTTTGTTCATGTTGTAATTTAGGCGGAACTCCTTAAAGGACTCAGGCAACGACTGGAGAACAATATCGACCTGGGTTTCCCCATCAATTTTCGCTCCAAGGATTTCAAGCTCATTGAGAAGATACACCATCCTTAAAACACGTTCCCTCACTAGGGTCCCTTCAGTCATGCTTGTGTTCATGATTTCTTTCATGGAAACCTGCCTTGCAGCATGATTCTGATCCCCAAACAAATCTTTAAGGTTCAGCATCATATCATAGGCAGGGTCCATTGATCTCCCATTATTTAATAACTTCCTTTTTATTGTGTCAGTCGTTGTCTCCAACGCCAACTCTCAAAATTCTCTTGAATTACCTACAAAACTTGTTAAATAACTAGTATCGTGGTAAGTATGGGTATCAATCCAACTTTCAAGTGAAGAAACAATTATTATGAACACTTGCAATTCCAATTTTTATTATTAAAACATATATATATATATATATATATATATATATATATAAACACTTTCAAGGGAGAGTGAATCAATTACTGCTAAATCATATGCAATTAAATAACTACTAAATTTGAAATGTAACCGAGTTTAGAATTGTGAGAAGATGCTTTTCCCTTTACGTCTAACTCTATTATCTGCAGTATATATATGTGTGTCCTCTCTTTGAGCTGGGGAGATTTTCTTGGGATTCTATTTTAGTGGAGTCCAAGGAGTTTGCTCGTGGGTTTTATTTGAAAATTTATTTGGCAAGAAAGGGGGGAGATAAGGGTGGTTGCTCCGATTTATTGGGATTCATTTCGAGCAAATGGCCATCTGGGTTGGAAAGATGGGCTATGGGGATGGATTGGGTTATTGGGTTTCGAGTTTATGGTTAAAACCAGTTTTAGAGGTTGGTTATGGGTTTGGGAAAGTGGGTCGAGATGTGGCCGGCACTGAGAAGATCACCGCCAAGGGTGAGGCTTGGCCGGCAACATGTGGGTGGCAGCAGGCGGTTTCGTCGATGTTCATGGTCAGTTCGGGTCGCCGGCGGTTTGGTCAAAGTCGGTTTTGTCGACGGGTTAGAGTGGTTCAGGAGTTGGGTTCGAGTTATGGGTATTAGAGGTTTCGCGAGTTGGGCTTGACTGTCGGTGTTGGATTATTGATCGGGATGGGTTTGGTCGTGGTAGGTATGGAGGATGAGAGGGGAGAGAGAAGGTGAGAGGGGTATTTGGTTGGGTGTGTGTGTGTGTATATTATAATAGGGTGTGTGTATGTGAGTTTAATTTGCACTTTAAAGAAAATCAAATAAAATTACGTAAAGTGTTTAAGATTCAAATAAAATTAATAAAAATAAAATTTACTAAAATAAAATAAAAAATAAAAATCCTAACCTATTAATAAAACACCTAAAAAAATAAAATAACAAAATTAATCTAACAAAATTAAAAATTAATAAAATAAAAACTACTAAAATAAACATGTTTACAATGTTTACATAAAAAGATTCGACACGTAATAACGGACCCTATCACCTATAACTATATGCACATAATTAAAATATAAAAATATAAGAATATAGAATAAATTCTAAAAATTATATACGGCTCAAATAAAAAAATCTAAAAAAAATAAAATAATAAAAGTACAAACTAAACACACACGAGGCACGGTTGATGGCTAGGACTCGATTTAGGCTTAGGTTTGGATCGGGACTGGGTTTAGGGCATCGTAATTCATCTGGGCAAGCTCAAATGGGACTTCAGTCTTCACAGTTTCTTTGATCTTCTTCATTGATGCTTTGGACTGCTACTTTGTTCCAATTAACTTGATTTAGCATAATTTAATACTACGACTGCATATTGACCTGTAAAATAATTAAATATGAACATAAGGTCAATTTTATTAAGAACGAGCAACTAAAATGCATCTATTCGGGGCATAAATTAAATACTTTTGTGTGCTTATGGTCCACTCATCGATGTTGATGTTGAAAAACATTTTAACATAAGAGCCTTACATAAACCTAATAATCACAAGGTTTTCATTCTCTTATAAAATCAGTATAAAGATAATAACCTCAAGGTGGTCCCATTTAATATACATAAAGTGTACTAGCACAATAAGTTAAAACTATACGGTTTGCCATAATCAAGAAAAACCTACAAAAATATTATTCTACAACCCTACTGATGGTGTGTCCAGTTCCATCTAAGATTGTGAATGATAAAACTTATATTCTACAAGAACTGGTGATAAGATCCTCTGTGTGTAAGCCGTACTCTACACACCATAACACGCATAATAAAAGACATACATGATTCTCATTGAAACAGGAAAAATTGATTTTATTTTAATAATAAATCCATAACTAAAACTATTACATAAAGCATGGTTTTAGTTTACTTCTCTAACAATGGCTATGTTACTGGCAGCCCGGGTGAACTCTCTAAAAGTATCATATTTGCTCTCATTGACCAAATGGATCTTATATTCTTTTAGGATCCCTTTGACACATATTTGAAACAATCTTACCTTCGCGCCATCTTCATGAACATCTAGTGCCCTCTTGCGAAAATGCTTAATATATTGCATCTGCTCTTCACCGAGCCTCTGCACCTCCTGAGTCAAGTGTCTCAACGTGAATTCATCCTCTTCTACAAAAAACTTTTAAAGGAACTACCTTTACATTTCCTCCCATGTGGGGATGCTATTGGGTGCCAAGTGGGAGTACCATGTGTAGGATTTCCCTGTGAGAGTTTTGGAGAAATCTCGCAACTTCAGATTCTTGTTATTCCCGTACACTCCTAGGTATTCCAAAAATATTTTCACATGCTCTCTTGAATTTTCTCCTTTGCCGCTGAATTTGATGAATTTTGGTGGAGCATACCCCTCTGGGTATGGCTTCTCATTCACACTTTTTGAATAGGGGTTCTGCAACTCCTCATATAGGTGAGAAGTTTCCCTCTGAGAGGAGGAGCGTAATTATTCACTTCTTCTATGGTGATAGCTTTGGAAGGAGATTCCTCCAAACCCATATTCTTTATTGCTAGTGAACTCAACGAGGTTGTTGCTTGCTCTAAAACCACCTTTTACGGTGGAGCCTCCCCTACTATTGTTGTTGCTATAGCAGGTGCCACTCCAGAAGGGGTTACTGCTGGTGTTACACAACTTTGGCTCAAAGTTGTCATATCACTACACCAAAAATAGGAATATGGCATGGTTTAAAACTGTGCCAGATCAAATCTGACACGGTTTTGAACTGTGCCAGAATCAGGTGTTCCAAAATGGCCATTTTTTTCTAGCATGGCTCAAAAGTGTGACAGATTTGGCCAAACAGGAACACTTCTGGTACACTTTTAAACCATGCCAGAATTTGATATTTCTGGCACAATTTTTAACTGTGCGAGATTCAACACAGTTTAAAAAAATTTGGCACAGTTCAAAACCGTGCCAAAATATGATACACTTTTGCCACGGTTTTGAACTGTGCCAAATTTTTTTATAAAAAGAAAAAAAAATTATTTGTAAGCACAAAAATTGACAAATTAAAAATATTGCACGTTGTTGATAAACTAATGTACATACAAACTTCAAAATATTACAAGTCTTTAATAGTTCACAGGCCAAAAAAAAATTGGGCAAAGTTTCCTCTATTTTTAGGACATTCGAAAACCTGCTAATACAAAACGTGCCTAACATAAATTTCGCACGACCACAAAATATAACAATTAACTTACAAAAGCCCGCATGGCCATAAAAGTTAACAATAAAACTACAAAAGCCCGCACGGCCATAACACAAAAAAATGGAATCATGAATAAACCCCTTGTTGTAAACCATTGAGTTCTCTGTGTATTCCACATGAATAAATGCCAACGATAAACTGTTATCCTACAAAAAAAAATAAGATACAAAAAAGATACGATATTAGTAACCCAATAATTTACAAAAAAAAAATTACTCAAACTAAAAAATAACATATAGGAGTGGAAATTATCATCATATTTTCAAACCGGGAGACCCGGGACTACGCGATCAGTTCCTACAAGTTACATTGGTCCCGTGCGAGGTGTTCGTGCCTCCTACGGGGTCGTTTAGGGGTTGGTTTGGGTTTTCACCCTTTAACGGCTTGTTTTTATTGTTGCAAATTATTGTCATATTCTCAAACCGGGAGTCTCAAGACTATGCGATCAGTTCCTACAAGTTACACTGGTCCCGTGCGAGGTGTCCGTGCCTCCTATGGGGTCGTTTGGGGCTAGTTTGGGTTTTCACCCTTAAACGGCTTGTTTTTAAGTCTAAGTGTTGATTTTTACAAATTATCATCATATTCTCAAACCGGGAGACCCGAAACTACGCGGTCAGTTCCTACAAGTTATATTGGTCTCGTGTGAAGTGTTCATGCCTCCTACGGGGACGTTTGGTGTCTGGTTTGGGTTTTCACTCTTTAACGGACTGCTTTTAAGTTTAAGTGTTATTTTTGAAAATTATCGTCAGATTCTCAAACCGAGAGACCCGAGAATACGTGGTCAGTTCCTACAAGTTACATTGGTCCCGTGCGAAGTGTTCGTGCCTCCTATGGGGTCGTTTGGTGACTGGTTTATGTTTTCACTCTTTAATGGCCTCTTTTTAACTAGTGTTGATTTTTACAAATTATCGTCATATTCTCAAACCGGGAGACTCAGGACTATGCGGTCAGTTCCTACAAGTTACATTGGTCCCGTACGAGGTGTTCGTGCCTCTTACGGGGTCGTTTGGGGGATGGTTTGGTTTTTCACCCTTTAACGGCTTGTTTTTAAGTCTAAGTATGATTTTTACAAATTATCAATATATTCTCAGATCGGGAGACCCGGGACTACGCGGTCAGTTCCAACAAGTTACATTGGTCCCGTGCGAGGTGTTCGTGCCTCCTACAGGGTCGTTTGGGGGATGATTTGGATTTTCACCCTTTAACGGCTTGTTTTTAAGTCTAAGTTTTTTTTTTCAAATTATCATCATATTCTCAAACCGAGAAACCCGGGACTATACGGCCAGTTCCTACAAGTTACATTGGTCCCGTGCGAGGTGTTCGTGCCTCTCACGGGGTCGTTTGGAGGCTGGTTTGGGTTTTCACCTTTTAACGGCTTATTTTTAAGTCTAAGTGTGATTGTTACAAATTATCATCATATTCTCAAACCGGGAGATCCGGGACTACGCGGTCGGTTCCTACAAGTTACAATGGTCCCGTGCAAGGTGTTCGTGCCTTTTACGGGGTCGTTTAGGGGCTAGTTTGGGTTTTCACCCTTTAACGGCTTATTTTTTAAGTCTAAGTGTGATTGTTACAAATTATCATCATATTCTCAAACCGAGAGACCAATAACTACGCGATCAGTTCCTACAAGTTACATTGGTCCCGTGCGAGGTGTTCGTGCCTTTTACGGGGTCGTTTGGGTTTCCACCCTTTAACGGCTTGTTTTTAAGTCTAAGTGTGATTTTTACAAATTATCGTCATATTCTTAAACCGGGAGACCCAGACTACGGGTTCAGTTCCAACAAGTTACATTGGTTTCGTTCGAGGTGTTCATGCCTCTTACGGGGTCGTTTGGGGGTTGGTTTGGGTTTTCACCCATTAACGACTTGTTTTTAAGTCTAAGTCTGATTGTTACAAATTATGATCATATTCTCAAACCGGGAGACCCAAAACTACGCGGTCAGTTCCTACGAATTACATTGGTCCCGTGCGAGCTGTTCGTGCCTTTTACGGGGTCGTTTGGAGGCTGCTTTGGGTTTTCACCCTTTAACGGCTTGTTTTTAAGTCTAAGTGTGATTTTTACAAATTATCATCATATTCTCAAACCGGGAGATCCGGAACTACGCGATGAGTTCCAACAAGTTACATTGGTCCCGTGTGATGTGTTCGTGCCTCTTACGGGGTCATTTGGGGGCTGGTTTGGGTTTTCACCCTTTAACGGCTTATTTTTAATTCTAAGTGTTTATTTTTGCAAATTATCATCATATTCTCAAACTGGGAGACCTGGGAATACGTGGTCAGTTCCTACAAGTTACATTGGTCCCGTGCGAGGTGTTCATGCTTCTTACGGGGTCGTTTGGGGGCTGGTTTGGGTTTTTACCCTTTAACGGCTTATTTTTAAGTTTAAGTGTGATTTTTGTAAATTATCGTCATATTCTCAAATCGAGAGACCCGGGACTACGCGGTCAGTTCCTACAAGTTACATTAGTCCCCTGCGAGGTGTTCGTGCCTCTTACGGGGTCGTTTGGGAGTTGGCTTGGGTTTTTACCCTTTAACGGCTTGTTTTTAAGTCTAAGTGTGATTTTTGCAAATTATTGTTATATTCTCAAATCGGGAGACCCATAACTACGCGGTCAGTTCCAACAAGTTACATTGGTCCCGTGCGAGGTGTCCGTGCCTCCTACAGGATCGTTTGGGGGCTGGTTTGGGTTTTCACCATTTAACAACCTATTTTTAAGTCTAAGTGTGATTTTTGCAAATTATCGTGATATTCTCAAATCGAAAGACCCGAGACTACGCAATCAGTTCCCACAAGTTACATTGGTCCCATACGAGGTGTTCGTGCCTCTTACGAGGTCGTTTGGGTGCTGGTTTGGATTTTCACCCTTTAACGGCTTGTTTTTAAGTCTTAAGTGTTGATATTTATAAATTATCGTAGTATTCTCAAACTAAGAGACCCGCGACTACGCGATCAGTTCGTACAAGTTACATTGGTCCCATACGAGGTGTTTTAGTGATAGCTTAAATGATAGCTTAAAATTACATAATTGTAAATGATTGCTTAAAATTACTATAATTACTATTTACTATTTACAGTTTTAGTGTACTGTCATAATCAATAAGGCCATGATTCGACAATAAACAACAAGAGGGTTGCGTGCCGATGATAGCTTAAAATTAAATGATAGCTTAAAATTACTATTTACTATTTTAGTGAACTGTTATAATCAATAAGGCCATGATTCGACAATAAACAACAAGAGAAACATCATGAGAAAAGAGTGTTGTGTGCCGGTGAACACATACCCTTATGTGCTGCCGCTGAACTGCTTCGTGGATGAAAAGAGGGTTACGTGATGCCGTTGCTTTGCTTCGACATGGGCTGCATTTGCGAGTGAGGGAGAAAAGAGAGGACTTGGGCAGGGAGAGATAAAAGAGAGGACAGGGGCAAGAGAGAAGAGAGTACAGGGACTACCACTTCTCTGCTTTGGCAGGGGGCTACTGCTGCACTAGATACTCGGGCGCATGGGCTCCTATCTCATGGTGGATGTTATTGATCCATCCATAGTCTATATCGAGTGTCGTTAGCCCACCTCTTAGATTAGTCTATTCCTGTGTCCATTACATCAAAATGATCTCAGTAAGTTTTTCATAATATTATCACACCAGCCTTGCAAAATGCCAGTACATTTGATTTTTTTGTCATTTCACAGGGGAGTACGTAGTAAGATATATATTAAATAAACCATGCAATAGGTCACTTTGCAAATTCATTCTCTGGAAAAAAATCTTCTAATTTTGAGATTTTTTGCGTTAAAATGTGTATAGATACATCAATAGCGGATGCTTCGCTTGTAAATTCATTGGACATGATACTCGATGTGAATTTTCAGAAGAGAAGCCATAGGAATCCAATACGATACCTTTTCACCATACCAGGGAACTTTCTCTTCATAACTGTGGTGATGCAAGTAGGTCACTAAGTCGAGCCACATAACGAAAGTCTACAGTTGAATACAATAGTTTTGATAAGACTTCAACAACATAAGTTATGCTTGGAAGTATAGAAGAAAACTTGAACCAAGAGGGAAACGAAAAAATTAAGAAACACGGTGACTCTTAATTTGAGCTAGAGTGTTGTTAATAATTAAGAGACTGAACTAACCCAGTACGGAATGCCATTGAGTTTACCTCTGCTAGGGGCGGTGCATGGGCGACGCGCAACACGGGAGGTCCTCTGCTGTAGGAAATAGGGGCAGTGCGTAGCATGGGAGGAAATTTGAATTTTAAACTATCTTGCAAATCCAATGCAGTCCCACCTCACATAATACTTGTAAAACTGGAACAATACTTAAAAAATGCGCAATCACTCATGGATCAGACTTGCGCCAAGAGGCATTGATGCCAGAATCATATTCAACCTTCTCCAAGTAGTCTGTTGCCTGTAGAATATAACAATATAAAAGAAAAATGATCTCAAGTAAATGTCATTGAAAGCAGATAGAGTGTGGATTCATGAAAAAAAGGATATCGGCTTATACTCACTTTTGCGATGCAAATTCAGCCAGGGCATGACTCTTTGTGTAATGAGGCCTTTTTTTTGCTTTAGCCTGTGTAGATACAACTCCATCAGATCAGCAACCATTTTCTGAACTGCAGCCTTTCCTTTTATCCTTCTCCTCTCCCAAGCAGTGTTATCGCTTAATTTGCTCAAAGTTCATACCTTTTTATTTTCATTTGGGCTGGAAAACATATAATATCTTAACGAATGACAAAATCTAAGGGTATTGAAACTACATATAAATATATATGTGTGGGTGGGTGTTTCTCTTGGTACAGAAAATGCCATACAAATGCGCATCCAAATCCAAACTAAAAAAGTAGTTGCAATAGCATAGAATTTACAACAAAACAAATTGGCAGTTATGGAATGGCATCAATTCTTCAAATGCATTGGGTCAGTTACACCGTCAGGTATATCGCAAACGTGTAATGGAAGGGGTTTCAAAATATTCATTCAATGACAATACAAAATTGGACTTTCTTATAGACTTGTGTAACTTCAGAATAGACATAAAATTAACAGAACTCCATTAAACCACTTCAGAATAGACTTTCTTATAGACTTGTGTAACTTCAAAATACAAAATTGCTGCCTGTCCTTGCTGCCAATTCATTTTCTTGAATCATAATATGGAAATTAGATATCTGAAGTTCAAACTTCATATCAGAAATTTAGCAACTTGGAATTCCCTAAAAACACAAAACTGAAATCCCAGAACCATGTCTTGGATTCATTGGTACAAAGTTTGCACAATTCATTTTAAATAAGAAAATATCAAGAAATGATATTCAATGTGCAAAACAACCTTGATTGAGAAAAATACAATTCAAAGAGGCAAATCAAGTATTAACATGAAACTAAGTTGGATAAATGGGAATGTTTGTGCTCTAGTTAATACTTAAAAAACAAATCAGAAATAATCTTCACGACATTACAAATTTTTCTTCCCGTTTGTATTGCTTTATATGTCCATATGCTTGTCCTTCATTAATTTAATTTATATTTATTACAAGAATGGATTCAGAACTGGGGAACTACAGATGAAAACCAGGAGATAAGTATAATGATTATTTGCTAAAATAGATTTGAAAATATTAAAGTGGTGTTGTTAAGCCAAATACGTGTGTAGATATAAGAAAATGCCTATTGGAGTTTAACTGATCGACAATGGAATCTAATGTTAAAGCTTCAAGTATATCAGTATCTTCTATTCAATAATGAAAACGTGGTCACTGAAGTCAAGCCACAAAATTTTACATAAAAGTGTTATTATAGAGGATTTACGATATTGATTATGTGATGGTTATTGACTGACACCTCCCCGAACGACATGAACATTGATATCGTGTAATGATTCCCATGTAGTAAATGATAGGACAGGGGTATGGATTCTCCAAAACCTGAATCTAAACCTCCTGTGCTAGAGCTTTTGCGAATGGGATTAAGAGTGTAGCACCAGTTCTATTGAAGCAACATGAGAATATGGTGCTGCAAAATGTATCTACATACAAAGGTGAGATGATTATTCTAGCATCAAGAGTATGGCCTCTCCATTTGAATATACTTTAGTTGGAAATTTTTTGCATGGTAGATTCTCGGTTGATGTGATATGGAAATTCTTCAATATTATTCAATTGAAAGGGGTGTTTCGTGTGGGACTGTTGGATCCAAAACATGTGCTTATAAGGCTAGTTATTGAAGAAGGTTTTTATAGGATTTGTCTTAAAGAAACATGGTTTATACAAAGGTATCCTATGAGAACATTCAAGTGGGATAACGAGTTTAATCCGGAGCAAGAATCATGTTACGTATTTTTAAGCAATGTAATAGCAGTGTAAAAATAATGTGGTAATTGAAGTAAATTCCATAGACTAGTCGTGTTACCTGTTTTTAAGCAATATCCTACTACCATTGCATCTTAAATACGGTGAGAGATTCAATTTTAATGAATTTCTTACGCTATTATAACATATAAGAGATATATAAATACACCATGGTCCATGTTTTATACTTTTTCACATTATACTTTTTGGATCTAATCAGATGGCGTAAGGAGGGCCACAAATCCTAAATTCAAAGTGACAAACAAATGGGTTGAGCTTTATATTTTCGTAAAAATGAAAGAGTATACTTGATCTGATCTGATCTGATCAAACCAAAGATATATGGGTTGGGCTCCAAGATCTAATTCCAAACTTTGTCGATCTGAAACACAATCGAAATCAAACACAAAAATCACAAACAATAGACTAGTATTAAAATCCAAAAAAGGAAATGACAAATTGTGTCAAGGTCGATAAAAAAGCCTAGTTCTAAACACTAAGTAAATATCGATTCTCTAAACCCTGGTGTCAAAACAAAGGGAGTTACCTCAGGGTTGTTGGGGACAAATTCTGATCGAAAGCCAAAAAAGAGAAATGGAGTTAGAGAAAAGTAAAGATAATATAATGTGCATTCTATCCATGTCACAACACCACAAATGCAAATATAATATGCATTCCATCTATAATAATATCTTATCACAACACAACAAATGAAAATATAATATGCAAACAAGAAAAACAAATATAGCAGTTATATTGTCAAAAATAATAGTTACTATTACACTTAGGACTACAAAAATTGATGCAATACCACAAAAGTTACAAAAGTTATTGCAATACCACTAATTATCACCAAGACAACTATTCATCGGTGTCAACAATGGGAGGACAAAGGTCGTCGAGCCAAGAAATAATTCCATTTTTACCAACATCTCCTAAGTTCTCGCAATGAGCTTGTTTTCCACCCCCAACTGGATACTCGAGCACTTTGATGACATCGAGTAAAACTCGCACTTCATTCTTTCCCAATGTATAGCATTATTAGCATATAAATTGAGAAATAAAATAATAATATAGCATATAAATTCTACTGATCGTCATTTAATATTGATAAATATAAATCATCTTAATAATCACCAACTCTAAAAATATTTCATCATTCAATAATTCTAAAACACCCTAACAATTGATACTCAGCGTCGGTGCTAATAACGCATATACACATTATACTGATCACATACAACAACTAGCAGGTAGTATTAAATCTGACAATCAAAATCCCACAACCAGTGATGAAACTAACATGATTAATAGACTCATAAAAGTTCGATGCCCACTCACAATAGGAGGAGGTCAAGGTAAAAGCACACCGACAACCAAGTCTTCCTCAATCCTCCCTCTCATGTGCTCAATCGTAGGAAGTTTATGCCATCTGTCATTATTTTTGGCACATGCATTAGGTATCCCTTCTTCACTAGTCTCCATATCTTATGCTTCAAATGAGTTGTATCTCAGGGTATACTAATAATATAAATATATCAATTAGATTCAATAAAAAGTGAGAAAATCCATAACTCACATAAAGAAAAGAAGATATATTGCAAGACAGTAAGCAAAATAATTAAATGAATCATACATTTCCTTTAACATCCACCAACCCTCATTAGTGATACGCTAACAAAATAAATGACGGAGATACAATGAGAACGAATCAAATATAATTTATCTGTTATAATCTAAAGAGCACTAAACTAAGAAAACATCCTAATTTTATATCAATTATGTATAGGCCCAAATTTTAACATGAACAATTCATGTAGTTGCAACAATCAGCTCTGAAAAGTATCCTCCGTGTGCTGATACTTGCAAAGTGTTTTAATAAGTCACTGGACCTTTGGAGTAACTTTTCCATAAGTCACAACGGCTCCTATAATCACATCCACATGCTCCCCAACAGACACAAGTATACCATACAAATACACAATCAAAAGGATTGCCAAAGTATAGCCCATCATAAGCTTGGTTTGTAATATACCAAGGAAATTAGGAACGCAAGAAAAAGGTAAAAAGCACACACACAAGCAACCTGGCACATGTAAATAAAGAATTAATCGATAGTGGACTCGTAATTCGGGGAGGAGGTATATATAGTGCTAAAGGCAACAGAATAAAAATTGAACTTTCAAATTTTTTGAAATAATCCCCTAACTACCTAATATTGGGCCTATACATTTAATTGAAAATACTTTTGGGGTTTCTTGCGAAAAAATAAATTTTAGCCCAGGAGCAGAGCACTGTTTGTAAAGAGAATTTTCTACAGAGAAAAAAACTGAAGTAACTTATTGTTATACAGTTATATACAAACTGAAGAAAAGCAACCCCTAGGCCGATTGAGCATTCTAGCTTACATAATAACAAGACAAAATGACAGTAGCTTATAGTTATACATTTATATACAAATAGAGCCCTAGATTTGCGATTTATCCAAATATACCTATTTGGAATTGGAGATCCAAACAAAACAAATATCCCTAAATCGAGAGTTTCGATTTCATTATGATCCAAGCAAAACAAAACAAAAAGGTTACCTAAATCGAAGGTTACCTGAATCAAAAATATTTCGGTAATCCGTTTGTTGCAAGATGCAGTCGATTGGTGAAAAGAGAGTAGCGAAAATGTCAATTGCAAGAAACTCTTGCTCACCAAGTGAAAAGTGAGCTTTGATTTGCAATTTTGAGAATAGTCGGGGGAGACGATGGAGGGAAAATTTTGGTAGCTGGGTGCCAAATGTTTAGTGCGAGATTATTTTTTTTAGGTTATTTATATTTTAGGTAGGTGTACTCAATTTTGGCACACTTTTAAACAGTGCCAAAATTTGGCACGGTTTAAAAGTGTGACAAAATGTCATTAAACCGTGTCGGAATTTGAACAGCTTTAAAGTGTGCCAGATTTTTAATATCAAGGTGTGCCAAATTGCTATTTTTGGTGTAGTGTATCCACATTATTTTGTTTAAGAAACTCAAAAAACATGCTAATTAAATTCATACCTGCCAATGGAGCAATCGTTGTTGCACCAGTCTATCCTCCTTGAGGAGCAGGTGTTATAGCTCCTATCACCACCACATCTTCTTGGGTGGTATGGTCAATCTGAGCTCCATTCCCAGATGGAGTGTCCTCAAAAATCAGTTGCTTAGAAATGTTAAAACGTTTTTTTTCTATGAAAGTGAGGATACATCCCTAGTAGAGTCGTTAAATATTGGAGGGTAGAGTGACTTGGGTCTGATAAGAAACTGAAATGGGTGAGACATGACCTACTCCAATGGACTCTACCTGTAAGGTCTTCACATATTTTTAAAGAAGCTCCTGGTGAAACCTTCATTTTCTAGTAAAAATGAAGTCAAAACTAGAACCACTCCCTATAAGAAGATGAACTTCACAAACAATAATAGTAAATTGGAGAAAATAATCTCCTGAGAATGATGGTTGTCAAGGTTGGAGTGAAGAAATAAACACTCAGCACATAGAGAGAGATCAGGGAGAGAATACTAGGTGATATGGTGTGATTTTGACAGAGTAACGACTTAACTTGAGTTTCTGATATTTGATTTGACCTCACCAATGGTCCTGTATATAGGTGAATATGAGGCTTATTTAGGTCTTTTGGGCGCCAAAATCAAGAGAAAAACTTAGAGGGACAAGGTGTGCAATGTACCTTTTATCCCTACTAGGTCTGTAGTCGTAGTCCCCTCTGACAGACGACACCTGGTGTAAACCAAAGTCAAAAAAACAAATATATCTCCTAATGGAGAAAAAATATTTGATTGGGTAAATATATTTTTAAACAGTAACTTATTGCACCAACTTTGTAAACTTGAGAGTGGCCTCAAAGAACACCCTCTCTAAAAGCATTTTGTAAAAAGTTTATTTCTTGTGAGCAGCCTCTTTGCTATTCACTTAAGTTATGACTAAGTGTGAGCTGTGAAAGGACTTGAGTGACTCCTAGGGTCTCTCTACTAGTATTTTCTGTCTCTTAAATTAATAAGTGGTTGAGTTTTCTTAACAAACCATATCTCTCAGCCACCAAGCCAAAACTCACAGAAGATCCCAACTGGCCTTTTTGATCCCTTCTTGCTCAACTAGGTTGTCTATATAAGAAAGTAAATATTAGTGTTTTTTTATTTTTTTAATAAAAAATCTTGGGAAGGAGGCCACTCTAGGTGGACCTGCTCGCCCTATGTCATTTCTTTGGTGGAGATATGAGGAAGCAGGGCCACTCTAAGTCAATCGACTCGCCCTTCTTCTATTTCTACAGTATATGAATTGGGGCTGAGGGGGTTGCTCATGATGAGTCCTTTTGCCTTGGCCTTTTTCTGTGGCCTCAACATATTTTGAGGGGCTGCTTATGGTGAGTCCTCTCACCCTTGCCTCTTTTTTGTGGCTTGAATCTTGGGATAAGGGCCTGGTTGTGGTGAGCCCTCCTCGTCCAAGAAAATTTTCTATAGCTTGAGTCTTGGGACGAGGATCCACTTGTGGTGAGCCTTCCTCGCCCTTGCCTTTCCTATGGCTTGAGTCTCTCTTGGAGGGATTGCTCGTAATGAGCCCCTCTCTCATTCTTATCTTTTTTTTGTAGCTTCATTCTTGGGGCGAGGGATTGCTCGTGGTGAGTCCCCTTGCCCAAGTGTAACATTTGGCCATAGGTCTCAATCAAGCTAAATTCCCTCGCTCAAAACTTTTATTAATGATTTGAGCAGAGGCATCCCCTCTATGTGGGCCTGCTATCTTTGGGATTTTCTCAATTGTGGTAGATGGCAAACA
Source organism: Sambucus nigra (assembly GCA_949130495.1). Classification (NCBI taxonomy): domain Eukaryota; kingdom Viridiplantae; phylum Streptophyta; class Magnoliopsida; order Dipsacales; family Adoxaceae; genus Sambucus; species Sambucus nigra. The sequence goes on from OX422209.1 coordinate 123,700,114, forward strand.
TTTGAAAATGAAACAAGCATATGATAAAGCCCCCGCCCATAACCATTTTGATAATCCCGCATTGGACAACATGCACCTCACCTTTTTAAGTAAGGTTCAGTTCATCCTCCCTCCATTTTGTTGTGGAATTTTTTGGACTGTAAAGTGCCGAACAATACCCACCTCATCGTAATACTTTAAGTAAGGATTATATCGATACTCCCCACCGTTATTCGACCTACGAATCTTGATCTTCTTATCAGTTTAATTCTCCACCATTCTTTTCCATTTAAGAAACACTCTAAAGACCTCGTCTTTGTGTTTCATGGTGTAGACCGAAGTCCGTCGAGAGTGGTCATCAATGAACGTCATAAAATACTGGCTATCCTTCAAAATGGTGTCTTTAAAGGATCCCAAACATCCGTGTGAACGTAATCAAATATGCCCTTCGTGCAATGAATCGTCATACCAAACTTCACCCGTGTTTATTTCCCAAGAACGTAATGCTCACAAAATCCTAACTTACAACTCTTCACACCATTTAGCAACCCTTTCTTATATAAAATTAGTATGGCTTTTTTTCCCGACATGTCCTAAACGCATATAATAAAGCCTGGTGGGCTCCGATTTTGCCTCTTCTTTATTATTAACAATCGATGCATGATATGATATCATGTTCCCTTGAAGAAAGTAGAGATTTTCCTCCTTATTTCCTCTCATCGCCACTATAAGGTACCCAAGACAACCTTTAGCATTCCTCCCTCAAGTACAATCTTGTACCCATTAGAATCCAAAGCAACCAAAGAAATAAAATTCTTCTTCAACTCCTAAACATACCGAATATTTGTGAGAGTCCATGTCACTCCATCATGAATCTTCAATTTGATCATGCCAATACTCTTCCACTGACAAATATGGTCATTACCTATCAAGACTTTACCTCCATGCACCTCCTTATAGGTATGAAACAAGTCTCTATTCGGGCATATGTGGTAAGAACACCTCGAGTCAAGTATCCACACTTTTGAAGATCTTTTCTGTGAAGAAAATATCAACATATTCCAAGTTCATCCTCCTCCAAAGTAACAGAATTATCGGATTTTGCCACTAGTTCTTATAGTTTCTTGCCTTTAGCTTAGGTCAATCCTTTTTTAAATGCCCCTTCTTCTTTGACTTGTAACATATGACATTTACCAAGCCCTTGGTCCTAGACTTGGACCTAGATCTTCCTCTTCCACCTTTCCTTCCCTCATTGGTCCTGCCCCGTGCAACCAACACATCGAACTAAGAATCACTCTTCTCCTTTTTTTCGCTTTTCACTCCCTAAAAATGTCGAAGAGACATAACCACACTTCACATCCTCCTTCCCATATGGCAATGTGGTGCTTAAATGCTCATATGAGTCTGGAAGCAAATTTAGAAGAAACAAAGATTTATCTTCGTTATTAATATCAACATCTATGCTTAATAAATCAGAGTTTTATTAAACTCGTCAAGATATTTCGACATCGACATACCTTCAATATATTTAAATCGAAATAGCTTCTTTTTTAGATAGAGACGATTCTCCATACTCTTTGTCATATATTTTTCTTCTAATTTCTTCCATACTGATTCCACCTATTCTTCTTTCATGACATAGTACACCACATTTTGTGTGAGATTTAATCGGATTATGTTACACGCTTGTAAGTCATACTCTCTCTAATCATCCTCCGATATATCCTCGGGTTTAGCCGAAATTCCCCTTAACGTCTTATGTAAGCCTTATTTGATCAAGACATCTCTCATTTGACATTGCTATATGATAAAAGTATTGGTTTTACCATCAAACTTCTCTGAGTCAAATCTCATCGTTGGTAACTTCGCAAACTTAGATGCAAACATTCTCTAATCTCCGAAATGAGTCTTCAACAAGAAACAGCTGGGCCAAGAACAAAATCTCACTTAGGAATTTTATCGAACACCTTGGATGCACACCAAAAAAATACCCTACAAGTCAAAGCTCTAATACCAATTTGGTGTGCGAATACTCACTCAATGGACTGATTTATGCATGTACAAGATCTAAGATAAAGAGCAACCCAAGAGATAAAAAAATAAATACACTTTAAACGTAAAGTAATGAGAAATCACACACACTAACAAATCACAACACAAGATGTACTTGGTTCACCAATTTAGCTATGTCCACAGGTGATGGCTCGCTTTCTTTAATATAAACAACAAGGGTTACAACTCTCTCTCAAGCCTCACAATCCTCTTAGTGTATACGAGATCACTAAATGATGAACAATAGAAGTTCTCCTATATTTTTATGTGTTTTGAACCATGGCCGAAACCCTTCTTAATAAGGAGTAAAAGTGAACAGTAAAAAGCTTATGAACAATACCCCGCATGTGAACAGTAAAATTCAAGTCAATTTTCATAGGTATTGCTCAAATATGGAAAATAATGGTGTGTGAGTGTTTTATCTAATGAGGGTGTGCTCTATATATATTGTGTAAAAGGTTTCTTATTGCACTACATGGGGAGTGGTATGTATCGAGTTAGTTACATGGGAAACACTTGGAAGCATGTGAGTGAAATAGTTTTAGGTTTAGCACTTTAATTCACTTGGGTAAAGAATTGGTTTACCATGGTTGTCGATAATTTAGGTAGGAAAATATGGGTGTGTGATTTATCCTAGGTTTATTCTCAATTGCACCTTGTAATTTCTTCACTTATAATGGAGTCAAGCATCTATGTGGATATATTCAAATTGGTGAACCATGTATTTGGTGTGGTCGTGATTATTATCTCTTGTTTGCGTATTTATAATGATGATTGTTTACTTTTACTATTATATCTTGATTATATATTGGGTCATGGTTGGTGGAGATTTACCTAACAAATGGGCAGGGGCATAAAAGCTCGTACTTCAAATAAAACTATCCATGAAAACACCCTTATTAGCTAAAAAGATGTGACACGTTTAATAGCTACATTTTCTACCATGGTTAAAATAAAAAATTATGTTATTTGACAAATTGGATATCACTTATAACCTTAAACAATGTGTCTTTGTGAGTCAGGAAAAATAGCTCCCTACCCCCATCTTCCACACAAATATTAAGGTGGGCAATTGCCCAACTTAGCATTGGATTAACTCATAGTTTTTTCCTTCATCACTACTTTATCTATCACTATTCTTTTATGGTACTACTAATTGAAACAAATAACTATGGCATAATTCTCGAAGATGAGATAAAATCAACCCCTTAATATTTATCCTAACTTATAATGTATATATGAAGGGATGAGGGACCTTAGTTACCCAAAAAGATGTAATTGGACTAGATTCAAAAATATATTGGTCAACAACTAAAATGGAAAACTCCAAATATTTTATTTTCAATCATTTATCCTTTTCTCATTCTTTATGGCATCACAACCTACCAAAATTGCCTAATTGTATATGATTACTCTTATGAGTTGGTGATGATGGGGCGATGGTATCAGTGGTAAGGTTGGCATGGCTAGGGTCATGTAAGGAGGGCAATTCAACCCGTCCCGTCCCGTTTATTTCTTATAATTACTAAATTACTCATATTTAATATACTATTTACACTAAAACTTCATATATATATGCGGGTTTAACATGTGAGTTTTACCCCCCCCCCCCCGAGCGGGTTCTTGACCCGCTCAATGTAAATGGAATGGGACGGGGCGGGTTTTGGGGGGTTACATTTAAAAAAGTTTGGGCCAGGTTAAAAAATACCGTCACGTGTTTTAAAAATATTTTGCAAAGTCGGTTCGAGTTTTGACAAACCCGCCTCAAATCCGACCCGTTGCCATCCCTAGGGTCATAGTGAGATCGGGTGGTAGCTTAATGTAATGAATGAGTTAATAGTGAATTCAAAAGAAGATTTTCATTTTTAACATAAAAATATGAGAACATTTTAATTGTGGTTTTCAAATTTTCTGAAGACACAAATCTTTTAAATTGGAAAACAATGAACGTGTTTTCCATTTTTGGTTTGCAAAAAAAAAAGTTAAGCAAAACAGTATGGTAAAATAGGATTTATGTAGCCAATATCAAATAATTTCGAAATGGTGTTTTTAGTTGAATTTCTCCCCACATAATGTTTTTTCTCGAAAAACGGTGTATTTCTCCAACAAGGCCTTATGCCTTATTTAGTTGTGGGAAAATAAATATATTTTGAAGAGAGAAAACTCAATATGGAAAAAAAAATACTTTCTAATGTACTTCTTCAATTAAAAATGTGTTTTCCCACCAAAAAATGGAAACTTGCACTTAAAATGTTTTCAACATTTTTTCTTACAAAATAAAAATCTATTTGAAATATACCATCATGGCCCATTACCTCAACCCCACACTACCATCGTTGCCTTGGCAATAATTGTTCAGCCACCACCACTTCACCACCACTAAAGTAGTTGTGGTGTGGCGGTGATGGTGCTGTTTGTTAAAAATGAGATAAAGGTTGCTTTGTTTTTAATAATTGCACGTATTTTTATTTGTTGTTTTCTACTTTTTGGAATGGAAAAATGTGGAGCATGGTTGCATTTATTTCTAAATTCCAAATTATAGATGCTTCAACTTTTTCAAAATTCTTGCAATTTTTATTTATTTATCTTCAAAATTATTTAAAATTTCAATACCAAGATGCATAACGCCCAAGACAATCTCTAGCATTTTAGTGTCAAAATACCATAAGATTGATATGTCACACAAAAAATTATTCCAACGCTAGAACTATGGGTATTTTGCAAGACTTCACGACATATGATTCACCGTGCAGGTAATCCTCTCATAACATTTGAACTAAGATTAAAGTTTTTGAGATAAGCCTCTAACCATATGTCTATTCCAAGATTAAATTGTATAGAACACTACATGTGTTCCTCTCTCAAGTGAATAACAAATGGAAAATCACCACTAGTTAGCATGACATTTGAAATGGTTCACAAATATCTTTCGTGAAACATTGAATATCTCGTGAAAGACTCCCTTGCCGCCCAATGTGGTGTGGTGCGACAAATGTAGTATCAATATATCATCAATCAAATTGTGGCATAATGTGATTCTAATTAAGGCTCTGGGGTGTTAATTTTACTAAAATCATCGTTATCAAAATGTTATATACTTGAAGGTAGGGGTGTTTAGAAAACGACCGAACCGCCTTATTTTGTTGTTGTTTTATAGTCGGTTCGTTCCCCTTTTTTTTTAAACCGACTGAGTCGGTCCAGTCCTCGATTTTTGGCTTGATAGGGTCGGTATAGACCGACCCGGACCAACAGGATTTAAATATATATATATATATTTTAATATTTTATGTATGTCACTTATGCTGCTACTAGTGTGGTGTAAAATAAATAAAAGATGGAGGTATAAATAGTCAAAATGGTAAAGTATCTAACTAAACAAACCCTACTATACCAAGATCAGTCGTTCTTATTCTTTCTCACATAAGACAAGACATCCAAAACAAAAACATAAAAAACTCTCTCACATCTCACCCAACCCAAGCCCAACCAAGATCATCCACCCCCCAACCCCTTTCTCCTAACCGAGCCGACGCTCTCCCTTGCTGCCGACGCTCTCCCTTGCCGAAGCTACCAATTAGATATGTTTTTTTTATCATTTGTTTGATTATTATCTATCCTATCATATGCTTATGAACGAACATATTTGAGCGATCTGAACGAACAGATCTGAATGAACAAATCTGAACGAAGATTTGTTTTTTTTATTATCAATCCTATGCATTTTTTATACCCGATCTGAATGAACAGATTTGCCGAACTAAATGAGTTTTTTATACTCTTATTTTATTCCCAATATAAATGCATTTTTTATACTTTTTTTCCCGAAAACCCTTTTATATTGGTGGTTTGTTGTTTGAATCAGATCTGATCATCTGCAATATTTTTGTATTCGTTTTTTATACCTGATTTGCTATATTTATACGATTTTGTGCTTTGTTGTTTGTTGTTGTCTTGTAGATGGATGGAAACGAAGCTAATATAGATGGTGGTGATGGTGGCCTTCCTTCTACTCATGGTATTATTAAGGGTACACATCCATCTCCTAGAAAATCAGAGGAAAAACCTTCAAAACGAAAATCAAAAGCATGGAACCATTTTATTGAAATAGAAGGGGTTGATCCGAGAAAATGTAGGGCAAAATGTAACTATTGTACTGCAACCTATGCTTGTGATCCTAAGAATAATGGAACAAAAAATATGTTAGCTCATATAGAAACTAAATGTAAGAAATGTTCGGGTAGGGTTGAAGATTAGAAGCAAAAACATTTGTCTTTTGAAATTAAAAAAGAAGGTGGGGGAAGTGCAAATCTTATTGTTGTCACTTTTAGTGTAGAAGCATGTCAGCAAGCTCTTGCAAAAATGTTAATTATTGATGAATTGCCTTTTCGTTTTGTTGAGGGTGAGGGGTTTCGACAATTTATGCGAGTTGTTCAACCAAAATTTATGAAGATTCTGGGTCGTATTACACTTACGCGAGATTGCTTAACTATATACTTAGAAGAAAAATTGAAGTTACAAAGTATTTTGAAAGGTAAAAGAATTTGTATAACCACGGATACATGGACTTCCATCCAAAACATCAATTATATGTGTCTTACAACTCATTTCATTCATGATGAATGGAAGTTACAAAAGAAAATTCTTAACTTTTGTCAAGTTCGAAGTCACAAAGGGGAGATGTTAGGGAAGGTTATTGAGTCATTGTTGGTTGAATGGGGGATAAGGAGCATACAATGCGAGTTCTAATAATGGTACCATTAAATATTTGCAAAGAAATACCAAAAGATGGAAAGGTACCATTTTAGAACATGAATATTTGCATATGCGGTGTTGTGCCCATATCTTAAATTTAATTGTTGGTGAAGCATATGCAGGCGGAAAATGGTGGTCTAGGTGGTAATAAGTTGGAGGTTGAGAAGTATTTGGTGGAGGGTAATGAAGATACCACTAATACTAATTTTAATGTCCTAGGGTGGTGGAAAAATAATTTGTTTAGATGTCGATTATTGTCTCATATAGCACGGGATGTATTGCCAATTCCGTGTCTACCATGGCTTCGGAGTCCGCATTTAGCATGGGGGGCGTATACTTGACCCGTTTCATAGCTCTCTCTCTCCGAACACAATGAAAGCTCTTGTGTGCACTCAAAATTGGCTTAAATATTCATCAACTCCAATTAGCCTTCGAGATGCCATAGATGAGGTGGAACAACTTAAACAATTAGATGAAGGTATTTGTCTTTTTTAATAATTGATTATCAATTTATTATTTAATCGAATTTTATTATAACTAATTTTATTACTCTTTATTTTTAGAATTGTTGGGAGCTTCATCAACAATTGTGGATTGAAATCAATCATGGAAGTATGAATTTTTTTAGGAATGTATTGACCATTTTTAAGGTTGCTTTTGTTGTTTAGCATGTGGATTGACATTTAGCATGTTGATTATTTGCAGGACTTTAAGGCTGTCTGTTTAGAGCTATTTGGACGCGTTTTGGGGGCTGTTTTGAAGAAGTTTTGAATATTTTTTTTGTTCTATTTTGAAGGCTATTATGGAGGCTGTTTTAAGGCTCTTTTGGGACTGTTTTATATGTTATTTATGTGTTGTTTTGAACAGATTTAAATATTATTTGGGACAAATTTAAATGTTGTTTTATACTAAATTATGTCAAATTTAAATGTTGTTTTTATACTAAATTATGACAGATTTATGTGCTGTTTTGTGTTGTTTATGTACTAATATTGGACAGATTTACATGAGGTTTAATGTACTAATTTTGGACAGATTTATGTGTTGTTATTTCACAAGCTTATTTGGACTTATTTCATTTTGAACAATTTGTAAATAGTAAATTAAAGTCATTTTGGAATGTTTTAATTGGACATAATTGAAAAAAAAGTTTAAGATTTTTTTAAAATAATATAATCAATTAATCTTAAGATCGACAAACTAAACCGAACCGACCCTGTAAAAAACCGAACCGAATAGGATCGGTTAATCGACATTATCGGTCCGGTCTTGTTCCATTTTTTTGGGACCAGTCAAAAAAAACTTCAAAACCGAACCGAACCGGACTCGAACACCCCTATTTGAAGGGAGCTTGACAAATAGATCTTATTTACATAAAATATTTCCTAATAGATCATATCATAATATTTTTTTCTAATGTTTTATTTATACATGTAGTGAATATTCACAGCATGTTTACTAATAAGACATATTAGGACAAATATTTTTTCATAAAACCTATTGAAGAAAAAAAAAATATTAGAACACATTGAATCACATATTTAGTAAACATGACTAATTGGGGGAAAAATTAAAATAAAAATACTTGAAAGGGTATGAAAATGGTCAAAAGAAACTTGAAGTATAAGTCTCCTTCAATTTGTTCTTGTTGTTCACTCACTCTTAGACAAGTAAATTCATACATTTTTATCACTTTTTCACATCTGATAAGAGTACCTGCAATGGCAATGGCAATGGCAATGGCAATGGCATAATTATATTTGTAGCCCTAATCAAATTGTTCAATTTAACATTATTACAATAAAAACCATGACCGGTGTGGTCTAACCAAATATTTACAACTTTTGACTATTAACTAAATTGATTCGTTCAACAATTAAATTTAAAAATCTTTTTGACAAACATAGTGCTCTTATCCACCCCAACAAACCAAGCGTGATTCCCGGCTACATAGAAGTAATTTGATTAGTATAGGCCGTTGGCTTGAGAAAGCTGTTGACTTTAGATATCTGATTAAATGCCTAGCGAGATTTGGAATGGGTTAACCCTGCTTTTGATAACTAAATTTATATATAAAAATAAATAAAAAAACATTGTGGAGCATTTAGGGTTGTTAATTACAGCAATATAGTAGAATAATCAAAAGATTATGTGTTCAACTCTTAATTTTTTATTCTTATTATCAATTAGGTGCATTTACACATGCCGAATTTGCATTAACTAAAACTCAATATATACATCTGTACATAAAGTGGAAAAAACAAAAGTGAAAAAAAAACAGAATTATGAAGTTTTTACAAGAAACCCCTTGAACAATTATAATGCTAAAAAACACCTTAACTAAGCATATTTGAAAAACGTGCCCAGAAGAGGGTCTTCGCAATAAAATGCATAATTCGATGGTTTTCTGAATTAAAACTAGTTCTAAGGGTTTCTTACAAAAACTGCAAGTTTAAGATTTTATTTATTTTTTGCACCCCCACCCCCAATTCCTACCCTTTTTCTATTTGGATAATTTGCATCTTGAGATCCAGTAGTGAGGTCCAAAGTTTTTACATTTGCACTAGGGTCCAAAAACACCATAAAAACTTTCTGACTCTGTTTGAGAGTCTCATGCGGGATGATTTTTGAAGTATTTATGACACGTTTGGACCTCAAACTTTACGATGAAAACTTTTAGACCCTAAAGTCAAAATATTGGACCCCAAACTATGAATATGCAAGACTACTGGTCCCAAAATGCAAATAACCTAATTTTGCCTTCTTGTTCAGTTTCTCCACGATCCTTTTCCAACCTTTAAGAGAGAAGCATATAGCAACTCATTCCACGTATCGGGTACCCCGGGCAAGCACCAATGGCTGCAATCTTGAGAGTGCTCGGCAGCAATTTGCTCATCTACCGTCTTGTATTCCATCCTGTATATTGAAGGGTGGCCATCCTTTCGGTAATCTGTGAGCCTACTAATGTTTAGATAGATTACCGGAGTCTTCATTTCACGAAGCACGTGGTCTAAAACTCTCATCTTTGAAGGATACTTAACCAAGTGACTTGTATTGAAGATTGGTTCGGTCTCTTTGTGACACTGCCCTCCAGAATTCCACTGCCCTCCCCTACAACCACATCAAACACTTGAGAACACTAAAATTAAAGATATTTAACAAATTCACAAAGATATTTTACAGGCGGTAGTGATAATTTACCAACTAGCTGTGCGTGGACTTGGGGCTGCAAAAGATCTGAACTGTTCATGAACAGCTCGAGCTCAGCTCGTTTGTTAAGCAAAAGAACCAAGCTCAATCTCGATCTTAAGCTCGTTTAGAAAATTGAGCATGATGAACTCGACTCGGCTCGTTTAGTCTATTAAGGCATAAACGAGCTCAATATGACCCCTTAGAACCGAGAAACTACTAGACTCAAGCTCGAACTCGGCTCGTTTAAAGCTCGAGTTTGGCTCATTCTTTAAGCAAACGAACCGAGCTTGACTTGATCTCAAGTTCATTCAAGAGTCGAGCTCTTAAACAAACCCCTACCTCAACTGAGTGTTAAAAACGAACCCCTAAGTGTTTCTAAAATTTATGAAAACGCAGTCTATTTTTTTAAACTGTGAAATTTGGGATTTGAACATGAAAATAATTAGGGGTTCTTCTTTTAAATTCTGTTACAAGGTTAATAAAGTAGGTGAAATTAGGTCATAATTTGACTTATGAGATTTGGATATAATATGGAGATTTAAATGTCAAAATATAAGGTTACTGAAATTAAAATACAATAATTTAGTCTTCTTGAAATTAATGTTGGCTTGGGTCAGCTTTAGGAATGAAGCCGAAGTGTAGTGGATTTTTTTATAAATGTTAATATTGAGTATAAAATAACATATAATGCTTGATGTAGTGATAGTGTGCCTGTGTCTACTTTTTCGGATAATGTCAGCCGTAACGTACGACCGCACCGTACTTAGGCTTCTCAGTTTTAAAGTAACATCTGACAATATGTGTGTATCACCTATGATTAAATTAAGGGAGTTTTGGGGAAAGGTACTCATAATTCTCAAACTGTATAAAAATAGGACACTCCACATAATTTTATAAATTTAGTCCCTGTACTAAAAACACCATGAAAAATGGTGAAAAATGGGACCGCTGGCGCGGACCAAAAAATTGAACTCCTAAGTCTAAAGGGACCACACAAATAAATGCTATTGTACCACAGAGACTAGATTTATAAACTTGAAAAACATTATCCTAAAAATTCAAAAAGAGGAAGGAACATGACCTTTACCTTAATTCTCTATTAAATTAAATCAAAAAAATTGTTCAAGATATTACTCAGGGCTCAAGAACCCAAGGGTCTCACACTTCTCTTTTCTCAGAATCTATTGTTCTCCTGAATTAACCAAGGTTCTATTCTATTAGCTAAATGAGGATCTCAGTGATCATTACTACCCTTTGCAAGGATACCTGAGTATCAAAAATATAGAAGAAACACAGTGAAATTTCAAGCATACGAACTGCTAGGAAGACTATAAATTGTATGGAATATGCAAATTCTTACTTGAAATGGGTCATCGAATAGCCTCTGAAGATAACCTGAGTCCGGTTGGGGTCAATGTTCTTATCAACCCATCTGGCCCAAGCGCCAAGTGCCCTCTTGTATGCTTCCAGAACCTTGAGTCTTGGGTACACATGGTTACCTTCCTGGTAATAGTCTTCTCTGTCAAACCACCAAATGCACACAAATTATTCAACAGACTTCTAAGACTAATAGTGCTACATGAAGCTGCAAAAAACAAAATTTATGAAGAAGGGCGGTAATTATCTTTTGACCTCCAAACGCCAATTTTTCAACTATTGGACCTAATCCCTAATTTTCGCAAGTTCCATTAATTACCAATACAAATTCATAATGAATGACTTAATATATTACCAATTCAGACTCCACTATTTTAGATATAGTTTAACTTTAGCCCACAGTGTCTTACACTCTCCCTGTCACAAATTAAGAGTCCGTGTTTAGAAGTCAAATTAAGGAAAAAATATAGGTTACAAATTTATACAGCTAAGAATTATGAATACCTTTGGAATGCAATGCATTAGACCATTGCTCTACCATCGGTCCTACTGGGATGGGATAGATAACTTTGAAATCTCACATAGTTTTTATACTATTTTTAGATATAGGACTCTTAGTTCAGGACGGACCAAAAGGAAAACAGGACTTTCAATTTGGGACGGAGGGAGTACAAAATTAGATATTAATCATGGGTACGTAGGTCATTTGTTATGATTTGTAAAGGCCAAAAATAGGGGTCAAGTTCCAATTCATCAAATAATTGTGATGGTAAAGTCAGATTCAATCTAAACGTGGGGTAAAAGCCAAATGCCCCTTATTTTTTTACAGCTTATACTGTGAAAAATATTCAACTCAGAGAACACAAGGCGTTGAAAACTATGGCGTCATAGAGAGCAAGTATTTGATAAACGAAACAAGCGTACTCACCCTTTTGAGGTTTTCTCATGTGTCCACCAATGGCCCGTATTGAAGACCACAACATCAGCATCATGATACATTGAAGTCGTCCGGTCCATCAAATCCAATCTTAGTGTCTCGAGAGAACCATTGTTACTTTTATAAGATGATTCTTGGACTAGAAATGGAGAACCAACAAAATCCACAGTGCAGTTATAGTCCTACAGGTACAGACAAATCGTGAACACCTAAGACAAGAGCGTATCAATAGAAGAAGAAGTGTATAATCGTGAGAAATTTGGGAAGCTTACCTCGAATATGAATGCATAGAATCCCTTCTTTTTGAATTCTGTCTTTCCTGATATTTCGTAAACCCGTTTCTTGTCCTTTACACTATGTCGGAGTATGCAAATAAGAGACTCCCACATATTCCTATTTAGTGAATCCCCCACAAAAACCAGCTTCTTCCCTCTGAGTCTTTCGAGGAAATCAGTAGCATTCAAACTGAGATAACATCAGCAGACAACACAATCGTCAATATAAATTTTCACTAAATAGCTCAAAAATATCACATTTCTACAAAAGCTTCATTGGAGTGGAAAATACTTTTCATGCGCACTGGAATGTGCCCTACTAGGCTAATACCAATGCGAACTATGATTCAATGGCGTGTCATGACTTTTTTCCTAGGCCCATTGAGTATCAAACTCATAGGATTCACTCCATATAATTTTAATTTACATGAGCGGTCGAGATATCTCCATATTAGGTAAAGCATCAACTGTCTAGAGAAAGGTAAGGTGTCAAATGTTAGTAAAGTATCTATGAATTTCAGTACACTAGCAGTCATCTCATGGTATCAGAACCACCATCTATATGCTCCAACGTCCATTCGAGACAAATTTGTGAAGCAAAAAACTAGGTAATTTCACTCAAATAAGAATGATTACAAAGGACCTCTCTGTAAGTTTTTTTTTTAAAATCTTTTTTACTCAAATTACAACAAAGTCTTTTAGAAGGCTATGCTAGCCATCATCAAGAAGAGCTAGCAACTTAGCATCTTTCATGATTACCAGATTACTAACTTGATCCAAACAACTAGATATTTGTACATATTTATTATGAATGCTTTACCAATGAAGACTTAAATTTTTTAATGATAAACTAAAGAGTGGCTCCCATTTAGCACAACTAGAATATATACTTTGTTATGGAGCATGGACATGTCACATGTGCTGCAATTTTCTTGTTTAGGCTCTTTGGAAGGAGAAAAGGAGAAATAGTATCATGTCTGAGGAGCAGGTAGGAGCTCAATACAAATAAAGACACGACATGTATGTGCATTTAAGGTTCTTGTCTGTATAGTTGGATACATGTGGGACACGTATAAAGACACGTTTTTTATTTGTGTTGAGCAAGGACACCTGGTGGCCTCCATACGTGATACTATTTCTCCTTTCCTTTCAAAGATTTTCTGCTAGTACAAAACCAGTGTTACTACTCTTCAACACTTCCAACTCAGAGGACAATGAATTTTCAATCTCACTTCCAAAAGAACACTTACAAGAACTAATTCAGGGAATCTATTTTTAAAATCAAAATTGGTCTCAGTACATCTTGCAAGTTGCAGCCAATAGCCATTTTAGTTTTACAATGTTCTAGTTTATGCAAATTTTAATGTGTGTGTGTATATTCCCCTCTCTCGCTACAAATTGATCCTCAGATCTACCCACCTCTTATTCCATCAACTAAATTTATTCTTCGATATTGTTCCTTAGATTGAAAAAAATAATCCATAAATATCTTTCTTTTATATTTTAGAAAGTCTTCGCATTTCTATGTATACTAAACGACTACCGTATCAATATTTTATTAATTTAATTTTTCATTTTCTTTTAGTGTCTTCTTTGTTATATCTCCCTTTCCTTCAGATACTAAAACTCCAGTGTATATCTTTCCACGGGTCGAAGCAAGAAAAACACTTCGAATATTTTTCTATTTCTTTTTCGTCTCTAAAAAAAGAGACTCAATACAATATGAAAAAAATAAATAACAAAAAAGGGAGAAAGGAAATGAAAGATTTTCTCTCGCATGTATATATATATACAGTACTACTCTTGTGTATATCAGTCCGCATTTTAAGAATGTGGACCAAACATGTGTTACCTGGCGGTGACCCTAGAAATTATAGGCACTCTCTCTCTTCTGGGCTCACCGCCAGGTAACACATATCCGGTCCACACTTTTAAAATGTGAACTGGTATATACAAGAGCAATTAGGGGTGGCCATAGGCCCGAGGCCCGCCAAGCCCGCCCAATAAAAATATAGGGCTTGGGTAAGGTAAATAGGCCCGCAAAGCGGGCTTGGCAAAATTTTATAGGGCCGATTTTTTTTCGGGCGGGCTTGGGCATGAGTTCTTAAGCCCGATGAGGCCCGGCCCGGCCCGACCCGAAATATATATATATATATATATATATATATATATATATATATATATATATATATATATATATATATATATATATATATATATATATATATATATGTGTGGGGGGGGGGGGGGGGGGGGGGGACTTCTATAAATATAAAAACGTATACCAAGTCTTTTCATGTAAAGTGAGAACCTTTATATATGGACTTTGTAATATATGGAATTTAAAACATATTTTTAATTAAAAAAATTGGTCTTTAAATAAAAAAATAAGTATTTTAATTTAAAAAAAATCTTTTAATTAACATAATAGGGCCCGATCGGGCGGGCCTGGGTAAAGAGCTTTCAAATCTGGGCGGGCTTGGGATTACATAATAAGGCCCGATCTAGGCCCGAGCGGGCTTGGGATAACACTTAATTTTTCAAGCCCGGCCCGAGCCCGACCGGGCCTGCCCAGGCCCGGCCCACGGCCACCCCTAAGAGCAATATTGTATATATATATAGAGAGAGAGAGAGTAGATCAAGTGAGGTCCTCATTTGATGGCCATTTTTGATAAAATAGTAAAAAAAAAAATTTGGCCTGATTTTTTTTTTTTGTGGTTTCTAAACATTTCAATAAGATCATAAAAAAAATCCGCTCAAAATGAATTTTCTTGCTATTTTAAAAAAATCGGTCAAACTTTGTTAACAGCTTAAAAACAACTTAATACTGACAAAGTTTGACCGATTTTTTTTAAATAACAAAAAAACGCATTATTAGTTGATTTTTTTATGATCTTACTGAAATGAGATGTTTAAAAAAACATAAAAAAAATCAACCAAAAAATATTTTTTTTACTATTTTAAAAAAATGATCCTAAAACTGAGACCTCACTTGAGCCTGCAAGTGTTCTGAGACCTCACTTGCAAGCTTGCAAGATTGGTCTGTAAGTGTTCTGAGACCTCACTTGCATATATATATATATATATATATATATATATATATATATATATATATATATAATGCTCTTGTGTGGACTAGTTCGCATTTTAAGAGTGCGGACCGGACATGTGTCACCTGACGATGAGCTCAGAATAAAGAGAGAGTGTGCCTATAATTTAGGCGATAATTTTTTCTGCACAAGAGCATTATATATATATATATATGCAATCAACTAAGTCTCTTCGCCCAGTGGTATAAAGCTGTCATTGAAACACTGTTTGATGGTGAATTGAGTTTAGTTCGATTCCTGCCTGACAGTGTCAAAATAATGCTTAGCCAGCGGAAGTCACGAACCGCAAGCGGGAATTAGTCAAGGTGCGTGTACGCTAGCCTGAACACCTCTTGGTATGAAAAATACCTTACCAAAAAAAAAAATATATATATATATATATATATATATATATATGCAATCACGAAATTGAAAATCATCCAAAGAATATAGAAAGATCATACCTTGGCATGTCACAGCCATATGGCTGCCACTTCCATTTCAAAAAGCCATCATCTGGCCTCTTATTAAGGTGACAATCAAAATCCCTATCAATGTGAGGGCAAGAACCAGCAGGATAATATGGCTTTGTATCATCCCTCACCCATCTACCATCAAATATATCACATTCCCTATAACTACTCTCTATCACTTCCCCAAGTTGAGAATCATTATGAGAAATCCGGATATCACTGTTCACATCCAAACCCCTTTCCCCTCTACCAAGTGGTCCAACATTTTGAGTCAAATTACCAACACTGGTATTCAAATTCTCAGTAGAACCGACATAACTCCCATTTTTCACACTCAGAGACAAATTCCCAATATGGGTATCCCCCAAATTAGTTTCTTTTTCAGTATAATCCATAAAGTCACGACTTTTACCAATCTCAGAAGCATTTGCATTGTGGGTTTTTCCAGAACTAGAAGTAGCATTAGTACTAGTAGGACAAGGAGAAGAAGTTGAAAGGGAGAATGGCCAAGAAATAAGAGAAGTGGTATTGGCAGGAGTAGAACTATAAAACCCTTGAAACATTGGGTTGAAAAGAGGAGCCTTGAATGAGATATTGAACAATACCACACTTGCTACAAATAAGCAAACGATAGCCCCTAAACCAAGTCCAGAAACTACCTTCTTTCTGGGTGATACACAATATGGAAACTGATCTGAGAATGGGAGTTTTTTAGAATCCATGGCTGAAGAAACAAACCATGCAATTTTAGAATATGAAGACTTTATATTGGTGTGTGTGTATATATATATATATATGTGTTTGGAAGTAGTTGAAATGGGGAGGGGTATTTGGAGATTACAAGGAGAAGGATATAGTTTTTCTTGTGTGCTTTCGGAGAAAGCAAAGTTGAGTTTTGAAATTAGAGAGCGGAGTGAATGTGGGAAGTGGGGTGTGACAGGACTCGTGGCTGAAAAGGTTTCTTACGCTGTCAACCAGGCAGGCAGGGTAGGGAGAGCGAGGGGTACACAATTACAAAACTATCCATTACTTGGTTTTTTCTTTTTAGTAACGAAAAAGGTGTTTTTATTCGGTTTCGTTTATTAATTACGTAGTTCAATAGGTTCATTATTTTTTTTTGCTTCAACATGTTTCATAAAAAAATATTTTTGATCAAATAAGTTTTATTTTTAAACATATAACGAATATTAACCATATATATAAATAGGATCTATTGAAAAAATATATATTATAATATGACCTATCAGAATTTGTCACGCTCCCATATAAAAAACACGAAATAGAGATCATATGACTTGCGAGAACAAATGTCATCATTTAAACTCATTGCATGCAATTATTTTAATGATTTTGTAACTACAGTAGACCAAAGTAACACATTTTATCAAAGCAACGAATTTTACAAATGCATTTAAGTAATTATCCCACGTTACAATAAAAATAAATAAAAACTAACAAATGGATTAATATTTATTTCACTTGAAGGCTATTGGAACTTACATTTTAGAGGTTCCTTTGTCTCAGCAATATCTACCTTCATGTATAGTTTTGTCAACGGATCGACAAATAATGAGACAGTTGGCAACGGCATGTGTTTGTCCACCTTCTTGAAATAGTAATTGAATCTAAAGTTCAATTCAAAGAGGAACCCTTCCACCAATCAATGAATCTCCCATAAACCAATGATGCTTTATCATACACGTTGAATTTCTAGATGTGTCAATTGGTGTACCTATTAATCTGTCGAGTAGTGTCCCGAACATTCTCATAAATTATGGGTCAAACTCCTTTGAAAATGACGTAAATTCACGAATTACTCATGCCTAACGATTATATATTTAATTATTTTGGTGCCTAAAATATTTTTGGGGATCAATTAAATAGGATTACCAAAACTTTGGTTCATTGTGGCGTGGGATTCCAAAAGTTGTGCGTACGATTCCAAAATTTGTGGTCAAGGTGACCTATGTTAGTCCTAAACAAAAAAAAATCAAGAGTATGTACATGATCACCTTATTAGTTTTCACAATGCTCTCAGGAAACAAAATCATACAATGGTGGAGCGAAAATGACATTTTGCCCAAAATGATCCATGCCTTGGTGATGGTCTAAGATCATCCTAGAGACTATTCAATATTTTGTTGTGTTATAATGTTTAAGTGCTAAAATATAATATTAAAATTCCAAAATGTGTAAATGATAAAATATAAAATTTAAATCTCATTGGATCTATATATCGTGGATTATATATATTGTTTTAGTGATAAATGAAATGGCACATCATTGAAGTATCATTAACAGTCAAAATACCTCAAAAAACGAGCTTATAAACCCAAAAAAATTTGTTGCATAATTTTCAAATCAGTCAAATTTCTGGCTCTATTTTCATTTATTTGATTAATTCTCTGAACTAAATCTACTTACTATCCCCCTACCAACGGAGACACGCCAAAGAATTGCCGGTAAAAAGCAGACAAGGTTACAAAGAGCGTTTCCATCATACTCGATCGAGAGTTTTGTAGATACCTTCAGGCGTATGACATAATGTATTTTATTCATGGGACACTCATGGTTAGTCACAATTAGTGTATTTATTACCTTATATACTAGCGTATCCTAGCATTTTCATGTCCGTTAATTCTAATAATTATGCTCTTATATTAGATAAACTTTATATATATGCACATACACACCCTCTTTGCAGACCATTTTCTAAAAATAGTAAAAATAAATAAAATTGGGGTTGATTTCTTTTTATGGTTTTTAAACATATCAGAACTGATAAAGTTTGACCGATTTTTTTAAAATAGAAAAATAATTAATTTTGAGTTGATTTTTTTATGGTCCCACTTAAATGTTTAAAAATTAGTCCAAAAATATTTTTTTTACTATTTTATCAAAAATGGTCAGCGTCAGCGGTATGCAAACTAAGGTGTCTCTCTCTCTCTCATGTGCGTCAGCGGTATGCAAACTGTGATATGTATGTGTATATATATATATATATATATATATATATATATATTGTACAATGTTTATTTGAGTTCTTTGTAATACCCCGTATTTTTTAATATTCTAAATAATTCTATTTAATTAGATTGGAGAATTAAATGAATATTCCAAATAATTCTATTTAATTAGATTGGAGAATTAAATGAGAAAATTACGGCATAATTTAAATTACGTAAGAGTAGTAATTTAAAGAGTTTTATAAAAAAAATTGTAATTATGGAATATTAATCGAGAGATAGATACTGGTTTATATTGCCTCATTTTATTTACTTAGTGCGAGTGGTAAATAGTTACTTAACGCGTGTAGACCGTGTTGGGGTGAGAACGAGTAATATTTTTTAAGTGACTCAAATGATAATTTAGAGGTCACCGATGAGTCCGGAAGGGTCAAATTAGTCAAAATAGTATACCCGGGGTACTAGTTGAGTCCCGGGGTAATTTTGGACTAAATCGAGACCGTTCGGGGGCGTTTTGGTCTTTTAACATAAGAGGGTATGGAGACCTACAAAATTGAGAGTTTTAATCAGCCGTATGATAGAGGAATTAGGGTTAGAACACCCATGACAACACCAATACCATTAGAGAGAAGAGAGGCACAACTTTCTAAGGCAAAAGGAAGAATTGAGAAGGTTTCAAAGGGATTTTTACCATCAACTTGTTGGGGAAGAAGGATTGAAGGATGAAGATCATCAATCATCAACAACAACCACGAAATCAGACCCTACTGATCATAAGGCAAGTTGTTTATTGCAAAACTTATAAAGTTATAATACCCATGTGCAGGGTTTTTGAATAGTGTTGTTTAAATCATTATTTTGATTGGAGAAAGATGATGTTTATACATGTTGGGATAGGAATCGCATGTAGAATGATTTACCTTATGTAGAGGTTTAAGATTCAGATTAGACTTGATGATTTTTCGGATTAAAATCTGGATTTTGAATGATAATATGGGAAGAACACCATAACTAGGGGTTCAAGAAATTCTGGATTTTAATTCTTTATTTCTTTAAAGTAATTGGAGTTTTGATGTATGTGACACGTTAGGAACTGTCCTAGTATATGTGGAAATATGTTAGGATCATTGGCTCAAAATTTGGTGGACTATAATGGAGTTTGAAGGTTTGTTAATGGAGGAAAAATCTTAACAAAGAAGACAACTGTGTCTGTCCCTGTTCGATCGATCGATCGATCTCGAACTATCGATCGATCGACTATGTCGATTGATCGAACCCAGCCGTCGATCGATCGACACAAGCTGTTTCCCGAAAATTTTGTGTTTAATTCTTTGTTGAGTTCGGGAATGAATGAGTATTCTAGGATTTACATTATACTTATATGGGAGTGAGAATAAGACCAGTAGGTATATTGTTGAGGTCCGATAAGGCCATTGGGTGTAGGGCTTGGATTACGGACCGAGGAGAATAATCCGATTTAGTAGAGTATCGGGGATTTCGGAAATTGAGGTACGGGGCGAAGTAAATTCAATTTAAGTAATAGACCAGTAGGGTAAGAAATAACTACTGAAATTATATGTAAGGGGTAACTAGGACCCTTAGAGTTGTGTGAATACTCAAATAAATACGATTAATGAGATAAATCGTAAAGCGAATATTGTACGGTAGATATATGAGATTAAAATATTACGTACGTATATGATTAATAGGTTGGGCGTGTACCTACTGAATTATGTGATCTTTTAGGTAGAGAGATTATACCTAAATTAATTATGTTAGGGTCGATGAGACATTCCGAACTAAAATAAAGTTATTATATGTTTGGGGTCGATGAGAAATGCCGAACCAAACTTTGAACTGGTGTCGCGATGAGAGAGTCCCGAACCAGAATATGTGTATATATATTTTTTTTAAAATAGTTGGGGTCGATGGATAATTCCGAACCAACTCTCACTTGGGGTCGATGAATCATTCCGAACCAGGAGATCTTTATTTGTGTATATAAATAATTGGGGTTGATGTATCATTCCGAACCAATTCTTACTTGGGGTCGATGAATCATTCCGAACCAAGAGTCCTTTACGTGTATAAAAAGGACAAAATAGCAATGACTGATATTTAGTATATATTGTGTGTGAAATATATATACTTGATGATATCCTACTTCCGTGTGTTAGTAAATTGATACATATTATGTATTTAAAGATACATACTGAATTGATAAGTTAAGTAGTGAAACTTAATTACGAAATGCACCTTTAGATAGAGAAAAGCTATTTAGTAATTCAAGTAGTGAAACTTAATTACATAAGTGGGAAGTCAACAATTGTGAGAATTGTAGTAATTTTAGTAGTGAAACTAAATGGGAAGTCTTGAAAAATAACATAGATGAAATGTTACTTGAGAATTAATAAACATACGCGAGAGGTTAGTGAAACGGTTGTACTGTATGGGCGGTACTAGAGCTTGGGTACAGATAAGTTCAGTTGACTACTTTGGTTTTAGTTAGCTTGGGAAGTATGGCTAGATAAACTAAGTGTAGAACGTTAGGTTTGCACAAAAGATGAGGGGTGAGTAACTCAAGAGAGTGTACGAGAACTTCACATGTGTAATCAATAACCGCATTTTATATTGTGATAAACGCTTGCTAAATATTTTCAAAATGTTTTGAGTACTAACTCTTGCTATAAAATATTTTCAAAACCTTTTAGGTGTCCAGCCACAGGGATGCCATGTATGATGATTCCATTCCAGAGACTCGGAGCTGTAGCACAGTGGATGCTTACAGGATTTTGACTAGACGATATCTCTCATTCGGATCTAGTACAGGATCTCACACTCTTCTATGCATGGACTTGTGGTCCGGTATTAGTCTCAGATGTTAGTTTCAGACTAGTGGTTATTCTATTGTTGTTTGGGATTTTTAGCCGATGGTTTATTCGGTAATACTTTTGTTCTGTTGTACTTTTACTTTGTTGTTTGAATTATAGTACATGATTGTTTGTACTTTGTTCCACATGGTTTATTTATTTGTTTTAAGAAAGATAAAATTTGGCACCGGTCTAATTTTACTCAGGGGATTAGTAATTAAAAAGTTTTCGACAGTGATGCTAAGAATGAACCATTTGAGAAACCTGTTTTAATTTAATAAAGGCCTGATCACCCGATGTTTAATTAAGCGTGGTGTCACAGATGGTATCAGAGCATCAAGTTCTAGTGTCCATAGGATCTGTATGACTTACTACGTTTTCAGCATATCGTTTGATTGATATAGAGCCCTGCCTTAGGATTATTGTACTCCTCTACGTACGTAGTTTACGTTCTCCTGCTATTTAGTAAATGTAGTGTTATATATACGAGTTCGATTGGGCATGATACGTCGAACATGGCATTAGAACCAGCATTGGCGTTGGAAGGACTGCAGGAGGGAGGAGCTCAGCTTGAAGCCTGGAGTGTTCAAATATAGTAATCATAGGAGAGATGACGGTTGTCGAGGTTACTCCTAGCGTGTAATGGAAGTAAATTCTGCAAGGTTTGTTGAGGCATAGCAGGCATTTTTCAAGTGTCGCGACGGCTTAAGGGATGCTAGTCTAGACCGCCCAATGCAGTGATAGTGGGAGTAGGTCTGAAGAAAAATTTGATGAGAACGAGCTGTAAAAAAAATGTGATAAAACGACGACTGTACATGTTAACCAATAAAAGTAGTATGTCCAGTGGTTTTGGTGTTTAGGATAGAGTAGAAATACTCAGAAGTGAAAATTTGAGTAAATTTTTAGAGGCAACGTGGCGGAGATACCAGTCACTACATTCGGACCGAGGGTCCGTATACAAATAGAGGAACCTTGCATATAGTTTAACCGCAAAATTCTCCCATGATGATTCAGAAACGGAGGGAATGGGAATATCTAAACCCCTCACGTGAAAACCTGGTAGAGGACAATTGTGAGAGAGAAATTTATCCATTGAAGTGAACTTATATCGAGGAGATGGGTATAAGGGAAAAAGAGCCTTTGAGAGAATGGACTCTCGAGTTGTGATTCGCAATTTTTGGTAAAACTCTTCTTGAACGGCTTATGTATATGAAGGCAGTATGGTACATCTTATAAGGTTGGGGTAAATTCTCCTAGGGGGCGAAGTTAAGAGAGTTTAAAGATTTAGTCAAAGAGTAAGACTGAATGTAATGGGGCTGGTGCAAGCCATAAGTGGAAACCCACTAGAGGATTTAATGATTAGATTCTAAGTTGGGACTGTTAAGCCCCATAGTGCGTTCCTCTTGGTCAGCAGAACTAAGGGATCCAGGATGATAGTGCTCAGAATCGAGACTACCAAGTTCGAGAGGAGGGATACCCCAAACCGGTCAGTGTGGCCTAGAGTAAGGGGATTTTTGTAAAGATGTCTAGTGTGGTTTGTAGGGCCACGCGTTTTATTTTAGCTTGAAGTTATTTGAGGAAATAATAACTCTGATAAGTTTTGCATTTCGGAGAGGACAAGCGTGTTATGTCCGGAAACCATCTGAACCACCAGAGTGATGGATAAGGAAGTATATGGGTTTTAGCCTCGAGTGAATGGGGTATGTGACGATACCTCACCTGAAAGAGGGTCGAGTTGTCATTATTCATCAATAGGTGAGGGACTTCAGGGATTATGAACATCTCATAGTAATTGATTCCGATGTGTAGGAACCTAAATGATGTGAGTCAATGTATGTCGTATGACTGCTGAGCGGAGAAATCGACCTCGCTGTTGTAATTAGTGTTAAGGACTTAGTGATAGTATAAGCGCAGTGCCACTTAACTCCTTTAGAAATATTGGAGTATAGTTGCACATATTGATGAGGAATCGAATTTGGGCATCTCGACTATGTGTTGTTCCGATAATGCTCAGTAAGAATACATGGGGAGAAGTCCCTTGTTTAAGTTCGATTGAGAAAGGGAATACGACTGAATTTTTATGCACGACAGGAGAAGAGACATTGTTAGATGCTAGGGCATCAGTGGAGCCGGTAGTGTTGTGGAGAAACACTGAAAGGCTTACCTCACCACAAAGGGATAAGTGGGACTTTATCGGCAAGAATTTGATTTTTGGTCTATAGGGTATTGAGAATACCCACAAGATTGTAGTCACGTCTTGTAGATTAGGCTGGAGTTGAAGAAAAGCATGTTACGGGTGCGACATTTGCAATGTTTTTGCAAATGTGCACGGAGAAAGGGGTGTATGGGCGCCCTAGTCAATTGGATTCCTTAGACATCCGAGATAGATGGATGCGGAATATTTTTTTTTTGTACGACGGTGGGGAGATGAAATGGGTTGAATGTCATGGGAGATAGACGATGATCCAAGATTATATGCGCTGAGAGATCCAGCACACCCTATGGGATGAAAGTCGGTGGGAAATCGTTCAAAGGTTATCTCTTGATATGGGAGACCTAACTGTGGTGAAGAAGTAGTGCAAGGTGCTACTTGACTGAGTGTTGTGAGTGACTTACGTGTTACTAAAATGTTGATTCTTATAAAGTAACCAACCCAAAAAGTGCGCCAATTGCGAAGAGTGCACGGATTGTAAAGTATAATAAACCCGGAGAGAAAGGGGAATAGAGTACCACTTGAGGAAAGATGACGTAAGTGGGAAGCGATGTTGAGGAGAGACATAGTGAGATTGTCTCCAGATACACATCTAGTTAATAGACAAGATAGACTCGAAATGAACAACCGGAATGTGGTAATGAACCCACATTTCCAATAATGGAATGAGGAGACAAACTTATAAATTATTGATGGGTGGTGAACATCATAATTAAGCCCACATTTCGTTGGGGGTATCGAAATGGGGTGATCGGGATGGATTAGTATGTAGTTGAAAAGGGAGAGTGCACGGTGCCGCTCTACATGATTGTGAATCAGGATGAAATCCTAAAATTCCACCCTGTGAGAGATGGTCAGGAAAGAATAGAGATAAAGTTTTATTTTGAGTACATTGTGTTACCTACGACTCAATGTTAGTGAGAAAGAATGATGATACGCCCTTATGATAGTGGAATTTTGGAGAAGCCCACTGATCAATTCATAGGTTGAATGTATGCCTATAAGAGCATATTTATAGATAGAGTGAGTGCGTATATGGACTGTACATGAGGATTAGGTTCGTGAGTACCGATTACGAACAATGCATGTACTTTAAGGTGTGGTTCGAGGAGACATTTCGAACTTTTAGTCCTTAACGCGTGATATGAGGACATTCTATTGGAGTGTGGCATTTTAAGGTATATGAAATGTGAAATATATGGCTCACAAATTTTCTACTCATGTGCGATGAGATATATATACATATATTGGTGCTCGAGATGTGATCCCTAGACAAGTAATTAATAACTATTGGTGATCGAGGTGGAATTCCGAGCCAATGACCCCAAAAGTGTTATAGAAAGGGAGGGATTATAAAATAAGTGTTGATAGTATATGTTATGTGTACAATATATATATACCTATTGATTTTTCTACTTATGTGCGATAGTAAGTGTGCTTAATCTCTGTATTGGGGTCGATGATGTTCCGGACCAATACATGAGGGATCGATTTGGGGTCGATGATTTTTTTCCGAACCAAATCGATGATAAATATTGGTATCGACGGAAGGTCTGAACCGACATGTTCATTACATTTACCTTGGGGTCGATGGATTCCCGGACCAATGTAAGTGATAGGATTATTGGGGCCGATGATTTTTGCCGGACCAATTTTCCTTAAAGTATATATTGTATGTGAAATATATACCTTATAATATTCTACTTATGAGTGATAGTAGACACTTAGATGTTATATAGAGATATACATCAAATGGGTAAATTAAGTAGGGAGAAACTTAATTTCAAGAATTAGCGTTGGATTGCAAAAATCTATGAGAAATTAAGTAGTGAGACTTAATTATGATATATGCGGCATGGGTAACGTGCGATAAGAATTTATAATGAAACAAGGCATGTACTTGGGGCGACTGTTAGGATGTTATGATTTAGTATTGGCTATTAGAGGATGCAATTATACTTAAGGTCCTTAGCCTTAATATCAACCTTATCCTAATTTCAAGGACGAAATTCCTTTGCAAGGGGGGAAGTATGTAATACCCCGTATTTCTGAATATTCCAAATAATTTTATTTAATTAGATTGGAGAATTAAATGAATATTCCAAATAATTCTATTTAATTAGATTGGATAATTAAATGAGAAAATTATGGCGTAATTTAAATTAAGTAAGAGTAGTAATTTAAAGAGTTTTATAAAAAAATTGTAATTATGGAATATTAATCGAGAGATAGATACCGGTTTATATTGCCTCATTTTATTTACTTAGTGCGAGTGGTAAATAGTTACTTAACGCGTGTAGACCGTGTTGGGGTGAGAACGAGTAAAATTTTTTAAGTGACTCAAATGATAGTTTAGAGGTCACCGATGAGTCCGGAAGGGTCAAATTAGTCAAAATAGTATACCCGGGGGTACTAGTTGAGTCCCGGGATAATTTTGGACTAAACCGAGACCGTTCGGGGGCGTTTTGGTCTTTTAACATAAGAGGGTATGGAGACCTACGAAATTGAGATTTTTATATCAGCTGTATGATAGAGGAATTAGGGTTAGAACACCCATGACAACACCAATACCATTAGAGAGAAGAGAGGCACAACTTTCTAAGGCAAAAGGAAGAATTGAGAAGGTTTCAAAGGGATTTTTACCATCAACTTGTTGGGGAAGAAGGATTGAAGGATGAAGATCATCAATCATTAACAACAACCACGAAATCAAACCCTACTGATCATAAGGTAAGTTGTTTATTGCAAAAATTATAAAGTTATAATACCCATGTGTAGGGTTTTTGAATAGTGTTGTTTAAATCATTATTTTGATTGGAGAAAGATGATATTTATACATGTTGGGATAGGAATCGCATGTAGAATGATTTACCTTATGTAGAGGTTTAAGATTCAGATTAGAGTTGATGATTTTTCGGATTAAAATCTGGATTTTGAATGATAATATGGGAAGAACAACATAACTAGGGTTTCAAGAAATTCTGGATTTTAATTCATTATTTCTTTAAAGTAATTGGAGTTTTGATGTATGTGACACGTTAGGAACTGTCATAGTATATGTGGAAATATGTTAGGATCATTGGGTCAAAGTTTGGTGGACTATAATGGAGTTTAAAGGTTTGTTAATGGAGGAAAAATCTTAACAAAGAAGACAACTGTGTCTGTCCCTGTTCGATCGATCGATCGATCTCGAACTATCTATCGATCGATCGAACCCAGCCGTCGATCGATCGACGCAAGCTGTTTCCCAAAAATTTTGTGTTTAATTCTTCGTTGAGTTCGGGAATGAATGAGTATTCTAGGATTTACATTATACTTATATGGGAGTGAGAATAAGACCAGTAGGTATATTGTTGAGGTCCGATAAGGCCATTGGGTGTAGGGCTTGGATTACGGACCGAGGAGAATAATCCGATTTAGTAGAGTATTGGGGATTTCGGAAATTGAGGTACGGGGCGAAGTAAATTCAATTTAAGTAATAGACCAGTAGGGTAAGAAATAACTACTGAAATTATATGTAAGGGGTAACTAGGACCCTTAGAGTTGTGTGAATACTCAAATAAATACGATTAATGAGATAAATCGTAAAGCGAATATTGTACGGTAGATATATGAGATTAAAATATTACGTACGTATATGATTAATAGGTTGGGCGTGTACCTACTGAATTATGTGATCTTTTAGGTAGAGAGATTATACCTAAATTAATTATGTTAGGGTCGATGAGACATTCCGAACTAAAATAAAGTTATTATATGTTTGGGGTCGATGAGAAATGCCGAACCAAACTTTGAACTGGTGTCGCGATGAGAGAGTCCCGAACCAGAATATGTGTATATATATTTTTTTTAAAATAGTTGGGGTCGATGGATAATTCCGAACCAACTCTCACTTGGGGTCGATGAATCATTCCGAACCAGGAGATCTTTATTTGTGTATATAAATAATTGGGGTCGATGTATCATTCCGAACCAATTCTTACTTGGGGTCGATGAATCATTCCGAACCAAGAGTCCTTTACGTGTATAAAAAGGACAAAATAGCAATGACTGATATTTAGTATATATTGTGTGTGAAATATATATACTTGATGATATCCTACTTCCGTGTGTTAGTAGATTGATACATGTTATGTATTTAAAGATACATACTAAATTGGTAAGTTAAGTAGTGAAACTTAATTACGAAATGCACCTTTAGATAGAGAAAAGCTATTTAGTAATTCAAGTAGTGAAACTTAATTACATTAGTGGGAAGTCAACAATTGTGAGAATTGTAGTAATTTTAGTAGTGAAACTAAATGGGAAGTCTTGAAAAATAACATAGATGAAATGTTACTTGAGAATTAATAAACATACGCGAGAGGTTAGTGAAACGGTTGTACTGTATGGGCGGTACTGGAACTTGGGTACAGATAAGTTCAGTTGACTACTTTGGTTTTAGTTAGCTTGGGAGGTATGGCTAGATAAACTAAGTGTAGAACGTTAGGTGTGCACAAAAGATGAGGGGTGAGTAACTCAAGAGAGTGTACGAGAACCTAACATGTGTAATCAATAACCGCATTTTATATTGTGATAAACGCTTGCTAAATATTTTCAAAATGTTTTGAGTACTAACTCTTGCTATAAAATATTTTCAAAACCTTTTAGGTGTCCAGCCACAGGGATGCCATGTATGATGATTCCATTCCAGAGACTCGGAGCTGTAGCACAGTGGATGCTTACAGGATTTTGACTAGACGATATCTCTCATTCGGATCTAGTACAGGATCTCACACTCTTCTATGCATGGACTTGTGGTCCGTTATTAGTCTCAGATGTTAGTTTCAGACTAGTGGTTATTCTATTGTTGTTTGGGATTTTTAGCCGATGGTTTATTCGGTAATACTTTTGTTCTGTTGTACTTTTACTTTGTTGTTTGAATTATAGTACATGATTGTTTGTACTTTGTTCCACATGGTTTATTTATCTGTTTTAAGAAAGATAAAATTTGGCACCGGTCTAATTTTACTCAGGGGATTAGTAATTAAAAAGTTTTCGACAGTGATGCTAAGAATGAACCATTTGAGAAACCTGTTTTAATTTAATAAAGGCCTGATCACCCGATGTTTAATTATGCGGGGTGTCACATTCTTATCGATGTTGGGGATCTTAAGTATAAAGATTGGATGTGTTTCGTGAAAGTTTCAATATATGATTAAACTTTAAGGGTAATTTTGTCATTTCATACTCCATAATTTGGATGGCACAAAAATATCAACATGTGGATTCTTTAATTATCTTCATGTGGTTTTTGACGATGCATCAATTCAATTCTAAAATAATTCGACTATTATTTATACGCGCAAATCCCATTTTTGATCGCTCTGTTTTAAGTTATTTAAATTGATATCTTGTTATTATTTGGACTATTCATGTATATTATATTTAACTTAATTTTGGCCTTTTGGATTGTTTTAGGAGCTTCTCTCTCTCTCTCTCTCATCACTTGGGGTTGTAAGTAATGTTAAGGGTAACTACTTTGATGCCCATTTCAATTCAAGTAGTTTAATATGTTTTCTCCTTATATCTTTATATTTCCTTTAATGGTAAATGTTAAGGGTAACTACTTTGATACCCATTTCAATTCAAGTAGTTTAATATGTTTTCTCCTTGTATCTCTATATTTCTCTAATGGTAGTTATTTTTTATTGTAAATGAGTAAGTAAGTTTATGGTAAGGATTATACACCCATTATGGAAGCTTGATCTTTGAATCCTAGGTTAATGTTTGAATTGTGTTTGGAGTATCTTGGCCTCTTAACTTCCCTTGCCATGAAATAGTGATATTTGAAGCTTTACAAAAATTCAAACAGCATGCCTTCATAGCTTGTCAAAACCTTCGTCTTACATTTTGGGGTTTACACCCTACACGTTTAATTATTTGTCTAAATTAGTTTTTATCGGTTAAATGGGTTTTATATGTCATAAATAAATTTGTAGTGTTAATCGATGGTGGGGGACTGATCCTTAACATCTCCTTTCACCTCATTAGTAAAGTTAGCTAATTATAATTTTCATTAGTTGTTGATTTCATCATTTCCTAGTTTTAATTGTAGTTTAAGTCTCAAAGCCTTAAAAAATATAATCTTCTATTTTATTTTTAAATTAATGAAGTTTTAATCCATGTCCCGTGCGGATTTGATTTCTACTTGTCAGAATATTCATAGTCTAATAAGTTATGATATTTCTTAAACAATACCCACCTATCAACAAAATCTTTCAAATAAGTTCATCACTAATCAAAATGGCATCATTTCTAAAGAACGGTATATATTAGATTTTTATTAATTTCATTGTTTATATATTTTATATATACTTTTTATTATTCTAATTTTTTGGTAGATATTTGCATCATTGAGTTTCAAAAAGCTTGAAAGATTGTGCATACAAAGGTTTTGGTAAATTGGTGAAGAATGTCTCACTTTAAAATGCATGTCACTAATAGTTGTTATGAAACTAATTTTCAAAGTTTTTTAACCCCAAGACAATAAGTGATTACTAAAAAAGCTAAAAGAAAATATTCGACCCAACGCACAAGACCATAGATGATTACATGCAAATTTTCAAAAATTAAAAATTGGGTTATTATCTTTGTGATCAAGATCATTGTTTGGAAAAAAGGCATTGTCACATTCCATTAAAAGGAAAAATTCTTAATCTTGGATTTTTAAAAAAAAATGGGTAATGTCATACTTTTGAGAAAATGGCCAAGGTGGGGAAAATGACTAATAATGAGGAGAAATACAATTCATAAAAGTCATTATATGATTTTCTTAAAAACTAAATGATTTGAATTATGAAATGAGAAACACTTTCAATGAATTTACTTTCTCTTTGGGCATTATAAAGCGATCAAAACTTTTGTTTCACCTCAATAACATATCAAATACCAACTCATTAAGATTGAGTCTCAAATCTTTTCACTTACGACATATACTTGATGATTCTAATTTTACTGATGTTGTAGAATATCTTTCCTCCAAATTTTTTGTTATTTTTCCTTAACCATTACAAGTACCGTAGGTATTGATTGAAATCTTTGATGACTTTGACCCAATGATTACTAAGCAGTGCTTACTTATAATGCTTTCGATGATGGGGTTCAATATTTTATGTTCACCATCTCCCATTCCATTTGAAAAACTTTTGGGAGAAATTTGGATTTTTTTAGACCCAATTGGTCTTGTCTTCCATTGTATCCAAACTATTTATCATGTCCCCTATTGATAATGGCTCCTCTTCTACACCTAAATCACCCCCATCCCCATGATTCCTTAGATGTAGTGCACGCCATAATGTGGCGGAACTCGTCAGGGGTGACGATTACAGAGATGACACTCGGTTAGCGAGAGTTAAAACTACTCCACTTAAACTCATCATCAGTCCATTCAGAAACAGGTTTGGGACTGATGATGTTATCAATGATGACAGTGGGTGGTGTCCACCCTCTTTCACAAACTAACCAAACATATTCATCAATGGATTTTAGGGTTGACCTCATTCTAGATTTCCAATATTCATAGTTGAAACCATCAAAGATGGGCATTCGATTATATAAATGATCCATTAAAATCCTGCCATTTTCAAGATCAATAATATTTATAAAAAAAATCATATCAAAGAAAAAATTTACGAAAAAATATCACACAGTATTTTTGTGTAACCCGCTCTAATACCAATTTGAGAGTGCTTTGTGGATCTTAATGGAATAACTTATTTAATTAAATGTCCACTCAAAAATTCAATTTTATCTTATTATCCTAAGACATACATCTAGATGATAAAGAAGATAAGTAAAACATGCAATCACACGACAACTGAGAAAAAATCCCTTTGCAAGGCTAAACCTTTATTCAACACTTTAAAGATTTTACAAGACAATCGACTAAAAAATTACTTGATACAACCACAAGTATAATGGGCAATCTTAGCAGAACCTCTAAACAATACCTGCCGATCCTGAGCAGTCCATAGGCGGCGATCCACTCTTGGTTTCCACCGATCAGCTTTCAGCTTTTAGTCTTTAACCGTGATCCCTCCCAGTTCACAAGGTCAGTAGTAGCGATATATCTCCACAAGTATAGACCTCAATTAAGGGTTAAAAAAATTCACAATATATATTTGGGGATGTGTTTGTGAATCAAAAGGTGTTTTGTAAACAAAAATGTTGAAAACTTTTGCAACAAACATGTAGAAATTATTTTGGCAAAAGTCCCATGAAATTTGGAAATAAAACAGATATTTATACATCATATATAAAATTCGAGGTGGCGGCTCGTTCGGACGAAAATTAAGTTCGTTTAAATGAGAAAGGTATTTTGTTTGAACGAAAACAAAGTTAGTTCGAACGCGACTCCAATCTCATTTGAACCAACTTTTAACAAGCTTAAAACAAATTCAAACAGTGATCCCTCATTAGTAGTTCGTTCGATGTAAGATCAAATGACCCTTCAAATAAAAAGGCAAAGTCGTTCGAACGAGAAGCTAATCTCGTTTGAACGAGATTAAAAAATTTATTTTTAAATTTTAAAAATCCAACCTCTCTTTTATAAAAAAAATAAACACCCCAAATAAATCTTATGAATAATTTTAAACATTAATATTTTTATACCTTTGTAGGATGTAGGGAAGACTTGAATGTTGGATTTGGTTTGTCGTGACGGTACGTGACGGTTTCTAACGAGATACGCCAAATATGTCATGGAGCATATAAAATGAATAACCAGCTTAAACTAAACTATTTGCCCTTAGAAACCCTCTTCCTCTTCTTGACATTGGCCTTCCTGGAAGTTTGCTAGAGGCCATGGACATTATCCTCCCTCTCATCAAGCTGGGAAAGAATAAACTCTTTATCTTTTTCCATGATCGGCTCTTCGTTTGGGGATGTACTTATAGAACAAGAGAATGTCAATAACCATCGAAGAAGCTTACAATAAAAGACTGCCAAGAAGAAACAATAGGTCACGACCTATAAATTCAGTTTACCTCCCAATGGTCTGACATGTGCAATATGCACTGTATAATAACCAAGCATGTATAAGTCTCTCAAAGTGACCACAGAAGGAAAGTCCATCTTGCTATCAGATATGTCTAGTGCAGCCTCAATCATCTTTTTCTGATGCTTTGAGGGATTCAAGCATGTACGGATTGCAACAACACAATAAAAAGATAAGCTAGAAAAATTGAGTCTAAATAATAGAGGTCGTGACCTGATTAAAAAGATATCTTCCAAGGGGGATGATCCCAATACCACTAAAGTTTTTGTGACCTCTCTCTATTAGATTCTGTGGTGTTTATCTCCCAGTTTTCCCTACATATGAAAAATTATTTTCCTTTTTAATTTTTTGTACTAGAAGGCTTATCGATCATAAGTTATCTACTAGCATGCCACGTCACTATATAATTTTACCATAGATTATTCCCGATGTTCTCCTTTGGCATGTAGAAGTCAAAGAACTCCACGATCATTATGTCCTTATTGAACTTCTTCTTACAAACAACCAAGGATACCAAGATAGTCCTCCACCCATTTGGATCTAAAATTCATTACTTTAATTTTTTTTTCTAATTGGTACTAGCAACATCAGTCCAAGGAGGAATGCATGAAAGGGAAAGCAGACTTTGTCATTATGGAATACATATCATGTTATTTAGTCTGTGGATGGAATAATGCATACGACCCCCTTAAAAAATTCGCATACTTTGTCCAGACGTTCCAGCCACTCATGAGTCATAATGGAAGGATAATTTAAGGCAATAGGTTCCCTCATTTCCTCAGTGCCGCAGTTTAAACGCTCAACTTCAGAATTTCTCATTTCTACAGTAGTTTGAACCGGTTCACTAGTGGTCACAACCCCATTATTGGTCCTCCCATCTATGGAACCCATGTCCTCCTCAGCTTTATGACTTATCCTAATAGTCTCCATAGGGTCCTTGTATAGTTGGAATCTATGGAGTCAGAATTAACATGTATGCAAATTGAATACTCCTTCACTTGGAAAGATCCACGAATTTTTAAAGGTTTAACATTCAACACAGTGGGAGGAAGTACCTCCGGGTGATTTATCCAGAAACTGTCCAAGTACACCCAAGTATTCTAATGAATAAGACTGACAGGTATAATGTAAAAGCAGAAAAAACTCCACAGATAGATAACCACAGTTGCTATAAATAAAATACAAGGTAATTACTCAAATATTCCAAGAACCATGACCTCATGCACTAAGGTCGTGGACTCCTACATTCACCTAAGACCATAACCATATTCAATACCCAAAGCAGTTCCAAGTGTGAAAATCTAAGTAAGTTTTAGGGTGTGACTAAAAATGTCCACGACATTATTCAAGCAACGCAGATGATGGTATGCAAGTTCAAAGTAATAGAAAATTTGAAAATCTATTTGTCAAAACCAAGGCCACAACCAATTCGATAAGGTCGCAACTGGTAACTAAAGTCTGCGATCAGAACATACAAATACCCAAATTCATTAGATAATAGTTTGGCAAGATCAAAAGGCAGAAAATCTAGGTTTTGGACAAACAACACACCACGAACAACAATTATTACTTTGAATAATATTTATCCCAAAATTGACCCTAAAATCCTTAAAACCAACACCGACTATCTAATTCTAGTCCAAATAAAACCGTTATCTAACCATACTAGCCCTCACCTATAACAAACTAGCAAGAAATCAACCCTAAACAGTCTCAAAATCTAACATTCAACCCAAAATCTTCAAACCCCAAAATAAAACCAATAAACTCAGAGAAATTTTGGATAAGTAGTTTGATCGATTCAGGTGTATATGATTGCAGGTTAGATTTGATTCAAACTAATATTGGGTATCTATGTTTTACGGGTTGAATTCAAGTGAAGTCACGAGTTAAAGAAAGTCTAAAATCATCAAGAATAAAAGCCCAGAAAATAACCTAGTTGCATTTTCTATAGGTTCGATTCGATTTCTTGTGTTTTAATGATAAATTAAGGCATGGAGTGAAAAAAAATGCAAGAAAGAATAAAGCCTATGAGAAAATCGTGAGAGAAAGGCACAAAAACTAACCTGAAAGCAAGAAGTTAGAATTGCTAAAAATTTCCTCGGAGTTCTTGCCGAAAATTGCCTAGCTCTTACCAGAATTCGTACAGCATTTTTGATTTCAAATTTGTAAAAGTTGATGAGGCCTTAGACCCCATCCCATTTATATAAGGGGAACGAAATTTAAAATGTCATAGAACTTATAATGCCTTAATAATAGGTCTCGACATAAATAAGGCTTCATCCTTAAAAGCTAGCCTTGGCTCCAAAGTAACGCTCAGCATATATGAGCAAAGACCCAGCGCTAAATAATTTACCTCTTAGTAATAAGGATGGAAGGATTCTATTATACCCAAAGTATGTCAACCAATGGACAAGAGACACATAATATAGTAGCTTATGAAGACATATGGAGATATGCTCAAGGACCAATAAAAGGCATTGACCTGTAAAGAAGGCTATGACTAATACTCCATTTTTCCTCTTAACACATAAGATAACACCCTATCATCTCAGAGGTTATGGATCATAATATTAACAATACCCCAAGAAGCCACAACCAGGTGCCTCATAAGTATGACCCCTCAAGCACAATGTGCCTCCAGAATAACCAGTCGCGAACCCTTACACATCAGCAATGTACTAATAGTTGTTCACCTTTTAGAAAGATTACTTCACATCATCATTATCCACAAGGCATTTACACAGAGCACATGAGTGTGACACCCCGTTGAATTAAATACCGGGTAGCTACTCCTTTATTAAATTAAAATAAAATATCAAGTTGGTTCAGTCTTAGCATCACTGTCGAAAATATTTAATTAGTTACTAGCCACCTAATATTTAAAAAGTGAGATGTCAAATTTTATTAATTAAGTTAACTTACAACTATGTAATAAATAACCAACCATTCAACATTCACATAAACAATCTCATATAAACAACTAATGTAATGAAATCAACCGAGTCTGGAGTAAACACTCCACTAATAGTCTAAATGACAAAATAACCCCAAAACATGAGTTTGAATAAATAATCCAGCAACTGCAATAAAATGATAGTCTAAAAAAACTATTGTCTCTGAATAAGAGTGGGCAGCATGCCCTAACTGATGTGAATAGCTTCGAAAGAAGCAAAGATAGACGTGGAGGCGTCTACTACCAAGGTCTTGTCACTCCCACAGCAGCTACAACACGTCAACATAATGAAACTCCTATACTTGGCGTCCCTGTGGTTGGGCACCTAAATTTTTTTACACAAAATAGATTTGGAAGAAAACGGGTCAGAACCCGAGGTGAAAATATTTTAAAAACAACAAGTGTTTAAATTAAAATATTAAACATGTAAATCACGTGCCCTTACTTGAGATTCTCACCCCTCAACTACTGTGAATGCCTAACACATCACCTTAATTCCATCTAGTTATGCTACTGCCTGACTAGTAAGTTCTACTCCTACCCAGACGTTCTTATTTTAGATGACCACCAATATTATTCAGATAACTTAGGTTCATAACTCACACGCTCATTAATCAAATTCTTATCTCAAGTATTAGTTAAGTTCACACTACTCTTAACCCATTTAAATCTCTTAGTCAATCTCATCTACTAAGCAACGGTGAACCAATCACAAGTAAATATATAAATCACTCTCAGTACATATATATATATATATATATATATGGCACCCCTAGACTAAGCTACGGTGCACGCATACTCTATTATCAAATCCAGGTACATCACGTACATAAGGATCATGCGTTCTCAATTGCTTAGGAACTGTCTCAATACAAATCACACATATTGGAGGCGAACATAGTTCAGATACCCATGGGTCACACACAAACCTACGCTCCCATGGTCAGCTGCTTTATCAACTCACAAATAAGTCTTCACAGTCC
This sequence comes from Sambucus nigra, assembly GCA_949130495.1. Lineage (NCBI taxonomy): Eukaryota > Viridiplantae > Streptophyta > Magnoliopsida > Dipsacales > Adoxaceae > Sambucus > Sambucus nigra. The sequence continues at coordinate 123,737,264 of OX422209.1, forward strand.
TATGTTCTTGAGGTACTAATCTAAATCCTCCCTAAGGCACACAAGGATAAGATGTTCCTTTCTCAAAAATCAACCTCCTGTGATAGCAAGTATGGTAGGTATGTCATACACAAAACAATCCATATACTAAGTAATCACACACTTAGGTAATTATCATATTAATATAGGTATATTCCAACCCTATATCATAAGTCTCATACGTATCATAGTATCATCCTATTTATTCCACGTAATACGTTTAGCGCGATAACTCTCATTATATAATTACGGGTACTTAAACCTAACCCAAAAGGTTACTAAGTTTCCCGCTAGTCTCTAACGTGATTTCAGTAATCAAGGTCCCCCTACTATAGTGTCTAACCTTAAGTTATTGTTTGTGCGAATACATTTCAAGTTCTCACAACTTCCAATCGTAACTCACTTGTTGGACATTCGTGAGTTCACAATTAAATCCCAAACTAACCTAATATTTTTCGGGCTTCAATTACACCCCGACTGGCCTTCCCTAAGTACCAATATATTCAATCAATCATCACTAAAGGGTTTTTAAGGTTGGGAGTCAATCAATTATTTAAAGGGAAATAAATCACATTTTCCAGAGATGACGATCGATCGTCGATCGATCGACATTCTTGAGTCGATCGATCAGTTATCTACCCAGATTTCCTTTAACAGTTACGGGTTTTCTCATTTTTACACCTCTAATTCTCCATTACAATGTCCCAAACTCCCAAATAAGTATATAGATCATTATACTAACATAAATACACAATTTATAACGTAACATAATCATCAAATCCTCACTTAGTATTGATTTCTTGCATTAAAAGTCATGGGTATTACTACCCTAGTTTTTCAAGATTTCTTCAAAATCATCCTAAATCTCAGATACATCCCGTAAGTTGCAACACTTAGATTATGATTTCCTTAATCCATAATTTTCAGGAAATAATCTACATGAAACCTATCCATTTTCAATGATTTATTCTTTAATTTCATATTATTAGAATTACTCATAATTTGTCTTCAAATCTAAACTATCATGTAAAATATATGCCTTGAATTAGTGCAAGATAAATCACTTGCCTTGAATAATAGGTTCTGATCCTTTGATGAAGATATTGGTTGATTCTCCTTCTCTTTCCGGTCACAAACCCGGCGGTGGTGGTGGCATGCGGTGGTTGTTTGGCCTTGGAAAACCCTTGGAACCTTTTCCTTCTTCTCACGTTGCTCTCCCTTGTTTTTGATAGTTAATGGATCTGATAACCCTAAGGGTTGGCTGATATACACAACCTAATTTTTGTAGGTCACTATTCATCAAATATTGAAATGACTAAAATACCCTCTTGGATTATCGATTTGGCCTAAAACTACCCCGGGACCCAAACTAAACCCCCGACTAGTGTTTTCTGACTATCTCGACCCTTCCGGATGAAGCACCTTATACCTTTGACTTGCTTAAGTCTATACTGTATAAGTGTTCAACTAGTTTGGAAATAGTGACAAAATTGGTTGTCCAACCTAGAATCCAAAGAACCTCAGATTTTATCTCTCTAATCCTCTTCAATGATCCAAGAAGGTATAAATTGAATCACGCTACACACATTAGAAGTGCATACATGTGTACATATTGCTTAAAATTGATTGTGTGTTTAATTCCCCTTAAAACAGTGCTTTAATAATTTTTTGGGAATTTTTAAACATTTTTTTAAATAAATTTTTTCATTAATAAAATGTGTTTATAAAATGTGTGGGGTAAATTTACTATTTTAAAAACTTCTTTTTTGATTGGAAAGTTTGTTTGGGTAGAATGCAAATGCGCTAGAGACTTCAGGGGGCTGCTTGTAAATATTTTAGACGTGCGTTTGTACACCTGTCACATGCCAACACTTGTCACTTGCTTGTTGCATCAGTTTGTGTTTGTTATGTGAGAGGATTGCCTGGTGCATTACTGAACGTTGGATCATTCCTAATCGATGGACTTCATGCATTTTTAATCAATCCTGGTGGTATATCTATGAACCAATCACAATCATCTTAACCACCGCTATTTCATAATCCTTGGATCAAGTCAAAGTTAGAAAGACTTGATCTCAGCCATTGATTCCCTTCGTCGTTCTAGAACCTTCCCTCGCCCCTATATAAACCCTCCACTTCTCAGCATTTCAAGACTTTTGGGCATTCGTCATTTCTGAGAAAAAAAAATAGAGAGAAGAGAGAAGTGAGAGAGAAGAGAGAAACGAAAAAAGAGAAGAGAGAGAAAAGAAACTGTTAGCCAAACCCTAACCCTAACCCTAAACACTTCAAACTCTGAATCAAACCTTCGTTTATATAACACCCCAAACACAACCTTGAGTGTTTGAGAGAGAGTGGTTTGTTCATATTGAAGCTGTAACCTCTTTATCTATGATCTTGTTTACAACTTAAACATTCATGTGAAGATCTGTGTTTCTTTTTCATAGAAACTTTAGATCTACACTCTGCATGTTACATTTTCACTAGATCTGCATATTTCTTACTTGATTTAAGAAAATCTTTACTGATTTAGTTTTGAAAATGTTTTATGGTTTCTATTCTTACGAAACTTAACCTTGACCTAGTTGGATTCACACTTGGAGATTTTCAATCTCAAAAATATTTTTAAAACCGAGATTGATTAAAATCTTGACCGATTTAGAAGCGAAATATCCGTGGAATCTGGGTTATATTAAAGGTCAAAAAGATATTTAGTTCTGTAAGAAAGAAAGAAAATAAAATCACAGCATATAGTCTTTATATGTAATTTTTCTAGGACTGTCTGTAAATCTAAGTGTGTGTGAGTTCATGCATGTTGATAGGAATCACTTCACAAACACTTAACACACTACTACACTGGAAGTGTTGTGAATAAGATCAAAGATCATTGAGTCGACATAAGGAAGCTAAAGTAAAGGAAGTTATCAAACTGGAAAAACATCATCAACAATCAGATCTATGAGAAGTTAGAAGGACACCAAATGGGGTATATTCCTAAACTTAGAATAGGTTGATTTGTGTGCATGTATGTTGTATTGTTTGTAACTATTATTTGTTATTAGTGGATTTTTTGCTTTCGTGACTTAGAAGTCACCGTGGATGTTTCCTCTGTTGGGAGAGGTTTTACCACGTTAAAAACTGTGTGTTGATTATCTTTGTCTACTCATCTCATTCTATAGTGTGCTGAATTCTTGAAACTGTCTTAGTTTTAAAAACTGATTACAAAGTCTTGATTACTCTCGTACATAAGTTTTTGTAAACACATCTTGTTATTTATAATTTTTATTTTCAAAAGAAAAGGGTTTCTTCAACAAACATCTCGGAGTTGCTTATACAGTTTAATCTTGTATTAAACGACATTAGCAACGTTTTTCAATTGGTATCAGAGCCCTGTTAACTTTTATTTCAAAAAGATCTTGTGTTTCCGAAATCGTTTTCTGAAAAACCTAACTATGGACGAGAAGAATGAAAGGTTTGGTAATCTGTCCAGACCTCCACTCTTTGATGGAAACAACTTTGCTTACTGGAAAGTAAGAATGGTTGCCTTCATCCAAGGGACTTTAGGAGATGATGTCTGGGACATTATTGAAAATGGATACACTTATCCTACTAAACTAGCCACTGAAGGAAGCGATGAGAGGGTAAAGAAAATCTTAAGTGAGTTTACAAAAGAAGAGAAAACTATTTCTCGAAATAACAATAAAGGCAAGAATGCCATTTTTATGTCTATTAATGAGTATGAGTTCAAGAGAATCTCATCTTGTGCCACTTCTAAGGAAGCTTGGGACACATTAATCACTGCCCATGAAGGAGACTCAAGAGTTAAAGCTTCTAAAACTCAAATGCTTACCCAGCAGTACAACTCTTTGATCATGTCTGACTCTGAGTCTTTTGATGACTTTTACATTAACTTAACTGATATAGTTACTAAGTTGCATGCTAATGGTATAACTTATGATATGAATGAAATTGTCTCTAAAATTCTAAGATCATTACCACAAAAGTTTGACAGCAAGAGGTATGCTATTGAGGAAATGAGTGATCAAAACCTTACCCCTGAGTTACTCAGTAGCAAACTTAGGACTGTGGAAATGGAATTAGACTTTAAGAAACAATTAAATCATTCACAAAGAAAATAGCCCAACTCTAACTTGAGTTTTGCCTCTAAGATATCTAAACTTAAGACTAATTTGATCAACTCTGACTCTGATGAGGAGTGTGATATAGACAAACTAGATAATCAGATTACCTTAATGTCTAAACAATTTAAGAAAATTGTCAAATTTCGAAACAAACAGGAATCTAAACAAGGCAAGCCTAATTATCATACTCTGTCTAATTCCAAACCTCATGAGAGAGGTCTTGACAAACATCCTAAGGATAACAACTCTAGACCCACTAGAGACCTTAAAAATATTGAATGTTTTAGATGTGGGAAACTAGGTCACATTGCTCACGATTGGAGAGTTAATCTGAATAAAGCCAACACACACAATAGAGCCAATGTCTGTAAAACTTGGAATGATTCAAGTGACTCTGATGAAGAGGAACTTGAGTCATCAAATGTACTTGACCCTTGCATGTCCTTTTATGCTAAGATCATTTACAATGATGATATGCCTGTGTGTGATAATGATACTCCTACTCCTGCTTGTGTGAATACTGCTTTGACTGGCCTAGATGCTTTATTGTCTGAAAATGTTGCTAGTTCTAGTTCCGTGTGTGTGAGTAAAAGTGATCTCGATAACGACGATGTAAATGGGTGCGTGAGTACTAAAACTTAATCGTTAGGGGTCACTACACACACTTCACTTAGCGACTCAGACACAGATGACCTCCCTGATATCCATACTTTGTATGCTAAGACTCTCAAAAAAGGCACTAGACTGGAGAAGACTGTTAGAGACCTGACTAAGAAATTAAATGATCTAAGTCTTATTGTGAAGTTGAATGCTGAAGAGTACACTAACCAGTGTCTGACTCGTCAATCTGAAATTGAAACTTTTGATCAAAAATTAAAAGAGTTGACTAAAATTAATGAAACTCTGGAAATGAAATACAAGGGAACATTATTAGAACTGGAGGAAGCAAAAATAAAGACTGCTACTATTTTCAAAAAAATTTCTAAGTTTGAAAAGCAATTCAAATTGTTTTACTGACTTTGTTGTTGACTCCAAGACCAATTCTGATGATAGAATCGGTATTGGATTTTTCCCTAAGAACAAACCACAGACTACAAATCTTGAACCTATTAAGTTTGTGTCTGGGGGAAAAAGACCAATTGAAACATGTCCAGACTTTCATTTTATTAAAGAGGAATTTGATCAAAAGCAACAACAGAAAGACAGTGGAGAGTCTAGTAATTCTAAGGCTGACACTGCACTTAAGACTAAATACGTCTGTCCTTTGATCAGAAAGGCTGAATCTACCTTCAAAACCATCCCTCCTAGGAATAGCACTACTGAACAGAATGCTGTTAAACCCATCTTTAGAATTTTTCCCAAGGAAATTCATCCCTCAAGCAATCAATATTGCTCGTACTGTGACATTTATGGTCATTCCTTTGAAGGTTGTTATGCTAGGCGTCTAAACACCACTGTGTACAACACTTCTGTCTACAAGAACTTTAACTATTCTAGGCAAAATCGTAACCATTATGTCCTTCCAAGACAACCCGACAAGAACTCTAACTACAGGAATAGAAAGACCAAAACTAAGAGTTCATTTAAGAGAAAGGCTCCCAGAAACTTTCCTAAACCAAAAGCTCAAATTTTCCACAATAATCAGTTTGCTGCTCCAAATGTTTTTCGACAAAAAGTTGTTTCTCGAAAATTTTATCAAATGAGGGCAAACTTGCGCAAAATTAAAACTAGAGCTATTTGGGTTAGAAAAGATGATCTTTTACCCCAAATGAAGTGTAACATTGTTATCACTGCCTTAAAAGCTGAACACATTTCATCTGGTTGGTATTTAGATTCAGGATGTTCCAAACATATGACAGGAGATGAAACCAAAATTTTAAACAAAACCAGATTTGCTGGTGGAAAAGTAGTTTTTAGTGACGGAGTTTCATCCCAGATCATAGGTAAAGGAACCCTAAAAGAAGAAGGAATGCCTGTTCTCGAAAATGTTCTATTAGTTAAAGGCCTTAAAGCCAACCTCCTAAGTATATCACAATTTTGTGACTCTGACCATACAGTCACCTTTTCAAAGAACAATTGTAAAATTCTAAATGATAAAGGTGAACGCATTATTATAGGATTTAGAACACCTGAAAATTGTTATACTGTCAAGACTAGTTCTGAAACCTGTAACATTGTCAGAATGGATGACAATGAAATCTGGCATAATCGTATGGGTCACTTGAGTTACGATATCCTTAGTAGATTGTCTAGTCAAGATATTGTTAGAGGAATTCCTAAAATTAAACCTATTTCAAGTGTTGTCTGTGGTCATTGCCAGGAAGGAAAAATAGTTAAGACTTCGCATAAAAAGGTTAAAGGCATTCTCACCTCTAGACCTCTAGATCTCATCCATATGGACCTTATTGGTCCCTCTAGAACTGTTAGTCTTTGTGGACACAGTTATATCCTTGTCATGGTTGATGATTTCACACGATTCACTTGGGTTGCCTTCTTGAAACATAAATCTGACACGTTTCAGAATTTTTTAAAAATCTTACTTAGAATTGAAAATGAGAAGGATACACAAGTAAATCGTATTCGAAGCGATAGAGGAGGAGAGTTCATAGACATAGGAATAGTTGAATATTGTGACTACAACGGTTACAAACACGAATTCAGCACCCCTAAGACTCCTCAGTAGAACGGTGTTGCCGAAAGGAAAAACCGAACTCTTCAAGAGATGGCACGAGTCATGCTCCATACCAAATCCCTACCTAAATACTTTTGGGTAGAATCTATTAGAACTGCCTGTCATATCACTAATAGGGTATATCTAAGGAAAAACTCTAAACAAACTCCTTATGAGTTGTGGTACGGTAAGAAGCCTAATCTAAAATACCTAAGAACTTTTGGAAGTCAGTGTTATGTCTGTAAAGACAGAGAACATTTGTCTAAATTCGAAGAACGTGGTGATAAAGCCATCTTCTTAGGATACTCCCCAAACAGTTGTGCTTATCGTATATACAATCTGCGTACTAAGGTCCTTATGGAATCGATAAATGTAATTGTAAGCGATACTATTGTCGAAAATAAGATTTCTGAATCACCTATTGTGGTTGAATCTGAAAATGATTTCAAAACTGATTCACTAGAAATAGATGACTCATTACCTATTGAGAGTCCAGAAGTACCTGGCTGGATCTCTAAAGATCATCCCATTGACAACGTGGTCGGTAATCCTAATGAGCCAGTTCGTACTAGATCCCAGTTAAGAAATTATGCTAATTATGCATGTTTCGTCTCTCTAGTGGAACCGAAAAATGTTAATGAAGCATTGAATGACACACACTGGATTTCTGCAATGCAGGAAGAACTTTTACAATTTGTCATTCACGATGTCTGGTATCTTGTACCGCGGCCTCAAAACAAAAATGTTACTGGGACACGTTGGATTTTTAAGAACAAATCTGATGAAAATGGGGTAATCCTTAGAAACAAAGCTAGACTAGTTGCTCAAGGTTACTCACAAATAGAAGGAATAGATTTTAGCGAGACTTTTGCCCCTGTCACTCGTCTTGAATCTGTTCGACTTCTTTTTGCCATAGCGTGTCACTTAAAATTTACACTTTATCAAATGGATGTCAAGTCTGCCTTCCTCAATGGAATTCTGTCCGAAGAAACATATGTAGAACAACCCAAAGGGTTCATTGACCCTAAATACCCTGACCATATCTTTCGTCTAAAAAAGGCTCTGTATGGCTTAAAACAAGCTCCTCGAGCTTGGTATGAACGCCTTTCCAACTTTTTGTTGGATAAGGGTTTTAAGAGAGGAGGAAATGACCAGACTCTCTTTGTCAAACATTTTGACAAAAACATTATTATAGCCCAAGTCTATGTAGATGACATCATTTTCGGGTCGACTTCAAACTCTGAAGTTAAATATTTTTCTGCTATTATGCATAAGGAGTTTCACATGTCCCTTATGGGGGAGCTACAACTTTTCTTAGGATTTCAAGTGAAACAGAATTCTGATGGTCTATTTGTCTCTCAAACCAAGTATGCCTTAGACCTTGTTAATAATTTTGGTTTAGAGAATGCTAAAGTTGCCAAAACCCCTATGAGTACTACTGTTAAATTAAGCAAAGATGAAAATGGTAAGTCAGTTGATTCCACACTCTATCGTAGTATGATTGGTAGCCTACTCTATCTAACTGCCTCACGACCAGACATAATGTATGCTGTATGTCTGTGTGCTCGTTACCAGAATAACCCTAAAGAGAGCCATTTATCATGTGTAAAACGTATAATAAAGTACATAAAAGGCACTCTTAATCTTGGACTTAGGTATACTAAGGATACCTCTAGCACCATTATAGGGTCTACTGATGCTGATTGGACCGGTTGTACTAATGACAGTAAAAGTACATCAGGTGCCTGTTATTATGTCGACAATAATTTAGTTGGTTGGAGTAGTAAAAAACAGAATTGCACATCTTTATCTATGGCTGAGTCCGAATATATAGCAGCAGGAAGTTGTTGTGCTCAATTGTTATGGATAAAACAGATGTTAAGTGATTATGGGATTAAAGAAGATCAATTACAATTGTATTGTGACAATCAAAGCGCCATTAACATATCTAAAAACCCGGTTCAACACTCGCGAACTAAGCATATTAAAATAAGGCATCATTTTATACGCGAACTTGTTGAAACTAAGGATTTAGATATTCATTACCTGCCTACTGATCTGCAACTTGCAGACATGTTCACTAAACCTTTAGACTATAACAGATTTATGTATTTGCGTAATTCTATAGGTATGGTATGCGCTGATTAAACTCTTAAGACCTTAAGTTTTACCCTTTGTCCATTTGAGACAAAATGGGGGAGAAATTTGAGTCTTACGAGTTCAATGTTTTGTTCACATTTCATCTAAACTTCTTGATCTTAGTGTGCATATTTGCAGGAATCTCTCCTACTGATTGTCTACCATTTCTAGTGTACAAATTTGTAAATAGTTGAGTTATGTAATTTTTGACTTTCTAGGAAATGGGTAGATAGTATCATTGTATAGGTCTAGGTTTTATTTATTTTTGGTTCCCTACGAGTTTTAAGTTAACTCAAAGGAGATTTTGTCTCATATTTCCAAAGGGGGAGATTGAAGCACCTTACACCTTTGACTTGCTTAAGTCAATACTGTATAAGTGTTCAACTAGTTTGGAAATAGTGACAAAATTGGTTGTCCAACCTAGAATCGAAAGAACCTCAGATTTTATCTCTATAATCCTCTTCAATGATCCAAGAAGGTATAAATTGAATCACACTACACACATTAGAAGTGCATACATGTGTACATATTGCTTAAAATTGATTGTGTGTTTAATTCCCCTTAAAATAGTGCTTTAATAATTTTTTGGGAATTTTTAAACATTTTTTTAAATAAATTTTTTCATTAATAAAATGTGTTTATATAATGTGTGGGGTAAATTTACTATTTTAAAAACTTCTTTTTTGATTGGAAAGTTTGTTTGGGTAGAATGCAAATGCGCTAGAGACTTCAGGGGGCTGCTTGTAAATATTTTAGACGTGCGTTTGTACACCTGTCACATGCCAACACTTGTCACTTGCTTGTTGCATCAGTTTGTGTTTGTTATGTGAGAGGATTCCCTGGTGCATTACTGAACGTTGGATCATTCCTAATCGATGGACTGCATGCGTTTTTAATCAATCCTGGTGGTATATCTATGAACCAATCACAATCATCTTAACCACCGCTATTTCATAACCCTTGGATCAAGTCAAAGTTAGAAAGACTTGATCTCAGCCATTGATTCCCTTCGTTGTTCCAGAACCTTCCCTCACCCCTATATAAACCCTCCACTTCTCAGCATTTCAAGACTTTTGGGCATTCGTCATTTCTGAGAAAAAAAAATAGAGAGAAGAGAGAAGTGAGAGAGAAGAGAGAAAAGAAAAGAGAGAAGAGAGAAGAGAGAGAAAAGAAACTGTTAGCCAAACCCTAACCCTAACCCTAAACACTTCAAACTCTGAATCAAACCTTCGTTTATATAACACCCCAAACACAACCTTGAGTGTTTGAGAGAGAGTGGTTTGTTCATATTGAAGCTGTAACCTCTTTTTCTATGATCTTGTTTTCAACTTAAACATTCGTGTGAAGATCTGTGTTTCTTTTTCATAGAAACTTTAGATCTACACTCTGCATGTTACATTTTCACTAGATCTGCATATTTCTTACTTGATTTTAGAAAATCTTTACTGATTTAGTTTTGAAAATGTTTTATGGTTTCTATTCTTACGAAACTTAACCTTGACCTAGTTGGATTCACACTTGGAGATTTTCAATCTCAAAAATATTTTTAAAACCGAGATTGATTAAAATCTTGACCGATTTAGAAGAGAGATATCCGTGGAATCTGGGTTATATTAAAGGTCAAAAAGATTTTTAGTTCTGTAAGAAAGAAAGAAAATAAAATCACAGCATATAGACTTTATATGTAATTTTTCTAGGACTGTCTGTAAATCTAAGTGTGTGTGAGTTCATGCATGTTGATAGGAATCACTTCACAAACACTTAACACACTACTACACTGGAAGTGTTGTGAATAAGATCAAAGATCATTGAGTCGACATAAGGAAGCTAAAGCAAAGGAAGTTATCAAACTGGAAAAACATCATCAACAATCAGATCTATGAGAAGTTAGAAGGACACCAAGTGGGGTATATTCCTAAACTTAGAATAGGTTGATTTGTGTGCATGTATGTTGTATTGTTTGTAACTATTATTTGTTATTAGTGGATTTTTTGCTTTCGTGACTTAGAAGTCACCGTGGATGTTTCCTCTGTTGGGAAGGTTTTACCACGTTAAAAACTGTGTGTTGATTATCTTCGTCTACTCATCTCATTCTATAGTGTGCTGAATGTTTGAAACTGTCTTAGTTTTAAAAACTGATTACAAAGTCTTGATTACTCTCGTACATAAGTTTTTGTAAACACATCTTGTTGTTTATAATTTTTATTTTCAAAAGAAAAGGGTTTCTTCAACAAACATCTCGGAGTTGCTTATACAGTTTAATCTTGTATTAAACGACATTAGCAACGTTTTTCACCGGATACTTTGGTGCACTCTAAATGACCATATGGATGATATAAAAATAATTTTCTTTTAAATCCATTAAATTGGGTCCTAACACTACTGACACGCGCGTCCCAACATAATTACTGAAATTATTGTATCTCAACTTGCGATAATATTAATAATTTTTAAATCATATATTACTATACTCACTCAGTAATATACAACATTATTATCATAATCAAATACTAACTCTCATCTCACTAGTATTTAAATTCGGATTATTTTCTAAAATAATTCCCATTTTAATTCAATTAATCCCATAATTAAAATCAATAAAAATACGGGGTATTATAATGAGTTCCTAAACCAACTACTATAACTAGGGGTGCATAACTTCTCATTGGACACGTAACATCTGAGTAATGAAACCCTGCCCTAACTCTCTCTAGACTCTCTCTACGCTATAGTCCCGACTCTGGTCACCTACTCTAGCAACCCAAGACAATAATAACCACGACCTTCTACTAATTTACTCTACAAGGACATGGGCTCATTAGCAAAGAACATGTACGTTTATGCATTTAACCTACTTCTCTATTTTTATATGCCTCCAAGGTTCCCAACATATACTAATGAGAATCATACTCTAAAATGGACATAAGATCATTTTCATGGCCGAACCACTCTAAATCTTGTGTTTATCTCTCTTGTACTCTATTTTCTATATTTTGACTATTGTGTATTTCCTTTATAGCATGATTTAATCTAGTATATCTATTTTTATGCAACAAAAGCTTCTACAATATCAATCCATCCATTACCCATCACTTGCAAGAAAATCCTCTAGCCACCATACCATTCATCACTAATAATGACCTCCTCCCCTTCCACAATGTTGCAAAGTAGATACTTGGATCTTCATAATCTTTATACATCTCTACAAATATATATATATATGAAAGACAAATAATATTATCTAGGAATCCGATAAAGCACTAGATAAATCATTTGGGTCTCTGTTGGACCATATATGTATGTGTATATATAGAGAGAGATGGGGGAGTTACGATTGGAGAGAGGTGTAAGGGAGTGAGTCTACATGTGTGAGGGATGGCTTGGGAACGTTGTCGAGGACTAGGATTTTGTGATATAAGAGGTGCGATGTCAGGGTGGTGAGAAAGAAGAAGAGAGAGGTTTAATTATTTTCGGTGTTTATTTTTGTTGTTATATTTTTTTTTCTTTTTTTCTAGTTCTTTATTTATGTATTATTAACAATTTTTGTTTTTAAAAATTTTCATTTAGGTTTTGACACATTTCATTCTATAATTGGATGTTTGAAACATTTAATCATTCAAAATGCCAAATAGGGTGTTATGTTGGATTCCAGTTATATTCTTTAATGGGAGTTTGGCAGATGTCCAATTATTTTTAAAATTGAAATATATATTAGGTTTAACATTGAAAAAATCAAAATAATTGGGTTGATATTACAAAACATCCCAATCATTTGGGTTAAAAATGCAACTAACCCTTAATTTTTATTATATAATGTTATGATTATGGTATAGTTTAAATTTTCCTAGTTTTTTTGGGTCTTTCTTACTTATCCCCATTTTGACAATATGATATTAAACTTAACCACTTTTTTAAACACAAATTGTCATAACACTAAAAGCACACGATGCTAGACTTCAATTTAATTACTTTTCCAAATGTCCAAACTTCCTGCCCCTTAAATGACCAAATTTCCTACAAGATATTGCAAACTTTGTTGGGTTATTTGGATTTGAATCAAAGGTTTGTGTGTTGTTTCATTAATTTAGTGAAATGTCTAATTATATATTTCACAATGGGGAGGATTGGTTATATATATTATTACTATTTTGTGCAAGATTTAATATGTGAGATAGATGACTAGCTGGGCCATATGGCTCCCTATATCTAAAGTAGTTGCAAAAAGGTTTCTTATCATGGAATTGACATTATAATCATGTAAAAATAAGAAGAATAAGAAAAAAAATATAATTTTTTCACAAGCATAATGCAGTGGGTGGAAATAGCTTGATGAAGTGTTATGGTTGGTTCATCTTTCTTCTCTTTCACACACATAAACCACTTATAACTTTTATCTTTGTACTCCCTATCCTTGCTAATATATATTATATTCCAAATTCGTATAAGCTTATGAATAATGGCATAAGTTCTTATGTAATAATGAAATTATGAATTGTCTTGGAGTCCATATCTTTCTTTAGTGTTATAATTTCCATCCTTTCAAACTATTGTTCTTTAGTATCAACCTTCATACACACATTTTCACCAAAAGGCAAAAAATAGTTCATTATCATACTTTCTTTATCGATTTCTTGTCCACTTTCACTAGCATAATTTGAAATATTATGGGCCTATTTAACATCTAGACCATCCACATCCTAATTTTTATCACCCTCTTTATGTCCACATTCATTTTCAACCTTCATTTATTTTAAAAGGGTTTATGATCACCCTCATTTTCAACCTCCATTTCTTCATCAACTTCTGGGGCACAAATTTAGGATTAATATCATCCAATTCACCTTCAAGGATAAATACATTATGGTGGGAAAATCTTAACTTCCTTGCACTCATTAACTTCCTAGATTTGTGTTTAACCCTCATGTTCCTAACAATAATTCTTCACATTCTTCTTTCGACGTGGATTAAAACATCCTATTGAGTGTGGTTGGACTAATACTAGGGCCATCTTCGATGGTTTTTTTTTTGCCCAATGTTATCTTTATTAGTCATATGAGGGATTCTCATAATGAAAAGAGGCAAATTTTGATCCATTTACAAACAAGTTAACATGATCATCTTCATGTAATTTACATTAATCTTAACACATTAAAATATTTGCATCAGTCTCCAGCTCCATCCCAAAACATTATCTATAATATTGGTCAAGTAATTCACGATCTAGTATTACATATATAACAGAGTAGTCACTTATTATAGCCTCTAAGATCAACAAACAAAAACGACTTGGATTAATTTCAACCACATCTAAAGTGTATTCCCCATTTAATTCCTATAGTCCATTTCCCAAGAATAATATATTTTTGTGCCAAGTTACCATCATAATTTACTGCTAAAATTGTCTCTTGATAGGTTTTATTTTTCCACTCTCTGTTAAAATCGAAAACAAAATACAAATAACAAACTAGGTCAAATCATATAGAAAATAAACCTTCATAGTACGAAACATTGAAAAACCCTAATCTAAAATACGAAAAATAACTTAATCGTGTACGTAAAGACTAACCTAAGTGAAATACTTCAAACAAAAGTAAAGGTGAAAATATAAAAATTTGCAATACATTAGATTGACTATCTCCTATGTCAAAACATCGAGCGTCCGTGTAGATACACTGATCGTTGTTATCGGCTTCTGACCATAATGCAAAAAATCTAAAATTTAACTACACTCCTATGGAGTATAGCATCTAGGTCGGGTATCTAAAATACACAGGGAATGTTTGATAGACTCTAATTGATTTATTACTTCTGAAATAAAAGTGTAAAAGATGATGTAGGTTGAAAAGGAAAAAAAGAAAAGAAAAAGTTAACTACGCTAATTAAAGTGATCACATCCCCGTCATAGGCTAAACGACACGTATAAAGGATTTTTGTTCAAAAATATTTAACTCAGCATATTCAATTGATTCAACATCAAACATGAAGAGATTTAATTCAACAATGAAAGATTAAACTTTATCTCGAATATGGTCATAAGTGGAGTAATTTCGAAATATCACTATAAACACTAAAGTTACATTACAAAGGAATTTAAACGCTTAATATTCAAACTTTAATACACGATGTTTCAATTATTTGTATTTCTACCCAAAACCTAACTTTCAAAGCTCAACACCCATAAATGGCGAAAATATGATCCCAACCCTTAAACTAGATACTAAACATGATGGTGTTAAAATTGCAAGAATCCATTAACAAGCATGTAAAACTAATGAAACGATAATAACAGTGTTGGAATTTAATGTTACTAAGATTGAAGAACACAAAAATGCAAGAAGAAATCAAAACGTGAAGAAGAATAAAAAAATTATTGAATTGAAGGTGAAAAACTTGTAAATTGTTCTCCTAGATGTTTTTCTTTGATTAAGAGCTTTATAATGAATCCAATCTATTTTAAAGGAACCCTAATGACTAAATATATAGGTTAGTAGTCGTTTAGAAGAGTCCCCAAAACATAAAACTTTTTAGGCTAAAAAGTAGGGCCAAAATAAAAATCCTGCTTCAGATAATTTATCACGGTTATGGAGAATGACTAACGACAAACCAGTTCGGAGCGCAATTTGGCAAAACTTGCTGCCTCGGCTTGTATTTTCTCTTCTTCACCATAGCTCGATTTTAGGTGCCATTTTTTTCAGTATTCTTGTGACTTCAAACTCTTCAACTTATCAGTTGGCTCCTTCTCCGGTTAATGGCTAAAAAATTACAAAAATGCCCTTCGACTTCTTTTCCTTTTTTTCTTTCACTGTGTCGATTTCTCTCTTGCATTTACTTGCATCAAATACGTGTAAAATACATGAGAGATACAGAAAATACAAAATACTCTCCAAGGAGAGTTAGTAGCATAAATATGAGATAAATCCAGGCTAATTGTGATGTATGGGATCATAAAAGAACCGAAATGGAGGGGATAAATATGAAATATTTACGCCTTATCAAGTCTTGTGTCTAGATTGAACCTTCAAATATTAAAGACCTTGCATGCCACTCATTGAAGCCTTCCATTAATGAAAAATAAGACTATATCCTTTTACAAAAGTTTGATTTAATTATGGCTATTGCACACACTCATGTGGTTTCCAAATTGAGTGAATTTCTTTTACAAAATGTTTATGAAGAATATATTTTTTCGAGTGGTGTGTTTGTTTTGTTAATTGAGTTCAAGGATGGTTTTTTGTAGAAAACATTTTAAAGCTTTTTGATTTTTTTTAACTTAGGCTTTCGTATAGCTACAAAATGTAACCGTGTGCACGTAGGCATTTGTACAATAATAAAAATGTGCCTGTGCACACATCGATGGGTAGGATTCCATACTGCCTCGAATCGTGGACACGAAAAAATGTGCACCGTGTGCACGACATCATTAAATCTTAAAATTTTAGTATAAATATATTTATTTCCCTCCATTTGTTTACAAGCCTTTTACCTCATTTCAAAATATTTTATTTAAGGAGATTTTTGAGTTGGTGAGGCTTTTTTTCTTTTTATAAACTAAATTTCAAATTCATTTGAGAGTTTGAAAGGTTTTTAGATTTAGAATGAGATCTACTTTTGTGAGATGTTTTTGAATGATTTGAATAGAAAATCTAGTCAAATTTTATCTACTTTTGGTTATATACATAATCTATGCTCCTTGATTTGAAATTAGAGGCATTCAAAGTTATTAGAGAATTTCGGGTGTGGTGCGACTTCTAAGGATGATAATGGAATTCTTTATTTATGGTATGGAACTTGCTATGGATTCTCATTGACTACGGGGCAGAGTTGAAAGGTTAGTTGGTGAGTACACGATATAGATTGCGTGAAAGGTGTAGAAAGGTGTCTACCTACAAAAAAAAAATACTTTTTTGGAGATCTTGAGAGGACCCCACCTAGGCCACTCCACTTAGGCCACTGCAGAAGCCCAAGATTGAGAAGGGCCGCCGCAAGGGTCCCTGCGGAAATAACATTCGAGAAGTGCCACCGCAAGGGTCACTGCAGAAATGACAATTGAGAAGTGCCTCGCAAGGGCCACTACAAAAGTCCAAGATTGAAAAGGGCCGTCGCAAGGGTCACTACAGAAATGACATTAGAGAAGCGCCACCGCAAGGGTCACTACGGAAATGACATTTGAGAAGTGCCCCTCAGGGGCCACTACCGAAGTCCAAGATTGATAAGGGCCGCCGTAAGGGTTACAACGGTAATGACATTCGAGAAGTGACACTGCAAGGGTCACTACAGAAATGACATTTGAGAAGTACCCCATAAGGGCCACCGCAGAAGTCCAAAATTGAGAAGGGCCACCGCAAGGGTCACTGCAGAAATGACATTCGAGAAATGCCACCGCAAGGATCACTGTAGAAATGACATTTGAAGAAGTATCCCGTAAGGGCCACTGTAGAAATGACATTTTAGAGAAGGAAGCCCCCCAAGGCTTCTTCAACAACAAAAATGATGTTTGAGAAGGAACCCCCCACTAACAGAAACTTACAGGGGAGGAGGGACCTGTAATGTCCTCCCCCCCCAGCTCCCAGAAAACCAAGTTAAGATGATGGGGTGTCTACCATAAGCAACTCCTCATCATGAAAAATAACTGAATTACTAACACTTATTTTCTTGTACAGGTTGCCTAGTTGAGCAAGCAGGGCTCAAGTAGGCCAGTTGGGATCTCCGGAGAGTTTTGGCTTGGCGACTGAGGGAAAAGGTATGTTGAGAAAGCTCAACCACTTTGCACTATAGGATTAAGATAATACTAGTAGGAAGACCCAGAAGTCACTCAAGACTACACACACTTCACACTTGATCACAAGTGAAGTGAGCAACTAAAGCTAGCTACTCACTAGAAATAATCTCTTTATAAAAAATGACTTTTCCAGAAGAGGGGGTTCTCGAGGTCCCTTTCAAGAAAAATAATAATTTTAGAAGAGGGGGATCCTTAAGGCCCTCTCTCTCAAGATTTGAAAATTTTCACCACAAGTTACTGTTTCAAAAGATATTTACCCAAATCAGATATCTTGTCTTCATTAGGAGACATATGTGCTTTTTGAGTTTGGTTGGCACCAGGTGGCGCCTACAGGAGGGGACGGACAGGAATGCCTATAGGTAGGGACAAATGGTACACTTCAGACGTTGTTCCCCACCAACCCTCTCAATATTGGCGCCCAAAATGCCAACTCAGCCCTAATGCCCAAGTATAAATAGACCTCTGGGCAAGGTCAATAGGGACACATAATTGAAATTGCACTGTTACTCTGTCGAAACCACACCAGACCTACCTAGTATTCTCTACCTGCTCATTCTCATAGTGCTGAGTACCTTGTTCTTTCACTCCCCACTAACAACCATCATTCTCAGGTGTTTCCCTTGAGAAAATTGCTATTTTTGCTGTGAAATTTCATCTTCTTGCAGGGAGTGAGTTGAAGCTTGAGTTCCATTGTTACCAGAAGGAGAAGGTTTCTTGAGAAGTTTCACCAGAAGGCCTTGAAGACCTTGCAGGCAGTGTCCATTGGAGTGGGTCACGCCTCACCCTTTTCAGTTATTTATAGACCCCAGTCTTACTACCCTCCTACATTTGGCGACTCTGCTGGGGAGGTATTCTTGCTTTAATGTCCAAAGAAGGCTTTAATGTCTTTAAGTAGTTGGTATTTTAGGACACTCCATCTGGTAATGGAGATCACAGTGACCAGACTACCCAGGAATAAGTGGTGGTGATCGGAGCCAAGGCGCCTGCGCCTCAGGGAGGGGAGACCAGTTCACCGACAGTGGCTTCAATGGCAGGTATGAATCTTATGGCAATGTTTTTTGACTTCTTGAAGCAAAATAATGTGGACCTATCAAGCTTGGGTCAAGGTTGTGTGACACTTGTTGCTGCCCCTTCTGGAGGGTTAGCCACCCCTATTGCAATTCCGGCGAAGATGATTCTGTCCCGAAAAATGGTGCCGGAGCAGGCTGTGGTGCAATCAGGTTTGCCAGCTACTAAAAGCATGTGTTTGGAGGAGTCACCCTCTAAGGCTATTACCATAGAGTAAGTGAGGAAGATACTCTCCTCCTACCAGAGGGAGGGTCCCCACCTATATGAGGATTTACAAGACCCCTATCCATAGGAGGTAAATGAGAAGCCATACCCTGAGGGGTATATCCCACCAAAATTTATCAAGTTCAGCGGCAAGGGGGAGAACCCTAGAGAGCATGTGAAGAGGTTTGTCGAGTACTTGGGAATGCATGCTGGTAACAGGAATCTAAGGTTGAGGGAATTATCTAAGACCCTCACTGGGAAGGCTTACACATGGTATTCCCACTTAGCACCTAATAGCATACCTACTTGGGAAGAGATGCACAGGCAGTTCCTCCAGAAGTTCTTTGTAGCGGAGGATGAATTCACATTGAGGCACCTAACACAAGAGGTCCAGAAGCCAGGAGAAGAGTTGATGCACTACATTAGACGATTTTGTGAGAGAGCCTTAGATGTCCACGAGGATGTGACGGAGGCCAGATTGCTACAGATATGTGTGGAAGGACTCTTAGAAGAGTACAAGTTGCACTTGATCAATGAAACTAGAGACGGAACTTTTAGAGAGTTCACCAGGGCTGCTAGCAACATAGCTATGATAATTAAACCAAGGGCCCTGGGTTGAGGACGCAGGTTCCACTGAATTCGAGGAGGTTTCAAGTCTCGAGGAGGCAATCGGTCAACTATGTGGATGGGAGTCACAAAGGAAAGAAGGGAGGCTTTGGGGCCAAGAATAGCAGTCCCAGCAATAAGAGAAAGTTTGGGGAAGATGCCCCACCGCCACTACCATGCAGCGTAGTTGAGTCTATGGATTGTTACCCTACTTTAGTACGAGAAGGGGTAGCAGGACCCCCTCACTTGAAAGGAAAAACCCCCACTGCAGCTAACATGGCCAATCCAAAGTACTGTGATTTGCACCAACGGATGCAGCACTCTACCAAAGATTGCTACTACTTGCGAAGGATCATTAGTGACCAGGTGGCCAATGGTACCTTGAAGATACCCCATGTGGATGTTAATGAGAACCCACTTCCTGTACATCACTTTGGTACCACCAACATGGTAGTTGCTTATGATGAAGAAGCTACCATAGGTCTGATGGAGTGGGATAGCAGTGATCAGTTATATGAGGAGTTGGAAAATCTATCACTGAGCAGACTTAAGCTAGAGAGAAAGCAAGAGGAGTGGTTATTCACTCCGGAACAAAAAGATGGAAGTGGGGAAGTTGAGTAAGTGACCCTCTCAGAGGGTGAGGTAGATGTCCTTCTTGCTCTAGATGAGGGAGGAACCTCCGAGGCGGAGTATGTCTGCATTGCCCAGACGTATGAGGTAGAATTAGATTCTGAATGTGAGGCCATAGCGAGGAGCCCCAAGTTCAAGTGTTTTTTCGACCAGATAGGGGTGAAGTATAACACAAGGGTGGCTATCATGAGGAAAGTCTTGGAAGTAGCGCATCAGCGTGGAGATCCTTCGCTAAATTGGCAAGGGCTAATCGAAAGGATGATTAAGAAGAATACTTCTGAAGTAGTGTTTTCAGAAGCAGATAGGTTGTTTCCCTACTTCCATAACCTCCCGCTGTATGTTATAGCCACGATCAATGGAGTCTCATTTCCCAGGGCATTAATGGATGGGGGAGTATCTATTAACATCATGCACATCAATACATTGTATGAAATAGGAATTGATCAAGGGAAGGTGGTTTCGATACCACTAGTAATTTCTGGATTTGACAATGCCGGAATGCAGTCTATTTGATATGTGAATGTGGAAATCAAGTTGGGAAATTTCACCGCCCACATCAAGTTCCATGTTATTAATGCTAACACTAGCTACCAATTACTCATTGGAAGGGTATGGATGCACACTCATGGCATAGTGCCCTCCACCTACCATCGATGTGCAAAGGCAAACATTAGAGGTACAAAGATAGTGATCAAGGAAACGCAGAGACCCTTCATTGTTTAGAAGGCTCACTTGGTGGATGCTACCTTCTACACTGAGTTAGATGAGGAAAGAAAGGTCTCTGTAAGAAAGCTAGAAGGGATCAAGGCAGGAGAGGGAAGTGCCTCACAGAAGAAGTCCGTTTATGATCGTCTAGGGGGGAGGGTGATCCCCCACATGGCAAAAGGAAAGAGGAAAGTAGAGGAGAAGGATAGATCCCTCGAACTTGCAAGAGGGTGGTCTTGCCTGATGGAAATATCATCTACCGCTTATTATTGAGAGCATCGACCCGACGCCCGAGTGTTTTATTGTTGATGAATCCCATATCGTTGAGCATGTCTAGGAACTAAAAGAAGCTCCAAAATGCATGCAAGATGGACCTAGAGAACAACTACAAGAATTAAAATATATTAAGTTGGGGCCAAAAGGGGGCAAGAGTATACCCATTCTAATCTCCAAGGGTCTAGAACCGAAGAAGAAGGAAGATCTCATTAGGATACTTAGAGAGTTCACTGATGTGTTTGCCTGGAAGTACACGGAGATGTCAGGAATAGATACAAAAGTGAGCTCCCATAGATTAAACATCCTTCCCAATGCCCTCTCGGTAAGGTAAGCCACACGTACATACAAAGCGGACTTTGACTTGAAGATAAAAGCTGAGGTAGAGAAATTATTAGCGACAGGGTTCATCAAGCCTATCCAACACCCTATACGGCTTTCCAGCATAGTGCCAGTGGCAAAAAAACAAGAGTCAAATCAGAATCTGTATAGATTTTTGTGACTTGAACAGGGCATGTCCTAAATATGAATTTCCCTTACCAAGCATAAATAGCCTAGTTGACGCCACCACTGAACATGAGATGTATAGCTTCATGGACGGGTACTGATAAGCACTAAAAACTGTATATTTTATACCCCGAATAAGCGTATTTTAGTTGTTAATTCTCGACGATATGGGTCTTATGTGCTTAAATGTTTATCTTGTAGGTCAAATGTCTGTTTGCGATGTCAAAAGCTATATATCGAGGCAAATGCGCGTTTTATGGAGCTAAATACCCTTGTCCCGTATCCTAGCCTACCCTAAACCGTCCCTAAACCTACCCCAAACCATGTGTGTGTTTTTTTGTCCCTTTTTATTATTTTTTAGATTTTTAGTTTGAGTCATTTTTATTTTTAGGATTTATTTTAGATTTATTTAGAATTTTTTAGGTTTCATTTTCTATTTTGTTAGTGTATTTTTATTTTATCTTTATTTTTATTTTTATTAGTTTTTATTTTTAGGATTTCATTTAGTTTTTAGTTTATTATATTTTATATTTTTTAGGACTTTAGTTTTCATTTTGATTTTAAGTTTTTATTGCTTTTGTTTTATTTTAGTTTTTATATAAGCTTAGGATTTTATTTTTTAGTTTTAATATTTTATTTTTAGTTTCTTTAGTTTGTTTTATTTTTAGTTAGAGTTTATTTATTTTTTTTATTTTTATTAATTTTAATTGAGTCTTTATTATTTTAGTTGGGTACAAATTAAAC
Source organism: Sambucus nigra (assembly GCA_949130495.1). Lineage (NCBI taxonomy): Eukaryota > Viridiplantae > Streptophyta > Magnoliopsida > Dipsacales > Adoxaceae > Sambucus > Sambucus nigra. The sequence continues at coordinate 123,759,747 of OX422209.1, forward strand.
ACAAACTCACTCACACCCAACTCCCTACACCTAAATTCACTCACACATTAATACCTTACACACACCCTAAACCCTCAAACACCCAAACCCCTCACCTTCATCTTCAACCTCCAACACCCACCTTCCTTCTCTTTCCTTTCACCTCAACCTCCATTATAATGAAAACCAACACCTCTTTCTACTCTCTCACCTCACAAAAAACCCATCAGCTCCCCCAACCTCCATAACCCATTCAATCCAACTCGGTACCAAACCCACACCCCTCGACCAAACCAGCCATTAGACCCCAGTCGTCGAAACCTGGACCTCTGGTGTCGACCTGGCGGTAACCCATCTTTGTCCAACCTTAACCCATGACAGCATCCAAGACCTACTGTCGCACCTCTGGCGCCGACGTCATGACCACCTCAACCCCTCTCTCCAAACACCTTAAACCCGACACCCCGTTACCGGACCACCTGCAAAAGCCAACCCGAAACCCATTCCTGCCCGGACCTTCAACCCCGCCGCAACCTCCTGCCTTCATCTTCGGCGGCGAAAGCCACCTACCGGTGATAACTCGCAGACCTTCCCACTCACCCGATCCAGAGCCCAACATCAAACCTACCCGAGCTCGGACAGCCCCGTTCCATGCGATCCATACCTCCTCCGGACCATCTCGTCCCAAAACCGTTTGCCCATTTTCAAACCCAAGACCCATTTCTCCAAGCCATGACATTATGACCTCCCAAAGTTCAAAAGACTAACCCAAGCCAAAGTCAATCATAAACCAAGTCAATTAATTCCACATGTGTCAAATAAAACCCACTTAAACCCTTACCCATATTACCCCCTAACAAACACCTCTTACCAAAAAACACCCTTATATAAAATCAGATTTTATTACCTCACACCTCTCAACCCATATGCTCATATCACCATTTGCATGCACACTCATGTCAATTACCCAATTTACCTCTAGCCTCCATGTGCACCATATAAATTGAAAACTTGGACCATTTTCAAAAGGGTCTCAAATTTAGTTTTAAGCTTGGTGTGATAAAATTCTCTCCACCCCTCTATGTTGAGTATTTGTATTTTTAGCAAATACCTCAATATAGAGGTGTGTAGTGAAAATTATCTCTAGGATAAATTTCACCCCACCCCCTATTATGAATTTTTTCATTTTTAGCAATTATTTAAAAAATATATTGATGTAGTTGAATTTATCCCTTATGGGAGGTAAATTCTAACCCATTCCTTTATGTTGAGATTTTGCATTTTTAGCATTTATCACAATATAAGGTAATGATCTATAATTTATTTCTTTGAATGAGTTCTAACGTACAATTTTATAATGTTAGGATTTGTATTTTTAGCAAATCTCTTTTATTATTTAATTGTTCATTATGAATTCATCCACTATCCTTTTTATTTTTATTTTGTAATTTTTAGTTTAGATTCAATAAGAGCTTTGTAGATAGGAATTTTTAGAGAGAAAATTGTAGAGAGATAAACACCATTTTATAAATGGTTTTTGTTTTTTATTTTTTTAGAGATTTGGTGAGAATTAATTGTGAGTAATTGAATTGTTTGGAAGATGATAGAGTTCAAATTGCCAATTTCAAGGAGACTTGTTGAAGATTTGTTCTCTTTCTTTACTCTTTTATTATATATGCCTTTGATTATTTGTTCATAATGTTTAATATCATGTAGGCTAAATCCCCTTTCAAGGGGTGGGGGGAAACCCTTATTTGATGTTATTTTAGTTTAATTAGTTTGATTACTTGAAATTTCCCTTTGAATGTTAATTTTGATCCCTCACCCTTAGATTTACGCCTCGAGAGAGGGTAAATGATTTTCGAGAGAAAATCGAAATTCTAGTTATAATACCCCTTTTAGATTCGAACTAGAGATATGGGTTTTTTAAGTGGGGTATTATAACTTGTATTTCAACTCTAAATTTATTTTCTAAGATTGACATAAATTTTAATTGATCAATCCTAGCGGGTGATTAATTAAAAGGAGTGTTGATGTAAAAAATTAGATTGCTTCTAATTATTTAATCACAGATAAATATAAATGAGACAAAGAATTTTAAAGTGATTCAGCCTTAGAAGAATGGCCTACGTCCACTATTTCTGTTATTGCCAAGTGTTTTGGAATTCTCGATATGTAATTCTATCAAGAAAATCCGGTCCCTTAGAATGAGGTTGATACAATGTATTTATAGCCCTTAGGATGTACATGTGAAAGGGTAAACAATTAATTCCCTTTAAGAGTATACGTCTGTATGATAAGAATTCAATGAATAGTTGAACTGTTGATTATCTGGCAATCAATGCTGTGGCCGAGATGCAGCTCGGACCGCCTTAGTTGCTCGTCGTTCAGGAGTTCCTCGGAGTGTTGGAGTTCCTCGGAGCGTTGGAGTTCCTCGGAGCGTTGGAGTTGGTCGGGGAAATATAACTTCCTCGTTGCTATTGTGCCATGTAGATCGACACGTGTCTTCTTATGATTCGTCTATATCAACATATTAATTTTGGTATCAACAGAAGCCCCCAATGTTTCATATTTCAAAATTTGAGGAGTATGGAACATTCTTTCTCGGTATATGGCAATATTAAATGACCTTCCTATTTTTTAGGAGCATTTTCTCCGTGTTCGAATGTCTTCCAAATTCGCAGAATCCGCCTTTTTGAATTTTTATAAGCGCTTCGATCTTCGTGCACTTTTTGTCCTTTTAGCCGCCGGTAGCGTAATAGTTTCTTTTTGTAATCATTTCTTTCGCCGTTTCCCAAGGAAAAGTATTTAAGCTTCATAGGCAATCCCATCGTCTTCTACCTTTTCCAATTTCTGCTTTCGAGTTTTTCATGGTCTTTCTCTCTCTTGTGGGTTCATCCCTTTCTTCGTTTGTTGTCAACAGATCTCCTTTTTCCTGTAAGATCTTCTTCCTTCTTCTTCATTTCTTTTATTCACCATGGTTTATGTTATTGAATCTCTTGAGAAATTCCATTTTGATTTTTCTATTCCATCTTAGGTAACTCTGGAGAATCTTTCTGATCCTTTAGATTATTTTCGTTTGGCTGAGGGACACTGGTTCCCCAATCTCTTTATTGCTGAATGTGGATTTTCTTTTCCACCAAACCCTTTGTGCTTAGAATTATGTCAGTATTTCAATGTTGTCCCTGCAAAAATAGCCCCCAACACATGGAGAATAGTTAATGGGGTGTATAGGTTAAATCAAACTCATGGAACCCGCATATGAATTCCTGAGATTATATATTGTTATAGATGGGCTGTTCTGGACAATGTTTTTTATTTAAAAACTTGATTTTTGAATAGGGCCTTAGAGGTCAACCTCCCTGATGCAAATAGGGATTATTTTGAACATGGGGTAGTTATAAAAAATTGGCAACATGCCCCTTTGATTGGAGATGAAGTATATCAAGGTCTCATATGCCCTCCATATGGCAATGGGATAGGTTATTTTCATTTTATTTTATTTCTGAAATTATGATTTCATTATGTTTGATAAAATGTATGACTGATATTTCACTATGTATTTGTTTGCAGTTGACAGTAAGAGAAAGACTCCAAAAGAATCAGAAGTAAATATTAAGCATTTGAAACTTATCTGGAGTTTGCATCAGAAAGTTGCAGACGAGCACATCAGGTCTGCTTCATATTTGTTGCAGTATAGGAGTTATACAACATCCTTTACTGCTCATCCTGTGGTCAGCACTAGTGATCCAGTGTCAGTTCCTGAGGACTCTTCTCCAGAATCTCACATTCTTCTAAGTCAGAAAATGGGAAAAAGAAGAGTTCCTGCTCTCTTTGAGGAGACTACCTCTGCTGGAGATGGGAAAAGAAACAAAACTGATGTCCAAAAGGGGACAAAGAAAAAAGATGTTGCCCCTTCTATTGCTCCTCAGAAGGCTGCCGAGAATCCCCCATTGGCTCCTAAGAAGGATGCACCTGTGGAAGTGATAACCATCTCCCCAACCAAAAGCTCTTCTTTGGTTGAAACTGTTGAAATGCCACCGAGGAGACTGAAGAAATCCTCCTCGGTCAATTTGGCTGAAACCATTCCCCAGCTGCAAGTTAGTGGAGCTGGTATCCCAACTATTATTCCCCCGAGCTCTGTGATGAGCTCGGTAAAGACTTGGATTATTCCTGAGGTCCAAGGAATTGAGGAGAATATGTCTAGGGATATGCTTACATCCCTGGCTACTCGTCACATTGCTTCAGTAAATTTCTCTTATTTTGAATTTTCTTTCTTTCCATCAATACATGTATCTCTGTGATGACTTATCATTATCTTCTTTTTTTCAGTTGGTGAGTTGTTTTAACACCATTGTGAAGAAGGATGAAGCAATCAAGGCTTCTAGTTCCTCGTCTGGAATGGAGGATGCTTTGTTGGGGTTAACCAAATCTTGAAGGATTCCCGTAAAAAGTATGACGAGGATAGGGCTGAATGGGAGAAGAATTTGGCTGCAGTTGAGGCAGAAAAGGTGCAGTTTGAAAATAAAGTGAAAGATTTGGAGGGAGAGAAAAAGATGTATGACGAGAAGCTCAAGAGCTTTGGGGATCTTGAAGACAAGATGAAAATGGCAGAAGAAGAATTGTCCCTTCTGCAAGAAGTGAACCGCCAGAAGGAAGAGGTGGAAGCTAAGTTGAAGGCCACCGAGAATCTTCTATCCGAGAAGCTCTCCTCGGAGAAAATGAAAATAAAAATGGTGGTGAAAAAATCTTTTCGTACTGGTTGGGACAAAGGATGGGATAGGGGGTAACAGCAATGATGACTCAGGTGCAGTATGGGAGTTTGAAATACTTCCAAGATGGTTGGGCGGCTGCCCTGCAAGAATTGAAGGTTAATGAGGATTCAGAGCTATTTCAACAGCATCTCCCTGGTCCTCCCCCAGTTATTGAAGATGAAGAAGTGGACGAAGCTGCCTCCGAAGAATCTTCAATGGTAGCAGGTGATCCAATCCTTACTCATCCTGCCGACGAGGAGCTTTCATCTCTGCCTGCTCCTCCTGAACAAGTTCCAGCTTTAGCCGACCAACTCATTGTTCCAACCAAGCAACCGAGCTCCTCGTCCCAGCCTCCCAAGAAAAACTTGGGAGACAAGGAAAAGGTGTGAAGTTGTTCGGTATTATCTTTCTATTTTTCTTCTTTTTCAAGTGTAACCAAGATCTTTGTAACTCTGCACTATTATCTAATAAAATTTGAGTTCTTTTCTTCCATATGATTGTCTCTTTTCTATCTGTACTCTGTCTTGATCTTCTTTTTGATGATTACTTTTTCTTTCTTTGCTAGTTTCTGTCCAGGATGGATCTGCTATCTACTAATGATACAAAGTTGATGCAACAATGTCATGAATATTATAAGGCTGGTCACACAGAATTGAGTGCATCAGAAGTTGCCGACATCCTTGGTCATGATGCTTCAGAGCAGGCAGTCGAAGCTTATCAGTACCTGAAAGTCTTACTTGACCAAGCTGTGGCCAATAATGTGGCTTATTATGAAATGATTGAAGACTTGCAAGGTACTCTCGATGAACTTCAGCAGCAGTATAAAGAGTCTTCAGCTCTTTTGCACGAAGGGTATGAGAAGAAACTTAAACAACTTAGTGCTGAAAAAGGCTACGACAAGATGCTTGTTGGCTATGAAGTGAGAGAGAGAACATTGAAAGCAGATGTCGAAGGGCATAGGCAAATCGCTGAGCTATTGGAACAAGAAAACAACAATCTGCGAAAAGAATTAGCTCAGCTGAGGTCTGCTGCTTCATCTTCTACTGCCTTGGTACCGGTCACCGATGAAGGATTCTCATTTTTAGAAGTGGAAAATGCCAAGTTGCGAGAAGAGTTAGAGACTTTGAGAAGAGCTGGGCCTTCTACTGCTATTCGGGGATGAGGAAGAGGTTCTCGTGGGCGAGGAAGAGTTGCTCAGAATGTTATCGAGGAACAACATACTCAACCTGCTCGGGGACGATCAAGAGTTCTTCGTCGTACTGTTGAAGAAGCTCGTACTCAATCAGCGTTGGAAAAACAAGCATTCCAATTGATGGCAAAAAATCAAGCTTTGTCTGAACTGTCCAAGAAAGTTAGAGAACTGGAAAAATAACTCTCTTCAAATAAATCAGTGTTGGAGACTAATGAACTTTTCATCCAGAGTCTTCACGAGAAGCTTGAAAGGTTAACATTTTAATTTCACAAACAGCCCAGGGAGTTCTGGATGGCTGGATACAACGAGGCACTATTCCATTTGGATGATCGTATCCAAAATGCCAATAATAAGGGCTACAAGCAAGGTTGGTTGAATGCCTTGGGCGTGCTGAAGATCGAACAAGAACACTACTTGTGGGACTATTATGATCCTGGGGTACTTGACTTGCCTGTGCCACCGTATAATTTGGACATGGAATGGATCCCAGCCCGTGCCATTCCTCGGAGCTTAATTGCAAAATACCTGGGTGATTACAATCTTCATTCTCAGATCGAGGTATCTCGTCCCGAGAATCTATTGGACACACCTTCAATAATGAACGTCAGAATGCTTCGAGATATTAACTTCATTAATTCTCCCCTTTGCCTGGAAGATCCTCCGGCTGGCGAGGAGCCTATTTCAAAAGCAGAAGGGAAAAGACCAGTAGAATAGGAAATTCTGATGTAATAATTAGTACACAATTTAATATCAATGTAATAAATTTGTGTAATTCATTTTGAATTTAATGAAAGAGTTTCATTTTTGTTCGCAAATTTGTATTGCTATTGTCTTGTATTTCTCAAACACTTTATATTTGTGCTTGCATAATAATATTGTGTTGTTTGTCGACCAACTTAGTAATAAAAAATCACAAGTATTAGTAGTGTTGCTCGATCACTTAATAATAAAGTAATGAGTATAAAAATGTTTAAAATTTTTCCAACCAACCAAGGTTGTTAAATTGTGCTCGTCGACCAACTACAGTTGGTGGGTTTTTATCCCCGACCAGCCATACTTGGTACAATTTGGAATATTTTCTCCTCGTCGACCAATTATAGTTAGTGGATTTTTATCCTCGACCAACCATACTTGGTTCAGTTTGGAATATATTTTTTTCTTCGAGGAACTTTTGTAATAATCTTACCTCCCGACCAACATAAGTTGGCATTTAAGAGCATATCTTGTTTCCTAACCAACCGAGATTGGCATTTTTAGGAATGTTGTTCTCGCCCTTTTACCAACCGGAGTTGATCTGAGTTCAAACTATCATGTCCACTTGTCCTTTTACCAAAATTGGTCTAAGCCAGTGTCAGCCTCCTAACCAAAGGAGTATGGTTTCCTAACCAACCGGAGCTGGTATTTTTAGGAATGTCATGTTCTCGCCCTTTTACCAACCGAAATTGGTCTCAGTTCGAACTATCATGTCCACTCGCCCTTTTACCAACAGGAGTTTGTCTGATCTAGTGTACGCCTCCTAACCAAAGGAGTATGGTTTGTTCTCGCCCTTTTACCAACCGGAGTTGGTCTGAGCTTGAACTATCGTCTTCTTTTTACTGCCGAGCAACGTAGTGTTACACACTAGTATTCCTCGAAAAACTTTAAATAAAAGGAGAGAAGATGGTGAAATATCATCGTTTCATTCATATTGATGGAACTGCTTTACATTTTACATCACTGATAATACTTGCGTAGGTGTTCAACATTCCATGCATTCTTAAATTCCTCTCCTTCTAGAGTCTCTATTCGGTAAGTTCCTGGTCGAACAACTTCTGTAACTCGGTAAGGTCCATGCCAGTTTGCTTCCAACTTATTGTGCTTCTGAATGACCTTCTTTAGCACGTAATATCCTTCTTTTAAGTCGCATTTCTTCACCCTCTTGTTATAGAACAGAGCTGTTCGTTGTTGGTAAGCAGCATTTCTAATGGCTTCCTCTTCTCTAACCTCCTCGGGCATGTCCAAATATAATCTTCTCATTAAGTCGTTGACTGTAGAATTGAAGTTCAACACTCTATGTGTTGGAAGACCCAACTCGAAAGGTATTATGACCTCACTTCCAAACGCCAACATATATGGTGATTCTCCAGTTGCTGCTCAGGGAGTTGTTCGGTAAGCCCACAATACTGACTGTAGCTCATTAATCCAATTAGCTTTAGCCTCACTTAACCTCTTCTTCAAGCCATTTAGTAATGTTCTGTTTGTCACTTTAGTCTGTCCGTTATTTTGAGGATGGCCTGGTGCTGAATGAACCTTCAAAATGTTTGATTGATAACAATAGGCGGCAAACTCCTCGTTATCAAATTGTGTTCCATGGTCTGTGATGAAGGCATGAGGGAGACCATATCGGTAGATGATGTTCTTCCAAACGAATTGGTACACCTTCTCGTATGTCATATCAATAAGTGGCTCAGCTTCTACCCACTTAGTAAAGTAATCCACTGCGACAACGAGGTACTTGAATCTTCCTCGGGTCATCGGCAGTGGTCCAACCAAATCAATTCCCCACATAGCAAATGGCCAAGGGGAAGTTATGGGTGTCAACAATGCTTGTGGAGTTCGTCTGACGGAGGAAAAATGTTGACATTTATCACATTTCTTAGCATAGGCTATACAATCAGCCCTCATCGTTGGCCAGTAGTATCCTTGCGTCATCACCCTTTGCAAAAGTGTTCGACCTGCTACATGGGCTCCACATGACCCTTCATGTATCTCTTCAATCAATTCTTTCACCTCGGAGGGATGTACACATCTTTGTAAACCTGTCATAATTCCTCGTCTATAAAAAACACCATTAGTTAGTACATACCGAGCAACTTTAAACTTAAATTTCTTGGCAACGAGCTTATCCTCCGATAATTCTCCCTCCTCAATATATGCCCTGATGGGATCCATCCAAGACGGTCCTAAATTAAGGGTAATAATATTCATCGTCAGGTCTTCATCTATGCTCTGACTTTCTAATATTTCAATTGGTATCGTTTTTCCCAGCTCGGTACGAGTAGTTGATGCTAGTTGGGCCAATGCGTCTGCTTGTGCATTCTCCATTCTTGGTATTCTGATCAACTGAATGGCATCAAATTCTGCCAACAACTCCATCACCTTTGCATGATACTTGACCATTAATTCTCCTTTAACTGCATATGTTCTCATCATTTAATTCACAATTAATTGAGAATCACTGAATACCATCACTTGTTGCGCTTCCATAATCTTTGCTAAATTAAGACCTGCTATCATGGCCTCATACTCAGCCTCATTATTGGAGGCTTTGAATTGGAATCGCAAGGCATATTCCATGTCAATCTCGTCTGGGGTGTTCAAAACAATCCCTGCTCCACAACCTGTTGTGCAAGATGACCCATCTACATATAATCTCCATGTAGGTAACTCGTCTTCAAATTTCTTATCTGATAAAGTTCCTCGGTGAAATATTTTCTGTTTCCTTTCATCCTCCCCTGGTATTTCCCGCTCTTCGTTGACCATATCTTCTCGCCCTTTTACCAACCGGAGTTGGTCTGAGTTCGAATTTGATGATCCTTCTACATCCACAAGCCCTTTTACCAACCGGAGTTGGTCTGAGCTTATGTTTGTTGATTCTTTAACATCCACTCGCCCTTTTACCAACCAGAGTTGGTCTGAGCTTATGTTTGTTGATCCTGTAACATTCACAGTTTGATCAGCGAGCAACTTTTATTCCTCGGGGGTATCAGGATATGTAAACTCTGCTATAAAGTCTGCTACAGCCTGCCCTTTTAGTGATGATATGGGTTCATACACAATATCATATTCACCGAGCTCTATTGCCAGTCTCCCTGATTTTTTTGGCTTATGAAGGGCTTGTCTCAAGGGCATGTCGGTATACACGACGATGGTATGGGCCTAGAAATATGGCCTCATTCTTCTACTTGCCTCAATTAATGCCAATGCCAATTTTTCCAGCTTTGGGTACCTGATCTCTGCACCTCGGAAAGCCTTACTTGTGTAATAAATTGGCTTCTGGACTCCATTCTCCATTCTGATCAATGCCGAGCTGACTACATTCTCTGATACTGCCAGGTACAAGTACAAATTTTCTCCCATTACTGGTCTGAACAATAGTGGAGGTGCTCCTAAATATTTCTTCAAGTCTTGAAAGGCTTTTTCACATTCATCATTCCACTCGAAAGTTTTTCGAAGTGTTTTGAAGAATGGGAGGCATCTATCAGTTGCTCGGGATACAAATATGTTGAGCGCTGCAACTCGTCCTGTAAGACTCTGCACCTCTTTCTTCGTTGTTGGAGATCGCAACCCTAAAAGAGCTTTGATCTTTTTAGGATTCACCTCAATGCCTCGCTAGTTGACGATGTACCCGAGGAACATTCCTTCTCGTACTCCAAATGTGCACTTCGTCGGGTTGAGCTTCATTTGGTATTTATCCAGTTGATCAAAGGTCTAACCTAAGTCAACTAGATGATCAACAACTTTCTTGCTCTTTGTCAGCATATCATCGACATAGACTTCCATATTGTAACTGATTTGTTCGGCAAAAACTTTGTTCATCAGCCGCTGGTATGTCGCTCCTGCATTTTTCAAACCAAAGAGCATAACATTATAACAATACGTTACCCTAGGGGTAATAAAAGAAGTACTTTCCCTGTCCTCAGGTTTTATTTTGATCTGATTGTAGCCAGAGTAAGCATCCATGAAGCTGAGCAGCTCGTGTCCCAAGGTAGCATCCACTAGTTGATCAATCCTGGGCAATGGAAAGTGATCCTTTGGGCATGCCTTGTTGAGATCGGTGAAAGCAACACACATTCTCCATTTATTATTTTTTTTTTACCATCACCACATTTGCTAACCAGTCTGGATATTTCACATCTTCAATGAATTGGGCTTTCTGGAGCTTCTCGACCTCCTTTTGTATGGCTTGATTCTTCTCGGGACTAAATACTCTTCTTCTCTGTTTTACAGGCTTGATCTCCTTATTCACATTGAGCTCATGACATAAGAAGTTTGGATCTATTCTTGGCATGTCTTCATGACTCCATGCAAAAGTTTTCTTTCTGTTTCTCAAGAAAGTTATCAACTCCTCTTTTATTGAAGCATCCAACGACGAACCTATCTGAGTTGTTCGTTCAGGGTGTTCATCGTCCAGAATAACATTTTCTGTAGATTCCACCACCCGTCCTTTTATAAGTTGGGATTCATCTCTAGGATCCATTGTTTCAATTTCTGTACCTTCATCCACCTGGTAGGTAGTAGTCTTTTTCCTTGACTCTTCAAGCTCCTCTTGCTCGGTAGATGAATAATAGCATTCCCGAGCTACTTTTTTATCACCTTTCACAACTCCTACTCCAAAATTTATTGGGAATTTTAAGCACTGATGTACTATAGATGGAACTGCTTTGAACTTCTTCAAACCAACTCTTCCCATGATGATGTTGTAAGCTGATTGCACATTCTTATCCATCACAAGGAAGCGTATTCTTTCTGTTCGACAAGCAGGCCAAGTTCCAATGAATATATCCAACTTGATCGTCCCAAGTGGAAAAACCTTCTCGCCAGCAAAACCCAGGAGAGGTCTGTGATAAGGCTCCAATTGAGATAATTTTAAATTTAAACTGTCAAAGCATGAGTAGAACATGATGTCTGCCGAACTACCATTATCTACCAAAACCCTTGAAATCATTACTTCTTTCATCCTCATTTTGATCACCAAAGGGTCGTTGTGAGGGTAAAGAACACCTGCAAGGTCATTTTTTGAAAAACCAATGACTAACTTCTCTTTGTTTACCTTCCTCGGGCGATCCTCCTCAGCTAAATTTATCCGTTGAATGTATGAGCAAACCTGAGCCTCACCGAGGTAAGCTTTTCTTTTTGCAGTAAGATCTTCTCCTCCGGTATCTCCGCCTGTAATAACATTACAATCAAATGTTCCAAAACGTATTGAAAATACCTCGCGTTCTGGTTGCCTTGGCCTTTTGGGAAGATCAGGGTCATCCTCTGTATCATCTTCATGATCTCTTTTCCTGTTTTCTTCTGCCCGACGAGGAGATCTAGATCTGTCTCTTGCTTGGTCTTCATTTCCTCTTTCATTTCTACGATCAACATACTTTGACAACTTTCCGCGTCTAATGAGCGTTTCAATATCGTTCTGGAGGGCTATGCAATTTTTAGTCATATGACCATGATCCTTATGAAACTCGTAATATTTATCTCTATTTCTTTTGTCAGGGTCCGACCTCAGTTTCTTTGGCCACCTTACTTGCTCGTTATTCTTGATTTCTTCCAAGACATGATTAATACCCATTTTCAAAGGAGTATAATTATCGAATTTCTTCAGAAATTCCCATGACGACTTATTATTCTTGGAATGCTTGTCACCACCATTGCCCTTATGCTCTTTCTTCTTAGATTTCTCGACTTCCATCTTGGTTTCTTTATCCATATTCTTCTTCGCAACCATAGCCTCCTCGACATTCATGATTTTGGCTGCTTTTGCTATCAACTCTGACATAGTTGTATGTGGATCTTTCGCCAAAGTGTAATACAACTTGTTATGCAATAACCCCCTCATCAAGGCGGTGATTGCTGTTTTTTCTTCATAATCTATGACTTCCAGCTTCTCGTTATTGAAATGAGTTATGTAATCTCTAGTACTCTCACCAGATTTTTGTCTAACACTTAACAAGTGTGCTAATCGTTTTACTGGCTTTGATCCAAAAAAAAAATTGTCGATGAACAACTCGGCCAGTTGAAAGAAAGTTAAAATCTTACCCCGAGGAAGATTGTTGTACCATATCTGGGCAGATCCAGTAAGATTTTCTGAGAATGCTTTGCATCTCATCTCGTCGGGGACAACATAGATGTCGGCAGCAGCTTGATATTGCTCTATGTGAAGAACAGGATCTGTCTTTCCATCGTATTTGGGAGTCACCACAGGGGCTTTAAACTTTGACGGTGTAGGAAAATCCACAATGGCCTGGACAAAAGGTGTCCCTTGAACAAAAGTTCGTTGTAGGGGATTCTTCGCCTTAGCCATTTCTCCCAATCTATCCTCCAACCGCTGAATGGACCCTTCCCACGCATCCTTTCCTTCCTCGGGCTTATTAGTTCGAGCAATTGATTGTTCTGAAGTGGCCTCTTGAGATCTATCTTGACGAGCAACTAGTCGTGATTGTCTTGATCCTTCTATTAGATCTGATGGTTGTTGGAAACTCCTCGACGTGGTCTTAGGTGGACTCCTATTCCTCCTAGGGCCTAATCGACTGAAAGGAGACACCCTGCTCAGTCTTTCCAAGGCACTGGGTCTCTCTGGAGAGAGAGTGATACATTGATCAGTATCTGTAGCCCGTATTGACGAAGTTCGCCCAGGTTGATAGGAGAAATCATCAGATTCCTCATTACGATATGACTCAGTATGCCTGGATCGTGAAGAAAGTAAATAGGTTTGTCTCTGACCACTTCGCTGTCCCGAATGTGCAGGTGCACCGCCATGAAGGGTTTGTATGAGTTGCCGCATTATTTCTTGCATGGCGGTTTGTCCTTGGGCCAGATTCGTCATAATTCCTGCCAGATCTGGAGGTGCAGAGGGATTTGGAAGATTCCCAATGTTCCCAGCATTTCGATTCCTGGATTCCGGATTATCTACCATTGATGATGAATGATTTTTGGTGAAAAACGATAACAACAGTCGTTTCCCACAGACGGCGCCAATCTGTTGATGTAAAAAATTAGATTGCTTCTAATTATTTAATCACAGATAAATATAAATGAGACAAAGAATTTTAAAGTGGTTCAGCCTTATAAGAATGGCATACGTCCACTGTTTCTGTTATTGGCAAGTGTTTTGGAATTCTCGATATGTAATTCTATCAAGAAAATCCGGTCCCTTAGAATGAGGGTGATACAATGTATTTATAGACCTTAGGCTGTACATGTGAAAGGGTAAACAATTAATGCCCTTTAAGAGTATACGTCTGTATGATAAGCATTCAATGAATAGTTGAACTGTTGATTATCTGGCAATCAATGCTGTGGCCGAGATGCAGCTCGGACCGCCTTAGTTGCTCGTCGTTCAGGAGTTCCTCGGAGTGTTGGAGTTCCTGCAGTGTTGGAGTTCCTCGAAGCGTTGGAGTTGGTCGGGGAAATATAACTTCCTCGTTGCTATTGTGCCATGCAGATCGACACGTGTCTTCTTATGATTCGTCTATATCAGCATATTAATTTTGGTATCAACAAGGAGTGTGGATCTATTTTCTAGAGTTGTGGGGTGTTAAACTTGATTTTCTAAAAGGTTACTATTAAAATTACATTTGCAACGAGAGTTGATTTGTAATTTTGATATTAATTTGGGAGAATTCAATTAATTAAATTAATTAGTTAGAATAGCTAAAATTTGTGGTGTAATCTCATTCCTTGATTATTCTCATAATTATTTACCTCACTTTATCTCTTATTTTAGTTTAGACTTTATTTTTCATTTTAGTAATTTTCTAGTTAGTTATTATCATATCACATTTAGTTTAGTTTAGTTTAAATCATCATCTCACCCAATTGTTTTAATATTTGAAAAAAGCTAAAAAAATTAGAAAAGTGAAAAAACCACAAAAAGAAAATAAAAATTGAATTACAATTGAGTTTGTCTCTAGCTTACCCCCTTGGAAGTGGATTAATACCCTTACTTACCTCTATACTTGAGTTTGTTTTATTTTGTAGGTATTTGAGGTTTTGATTAGAAGGACTTTTCAAGTAACGACAAAAGAAAAATATACACGCAAAAGGTCTTTCTATCAGGTACGTTAGTTACAACCAGATTAAAATGGATCCTACCGACGCGGAGAAAACTGCCTTCCGCACACCATTAGGGAACTTTCACTACACAGTCATGCCCTTCGGACTGAAGAATGCTGAGGCCACATACCAGCAGACCATGATGGCCATTTTTCATGACTTATTTCATGATATACTAGAATTCTATGTGGATGACCTGGTAGTGAAATATAAAAAAGAAAGCAAGAATATACAGGATCTTAGGAGAGTTCGAGAGGTGCCGATGGTATAAGATGAGGATGAATCCCTCAAAGTGTGCCTTTGGGGTTACCGCAGGGAAGTTCTTAGGTTTTTTTGTGAATAGACAAGGGGTGAAAGTGGATGCAGAGAAGATGAAAGCCATTATGATGATGCCACCGCCCAAGAGTCAGAGACAGCTTAAGAGCTTCCTGGAAAAGGTATCTTACCTGCGGAGGTTTATTCCCGCGCTGGAAGAAGTAAATCATCCATTCGCGCCTCTACTAAAAAACAAGGCCAAGTGGGTTTGGGGATAGGAACAGAAGAAAGCGTTTGAAAAGATTAAAGAAATCCTAGCCTCTCCATCCACTATGATTCCTCCAGAAGTCAGGGCACCGCTGCTGCTCTACCTCACTTCCATAGAGAGATCGATTGGGGCCCTCTTGGCATAAGAGAAGGAAGGAGTAGAAAAGTCAGTTTACTACCTGCCAAGAGTGATCTCTGGGACAGAATCTAGGTACACCAGCATGGAGAGACATTGTCCGACGTTAATTTTTGTAGCCTAGAAGTTGAGAGAATATCTTCTAGCCTTCACAGTTCACATCGTCACCAAGTGCGACCCCATCAAGTACCTCCTTGTGTGGACAATACTCGTGGGATGGGCAACAAGTTGGTTTCTGATCTTGTCAGAATATGATCTAAAATGTATAGTGCCCAAAGCCATCAAAAGCCAAACAGTGGAAGATCTACTTGCTCACTTCCCAAGTGGAGTTTTTAAACCACCTAGTGAAGAGCTACCCGGGGAGAGATTTCAAGCATGCATGGAGGAGGAGTTGAAGAAGTGGTATATGGAATTTGACAGTTCCAGTGCTCAAGGAACATGTGAAGCGGCCATTATACTATCAAATGGGAAAGATAAGATCACTCTCTATTTTAAGTTAGATTTCAAATGCTCAAATAATGAAGCGGAGTATGAGGCCCTCATTCTAGGGATATTGGAAGCACTAAGAAGAGGGGTTAGGGTGTTGTGTATACGAGGGAACTCCAATTTAGTGGTGAGGCAAGTCAATGGGGAGTTCTCCCTTAATCACGCCAATTTGTCACCCTAGAGACACATCATCCAAAGGCTGTTGGGACAATTCTTAGAAGTAACTATGGAGAGTCAGGCGCGAACGATGAACAAGCACCCTGACGCGCTCACCACCATAGCGCAAAAGCTAGACATAAAGGAGTCAGAAGCAACCATCACACTGCGACGGAGAACGGTACCCACTACCGTAAAATCTTTGTTCCCAAGTAACGAGACGGAAGATTGGAGGCAGCTAGTGGATAAGCAACTTGAAACTAGAGAAGGGATAATGAAGATCTTAGAGTTAGCCAACTATCATGTGCTGCAGGGAACTCTCTACTTCAAGAGTCCCGGAGGGTTTATAGCAAGGTGCGTCGGTGAGCAAGAAGCCAAGGAAAGGTTAATAGAAATGCACCAAAAGCATTACGGAGATACTGACATTCCCCTCTATAGACGACTGCAGCGAGGGGGTACTATTGGCTTGCCATGAGAGCGAAAGAGGCCCACTTGCAACAAAGCTATTTAAAGTGCCAAGCTAATTTTGACCAGCCGGCGGAGGCTAACTTTGTGAAAGCCTTCGAAGATTGGAGACATCCATATATAGCATACCTGAAAGATGGGGAGCTGCCTGCAGAGAGAGCGGATGAAATTTATGTTCGAAAAAGGATAGCTCATTTCTACTTGGTCTAAGGAGAGTTATAGAGGAAGGGGTATAATGAGAAGGAACTAAGGTGCGTAGCCAAAGAGGACGTGGAGAGGGTGCTAAAATAAGCTCATGAGCCCTCCTACATGGGAGGCGCTAAACTGTATGACCAGCTGATGAAGTTGGGATACTACTGGCCGACCATGGAGGCTGACTCCATTGGATATGTGAAGAAGTGTAAAGCATGTCAAGTTCATGGAAACATGGTGCATGCTCCTTCCGTCATCTTGTAAAGCTTGGAAGCTCCTTATCCCTTCCATACATGAGCGTTCGACCTGGTGGGAAAGATCACACTGGCCTCTCACGGCAAGGCTTTTATCAATGTGGCTACAGAATTGTACACCAAATGGGCGAAAGCCATCCCTCTAAGGAGAGTCACCGTCCAAGTAGTAACCTAGTTTATAAAGGAGTATATCATATGTAGGTTTGGTATACCTAAGGTGATCTCAATAGATAATGGAAAGAAATTCGTATGCAAGGAAATGGCTCTCCTCACAGACAAATATAAAATTATGCATACTAGCTCAACCATTTCCTACCCCAAGGGCAATGGCCAAGCAGAGGCTACCAATAAGACCTTGATAAACATTTTGAAGAAAATGCTAGAGGACATGCCGGGGGCATGGGATGAAAAGTTGCCTATGGTGTTATGGGCTTATCGTACTTTGAAAAGAAAATCGACAAGGTTCACTCTATTTTCCCTGGTATACGGGACCAAAGTTGTCCTACCAGTGGAGCTGGCGGTACCTTTAACTAGAATTTCTCTCAGCAATGGGCTCATCCCTGACCCAAGGCATGTGCAGCTGAAGGCACTGGACGAGCATAGAGACAAGACGAAGGAGAATTTCAAAGTCTACACACAAAAACTGTCCAGGTCCTACGAGAACTTGGTCAAGCCTAGAGAGTTACAGGTGTGAGATTTAGTCCTACGAGCATCCACTCACCATCTCTACAGCATGTCGGCGTCAAAGTTCAATCCCAACTGGGAAGGCCCCTTTGTCGCCAGAGGAGTAGGGACGTCGGGCTACGGTCAAATCTCAGAACCAGAGAGTGATTACCTCAAGTCCATCAACTGCAAGTGGCTGAAGAGGTACTATGCTTAGTAACATCTAACAAATTTTTTATGTTGGTCATGTCTGTAATGGATTTTGAGGATTGCTCCTATACCAGAAAAAAAATTTGTAAAAATTTTTAGAGCAATACCACATTGTAAATAGCACACAAAAGTAAAGGAATGAAATTACAATGCTTTTGATCATTGTTGATGCTTTATTTGTTTACTCATCTATATATATACATATATATATATATACACTTCCTACTAAGTTATAAGAGAGTACACAAAAATCAGGAACTTTGCTCACTACACTCGAGAGGTAAGTCCATCCTAAGAGAAAGTATACTGAGCAAAGTCCCCCAGACATAAATTAATAGAAAATGTGCAAGGGGGTTAAATTCCTCCTCTTTAATGTTTCAAAGAGCAGGGAAGCTCTTAAAGAGAATATAGAGCAAAGACCCTAAATACTAGGGGCTAGCTAATTCAAATAGTTTTTTTATGAAACCAAACTTGGAAGAAGAAGACAGGGTCACCCCCCTCTCTAACCTAATCTTTATGAACATAAGTAATAATGTGCAGGAGTACCCCCACAGACATGAGGGGTGATCCAAAATAGTAACATGCAAATACCTCACAGTTACAAGAGGTGCATTTTTAAATAAAGTAGAATAAAAGTACAATGTGTATATATATACATAACTTGCTCATATTAATGCAAGTACCGCACAGTATATGGGGCAGCCATCAGTAGGCAAAATTCTCACAGAAATTAGAGCAAGTCATATAAAACAAACACCCACAATATAAATGGAGAGTAAGGGAAAAGAAAAGTGCAGAAGAAACAAAGTGTCATTTTTTCTCATTCATTATCAATTAGTGATGTATACATAGAATTTTGAGCACTACAAAGCAAGAAGTATCCTATCCGCTAGAAATGACAAAAAATAAGTCGTCACGAGTGATGGCACTGGCATACGACGGACCAACCTCCCGCTGAAACTCCTTCTCCAACCTGACGAATTTAGCTTCATCCTCCTCGTCACCAGACTCAAGTCTGGTGAGCTTCACCTGTAGTAATGAGATCTGATTTCGGATTCTTGTGGCCTCAGCCTGCCGTTGCTCGACCCTAGACTATCTGGAAGTGTGAAATCTCACTATCTTTCGGAACGGAACACTCAAAAAGTGGCGAACTCCCGTATCAAGCCAATCCAAACAAAAATGATAAAACTGCTGTAAGTCACGAAGAGCATCCAAGAATAGTGAAAGAGAAGATCTAGTCAGCTTAGCAGGGGAAGTAGCTAAGAACTCCTGAACATGGATGGCAAGTGCCTTCAGGTTGAAAGCCGTGAGACTATCAATCTGAAGTATGCTTTGAGGAGTGAATGTCTCGGGGTGGTGCTCTAAGATGAGATCCAAGAGCTAACGCCCATGTGTCCTGAATATCCCTGATAACTCCTCACGCCACAGTCTACCCACAATGGTTTCATCATCCTCTACTTCACCATCACCATAGGAATCGCGAGACCCTACCTCCGAAGGGAGAAAAGAAGACTCTCCACCAGAATCAGCGTCACCAACCAAGGGAGTGGCCTCAGAACTATGATCTCTCTCCTCATCCATCCCACGATCGGACTCCACAGTCATTGAAGTAATCTCATTCACCTGGAAATAATGAGACAAATGTGAAATGAGAACACTTGCACAGTATACGCAAGAAGAAAAGAGGGGAATAGTAAGAAGAGGGGGTATGCTAATTTAATACCTCTATCGCAGTCGCCCCACTGCCAGAATCCACAGTCATCGGAGTAATATCATTCACCTAGAAACAATGAGACAAAGGTGAAGTGAGAACACTTGCATAGTATACGTCAGAAGAAAGAGGGAATAATAAAAAGAGGGGGTATACTAATTTTATACCTCTCTCACAGTCACCCCACTGCCAGACTCCACAGTCATCGGAGTAATCTCATGCACCTGGAAATAATGAGACAAAGGTGAAATGAGACCACATGCACAGTATACGCAAGAAGAAAAGAGGGGAATAGTAAAAAGAGGGGGTAGGCTAGTTTAATACCTCTCTCGTAGTTGCCCCACTGCCAGACTCTGCAGCCTTCAGAGTAATCTCATTCACCTGGAAATAATGAGACAAAGGTGAAGTGAGAAAATTTACACAGTATACGCAAGAAGAAAAGAGGGGAATAGTAAAGAGAGGGGGCATGCTGGGGTAATACCTCTCTCGTAATTGCCCCACTGCCAGACTCCACAATCAGCGGAGTAATCTCATTCACTTGGAAATAATGAGACAAAGTTGAATTGAGAACACTTTCATAGTATACGCAAGAAGAAAAGAGGGGGTATGCTAGTTTAATACCTCTCTCGCAGCCATTCCACTCTCAGACTCCATGAATATCGGAGCAACCTCATCAGACTCCATAGTCATCAGAGCAAAATCACTTACCTAGAAAAATGCAACAATGATGAAGGTGAGAGAGCCCGCACAATTTAAATAAAAATAACAGAGATGTAAGAATGGCATAAGGAAAATGGATACCCTTATATACTGTACCGGAGTAATTCCCCCCGCAGCATTCAAAGGAGGAGGTGCAGGGGCTCCTAAAGAGATCGCTTCAGTGGTTGGTGCTCTTGAAGGGGCCATCTCAGCGACTGATACTTCTAAAAGGGTTGGCTTAGTCTCGGATGCTTCTAAAAGAGAAAACTCAAAGATGGTAGTCGCAGCGGATGTTCCTGAAAGGGCTATCTCAGTGACTGGTGCTCCTAAAGAGGCTATCTCAGCCACAGGCGCTTCCAAAGGAGCAACCTCAGCGATGACAGTCGCAATGGATAGGTGAGGATGCAAATGAGAAGTAGGGGTAAAAGTTAATAAATTCCCTACCTCATAAATCAAAGGACACCTTAATTAAAAGCAAAAAAGGGGAAAATTCCTACCTGAAAGGGTGAAATAACAGGGCGAGCCGGCCCGCGCATAGGGGCTGCTGAAGAAATAATAGCAGGAGCCACTATCGAAATAGCACCGAGGGATAACAATAAAAGAAGTAAAATAAGACCATGATAAGTACATGATAGATAAAAAAGAAATGTCTAACTAAGAAAATAAGAAAGTACCTAAGCCCCGTCCAGAGGGGAAGAGCAAAAAAGGATGGTCGGTGTAGCAGGGGATGTGCTGATAGCCTGCAAAGAATGAAAACATGTTATTCATAGCATGTTCAAGGAAAAAGAGATTCCATGATCGAATGAAAAGGCCTAACCTAAAGCGTGGGCTCACTAGTCGAAGCCACAGTAAATATTGGGCCACAAGAGATTGCCTGAACCAAGGATCTGTCATCCACAGATATGCGGACCCGAAGGCTAGAAATACTCCCCAAAGAGGATAAACCAGGGATAGTAATGTCAGGTTAGGGAAAATTCCCTCCCTGAGAAGAAATTCCAAAAGCCGCCAAGACCTATGAAAATGCAAAAGGCAAAAACTATATAAAGAGCCTGTTACTAAAAGGAAACAAATTTTCAAAAATACATACCTTAGACGAGGAGGTGCCTAGGGGCTCAGTTGTGGGAGTGCTCATCGTCAAAGTAAGAGAAGACGAAATGATGATGCCGGAAGCCACAACCCTCTACACATTGTAAATGGGTAAAGAAAAGGAAGAAGCAAAGAGGAAAAGGGCACAATGAAAGTTTTGAAAATGGGGCATACCTGAGCAGAAGGAGAAGTCATGAAAGTAGTGCTGGTAAGGTGCATAGATGAAAGTTGCAGGAAAATGCGAGCATACACAACCAAAAATGTAATTGGTAGATTAATAAATCACATTAGATGGTAAGAGAAATAAGGAGATAGCAAACCTCTCTAAAAAGGCCCCGAGAAGAAACGAGCATAGAGCTCCTCTCCCGCTGAAAAGGCATCAGTTGTAGTGGGGGAAGAGGAGAACTACGTGCCTCCATGGAAATGACCTAAAAATATGATAGAATACTTTCATTAGTAAATAAAATAATGAGGGGGAAGAAAGAAAATCATAGGCATAAAATTTCCAACGAAGGGGAACACTTACAGCAGCAGGGCGCGTAGCCTGACCATAAGGGAGAGGTCGGGTGGTGGAGCTAACTCCCCCTGGAGAATGGGATGCTTCATCATCACTGGAAGATTCTCTTGAGACTGATAACAAGGCATAAGTGTCAGTAGTGCCTTCTCTATGGAAACCCAAGCTGCCCATATCACTCGAAGAAGAACTATGGTCATCATAGGAAGGGGTGCTTCCATAATCAACTAGTTCCTCTTCCAATGAAGGGGAGGTAGATCCAGGAGCTGAAACTCTGAGAAAAATAGTTCCACTAAGTAAAGAATGTTGGGATATAGTACCTTCTATAATGGGAATAGATGCGACTCGCGCCTCCTGGGAAGAAAGGCCCAATGCTCCGTAACCTTTCTCTTTTACAACTTGGTAGGTCTCCTCCACCCCAAGATCATCAGTATCGAACCCTTGGTCAACCGTGGAAGAGGCAGCCATGCCAGTACCATTTCCTTTCTTCTTCTTTGCAGCCCGAGTCCTCACATGAGAAGGGGGAGGAGAAGCAGTAGTAGGAGGAATGAAATTAGATACATCTGTGTCAGGGTGATTCCTTTTGCTTGTGGTAGCGATGCTAACTTTACCTCTACTTTTTCATTGGCCTCTAGACTTCACAAGGAGAGGCTCAGTCGACAGATGCTGAAGTGACTCGTAGAGAAGAGGCTTCACTGAAATAGGAATGGCCTGCTCCAAGGGTGGCCTGGAAGTGGTGTTGAGAAACCAAGGATCTTTCTACGTTCGCCTGACCAAAAATTGGGCTTTGATATATTTAACTGGGTTAGTCTCATGAGGGGGACCAACTACACATTTTTGGATAAGATGGACCTGTTGCTGCTAAAGGAGGAACCAAGATAAAGCAAACGAAGGACAATAATCGCAGGGAGGCACATAGAGGCCCCCTAGGTCGCTGACTCTACAGAACAATCCCTGGAGAGTGAAGTTGGTGCACGCCTCTAAAAACGCCTCAGAAGGATCACTTTAGGTATGAAGAGGAGGGGTGTGAACGCCCTGATCATAGCCAAATTGTCACCTTGCCCTCTCAGAATGATAGAACTCAGCACACGGGCCCAACTAGGTCCAAGAAGGGAGGTGACATGGTAAGAGTATCTTCACCACGTTAATATGAGGACAGGCGAAAATAGACCTCACTACTGAAGGGTAATAGAAAGTCCCGCCATCGCCAGGGAAAGAAAGCCAGTTGAAAGTTCCCCTAGGGCGCTTGGTATAAGGCCAAAACTGAAACTCCTCAATATCATCAATCAATATTCCCAAAGATTTCTTGGGAATTTTCTTATGCCATCGAAAAAGTTATGCAGCATCGTTATAACAGGCCTGAGCCCCTGAAGTAAAGTGGGGGAATGCTCAAATAAAAAGGCCATTAAGAGAGAGACATTTGTATAACTAGTAGCATCATACCGACCGCAAGACCTCTCTACATATATATGTGCTCGGTCCATACAAGTGTAAAGGGAACCCAAAGTCAAGGCGACCATAGGTATTGACGTATCGCGAGATAATCGCACAACCAATTTAAAAAGAAGTTTGCAAGGGGAATCTTAGGGCTTACCCGACAGAAGGAATCGAGTCAGAAATGTAACCAAGAAAGCGGCTAAATATGAAGGAGAGTGGAGTTGGGTCTATCCTGGGTTCTAGGGGTTGCACGGGAAGTCTCTCCCCTCTGTAACTGCTCGAAATCTCTGAACTAGTACCTTTGACATTTGGCAAAGGAATGCTTGGAATGACCAGTTATATTTATAGATACATACTTCAAGAACTCTTCGAGAGCTAACTGTAGCTCTCCCTCCATCTCCTGCTCTAAAGGATCCCCGCAGTCGTCAGAAAAGATCTGTTGCCCAAAGAAAAGAAGTGCGTACAATTCACATACATCCTCTAAAGTGATAGTAAATTCGCCCGCCCCAGCCTGTGACAAATGTGTGGGACTCCATATTCCACCGAGACAATAAAAGATTGAGCGAAGAAATATGCTCAGATATGGTGCAGGACTTCAGGCTACTGATGGCGGTAAAAAGACCTACCTCCCTAAGAATTGCCACGTAACTCAGAATGCTCAGAACATAGTCGACCCAGCTAGCCCACTCCTCCGGAGGACCCCCGTAGTTTTAACTTCAATATTGGAATAAGGAAAGTCACCGCGGTCGACCTGGACTCGAAGAATGGAGTCTGGAGAGACAGTGGGGGAATCAACAAACTCACTTAACCCCACATAAAGGCTCTCGAGAACAGCGTTGGAAATTTTTTCCTCAAATTCAGAAAGAGAAACCATGAAGTTGTCAGCTGGACCAAAAAAAGGGGCACGACGATAAATACCAAAATCCCTCCCTTGGAGAATAGGCATATAGTCCTTCCATGCCTGAAAAGAGGATGACGTAGCTGAAGAACTACCAAGAGCCATTGGCTAAAGAAAAGAACTTAATCTGGTAGAGACTCCAAGTGAGGAACCCTGGGTATCCCTCGCCGCCAAGAAGGGAATGGAAGTGGCGACCCTTATAGAAATAAAAAATCACGAAGACACCATGAGCGAGGAGCCCTGGGTACCTCTCGTCATCAATAAAGTGTCCATGGAAGCAATAGCTAACAATGAGGAATGGCAGTGGGTCCCATGATTGAAGTCCCAAAAGGCGCGAAACCTTTAATCCCCAATCATCAGCACATGAGGAACTAATACCAACATAAGTGGGAGTCGAGACACCCTTAGAGGTGAACTCGACAAGCGAGGAACCCCAAGAAGAATTGACCATTTGCAAGAAACCTTCCTTATCATAGCTGGCAGCTTGCCCCCTATTAGCAGATTTCGAGACACCAGTAGAAAAAAAATCAATAGGGGAGGAGCCCCTATTAATATTGTCAATTGGCGAGACATCCCCAGCTATGAGGATGACACGCGAGGAACCACCAGCAGCTGAAGTCACTTCTGACGTGGGACCCGTGAATACGGGGACAACTCGCGAGGGACGCTTAGTTAAATAGGTAGTCTGCGAAGACGAGACCGCCATTCCTCCACGGGTCGAGACACCCATTTCCATAAAATCCGAAGATGTCGAGACCCCCTCCTCTTGAAATAAAGAACTAGGGGTCGAGACCCCCTTATCTCTAAGAAAAATTCCAAATGCCGAGACCCCCCCTCTCCAACACTTGTTCTGACAGACGAGGAACACTCGATATAATCCAAGGTCGAGATACCCCCACCCAAAGCAACTTGTAAATTTTTAGAACCCAAGGTCGAGATACCCCCACCCAAAGCAACATATAAACTTTCAGAATCTAAGGTCATCTTTGAGGAACCCTCAGATGTGGGGTCCACTCGCGGCGAACCCTTAGCAGTAGCCGTCTTAAGTAAAAAATCCAAAGTCATATGCGGATTAGACGAGATACCCTCTTCTCCGAAAAAAATCCTACTGGTCGAGACACCCCTAGTTGCCAACAAAGGTTTAGTCAAGGAACCGCAAACCAAATAAGGATTAAATGAACCCGTGCCTTACGAAGTTGCACTTTGATAGGCAGCTGAAGAAGCCACAAAAAAACCCTTACTCGCTAAGAGGAAGGGGTGAGGAACCCGTGAGGGTTCTCGACCCAAAATCAGTACCATCGACGAGGGCGTCTCCAGATGGAGAAAATGCCGGGTGCACAGAAGAAGGAGCGACGCTACCAATAGAACGCGACCGAAGGTCGCTGGCGGCCATAATACCAAGGGTCGGGGCAGTTGGGATGGGCAATGAAGAAGGTATGGAGCCAAGTGTCATGGGAGCTATCATGGTGTTAACATTTGAAGAGGTATTTTTTGGATTATAAGTCATTAATGGAGTGTTTGAAAAAGCTAGAGCAAAAAAAGATTAGGGGCTATGGTGTTTAATTTTTTTTCTCTCACTTTCTCTCACTACAAACTTAAAGACTCTCTATGAGGGTTTTGAAGAAGATGAAAGAGTTTAAGAAATGGTCATTATGTTTTTTTACACTAAAGTGGGAATTCGTGTAAGAAGGCCCAAAGGTTATGACATTTTTTCCCTAAATGATGAGATAATAGTTCCCACACTGACGCGTAGGTTCTCAAAAATCAAAAACCTCAGATGAAGGGACACTGCATTTAATGATCCTAGGGTCCCTCTAAAAATAATAATAATAATAATAATAATAATAATAATAATAATAATAATAATAATAATAATAATAATAATAATAATAAAAACTGTTGAAATCGACTTTATGGCGTACAAAGTTTTTTTGGTCTACCCAACACAAAAAACTTTGTACGAGGGGCTAATGTAGAAGGGTGTCTACATAAAAAAAATTAAAATACTTTTTTTGGAGATATTGAGAGGACCCTACCTAGGCCACTACAGAGGCCCAAGATTAAGAAGGGCCGCCGCAAGGGTCACTGCGGAAATGACATTCGAGAAGTGCCACTATAAGGGTCACTGCAGAAATGACAGTTGAGAAGTGCCCCGCAAGGGCCACTGCAAAAGTCCAAGATTGAGAAGGGCCGTCACAAGGGTCATTGAAGAAATGACATTTGAGAAGCACCACCACAAGGCTCACTGTGGAAATGACATTTGAGAAGTGCCTCGCAGGGGCCACTACAGAAGTCCAAGATTGAGAAAGGCCGCCGCAAAGGTCACTACGGAAATGACATTCGAGAAGTGCCACTACAAGGGTCACTAAAGAAATGACATTTGAGAAGTACCCCACAAGGTCCACCGTAGAAGTTCGAGATTGAGAAGGGCCACCTGAAGGGTCACTGCAGAAATGACATTCGAGAAATGCCACTGCAAGGGTCACTGTAGAAATGACATTTGAAGAAGTACCCCACAAGGGCCACTGCAGAAATGACATTTGAGAAGAAACCCCCCCAAGGATTCTTCAACAACAAAAATGATGTTTGAGAAGGAACCCCCCACTAGGGTGCCTCAATAACAGAAACTTACATGAGAGGAGGGACCTGCAAAGTCCTCCCCCCCCCCCCCAAGTTAAGATGATGGGGTGTATACCATAAGCAACTCCTCATAATGAAAAAGAACAGAATTACTAACACTTATTTTCTTGTACATGTTGCCTACTTAAGCAAGCAGGGCTCAAGTAGGGTAGTTTGGATCTCCGGGGAGTTTTGGCTTGGCGGCTAAGGGATAAGGTATGTTGAGAAATATCAACTACTTAGCACTATAGGATTGAGATAATACTAGTAGGAAGACCTAGAAGTCACTCAAGACTACACACACTTCACACTTGGTCACAAGTGAAGTGAGCAGCCAAAGCTGGCTGCTCACTAGAAATAAGATCTTTATAAAAAATGACTTTTCTAGAAGAGGGGGTCCTCGAGGTCCCTCTCAAGAAAAATAATAATTTTAGATGAGAGGGATCCTTAAGGCCCTCTCTCTCAAGATTTGCAAAATTGCACCACAAGTTACCGTTTCAAAAGATATTTACCCAAATCAGATAACTTGTCTTCATTAGGAGACATATGTGCTTTTTGACTTTGGTTGGCACCAGGTGGCGCCTGCAGGAGGGGACAGGCAGGACTGCCTACAGGTAGGGACAAATGGTACACTTTAGACATTGTTCCCCACCAACCCTCTCAATTTTGGCACCCAAAAATGCCAACTCAACCCTAATGCCCAAGTATAAATAGACCTCTAGGCAAGGTCAATAGGGACACACAATTGAAATTGCACTATTACTCTGCCGAAACCACACCAGACCTACCTTGTATTCTCTCCCTGCTCATTCTCTTAGTGCTGAGTCCCTTGTTCTTTCACTCCCCACTGACAGCCATCATTCTCAGGTGTTTCCCTTGAGAAAATTACTATTTTTATTGTGAAAGTTCATCTTCTTGCACGGAGTGAGTTGAAGCTTGAGTTCCATTGTTACCAGAAGGAGAAAGTTTCTAGAGAAGTTTCACTAGAAGACCTTACAAGCAGTGTTCATTGGAGTGGGTCCCTCCTTACCCTTTCCAGTTATTCATAGACCCTAGTCTCACTACCCTCCTACAAGAGGTATTTTCTTATTTTTTGTAAAATTTCTTTTCAAGTAGAAACGAGAATTGGAGTTCGTCGAGTTTTTCCTCTTAGGTGGGGATTCTTCCTCTTAAATATATCTTGTGTGAGTTTGTGATTAATTCTTTTGCAAATGAACACATTTGAGTGATTCTTATGCAAATGAACACATTTGATCACACACTTCATCTGAATTAAATTTGGTTAAAATTGAATAAGGAATGATAAATTTCGTTTCCACATCTAGATTTGATTAATTGTTATGTGTGTTTAACAAGAAATTTGAAAGGTATTTTAATAAATTTGTTGTTAAGAGATTTGAAATTGGAAGAAATTTTATGAAATTAAAAAATTGACCTCATGAAACTATCAAACCTATTCATCTCTACTCTAGGTTTGTTGTAGGTTGTATACACACATCTTTCCCAATTGATAGAACTAAATTTCTCAATTTAGCCCAACAAATTGAGTTTGATCTTACTTTGTGTGTATACTTACTTATTTGTGTGTTTCCATAGATATTGTGGACATATATACTTTTAGAGTGAATATAGATAATTTGCATTCTTCATGATATTCAACATTTGATAAGAACATTTCACTTACTTCTAATGAGTCTAGTTTTGAGGTTAATCAAAATGAGAACGATGAGGGTGATGATGAAGAAATAAGTGAACTCAATCAAGCGTATACAAATTGTTTAACGAATTACTCAAATTGAAGAAATCGAACATCAAAATAAGTAACATGATTAAAGTTTTTGAAAAAATAATGGATTGATAAAAGAAAAAGATAAGATGATTTTGCAATTAAAATGTGAGTTGAAACGTTTTAATGAATAAAATATTTCTTTGAAAAAAAGGTAATTTCCTTAAAATGAAACGCAGGCATAAAATGAAATGCAAAATGTTTGAAGTCAAAGAAATGAAGTATCAAAAGGAGGTAATTTCTCTTAAGAATGAGTTGAATAATGTTGTAATGGTGAACTTTCTTTAGTGGATAGATCCAAAAAATGAACAAAATGATTTTTGAAAAGTATATGATTCCAACTGTCATCAAAGGAATTTAATTTGATTATTTTGATCCTCCTACTAACTCTTAAATTACATTTGTGTGTGAAAAGAAGGATAATACTCAAGATGTTTCTACTCAAGTTGAAAAAAAAGTTGTTTCAAAAGGAAAAGAGCTTGAGGATAATGTTTTGCAAGTCAAGAGAATAAATGTTAAGGTTGACAAAGTTGTGATGATCGACATGTCAATCAACCTAAATTTGTTACAAAGCCTCAAAAGTAAGGAAATATAAGAAAAGTTTTTAAAAAACAAATTCCCCATTTTCGATATCATTAAAATAATTTAAAATGAAAAAAGGTTTTTAAAATTCAAGAGAATAACATTTTGCTAGAAGAAACATGATTTTTTCTCTAAAACCATATAAAAACTATAAGTATTCTTATTGCATTATGAAAGGAAACTTAAGGACTTTTTACTATAGTATTCAAAGAGAAGAGAAACATTCATATTTAAAATTTTCAAGAAGAGGAACAAGAAATTTTAAAATGAGTTGAGGAAGCTTCAAAACGAAGTGAGTGTTTTGAGAAAAGAAAATCAAGTGGAGCCAAATTGGGTGAGAAAAGAGAGCCCCATGTGTTGTATGGCTTTTGAAAATTTTATAACCATAATTTTTCAAATTCAAATAATTGATATTTTGATAGTAGTGAATCACGTCTCGTGGATGGAAAAAAATGGTAGTTTACTTTCTTTAAAAGTTTTGATGGTGGGTTGGTTGCTTTTAATAACGAAAAGAAATTGAAAGTGCGTGGAAAGGAAAAATTTGAATTTCGGATGAAATCACTACTCATAATGCTATTTTAGATAAAGGAATTAAGGCTAACCTAATTAGTATAAGTCAAATTTGTGAGGATGATCATTGTGTGAGTTTCTTCAAGAAAGAATGTTTTGTTAAAAATAAAGAAAATGATGTTTTAATGAATGATGTCAAAATTGTTATGTTTTGGTGAATGAAGAAAAAAATATTTGCAAAAAGGAAGACATTGATTTTATTGATCAATGGGTAGAAAACATGATTTTTAAAATTTGAAAAGGCTTGAGTCAAATTCTTTTCAATCTAGATCAACTAGTGTGGAGAATATTTTAACTCATTAAATGATATAAATAAGTCAACCTCCTTCGGGTGAGAATGAAAAAAAAAGACAAGTTTTGAAAGAAAATGTGACTGTTGAATCAAGGTGTTTTGAATGTAAAATAAAATGATCAATTTTTTCCCCAGAAGTTAAGAAATTTTAAAAAGTTATTCCTAATCCCATAATTGCACATTTTGTTGTAAAAAGGTCATTAGAGAGAGCTTTGCATCAACATGAGGATTTCTCATGTTATTTTACATTCACATGATCATGTATTTATTGGTGACTTAAAAAATAAATTGAGTGGGCATGGAAGGAAATTTAAGGTGTCTAAAATGGAACGTGAAAGGGATATCTGGAAGAAGAAATGAGATTTGGATGCTAGTTTTTGCATCTTGCCTCTCATTGATAAAAGTGACAATCCCCCATACACTTGATTATTTTTTGGTTGTTGTATATAGGATCCTCTTATTTCTTGTTTCATATTATTTTGATTTTATTATGATACTTTGAATGGTATTTTGAGTTCGATATTTGAGATTGAGTGAGCTTATTCTTTGATAGTTTTGAGTGCATTTAGATTTCCATATTCACACTTTTGAATATCTAATTATCTTGTTTATGCTTCTTTTAAACAAAGTCAAAAGTGTTTTCATTTGTTTTCGGTATTTTTGGTTTAATCACATGCTTAATATGTTGGTAAATCTATAGGATTGCATAATTTGGAGTTTTTGTTACTTAAATGGTTTATTTTTTATGTAATTATGGAATATGCTTTGTCAAAGTAAACTTTTCAAAAATATCATGGTAAACATTAACATTAGTTTGACTTTGGTGCCTTGAATTCTTGTAATCACTTATACCACACGAATTCGTAATTGTATTAAATATTATCATTTTTACAAGGAGTTGCAATGTTTAAGTGAAAATAAATCTTGCATGAATTTCATAAATACTTTATGGTGAAAATGTGAGAATTATGAGATTTTTATCTGTTGGAGTTGAATATAGACCGTTCTGAAAGTGTTGATACGGGCTACCATTAGTGTGATGATTCTCAATTTGAATTTAAGTATCATGGGATATGTGTCAATTAGGTGTTTAAAAAGTCAATGCGTTGGAAAAATCCACAAGATAAGTGCTTAACCGATAATGAAAATAATATAAGGCTTTATTATTTAGAAATAAAATCACTATTTTAGTTTGGCATAAAAAAATGAGCAACACTTCTCGAGGGAGTTTTGTAGATGGAGTTGAACTTAAAGACAAACGTATGATCGTATTGCATTTTTCTACAAAAAGTTAAGTGTCAAAAAATACAATTTGTTAATGATTTTACGATTTTCCATCTTTATGCACATGCAAGCTCATTAGATTCTTAGCATACTTTTGTTATGTTTCAAATGTGAATTGAAAATGTTTGATTTGCTAATATTTATAAACAATTTCAATTTTGTAAATCTCTAGTGACATCAAATTCTTTACTATGTGATTTTGTATGACTGCATGATTGTTTGGTTATGAGATTTGACCTTTTATTTTGTGTATATATATATATATATATTAGTATTTTAGTTTGAGTAATGATCGTTCTTTGATCTTAGTTTTTAAGCATGTTGGGAGTGCATAGTTTGGTTGATTTAGGTTTAGTGCATTGGTTTGTGTTTAAAAGGTATATTTTTTTGAAAGTTTTACGTTTAAGGAGAAGAAACCCATTAAAAGGAGTGATAACGTTAAAAATATACTTGTTTTACAAGTGTTTTGGAGAAAATT
This sequence comes from Sambucus nigra, assembly GCA_949130495.1. Lineage (NCBI taxonomy): Eukaryota > Viridiplantae > Streptophyta > Magnoliopsida > Dipsacales > Adoxaceae > Sambucus > Sambucus nigra. The sequence goes on from OX422209.1 coordinate 123,791,523, forward strand.
TGTTTATGCACTATTTCATATGCATAGTCATTTGGCTGACATGCGCACAACCATTTTTTATCATGCGTCCGTGAACCGTTCAAATACCTCAAATCTAGCATGTGTGCACGACCTCTATTTTTTCAGAGTTTTTTCGATATTTTTCTTATGCTCATTTTTTAATGTTATACTTTGTCTTATTCCGTGGCAAAAAAGCGGGGAGAAGATCTTTGTCAGTTTATTTATTTATTTATTTATTCTGTGTAAAATTTGTGGAGACCGTTGGTATTAATTATACTTTACACATGCACTTTACATGTCTTTGAATCATATGAGACTTTAATGTGACTCACTTTTTTTAATTTTCAAATCATGATTAAATCCTGATATTTAATGTTGGTGAAAAGCATTTGATAAACATATCCCGATTCTTTGAGAGATTGGATTGAAATTCATATACATTTAATAGAGTTAATTGATGATATATTTTCAAAATGTAAAGGGCTACTATTGATTAGATGATATTGGTTTGAATTTGAATATCAACAACTGGTGTCTACCAAATTTTGTGTGAAAGATGCAAACGAAAATTCTGATTAAATTGTGAAAAAGACAAAACCAAGTGTTAGAAAATTCATGGCATAAAAATAAGATAGGGATTTTTAATTTGTTGTAGTACTACTTTTAATATCTACTTTATGCATTGAAACATTATTTTGAGGGTGGATACATGGTTATAATCTACCTTTGAAAGATCTTAAAATGATATTGAAGAAATGATAATTAAATCTTGAATTGTAATTCATATGAACCAAGAATGTGTATTCATTTGATTTTTTGATCTATTATTTGTTCACATCATGTTATGCTTGAAATGCAAAATTTCTTAATTGATTTGATTAGAATTTGAACAAATATGGTTGATTTATTCATATGTGCAATAATTTGAATTTTATCCATTTACAAACCATTCACTACACCGCACATGCTTCTAAGATTTTTGAAGATAAGTTAGTAACCAAGTACCGTTCTAAAGTTCAAGCTGTTGAAACTGTCACAACTTAATAAGGAGGTATATGGTATTTAGATTATTTGATTTTACTTAGTCAAATTTATTCCGAGATGTGAATTTTTTTATTCGAGGCATTTTTAATAAAAATATTTTTTAATACATTTTTGTTTTATTTTGTTAGAACGATATTAACATCTCGTTAGAATGAGACCTTGTTCGAATGAGGTTGGATCTTCATTGCAACAAATGTTTCAGTTATTTGGAACGAAATTCAAACAAACTTCTAACAATGCTTCTCTATTTAATAGAACTTCACTCGTTGGAATTTCATTAGAAGCTTATTGGAACGAACTTAGCAGTTCGTTCGAAAGAGACTTCACCTCGTTAGAGCGAAACATAGGTTTTCGTTCGAACGAAGTTGACCGCCTTGAAAATCGTATCTTCTATAAATTGGAAACTTTATGACTATTTAACATAACTCGTTTGATGAAAATAAATTCCTAAACCTGCTCCAAAAGTTTTTTCCCTCTTTGTTTCTTTAAAAATAACTCTTTATTTTCCAAATCTCTCATCCCTATAATGATTTTTTGAGCTTGTCAAACCCTATTTGCATACACTACATCAAACCCTTATAGAGTTTTCTCTACTGCTAATTTGTGAAGTTACGATTCTACTGCTAAGGAAGAAAGGATTTCGTATCCAAAGATTGATTGGTGGATATCGAGGAAATAGTTTCTTCCTGTGGGTGGTGTTGGACTCTATCACATTCTGTTGAAGCTTTAAAGACCCTATGCATTATACTTAATGGATCTTTATGTAGTCTATGAGCCATTCGAGTTTGTCAAATTCTTAAGCAGTGTTGAATATTTATTTTGCCTGAAAGGGACTTTTCCTCAATTGTTCATCTTCTTGGTTTGCTTTTAGTTTGACATATTTTTGCTTTTGATATTATCCTGCATGCGCACCTAATTCTAAGAAAGATAAAATTTGAATAAAAATTAAATCTTTGTGTGCATAACCTAAGATATAAGTGAATCCATATAGCCCATGTGTTTTCATTAATCTTGATCATTTTACTTATTTTCATTTTACGTGTCTATATTTAAGTGTCTAATTCTTTCAGAATATCAAAAAATTGAAAAAAATAATCTTTGAGCCTTCTTGTAGATTTTTCATTGCATATATTAAGAATATTTGAAAATTTGGGATTCATACCAAGTCTTTTCTGAAATAATGTTCCCTAACTTGTGTATTGTGGTGGATGTTAAAAACATAGAGATGTCTTGTCGTTTGCACGATGATGGATTTATAAGATCATTGCCCCAATCCATTCGCACGGAGAAAAAACCTAAGTTTTAGTCATTTGCACAATTTCCTTTCCTTAAGTTTTGTTGAACACCATTTGCACGGACATTGTCAATGATTGTTCCCATTATAGTTTATATTTGAGGTTTTAGAAACACTAACTTTTAGTTCTTCTGAAAATGTCGAAAAATATTCATAGCAAAAGTGTAAATGACTTTAGGAAAACTGATTCCCTTCCTTTTTATGTCACAATCGACTGTTCCCCTCTGCCCAAAGATGTTAGAGCCATCGAAGGTGGACACTGGATTCACACCCTCCTGTGGTCCAGTGGGGACTGACTTTTCTCCAAACACTTTTTTCCTTGAATTTTTTGAGTTCTTCGAGGAGGTCCTAGCTCAATGTGTCCCTTATACTTGGCGTATTATAAATGAGATCAATAGAATAAATGAGATTTATGGGACCAACCTTGGTGTTCCAGAGATCAGGTATTATTACACCTGATCTCATACCATATATGGCCTTCTTTACTTGATGGCGAGGAAGGCCAACTGCGTGTTGGTCATAAACCCCCCTGATTCCAACAAAGGATATTGGGATAAGAGGTTCATTGTCAGAAATTGGCAACATCCACCGCTCCCTCAAGGCCAAGAATGTACAAGGTTTTGTGCCCAAACTAAGGGTGATGTATGTTAAGTCTTGAACCTTTATTTTCTTATGCTTGTTTATTATTCTGTTGTATTGTTGCTAACAACGCCTTTTGTTTGTGTCTTTGAGCAGCTCGCGGGAAGAATAAGGAGCCTCCCTTGAAAAACATCAATTGTGATGAATTGTTAAAGGCTCAGAGGTTGAAAGACTACCTTCCTGATGGCGAGCACCCTAGATTTGCTTTCCTTCTTTTGGAGTACACTAATACTACCGACAGCTTTACTGCTCACCCGATAGACAATATTCTTGAGCTCCTCTTCCTGGCGAGGAAGTTTCTTCATCCTTTGAATCTCTTGACGTTGGTTCCATCTTGCCAAAAGAAGAGGATTCAATGGATCCCCCCGGGCAGAGGGTCCCCTTAATCGAAGATGATGATGATGATGTGTAAGGACTTAATTTTCATAGTTCTAATTTTTCATAGAGTATGTCGTATACCACTACAATTTTTAGAGAAGTTTATGATCATTTGTTCAAGAAGATGGTTCCGAATTTCATGTATCTTCAACATATGCGCGATATGAGGTACAATTTTATATAAAATGTGTTTAAGTTTTGTAAATGCCTTACTTTAGTATTGGGATATTTTTCAAAATTGCTTTTTATTAAACTGGGGCATTTTTTCTAAGTTAACATTATTTTTTGAAAACCTGTAGGTGAACTTCTTAAAATATTTTTTTTTCGTTTATGTCGTTCAAACAACATAGCAATGTCGTTCAAACAACATTGATAAGTCGTTCAAACGACTGCTTCTAACGACACATAATGTCGTTTGATAGGTCTCTCGAAGGGTGGTCTTTTCTTTGTTGCTTTAAATGACCACATACTATTTTACCTTCTATAGGTCGTTATTAATGACATCCAATGTCGTTCAAATGATATTGAGAAGTCGTTCGAACGACTTATGCTGCCTCAAGAAGTTTGTTTTCCTATAAATACCTATTTTAGAGACCTTTTTCATTAAGACTTTTGACACACGAAAAGGATATATCTACAGACTTTTAGTCTTCATATTTTAGGGCTAAAAACCTAGTTTTTGATTCACTCAAACATCCCAATCCTTTAGTGAATCATTTGTGGAACCCAAATACTTGTGTCCAAGTTTATCTTTTTAGAGTGCCATTTCTACTACAAGATTTATAGTTCTTGCGGGAGCTTCTTTCTGATGACTGCGGTTATTGAGGTTCTCGAGGGGATCTTTGCTGGTTACTAGGCTGTGGTTTCTGTGAGTTTTTTGCAAAAAATTCATTGAAGATTTTACAATGTAATTGTAAGTTGCGATTTACATTAGATAGTAAAATAAAAGGTTTTAACCGAAAGTTTTTTTCCCTGAAATTGTTTATCCCTCGATTTGTGATTGTTTGATTTGCATATTTGATTTATATCATATAGATGCATGATTAAGGGTTAATTAATTTGGATAAAAGATTGACTCTAATTAAATAAATAATTGATATCACGCATTCTCAAATTAGTATCAGAGATTGAGCTCAGGATTTTTACCTCTTTAAATTGGCATTAGAACAGGTTTCACCAAATTACCATGAGATTCTTTTTCGGCAAAACTTTTGTGATTTCGATTTTTTTTAAAATTGATTTTGAAAATTTTCATAATTTTTTCGATGGAGAACTTATACAACCGACTGCCCGTGTTTGATGGCACAAATTTTGCCTATTGGAAAGCCCGTATGAAATTTGGTTTAAAGGGTACTGATGAATGTGTTTGGATTTTTTATGAAAGAGGGTGGACTCCACCCACTATCACCGTCGATAACATCACTAATCCCAAACTTGTGTCTGATTGGACTGAGGATGATTTTAAATGGAGTACCTATAACTCCCGTGGCCTTAGCTCTATTTCTAAAGCCATCACCCCTGACAAGTTCCGCCATATCATGAGGTGAACCACGTCTAAAGAGGCATGTGATATCCTCAAATTGACACATGAGGGTACCAACACAGTTAAAGCGTCTGAGTTATAAAATTTGACCAACTAGTTTGAGACTGTCACTGTCAGAGTTTGAGCGTTTAGAGTTTTATGCTAGTTTGTCGGACATAGTCAACACAAAAAGATTTTGAGTTCACTTCCATCCCATTTCATTCCTAAGGTAACTGCTTTAAAATCTTTGGGGATATTAGATACATTTAGGTTAGAAGAACTCCTAGGAGATCTTCAAACTTATGAGATCGACATGTTTCCAAAAATTGTTAAGCCTAAGGATAGAGGGATTACACTTAGGGCACAATCTAGAAAATTTGAGGAAGTGTCTATGAAGAAATATAAGAATAAAGAGAGAGTTTGATTTTGATGATGTGGCCATGTTGGCTAAAAAATTTAAAAAGTTTCTCAAATTTTCCAAAGAAAATTCTTCCAATAAAAAGATGTTTGAGAAAAATAAAAAGAAAGAAGAGGCCAAAAAGAGCGGTGAGAAAGAGGAAGAGGCGAGATTTTTTGAGTACAAGATAAAAGGACACAAAGATTTTTAATGTCCCACTATGGTAAAGAGAAAGGGTAAGAAGATTGGTATTGTAACAACCCGCATAATTTTTGGGGTATTTTCGAAATTAAGAGAAAGAATAAATTTTGAGATAAAATTATTTTTATTGCTCAAATATGTTAGATTTTATTTTTAAAGATGAGAATTTCAAACGGTTTCAAAATTGAAATTAAAATGGATTTTTAATTGAATTTTTATTATATAGAGAGTCCTCAAAACATAAAATTCTCTATGAGTCATTAAAACATAAAACTCTCTATCAAAAAAAAAATATTTAAAAATATTGAACGGTCCGATCGAGCTAAATTTTTTTTCTGCAGTTTCCTCTCGTCTTCATCTAATTCTCTGTAAAATTTCATCTAATTCCAACGGTCCGAAATAAAATTTTTAGTGTTTGTATCTGATTAGAACTCTTTTCTTAATCAAACTCTTAATCCTTTATATATCAACAAATTCGTGGCTTGGCTTTTCAAATCACTTTTTCTCAAACTTTTCAACCAGAAGACCTCTCCAAAATTATTCCCTTTCATATACAAATCATAGCTCCAAACTTACTCAAGATTTCAACCTTAGATTATAAGGCTTATTTGGAGTTTTCTTGAGTTTGCGCTAGAACGAGATTTGATTATTTTCGCGAGAGGAACGTGATGGTGCGATCTGATTTTGAGGCTGAATATATGTGATGATTCATGTAATGATTTTGAGGTATGGGGTTTTACACAATATGCTCCTAAATCTCGCGAGTATTATACTCGTTATTTTCTTGTGATTATTGACTGATATTTGAATTGATAAATTCATTTGGAAATCCGAAAATATTTATTGGAATCTAATTTCGATTCATGTGGTATTATATTTGGTGTTGAGCATGTTGTCATGAGATTTTAATATGGCACTAGGTTGGGCACCCTCCAATATTTCTTTTTCCGGATATGCTAAAAAAATGCATAGGCGCGGTATGGTGGTGAGGACCGGTGACTCGGTTAAAGTGTTGTTGAGAAATTATATTGATATAATTGCTTATGAGATTCACGTTGATTTGAATATTCGTACTCGTATTGTTACGCTTTATTCACCGCTAATATTTGTTGAGCATATTTTCTGTCGTATTGTGTACTTCCCCATATTTTCTTTTAGTGGCAGGTTAGCGCGGATTTTGGGCGCTTTGGATTTGATAGGGATGATTTGTAGCGAGGCTTATTTTGGGAAGATTTTTTTATACAAGATAGAAGACTTGTATTTATTTTGGTGTATAGAGCATTGGAGATTGGTATTTTATTTTTGAGTTAGCCGTTATATGTAATTAGAGAGACTTGGTATTTATTTGAAGAATTTGTGATTAGTGGATTATTTTATTGTATAGTGGGATTTTTAGATGCTCTATACCTTGTTATTTGTGGATTTGGTGAGTTTTATCGTAGTGGCGCTCCGCTCTCTCTCCCCAGGGCGGGCGGGGTGTTACAGAATGGTATCAGAGCTTAGGTATACGACAACCCTCGGGTCTTGGGTTTTGGGTTTGTTGCGTTTTTGTGGCGCGTATTTTTGGAGATAGAATCTTTAGATGATTGTTTCGTGTTAGGCATCTAGATTAGATGTGAGAAATTTATTTTTGGTGACGAGTTTATTTTTTGAGATTGTTGGCCTAATTTTTTAGAGTTAAGCATTCGACGAATTTCGAGGGAAAAATTCCATTGTTAGTGGGGAGGTGTAACAACCCGCGTAATTTTTGGAGTATTTTCGAAATTAAGATAAAGAATAAATTTTGAGATAAAATTATTTTTATTGCTCAAATATGCTAGATTTTAGTTTTAAAGATGAGAATTTCAAACGGTTTCAAAATTGGAATTAAAATGGAATTTTAATTGAAATTTTATTATATAGAAGAGTCCTGAAAACATAAAACTCTCTACGAGTCCTCATAATATAAAACTCTCCAGCAAAAAAAAATATTTAAAAATATTGAACGGTCAGATCGAGCTGAATTTTTTTCTGCTACTTCCTCTCATCTCCAGCTAATTCTCTGTGAAATTTCATCTAAATCCAACAGTCCGATCGTCCGAAATAAAATTTTTAGTGTTTGTATATGATTAGAACTCTTTTCTTAATCAAACTCTTAATCCTTTATATATCAACAAATTCGTTGCTTGGCTTTTCAAATAACTTTTTCTCAAATTTGTCAACCAGAAGGCCTCTCCAAAATTACTCCCTTTCATATACAAACTATAGCCCCAAACTTACTCAAGATTTCAACCGTAGATTATAAGGATTATTTGAAGTTTTCTCGAGTTTGCGCTAGAACGAGATTTGATTATTTTCGCCAGAGGAACGTGATGGTGCGATCTAATTTTAAGGCTGAATATATGTGATAATTCATGTAATGATTTTAAGGTATGGGATTTTACACAATATGCTCCTAAATCTCGCGAGTATTGTACTCGTTGTTTTCTTGTGATTATTGACTCATATTTGAATTGATAAATTCATTTGGAAATCCGAAAATATTTATTGGAATCTAATTTCGATTCATGTGGTATTATATTTAGTGTTGAGCATGTTTTCATGAGATTTTAATATGGCACTGAGGTTGGGCACCCGCCAATATTCCTTTTTCCGGATATGCTAAAAAAATGCATAGGCGCGGTATGGTGATGAGGACTCGTAACCCGATTAATGTGTTGTTGAGAAATTATATTGACATAATTGCTTATGAGATTCACGTTGATTTGAATATTCGTACTCGTATTGTTACGCTTTATTCACCGCTAATATTTGTTGAGCATTTTTCCTGTCGTATTGTGTACTTCCCCATATATTCTTTTAGTGGCAGGTTAACGCGGATTTTGGGCGCTTTGGATTTGATTGGGATGATTTATAGCGAGGCTTATTGTGGGAAGATTTTTTTTATACAAGAGAGAAGACTTGTATTTATTTTGGTGTATAGAGCATTGGAGATTGGTATTTTATTTTCGAGTTAGCCGATATATGTAATTCGAGAGACTTGGTATTTGTTTAAAGAATTTGAGATTAGTGGATTATTTTATTGTATTGTGGGATTTTTAGATGTTCTATACCTTGTTATTTGTGGATTTGGTTAGTTTTATCGTAGTGGCGCTCCGCTCTCTCTCCTCGGGGCGGGCGGGGTGTTACAGGTATGCCATCCACTCTTAACGATAGTGACGAAAAGGTGAATGATTCCAGAGATGAATCATCACATGGTATGTGTGTTGACATTATGGTAAGTCATGTGAGCACACCTAGTTTTTTCCACGATGATGAGGACACTTGTATACATGAGATCCCTGATGATGATTTGAGTGTTTCTAGTGAGTAAAAGAGTGAGATTGAAAGTGAGTGTGAAAGTGATCTCCACAAAGCATTTAGAGATTTATACGTCGAGACCTTAAAGATGAAGAAGTTGAATAAAGAGTTAGGTCTTAGGGTGTTAGATTTAGAGAGAGAGAGAGAGAGAGAGAGAGAGAGAGAGAGAGAGAGAAGTTTTAAGGGGATGTGAGGCGTCAGCGAGTCAACTTGAGAAGGTGATGGTTTCTTTAAGTGAGTAGTTGATTGTCTTAGGCCTGAAAAAGAGTGAACTTGAGTCCCATGTGTCCCAAATCAAGAGAGATCTCGAATGTGCTCGGGAGGTGAAGGTTACCATAGAGTATACATCTAAGAAGGTTGGTAAGATGCTCCTCGATCCCTCTTTGCATAATATTGAGAGATTAGGAATAGGTTATGATGGTGAGTCTACTTCCCATATTGCACCCTCACCGGTTCCCGAGTTTGTGATAGATCCATATGGCTCTCAACCTAACCCACCTAGGCGTCCGGTTCTAAATATGAGAGTTCATCCTAGATGTTTTGAGAGAGGTGTTTCTGGGCCTGTGTATATTTTCACCCATTGCAAGAAGAGAGGACACCTTAGGGAATTATATTTTAAGTTGGGTAGTGTGTCACATAGATTTTTACCACGTGTTTCCACACATGCACCCACACATGATAATTTTCATGATCCTGTGCATCACATGAGAGAGTTTTCACATATTTGAGAGAAAGTTAAGTGTTTAGTCACGACTTCACATGATTTGGCGAATGCTTATCATAGGATGTCACCACCTATGAAAAACTCCTCTGCACCTAATAGTTGAGGTTTAGACTTGTTTTCTAGCATATGATGATTTTCATGATGATATTTTAAGCCTATTTCTAATATGTACCACCTTTGTATTTTTTATTTTTATATATTTTTTGAAAAATTCAAAAAGATTTTTCTTGAAATTTTTTTGGAAAAATACAAAAAAGTTTTTCTATTTTTTTTTAGAAAAAATTGAAAAAGCCAAAAAGATTTTATTTTAATAAATTTTTGAAAAAAGACAAAAATATTTTTGTATTTCATTTTACACCATTTATGGGCGGACATTTAGGATGACCAAGTCACAATATCATTCCATATCTATATGACTATTTGATAGTGTTTTGAGATAATACATCATTTCATCCATGTACTTTATAATGTTTGGAGTCATTAAGTTGAGTTTTGCGATTTCTTTCTACATGTTTCACTCTTAGTCGCCTTTAATGCACACGTGCACATATTTATTTGATTATTATACTCGTCTATCAAATGTTTGTCGAAGTGTTTTCATCTCAATCCTGTCCTTAAAACTAACGAAATGCGATAAAATTTGACAATGAATGTAGTGCATATAAGAACCGTTGACCGCGAGGATTTATTTAAAATTTGAAAAAATAATGACCAAACACAGGAAAGGGATACGAGAGAGTAATATTCTTGTTGTGAAAGCCACTATCTGAAAAGAGCGCAAGAAAAAATTAAGTCAATAAAAAGAATCTTATGCCAAAAAGGGGCCAAATAGTTTAGATTGATTACCTCAATAGAAAAATAAATAGTATTATTATTTATGAGGGTGTTTGGATGGAAATATATCAACGGGTTTGCATGTCTTGACAAAGTCTTGAAAAAGCATTACATAGTTTTAGACGTTATTGATGTGAAAATCATTTTAGACTTTGATGTGTTGATTAGATTGAGTCGATGTCATTTAAATTCAACACTTTCACACCGATTTTGAGTTCATTTGTTAGGAGTTTCCATATTCATCGTGCACATATGTTATGTATGTTTGAGTTGATTTTCCTATCGAATATGTTCACACCCATCCATTTCATTTCTATGATTTGGTTATCTTGGTGTAAATTCATGGTGTGTTTTATTTTCGCAAATTTTCTTTGCTTGAAAAAAATTGAAAAATCAAAAAGAGTTTGTGAAATCCTTTTGAGTATATCCTTGCATGAGCGTAATTGATATATATTTGCTATGCTTTTAGTGACGCTCCACATTTATTTTTGTTTATTCTTTGCCTTGTCTATTTTGGACAAATAAAAAGGGGGAGAACAAATTATGAATTATGGGAAGTGGTGCAAGTTTGAATTATGAGGGAGATTTGCGATTTGACTTGATATTTGATTTATGATTTATCTTATTTCAAACTCTATACGTCACGAAGGTATTTATTTTGTTTATTATGTGTAGGACTTTGATGATCATTTGGAAAGCATACAAAATAAGAGCAAGGAAAGCAAAGGGATTTGATTTGAAGAGATTTCAAAGTTGAAGATTTTTAAAGAATTTGAAGACTTGAATTTTTAGTATCTTTTCGGCTTTTGGGTTGCATAGGAGGGTATTAGATTTTTATAGGCATTTTATTGATAATTGGATTATTTTTATTTTGTACCGGCATAGACATAGGGGCGATTTGTATGGACATAATTTTCATAGTCCTGATTTTACATAGAGTATGTCGTATACCACTACAACTATTGAGAGAAGCTTACGATCATTTGTTAAAGAAGACGGATCCGAATTTCAAGTATCTATAACATTTGTGCGACATGAGGTAAAATTTCATATAGAATGTGCTTAAGTTTCGTAAATGCTTTACTTTAGTATTGGGATACTTTTTGAAACTACTTTTATCAAACTGAGGCATTTTTTTAAGTCAAAATAATTTTTTGAAGACCTGTAAGCGATATTTTTAAAATAAGATTTTTTCATTTATGTTGTTCAAACGATATATCTGTACTACCCCATAATTTTGATACCTTTTAAAAAGGCATTTATTTGGAATTAATTAAATATTTGAAATTAATTCGGATTTAATTATTACTCGAGAATATAGTAATATATGATATATGTTAAATATTACTTAGTGAATCAAACTAATATGTGGTTATGAGTTTACTTATGAGTAATTTACAAGTTATCACGAATTGTGATTATGACAATTTCAGTGAATAAGTCAAACGCATGTGAATATTAATATTGGGACTGTATTTATATAAAATAAAAAGAGGAATATTGTTATGTCATCCAAATGGTCGTTTTGACCACGCCAAAGTCTTCGAAAGTGTTTTTATAGTAAAAAAAAGTCTACTCGGATGTTTGTATAAGGTCTCGGGGCACTTTGGAGCCGAATAGTCACCCCGGAGGGGTAACATGGTCATTTCACTTGGAAGGTGAATAGTGTACACGAAATTGGGAGGGTAGTTATAAGTCTAAGCAGATGAGATTATTCATTTCATTCTACAAACTTATAAAGAAAGAAATTGAGATAAAGTGAGGAGTTCTTTGGGAAAAGGAAGAGCCTTTGTGGGAGAACCAAGAGCCAAAGGTTACCACCACCAACCACCACCGGAAGCTGACCGGAGAAGGCAGAACTACCAGTGGACATTCATACCCAAAGGATCAGATCTTTAGTAGAGGCAAGTGATTTGATTATTGCAATCTAGTTTGTGTAATGTCCATGTTAGGATAATTAGGAATGAGGAGAAATTACATGTTTTGGAGGTAAACTAGTAGATGTTAAATCATTTCTGGACAGTAAAGATATGTGGTATTAATCTCATGTTATCAGTAGACATTAATCCACGAAATAACGTCACATGTTGGCTAAATTCCGAAAGTTATAGGATTATTCTTGAGATATCATATATTTTATTTTTTCTGGGAAAATATGAAATTTATAGACTTTAATCCAATCTCTTGATGATTCTAGGTGGTTTAGAACAGTAGGAATCATTTACCTATGTTTCTATATCTATTGGTATTAATTATGAGGAATTTGAGATGATAAAATAAGGTTTTGAATGATCAAAAGTTATGAAACCCGTAGGATAAAAGTTGCAGAATTATGAGCTGATAACTGGGTGATCAATCGATCAACCCAAGAAGCTCAATCGATGGACTGATCGATCGATCAACCCTTGATCATCGATCGATCGACTTCCCCAGAATTGATGAAATTGTTCCTTTTTAATTCTTGTTTTAATCCCAAAACTTTTAGGAACTTATAGTGATTATTATTTGAACATAACGGGAGTTATAGAAGGGTAGTAGGCCATAGCTAAAACTCAAATTTATGTTATTATGTTTGGGATTTAAATTTGAGAGAATTATGATAATTAATCGAATGAATTCGATTGTTAAATTCACGTTTGAATCATTTTTATGGAGATTAAGGATAGGACCAGTCGGTAGGGAATCATTTGAATCACCTGGAAAATCCTAAGACCATATGAGTTTAAACTTAAGTGAAAGAATATACGGTTATGAGAGAATAGGTTTTTTCGAATATAACTCTAATTAAAGATGAGATTAATTCGCATTAATTCGGGGAGTATGATGACATGGAACAGTAGGGCATAAGTGAAATTCATACTGATTATATATAAAGTAAAAAATTATTTAACCTTCGAGAAGTGAGATCGACTCGGGAATAATAAATTAAGTAGTAAAGTCATAATATTTAATACGTAGGATTTGAGAGATAGATAATACTATGTATGGGAATTACCTTATAGTTGTGTGAATATCTTGTTGATATTATATATGGGTGGATGTATACCTATAGTATAGTTTATTATGTGTATGACATACCTACGCTACTTTCTATCGGGTTGGAGGTTTCGCGTTATGGACGGTCTTATCCTGTGTGCCCAAATTGGGAGGATTTTTAGATTCGTACCCTGAGCATAGGACCTTGGACATGTGCTATCGCTGTATATAATAGTTTCGACACTTGAAGGGGAACGTAGGTATGTACGTGACCCATTTGGCTGGGGAGTATGCTCACCTCCAACATATGTGTGTTATTTTATTTATGATTCGGGGAAGACACCAGACCATTTCTCCTTTCGACAATGAGAATTTTGGCTGGACATGATTGCAGAGTATGCATGCACCGCAGCTATAACTGGGAGGTGCTATATTAGTATATATGATAGGGTGAATATATATACTGTGATTCAATCTACTGTGTGATATTGTAGTTGACTATGAATAAAAGAAATTGAATTTAATTAATTAAAAGATTACTTAATCCTAAAACTTGAAAAGTCAATCTCATATTAAAGAAGAAATAATATGAATAATTATATTACGAATGGTATTGGAAATATGGGATTAATATATGGGATATAATCATGTTGTGGAAACTAGTTAGAAGGAAACCTTAATTAGGAAGCATTCACTCTAGATGAGAGGTGAGAATATCAAGCGAGAGCCGGGGATCTAACATGTACATAATAAATGCTTTATTGCACTTGTTAAACACTTGCTATTTTAAAATCATTTACAATCGGGCTCTGACCCATTTCCTTGCATATTCTCTTCTCTACTATATCTATATTAACAGGTGTCCAGCATTAGGGATGTGCAACTTAGGGTATGGATGTTTTGATCATGAGTTATTGTTCCTGGAGATGCAGACTTGTTTATATGCTTCATTTCTTTGATTCCTATGTCTTAGTACTTTTCTCATTTAGGGCATGTTGCCCAGGATTCTAGTTATTTCATTTAACTTTTCAGATATTGTATTGGGTTTATGTTGGTACTTTCATTTTGGTTTGTTGGATGGTGTTTAGTGTTTTAAACTGGGAAGTATTATCCAGTTACATTTAATCTTGTTATTCAGTTGTGTTGAGACTTCTCTATTGTTGTTCAGTTTTGTGGTAATGGTTTTAAATTATTGTTAATCATGGAAAATATTTTTAACACCTAACTTAATTAAGTATTGGGTGAGTTATTTAAAAAATAAAATGTGTTTTTCGACATTGATGCTGAGAATGAACCAACTGTATATTCTGTTTAATCTAATAAAGGAGTAGCTACCCGGTGTTTAATTAGGCGGGGTGTTACAATATTAATGTCATTTAAATGACAGTGATAAGTGGTTCAAACGACTGCTTCTAACGACATGCAATGTCGTTTGATAAGTCGCTCGAAGGGTTGCTTCTTTGTTGCTTTAAACGACCACGTACTGTTTGACCTTTTTATAGGTCGTTTCTTAGGTCGTTAGTAACAACATCCATTGTTGTTCAAATGACATTGAGAAGTACTTCGAATGACCTCCACCGCCTCAAGAAGTTTGTTTTGCAATAAATACCTGTTTTAAAGACCCCTTTCATTAAGGCTTTTGATACATAAAATTTCATATCTGCAGACTTTTAGTCTTCATCTTTTAGGGTTAAAAACCTAATTTTTGATTCACCAAACCATCCTAATCGTTTTGTGAATCATTTGTGGAACCCAAATACTTATGTTGAAGTTAATCTTTGTGGAGTGCCATCTCTATGACATGATTGTTAGTTCTTGCTGGAGTAGCTTGCTGACAACTGCGATCATTGAGGTTCTCGAGGGTATCTTCGTTGGTTACTAGGTTGCAGTCCATGTGAGTATTCTACAAAAAATTCATTGCAGATTTTTCTATGTCATTGTAAGTTGCGATTTACGTTGGATAGTGAAATAAAAGATTTTTTCTCTAAAGTTTGTTTTTCTTCTTGAAATTGTTTATCCCTTGATTTGTGATTGTTTGATTTACATATTTGATTTATATCATATAGATGCATGATTATGGTTTGATTAATTTGGATCAAAGATTGACTCAAATTAAATAAGTTTAAAATTGGAAATTTGCAAATTAATTAAATAATTGATGTCACGCATTCTTAAATTGGTATCAGATCTTTAGTTCGAGATTTTTACCTGGTCATGATGTCCTCATTTTTGCTAGAGCTAAGCACTAGAAGAAGGCCGAGGGCGAGTCCTCCAAGGTTGGTGATCAAAATTTGGTCGCCAAGGAGAAGAAGAAGGCCTTCATGACCCTTGCTTTGAAGAAGAATAAAGTCTCTCCAAGCTCCCTGAGGCCCAATCTATGGCCCATAATCCCTTCTTACCCCTTGACCTGCTACGGTAGGCAGTGCTCACTAGTGATCGCTAGAGGTTGAGGATGATTAAACCTGATCAACTTTACCTTTGTGCTTCCCAAACTCTATCACTGGTGAGAATCTTACTCTTTTTTTTTCGCACTTGGAATGCATAACTTCTCAATTTTTTCACACTTATTGTTTGCCTTGTTTTGCAGTTTACCAGCATTTTGGACCGTTATGCCGACCAGTCCAAGTTGAATGATGAGTTAAACGAGGTGATCAAAAATCCTAGGAGGATATACCCAAGGCCCTAGAGGCTCATAATAGAGAGAAGAAGTCCACCATCGAAGCCATAGCCTCTCTAAAGATTGAGAATAGTTTATTAAAGGTGGCGAATACTCACCTAATAATAGAAAATTCTCAATTAACTGTTGAAGTGGCCCATATTCCTCTCACCAAAGACTCCAGTTTTGTGCAAGGCTGGGATGTGGTCTATACTGATGCTAAGATCCAAATAGATCGTAAGCCTAGTTTCAAGAAGGCCTAGTATTAGGCCTTAGTAAAATTTGGAGTCCCTGATTAGTCTAAGATATTTGGAGAGCACCACACAGGTTCCCCTCCCAAGGTTGACGAAGGAACTTCCACTAGTAACCCTGCCGAGCAGGTCAAGAAGGTGGAGACCAAGGGGATAGGGGATGAGACAGAAGATCAGGTGAAAAAGTGAAGCCTATAGTTTTAAGTTTTTTCTTTTTTGCTTGTACTTTGTACTCTTTTTATTTTCCTTTAGTTTGGATTGTAATGGCTTTGCCTACTCCTTTATTAATGAAAATAGTTTTTCAACACTTTGAGTGTGCTAATTTAAGAATTTATGATAAATTATTGCCTACTTTGCTTTGATGTTGTATCCTGTTGATGAGGAGATTTATTCTTCCATTAATATATACAATGTGCTCGGGTGGGATGCAAGTGTGAAAGATTTTCGAGTGCCTTTAATTGCTTACAAAGCCTTAAGGAAAATGACTGAGGCCTACAAGAACTAGTCACCTTGGTCACCAAGCTGAAAGATGATCTCAAAGACTCGGAGGATGTGATCTCTTACATGTAAAAAGAAATAAATGACTTGAAGGTCCATCTTACCAAAACCAAGGATGTGGGGGAGGTCGACGCCCTAGTCCAGTCAGGCAATGATGATATGAAGAGGAGACTTAATGAGGTCGAGGAGAAAGTTTAGAAGAGTAATGTCATGATTATGGGGGTTAATCATGATGTGAAAAAGGTCCATTATTTTTTCAGAATGGGTCCCTGAGTAGCCTGGGTGGATTATTATGATGAGGGAGAGTTAGATGCCCTTATGAGACTACAAGAAGCTCAAAATATGGCCTACAAGCACGGTTGGGTGAATGCGCTTAAGGTTGTCAAAGAACCTAAGGATTCTCAAAATGTCCAGCGTATCAGCGACCTCATTTTGAGAAATATGAGGCTTGGGTACCCTTGGAATCCATTCCTCTTTAACTTGTTGAGAGCTAATTGGATGGTCTTGACAATGATGACGAATAGAGGCCTGATCGAGATGATGGTCGGAGGAAACAGATCATACAGTTTTTGGTGCACCAACCTTAAACCGTTGTAATAATTTTTATAATCTTTATAATTATTTTATAATTAATACTTTTTATAATTGGACATTCTCGAAGAATCAACTTAATACCAATATTTTTGAATTTTTTCATTCCATTATGCCTTGCATGTGTTATGTTTGTTTTTCTTACCTTTTAGGTCATGCCGTCACACTCTTTAGGCCTAAAAGAGGCAATTGCAAAGATGTACCTGGTCTATGGGCTATCCACCCATTCAGGATTTTATTTGACCAAACAAAGTTGGTGTACTGCCTAGGGATACCTCATAGGGCTTTAACTTGCCTTGTTAAGCCATGAGGTTGTCTTTATTGACTTTAACAAGGACCCGAGGACTTTAATCTTAATTTCAATAAGCCAAATTGCTATTACAATAAAGTTAAAGCCTGATCGACACTTTCAAAGATTAATGTCAATTATGAGCTTATTAGTTGAAAATAATGTAAATTTACTGGATAATTAAGAGATTGGAAAAAATAGGTAAAGATAGGCCTCTATTCAAAACTGAAATAATTAACTATGAGCAATATAAGTTTTAAAATGAAAATTTGCAAAAACTAAGTGCTAAAAAGTAAGAATAAAAATAAAACTTCTTGAGGTTGGCCGTATTCCATGATCTTGGTATCTCTCTGCCCTCTATCGTTTAAAAGTGATAGGCTCCTTGTAGATTATCTCTGATTACTTTGAATGGTCCCTCCCAGTTGGGCTCTAGCTTGCCGTCCGACAACCTTACCACACTGTCAAAAATTTTCCTGAGGACATAATCCCCCACTTGGAACTGCCTCGGCTTGACCCTTTTATTATAAAACCTCACCAACAACTGCTGGTATGAGGCTAACCTAATCATGGCTTTCTCTCATCATTCTTTAACCATGTCAAGTTCAGTGTGAAGGGCATCATCATTTAGCCTCTGGTCGACCACCTTTATTCTCATGGTTGGAAGGCCAGCTTCAAGTGGCATGACAACTTTCATTCCATATGTGAGCATGAAGGCATTTTCCCGATTGGTCTCTTGGGTGTGGTATGGTATGCCCATATAACATGACAAAGTTCGTCCACCCAAATACCTTTTTCCTTTTCTAGCCTTTTTTTAACGCTATCGAGCATTGTTTTGTTGAAGGCTTTTGTTTGTTCGTTGCTTTGGGGATACGCTACTGAACTGAAATAATGTGTCATTTTATGCTTGTCGTAGAAATTTTGAGAAGCAACACTTTCAAATTGTGTGTCATTATCAGTTATGATGTCACTTGGTACCCCAAAGTTGGTTATGATGTTTTTCTAGATGAACCTTATCATATCCGTATCTCGAATGTTGGCCAGTGGTTCTGCCTCAACCCACTTAGTGAAATAGTCTGTACCGACCAACAAATACTTAGGATTCCCTAGTGTAGTAGGCGATGGACCCATGATGTCTAACCCGCACTGTGCAAATGGTCATGCGCTGGTCAATGGTCTTAGGTCATTTGTCGGTTGATGGACTATGGGAGAGAATTTTTGGAACTTTTCCCACTTTTGAACATAAAACACTTGCATTTTTCTACATATATGGCCACCAGTAGCCCTCTTTGATTGCTCGGAATGCCAGGGACCTTCCTTTTGTGTGGCTTCTTCATATTCCATCATGAAGTTCATAAAGAACTTGCTTGACATCCTTTGGGATCGCGCATTGGAGGTAGATGCCTATGAAGGATCTCCTGCAGAGTTTACCCCCAAGGTCCAAGTAGAAACGGATGACTTTCACGCTGACTTGATGGGTCAATTTCTTTTTAGTTGGCAATGTTTCGTTCTGCAAGTATGCTATGATCTGGTCTATCTAGCTTGGACCCTTGTCGATGGAGAAGATGTGCTCAGGGCTCACTATTTTATCGATACTGGGCTTAGCGAGGATTTCCACTTGTTCTCCTGAGATCTGAGTCCACTACTGAGATTAGGGTTGTTAAGGCGTCGGTGTAATACCCCGTGTTTTTGAACTAAAATATTATGACATAAATACATTTAATAATTTTAGATTAATTTTGGGAATAAATTAAATCAAATGGATTTAAATTGAAAACAAATGTTTATTTAAGATTATATAATTACATGACTCAATTTGGCGTGATGAGTTCACCCGTGAAAATGATACGTACGTTATTGAGCTTATGAGTACATGTCGTTTAAACATAATAAAAATGTATATCTGGAATACAAATAATTGGGACGCATATAGGGAGGCTTTATGGGCTTCTTTAGGCGTTTTATACTTTTAGAAATGGTCTCGAGGTATAGGTGTATGAGTTGGGAGGTTATTAGGCTAGTTTAATTATGGGTTCGGGCCCATTTGGAGGCCCAAAAATGGGATATAAGGCTTAACTTGGGATTTAGAACTAATATTAGTTTAAGAGTAGGGTTAATAACTCCCCACACATAATCAAAACCTGAACCTATAAGCCACACCTCAAGGGAGGAGAGAACAAAGACCAAAAGGAGACGAGGCAAAGGATTCAAAAAGAAATTATCAAACCACTATAGTCAGGCAAGAATTCTCTTGCTTAAATTTAAATGTTCAAATTACTTCTTAAATCATTGAAGTTTCCTTCCATGTAGATTCTGGATTTCATAAGAAATTTATGATAGAAAGATATGATTAAATTGCATGAGTGTAGACAATGCAAATCTGAAATAAGTTAGTCGAATCCAGAAATTAAGATCAGGTTACGTTGATTTTAATGATTAATTTCATGCAATAGAACCTTGATGAAATTAGAAAGATTTATTCATATGTAGAGGATTTGCATTCATGTTTAAAAATCTGAAAAGTTTGATAATTGAGACCCTTGTATAATGATAGAACATTATGGAAATTGGGTGAGAAAGATCTGATTTATCTAGACCTGGTAATGGGTTAAAATTTGAGATTTGGGGGATTGAAATCAATGCCAAATTATGTAAATAGTCAACTTAAGATGACAAACTAAGTCCTAAAGACCTTCTTTAACGTTTATATAAATGTATAGACTATTAGGATGGGAGATAAGGAAGAAATATGGATTTGCGTGTTAAGAAAACATAACAGATTTGGGATTCTGCCTAGATCCGAATCAATTCGACTTCCTAGGTGAATCAATTCGGCCCTTGGGGAAGGTTGAGGTGGAGTCGGGATTTGATCCGAGATATTTTTAGGAAACCATACGAGTTGGTGGAAGGGTGTTTAAGTAAACAAAGATTTTATTAAAAATGCTTTTGTGGAACATATATTAAATGGGGAACAATACTTAAAAAATGGTTGGATATTCTTATAAAGAGGAAGAAATTAATAAGTAACTAGATGGTCAATTATAAAGGTGTAATTAATTATGGTGAATCATTTGGGATATCTTGGGTGATTATAGAGTAATTACCTATACATAGTATATAAGAATAATATGTAATTATATTTACTGTGTGAACATACCTATGTTTGTAGACGGTCCTATCGGTTGGGGTTACACGCATTCGATACTATAGCATTCATCGACACGAGTTGACTAGACGTTGTGTAGGTCATTATTATAGGTACTACATAGCAACTCCACTTATGAGAGGTAGGTGTAGATGCTGGGATCCTTTGCCACCGCTGGGTATGGGCCATGAACTGGTGTACTAAATAGGGACTGCCCCACTTGTGTGTATTTTGTATTGTCTGATTGGATAAGGGATTCCTTCGAACTTACCAATATAGCATAAATGATACACTACTGGTAGATTCCTTTAAGTGTCGTATATATGAAAGAACATTATACAAATAAAATAAGATTAATCCAGTTGTCTAAGAATGTAGACAATAAATTATAGACTTAATACCATGTAATGTGCATAATATATGTTTTTGTCACTTTTAGAGTAATATGACTGGGTTAATTTGGTAAAATGGTAATGAAGGTAGATGATTATATTTCAGTATGCTGGTTTTTACTTAATGAATCTTATATCGTATTGGTACGGTTAGAATTTATTATTTAGGACTTGTTCGGTTATGCGTGAAATATCACATTTAAATGAGGGGTAATGTACTTGAAACATGAGAGTGATGATGGAGGTTACGTATTTTTATAATTTAAATTTGGTAAGATAATTCTTACAACTTTAGGACGCTGACCCAAAATTTTAAATATTTCCTCCCCCAGGTTTGCTTAGACAAGGATAACGGGATAGAAGGAATATCAAATTTGTTGTCACGTGTTGCTTCTTGAGGATCATCTTATTGAATCTAGCTTAGGTTTATCCCTTTAATTATTTCGAATTATTATAAGGGTATAAGCCCGGAGTAATTTGATTTATTAGTCGATATTGCATTTGTTCATGTTAGTTTTTATTTTGTTGGATGTGGACGTTGGTTTCATTATTACTTGTTATTTAATTTAATCCAATTTTAATTCAAATGTGGTTCATTACATGAGTGTTTATTTTGGTCAATGTTAAGAATGATATAGATTGTATAACGAGTCCCATCTTTGACGTATTGTGTTTGGACAACCTTTAAGTGAGAAAATGGGAGTTGTTACAGTCGTCATGACTATTGTGGCCCAGGGGAACTGTTGAATGTGGATTTCCTCAAATTTTATAATCGGTTCATGCACGACTGCGAGGTAGGCTGTCATCCTGTCATACTTAGCTTTTAAATCCCCACTAGCGTAATTGGACACCATTTATAGTTTAAATAAACATTAAGCCGTCTTGCCCACATCAAATGGGTCTTGCACAGACCAACTATAAGTGCCTCGTACCCAGCCTCGTTATTAGAGGCTTCGAATCCTAGTTTGATCCCTTGCTCGATCATCGCATCTTCTGGGGTCACGAGGATAATTTCCACGTCTGTCCCCTTAGAATTGGAGGTAACATCAACATTTAATGTTTAAATTTCGATCTGGCCCTGCTCGTGCATCTCTGATTAATCGACCAACAATTGGTTGGTGGGTACATCTCTAGTGAACTCCGCAATAAAATTGGCCAAACCCCCCCCCCCCCCCCTTTGATTGCTATCATTCATTAAAAGTGAATCTCAATCATCCCAAGATCAACCAACCACTTGGACGTCCATCCAAAAAGGTCAAATTTACGAAGGAAAACTTTAAGCGGGAAACAAGTAATTCCAGTGATGGAATGGGCCTCAAAATAATGCTTCAGCTTCCGTGAAGCGATCACCAATGAGTAAACAAGTTTCTTCAAAGGTAAGTATCGTTGCACAGTGTCCAGGGGCATTTTTTGGCACAGTAAATAGAAATTTTCTTCACTTGTCTCTCGCAGACCAAGGTTGAATTGACTGCATGACTTGATATTTTGAGGTAAAGGTAGAGGCCCCCCTAACCGAGGATTGCTAGCAACAGAGGTTTGCTTAAGTAAGACAAGATTTTCTCAAGGGCCTTAGAGCACTCATCGTTCTAGGTGACGATTTTCTCCTTCTTGAGTAACTGAAATAACGATTGACAACGTTCAAATGACTTTACAATAAAGCGGTTGAGCGCTACGGGTATCCTAGTGAGATTTTGAATCTCGTGCAATGTTTTTGGTAGCTGGACCCTGTTGATAGCATCTATATGATCTAGATTTGCCTCAATTCCCTTCTTGCTGACCAGATAACCCATAAACATTCCTGACTGGACCCTAAATGAACACTTTTCGGCGTTGAGTTTTATTCGAGAGCACCTCAGGGTTTCAAAGGTCTTGGATCGGTTTTAGAGATGGTTGCTCTTGTTCCTTCTTTTGACGAGCATGTCATGAATATACACCTCCATAGTCTCTCCTATTTGGTGTTGAAACATCTTCGTGACCAACCTCTGATATGTATTTCCTCCATTCTTTAAGCTAAACGATATGACTTTGTAACAATATAGACCCAATGGCATTATGAACGAAGTCTTGTCTTGGTCGGGACTAAATAGAGGAATCTAGGAGTAAGCGTCTAAGAAATTAATCCATTCATGGGATGGTGTGGCATCGACCAGCTATGCTATCTTCAGTAGGGGGAAACCATGTGTGACACCCCACCTATTAAAATACCAGGTGGCCAGCCCATGATCAAAATAACACGTTGGTCTCATATGGCTCATTCTTAGCATCAATGTCGAAAACTTTTTAAGGTTACTAACCACCTAGTAATTTAATTAGAACGGTGCCAAATTTTATCTTACATTAATTAACAACATGCAGAAATCAATGCCCATTTAAACCATCCACACAACTGATAATGGAATCCAACACAAATGAATAATCATAAATAAATATAGCCGAATTAACTATCGGTTCAACAATAAAATTCAATAGTCCCTAAAGAATTATCCTGGATACATAAAGTCCAATAAATAAACTAAACACAAAATTTGAGGGCGACATGCCCAAATGAGTACTGAAGAAAAGTTCCTACACTAGGAGTAAATGAATGGAGCATCTATAACAAGGTCCTGTAACTTTCACATGAACTGTAGCTGCACATCCTTGAATAAGAATTCTCAAACTGGGCGTCCCTGTGGCTGGACACCTAAAAAGTTTTGGAAAAGATTTTTGACACGGGTCAGAGCCCAAGTAAAATGTTTTGAAAATATTTAGCAAGCAGTTAAATTGCAATAATTAAATATGCATGCACACTGTTCATATTTAAGCTAGTGTCACACTTTCTTGAGATATAGCTCACCCCTTATCTAATGTGCACACTTAACGCTCGCCTTTTACCTTTCCTAGTTAAGCTACCCCACCTAACTAGCCATATCGAATCTCCTTCTAAAAAATAATTCGTTATGCCTACCTGTATTGCCGATAGAATACGTTATCGAATTTTCATGTCTTTTAGCCCATTATAAATTTCTCAGTATATGTTTATTTATACCCATAATATAGTTATTTTTAATGTCACTATCTTTCTCTCCTACTATACTCACCCAGTAGAATAAAATCACAAGAATACATATATCACACTATTATATATATACTAATACGACACTCCTAAGCTGAGCTGTGGTACGCGTATACTATGCTATCATGTCCTGGTACATCATCTACCAAACACACGTAGTAGAATAAATCACAAGTGTGTATATATATATATATATATATCACACTAATTATATATATACAATACATCACCCCTAGGCTGGGACCTGTGGGGCATGCATACTCTGCTATCAAATCTCGATACATCACGCACTGTATAAAGGACTAAGGATTCCAAATCACTCTGGAACCGTATCAATACAAATCACACACATTGGAGACGAACATAGTTCACATACCCATGGGTCACATACATACCTACGCTCCCATGGTCAGCTGACTTATCAAGTCACAAATAAGTCATTAACAATCCTATGTCCTTAAGGTACCAATATAAATCCCCCTGAAGGCACACAAAGATTAGATGTCCCTTTTTCGAATATCAACCTCCCGTGATAGCAAGTATGGTAGGTATGTCATACACACAAAAAATCATACAAATCAGTATAGGTATACACACAACCTATATCATATAATCCATACATAGCATATACATCTCCCAAAGCTCTTACGCATTATTTAATTTCAATTATACGTCTCATTGTATATTCCACAGTATCCCTCACTACTCGAAGTGTGCTAATTTTTCTTTAAAATATTGCAGTAGGTAATTCACTCATATCCTATTGATCTAAGTCATAGGTTCGCTCATCCCTCGAATTCATTACATTTCAAATTACACCGATTAATCTAATTAATTTCACATTAATTAATTTGTTAAAGTAGTGTCACCTAACTACAATACTTTGTCTCACTCATATGGTCTGTATCTTCACCTTTTAAAATTTGTTTAACAAAAATCCACTATTAAGGTGAACACCTCTAGTTAAATTCACTATTCGAATATTTATTATATATCTCTATAATAAATTAAACCGGATAATCTGTGCCTAACTCCCGTAGCACTAGCCTGAGAAATATCAGAGTCAAAACCCCGACCCTTAATTTAAATACTATCACCACAATTTTTTTTTCAAGTAGTATCACTCAACCAAAATGCTCGGACTCCCTTTATTGGCTCGTATTTTAACATTTTAGAATTCATTTCACCAAATTCGATTAATAAGTTTAACACCCTTATTAAATTTAATAGTCCTTAATACTAATCCCATAAGACTCTAAGTATTAGGTTCCATTTAATTTCTATCAAATGAATTCCACCTTTAGATACCAGCTCGTATGCTAAACTCATCCAAAATTCTCATTCGAATAAGTTTGTATATTTTTGGCATATATTACCGACTGTCGTTCATTATAAATACTCCTAAATCCATACCACTGATTCATCCTTATCTAATCCAAGGATAAAATAACGTTCCTTTATATTTTTCCAAAGTCCTTCACTTATCTACGGACATCCCGAAAAATCCAGATTTTATTCTCACAAAGGATTTCGGTTTCAGACACTCTTTCGCAGAAAAATCATTAATAATTCAAAAAAATCAGAAAAATACAAGGTCAGCTCCCACGCGACGATGACGAACAGATCTAAAAGTTTCATGTTTTGACAAACAGGTAAATCAGATCGGTTCTGCCTCAAAATTGGACTGTTCCGACGGACTACGAATAATCTTCTTCTCTAACCCGTTTTTCTCCATTTATAACCCTCAAACCTCCATGGATTTAACCCAAACATCAACCCAATTTATACCCCATGTTTATTACATCTATAAAAAGGTTCTAACACTAATATATATCATCAATCATCATTTATTCTTATTAAAACTTCTAGGGTTCCTGAATTGGGTTTTACTCAAATTTCTTAAATAAAAAATTCAATTCGATTCAATAATTCAAATTCAACAACAATTCCTATTGGGTTTTCAATTATAAATTATATTATAACATCATATGATTGTATTCTCCCATTAATTACACACCAATCTCACTTTAAATGCTTAATCCCCAAAATCCATATTTAACATGTGATACCCTCCAAAAACGAATTCTGCTATAATCACTCATCCCAAAATTAATATGGTTTACACCCGCCATGATATGAATCGTAATACCGCAATTTAAATGAAAGCAAGTTTAACTACTTGCCTGGAAATTTCGTTGAGTCTCATCCTTTGATGTAGATGGAGATTTTGACTAAGAACACATCAATCTCCTCTTGGCTTGACTCCCCAAAGCTCTCCCACTTGATCTCTCTTTTCTCCTCTGTAACTAGGGTTTTTCTAAAATGAATTATGGCTGCCATACCCTCTCACGTTTTGATTTTATTATGTCAATCCCGTTTTTAGGCTTGCGGGCTTTATTAAAATGGCCTAATCAGTTCCGTGTGGGTCCGATTATGCTTTAAAATGCCCCGAGACCCAATTACTACCCTCGGGTACTCTATTTTGACTATCTCGATATTTCGGATTCAACCGTACACTCAGAATCATCATCCGAGTTACGTAACTAAAATCGCAAATTACGACACATGTATTCTTAAAAGAAATAACCCGAATTAATTTAAATCTCAATTCTCGAAATAAATTGAATCTTCCAATTTAAATAAATTCTCCAATTTAAATAGTTTATCCAAATCATCAATTTAGTTTAAATTCTAATTCTCCAAATTAGCTAAATTATTTATCCTAAAAAATATGGGGTGTTACATACTCTCCCCCTTACAAAGGAATTTCGTCTTCGAAATTAAGATGAGTCTAGTACTCCTAGCCTCGAATACTTCCTTACTCACATGTCTCTAAGATCGCTAACATATTTCTATCCCCTCTAATCACGAATTTTATGAAAATTATTTTAATTGTCCAGGGCGCCCATACACTCTATAGCCGTGCATAATTGCACAAAGGTTACCCGACTCCACTAGTCTTAAGTTGTAATACAACTTTAAATTTACAGTTATAATTACCTGAATGCATAATAGCCAAGGTACCAAAACTATGTGCTTGTGATAAAAAATCTCCCCACTTCCAACGTTGGGCTAAATTTCATGCGTGGGATGTCTCGCAAAGCGAAATCCAAACAAGGAACCCCCGATACACTACTACATAGCATTGTCGGTGGATGAGATCCGTTTGGCCCTTAGTCCATAGCACGTACCCCCAAATCCCGTCTCCTGACGTAAAAGTATACTCGACCATTTCATGTTACCAAAGACATCGTACAATTTAGCGCCGCTTACTAGCACTAGTATCTTAGCGTGAGTCAATCACAAGCTATATATCCTCGCTCGTTACTAAACGTTTCCACTCTGAATCTCATCAGTAAACATCTCTACTTACCGGGATCAAATGTAATAATACAAACACTTCCTCATAAGTCTATTATGCTACACACTATAACATATATACACGAATATATAGACTAGATATGTAAATCATATCTCCGAATAATGAACTCAAAGTCTCACCATACTATATACTATAAACCAAACATTTCAGTATAATTATGACTAACGTTACGTACTTAACATATTTATCTCAAGCTCAGCTCTTCACTCTCGACGTGGCTATAATGTACGAGTATTCTCGATTACCCCAATTTGCAAATTAAATCCTTCTCTACCTTACCCCACCCATTAACTTGTGGTGTAAAAATTTTCGCAGTGCATCCTTCGTAGCACTACCTGGATCCAGTGGCCATACATCATATTAACTTTCAGCTTAATGTGTTTCCTCTACTCGTTTAATAATATAACATTTAAAACCGATGCACTAGCATCCAACAACGGCTCGCTATTCCCAATGTTTATTACAATCCATGTGTGTAACCTCCTGTGATGAAGTTCAAAAGAACTTTACCCAATGCACTATCCCCTAGCATTATCGATCATCGAAATCCGTGCATCCCAAGCACGTAACCAAGATATCATAAATTTTGTCTCCCAACACATAAATCAAATCATTTATGCCCATATCTCTCAAGGCATCACAAGATATTATGCTCTCACTATCACTAAGTTCTCAACACTTACATAATGAGTTAAATTTCTCCAATCAACAGTAAACTTGATATACCCTGAATCACATTAGTAAGAGTCCCTACGCACCGGGATCCAATATAACTAGACATATGTACTCTCCGAAGTTTACTTTATAAAATTATCGTTGCGAGCTCTACCCTCTTTTAAGTGAGACGTCATTATATTACCCATCCTACCCCAAAACAACGAATATGATAGGGTTGTTGTAACTGCTCATCATAGCTTAACAATCCATACCCAGAATAAATCATACCTCGAATATCACCTCTCAAAACGAGCTAAACCCGTAAAATATATCTCCTCTCAGTGTCCTCACCCGCTCCCCTGCAGAGGAACTAAAGAGAGAGTTCAGTTAACTCAACGGTGAATAAACACACACAGTGATATTAACGATACCTATACTAAACCCGTTTCACATGCGAATCTAGTGAAAATAAACTACTGTGACTCTCTCGTGTCACACAAAACAGATCCCAATCACCCCGGGATAAAACTCATGCTTTTGATTGTCAATAGCACTCGCGGTTCAAATGGTTCCTGCACATAACACCCTTATTCCAACCGAACCAAATAGTCCATATAAATTTTTCCCCTACTGGGCATCCCGTTACTGTCCCCAACTCACTGCGGATAATATCCACATATATATTCCTACTCTTTACACATAATGAAAACAACGATATCAGTCGTTCTATTCGGACTTCCCCATCCATGTTTGTATAGTCTATCCATGCATTTATCATTAACTTACAGACCTTCTCGATTCTCCGTATCCACCTCGTCTGGTGTGAAGTTCACTAAACACGTTAACTTTCCTTCATGACCGACTATTGTACGACCCCTTTAAAACAAGTCTTGAAATCTCCTTTGCCTCTCTTATTTAAACAGTTTATGAGAGGATTTGAGGTCAAACTGCACCCCCAAATTCCTTGTTATTCATGGTATCCCTCCATGGTTGTGGTGACCGACTCCAACTACGTCAACATCATTCCTATGAGTTAAAATTTTAAGCTCGAAATTTAATCCTGGGTGCCATTGCACTCCGCCCTACATAATTATCTTTGGATCTTCTCATCCCATTACTATGGTGACTCCTATCGCGGTTACCGTTCTCAACATATTTCATCGATTCTGCTGAGTCTCCCCTCCTGTCATCCTTCTAACCGACCTTGCTAGTTATCCCAAAATTTTTCGGTGTATGAAGTCCAACCGAACTCGTATATAAATCACCTTAGCTATACTTAATAGCAGGAGAACGTTAGTGGTATACGTTTAGGAATACAATAATCCAATAATAAATCTCTATATCAAAGAACGCTACGCTGAAACGTAATAAGCCGCACAGATCCTAAGGACTCTAGAACCTGATGCTTTGATACCATTTGTGACACCCTGCCTATTAAAATACCGGGTGACCAACCCATGATCAAAATAACATGTTGGTCTCATATGGATCATTCTTAGCATCACTGTCGAAAACCTTTTAAGGTTACTAACCATCTAGTAATTTAATTAGACCGGTCCCAAATTTAATCTTACATTAATTAACAACATGCAGAAATCAATGCCCATTTAAACCATCCACACAACTGATAATGGAATCCAACACAAATGAATAATCATAAATAAAGATAGCCGAATTAACTATCGGTTCAACAATAAAATTCAATAGTCCCTAAAGAATTATCCTAGATACATAAAGTCCAATAAATAAATTAAATACAAAATCTGAGAGCGACATGGCCAAATGAGTACTGAAGAAAAGTTCCTACACTAGGAGTAAATGAAGCGTCTATAACAAGGTCCTGCAACTTCCACATGAGCTGCAGCTGCGCATCCCTGGATAGAATCCTCAAACTGGGCGTCCCTATGGCTGGACACCTAAAATGTTTTGGAAAAGATTTTTGACACGGGTCATAGCCCAAGTAAAATGTTTTGAAAATATTTAGCAAGCAGTTAAATTGCAATAATTAAATTTGCATGCACACTTTTCATATTTAAGCTAGTGTCGCACTCTCTTGAGATATATCTCACCCCTCATCTAATGTGCAAACTTAATGCTCGCCTTCTACCTTTCCTAGTTAAGCTACCTCACCTAACTAGCCATATAGAATCTCATTCTACAAAATAATTCGTTATGCCTACCCGTATTGCCAATACAATACGTTATCGAATTTCCATATCTTTTAGTACATTATAAATTTCTCAGTATATGTTTATTTATCCCCATAATATAGTTATTTTTAATGTCACTATCTTTCTCTGCTACTAAACTCACACAGTAGAATAAAATCACAAGTATACATATATCACAGTATTATATATATATACTAATATGGCACCCCTAAGCTGAGCTGTGGTACGTGTATACTATGCTATCATGTCCTGGTACATCATCTACCAAACACACATAGTAAAATATATCACAAGTATATATATATATATATATATATATTTATCACACTAATTATATATACACAATAAAACACCCCTAGGCTGGGACCTGCAGTGCATGCATACTCTGCTATCAAGTCCCAGTTCATCACGCATTGTATAAAGGACTACGGATTTCGAATCACTCAGTAACTGTATCAATACAAATCACACATATTGGAGATGAACATAGTTCACATACCCATGGGTCTCGCACATACCTACGCTCCCATGGTCAGCTGACTTATCACCTCACAAATAAGTCATTCACAATCCTATGCCCTTAAGGTACCAATCTAAATCCTCCCGAAGGCACACAAAGATAAGATGACCCTTTTTCAAAAATCAACCTCCCGTGATAGCAGGTATGGTAGGTATGTCATACACATAATAAATCATACAAATCAATATAGGTATACACATAACCTATATAATATATTCCATACATAGCATATATATCTCCCAAAGATCTTACATATTATTTAATTTCAATTATACGTCTCATCGCATATTCCCCAGTATCCCTCACTACTCGAAGTATCCCAATTTTCATTTAAAATATTGCAGCAGGTAATTCACTCATATCCTATTGATCTAAGTCATAGGTTCGCTCATCCTCCGAATTCATTACATTTCAAATTACACCGATTAATCTAATGAATTTCATATTAATTAATTTATTAAAGTAGTGTCACCCAACTACAATACTTTGTCTCACTCATATGGTCTGTATATTCACCCTTTAGAATTTGTTTAACAAAAATCCACTATTAAGGTTAACACCTCTTGTTAAATTCACTACTCGAATATTTATTATATATCTATATAATAAATTAAATCGGCTAATCTATACCTAACTCCCGTAGCACTAGCCTGAGAAATATCAGAGTCAAAAACCCGACCCTTAATTTAATTACTATCACCTCATTTTTTTTTCAAGTAGTATCACCCAACCAAAATGCTCGGACTCCCTTTATTGGCTCGTATTTCAACATTTTAGAATTCATTTCACCAAATTCGATTAATAAGTTTAACACCCTTATTAAATTTAATAGTCCTTAATACTCATCCCATAAGACTCTAAGTATTAAGTTCAATTTAATTTCTATCAAATGAATTCCACCTTAAGATACTAGCCCGTATGCTAAACTCATCCAAAATTCTCACTCTAATAAGTTCGTATATTTTTGACATATATTATCGAGTGTCGTTCATTATAAATACTCCTAAATCCATACCCTCGATTAATACCTATCTAATCCAAGGATAAAATAATGTTCCTTTATATTTTTCCAAAGTCCTTCACTCATCTACGAGTATCCCTAAAAATCCAGATTTTATTTATCACAAAGGATTTCGGTTTCAGACACTCTTTCGTAGAAAAATCATTAAGAATTTAAAAAAATTAGAAAAATACAAGGTCAGCGCCCACGCAACGTGATGAACATATCTAAAAGTTTCATGTTTTGACAAACAGGTAAATCAGATCGGTTCTGCCTCAAAATTGGACTGTTTCGACGAACTAGGAATCATCTTCTTCTCTAAATTGTTTTTCTCCATTTATAACCTTCAAACCTCCATGGATTCAACCCAAACATCAAACCAATTTATACCCCATGTTTATTACATCTATAAATAGGTTCTAACACTAATATATATCATCAATCATCATTTATTCTCATTAAAACTTCTTGCTTTACTAAATTGGGTTTTTCTCGAAATTTCTTAAATCCCAAATTCAATTCGATTCAATAATTCAAATTCAACAACAATTCCTACTGGGTTTTCGAGTATATATCATATTCTAACATCATATGATTGTATTCTCCCATTAATTAAACATCAATCTCACCTTAAATGCTTAAATCCCCAAAACCCATATTTAACATGTGATACCCTCGAAAAATGAATTCTACTATAATCACTCATCCCAAAATGAATATGTTTTACATCCAGCATGATATGAATCGCAATACCGCAATTTAAATGAAAGCAAGTTTAACTACTTGCCTGGAAATTTCGTAGAGTCTGATCCTTTGATGTAGATGGATATTTTGACTAAGAACACATCAATCTCCTCTTGGCGTGACTCCCAAAAGCTCTCCCACTTGATCCCTCTTTTCTCCTCTGTAACTAGGGTTTTTCTAAAATGAATTATGGCTGCCATACCCTCTCACATTTTGATTTTATTATGTCAATCCCGTTTTTAGGCTTGTGGGCTTTATTAAAATGGTCTAATCACTTCCATGTGGGTCTGATTATGCTTAAAAATGCCTCGAGACCCAATTACTACCACCGGGTACTCTATTTTGACTATCTCGATCCTTCCGGACTCAAACATACACTCAGAATCATCATCCGAGTTACGTAACTAAAATCTCAAATTACGACACATGTATTCTTAAAAGAAATAGCCCGAATTAATTTAAATCTCAATTCTTGAAATAAATTGAATCTTCCAATTTAAATAAATTCTCCAATTTAAATAGTTTCTCCAAATCATCAATTTAGTTTAAATTCTAATTCTCCAAATTAGCTAAATTATTTATCCTAAAAAATACGGGGTGTTACACCATCCTTAGGTTAGGGTTGCTCTTGAGAACCACAATCGGGTTCTAGAGCCACTTTGTGAATTGAACTTCTACGATGGACCTTTCCTCCAAAAGTTTGCCTACTTATTTTTCTACTGCCTTTGACTTCTCTGGTTTTGTTCATAAAGATTTTTTTATGATCTAATTGAATGGTAGATCCATGTGGAGATGGTGATAGGCGACCATAGGATCAATTCTCAGCATATTGTATGGTTACCTGGCTAATACGTCCAAGCTTCATTTCAGGAAAGTAATCAGTTTCTCCCTCTCAAGGTCGGTCGGTGTTTTTCCAATAAAAAACTTCCTCTTCGATCGATTTTTATTAAAGATAACCTCTTCCAGATTTTCAACGACCCGTCAATGGGGTGGACCCTGGTTTCCTCCAACCCTAGTCGGCCGTGCCATAGTTTCTATTTCGATGGAGTAGCCCCATCTTGAGCTGTCTCTGGAATAACCTATTTCTCTTTCTTATTATCCTACTTAGGTCTAATGGATGTGATGTATCATTTCTGAGCAATAACTTGATCACCTATGATCTTCATTATGCCCCGATCTGTGATATACTTGAGCTTCTGGTGGTAAGTGGATGGGAAAAATCTCATGGCATAAAGCCACCCTCCGCCTAAAATGGCATGGTAGGTCAAATCAATATCCATCTCCAGAAAATCTATTAGCTTTGAAATATTCCCCCCCCCCCACCCCCACTAGGAGGATCACTTTCCCCAAAGGCATGGTTATCTTCCTCGCAAAGCCGACCAAAGGGACGATCACCTCCTTAAGATCTGACATCATTAGATTGATCTTATAGAAGAGATCCAGGTACATCACCTCTGAAGATCTCCCTTGGTCCATTAATAACTTGTCCACATCTTAGTTCATGATTACCATCGCATTGTGGTGCGGGTCTCTTACCCCAATAAAATTCCCCTTCGTGAAAATGATATGCTTGTTGTAATCGATGTCCTCTGATCATCGACGCTTAGCAGCCTGGAATTTAGCGGTATCTATTTAGAAGGCCTCCATAACGAGTGTGACCTTCTTGAGCTCCATTCGAACAACATTACCTTAAATTTTCTTGAGGTCAGATGCCCCATGTATGACTGCAAACTCATGTCCCATCTCATCATTTAGGGCACTGTTTGGTTTTTTCTCACCATTAGCGATGACCTGCTCAGATTTCTATTCAATATATTCATCCAAATGCTTAGCATGGGACAACTCCTCTAGATGAGCTATGAGCACCTTATAGTTCTTAGTCTTGTGGACATTTTCTTTGTAGAACGTGCATCTAAGCGTGTTGTTCCCCCTGGTCGGATCCCCTTCCATCTTCTTTAGCCACTTAAGGAACCGTTGATCTTTGATCTTTGTCAGAGTCTTGTAGATTGGTTCATTAAAAATTGTGTTGGCAACTTGAAAAGGTTTAGACGAATCTATTATGCCCCCATTCGTGGAACCATTCTACTTCTTATTCCTCTTCTTGAGGGTATTCTCCTTGTCATCCCCTTTGTTTGCCTTGGCGCATGATAACTGCCTTTTTGTGTACGTGTCGTTGTCTTCAAAAGCCTAGTCTCAAAATTCCTTGAATACCTAGAAAACTTGTTAACAAATCGTATTGCAGTAAGTACAGATATCAATCCAACTTTCAAGTGGTGAAATAATTAGTTTGAACAATTACAATTCCAAATTTTTTATTAAAACTTTTTTCATATTTTTATATGTTTTTTAAAAATAAATTCATGGGGGGAATAACTAATTAATGCTAAAATTAAATGTGATTAACTAAACTAAAAATAATACATGACCAAGTGCGATAAATGTGAGAAGATTCAAGAGATGGGATTACAATGCGTGTTCCGTTATTTTTAATTTCATAATTTATTAAATTGAAATATTTTGAGATAATATTAAATTTACAATTTAACTCTCGTTACAACCATAAATTCAATAATGTCTTTTTTAGAAAACTCTTTTAAAAATGCCACTACTCAGCAAAATGGATTTATACTCTCTTTAAAGAAATCATCTGCTAAAAAAAATTTATAAAAAAAATATGAAACCAAGAATCGCAAATCTGAGTTAATATTTAAATTTTAGGAAAAAACTATCTGTAGTTCGATTCCAAAATCAAATATTAAAACAAAATTAATTTACTATCTCTCGATACGTAAATTAATTAGTGATAATTCATAATAAATTTTCCTAAAATTATAACAATCAATTAAATTAACATTCTACGCATTTCATCTCACCCCTTGAATGTGGTGTTTAGCCTAACATTCTCATATTAGAAACATAACACAATGATTAAAGGTGAAAAGTAGTGCGTGTTAAGACGCTAATCATTGTTTTTGATTCACCTCCTCAATACAAAAATCTAAACCTATGACTACACTCTTTTATGGGAGTATAGCGACCAAGTTCGGGTATCTAAAATCCACAGAGACGAGTTGTTAGAATTTAATGGATTTAATACTTCTAAAATAAAAGTGTAAAAGATAATTGCTAACAAAATAAAAGTTATATAAATGAAAAGATTATATTAGGCGAGAGTGTATTTAAACTACGTTAGCAAAATGAATAAAAACTATAGGTTGCATCGAATATCTCTCACCCCGAGTTAATTGGTATAAATGGTTACATTGGCTCATGAGTTATTAAGAACGCGTCTCGTTTCGACAGTCGATTAAATCAAGAGTTGTCACACCCCTAAATTCGTATAAAAGTCTAATAATATTTTGGCGTCAACAAATACTCCCAAAATTATGCATGCAAGGTCGTAAATACGGAGCATACATAATATACCCCGTTAAATCTCCTAGGCATAATAACTAGGACAACCCAATCGAAATAAACACGTAAAACTCCATCACCAAAGCAAAGCAACCAAACCAACCCTAGATGAGTTCAATCCAACACAACCTAGATTAAATTAGCCCTTAAACATATTAAATGACATTAAATAAAATGCAAATAATTAATTGAACCACACTAATTAAATTAACACTAATAATTATTTAGGCAAGAAATAAATAATAAGCATGAATATTAAAGGAACAAAGCTTAAGAATGGGAAAGAAGACAATGAATAGTAGAAGCGAACTTACAGTAATGGAGAAAATCCAACACAAATGAGGAGAGGGGTGGTCTTCATAATAAACCCCAAAATTATCTCTAACCTAGGTCTAAATTAAGAGAGAAAGAAAAACTAGATAAAAGAACTAGATATCTTACAAAAATAACTAAAGTTGCTATTTATAGTAAGTTGGGAAAAGGAAAGAAAGAAAAAGAAAAAATAAAAGAAATAAGGATAAGTCTCCTAATTAAGGAATAAAAAGAAAATAAAAAAGGAAAAGGAATGAAGTAACAAAAAAATATCGGGCAAAAAGTAGAGAATCAAAAGGCGAATCGATTCGGTGTTGAGAAATTTTGACACTGTCTTGTAGCGAATCGATTCGCAACTGTAGGCACAAAATGAATTATTCCAAGACGAGACTTGCCATTTTTTTCCCATAAGCGTGTGTGGTCCAATATCAAACTCTAATTTCAGACGAAAGGCCCCAATTTTGGGCGAAATCAAAATCACGAGCTTGGCCAAAAATCGCCCTTGGCTGAAATGAGTGTCCTGCAAATTGAAAGAGAAAAGGACATGGAGGTCATCAAATATATTGTTAATGAATAAATAAAATAATAATAGAATTAACTTATAATTCTTTCCCGATTAAAGGTCCGTGTTTCCTTTGTTTAGACTCCGATTCGAGCACCGTTCGTGACCACGTGAAGCTTGGCCTGAGAGCTACAACTTTCGTGAAGACTTTGGGAAAAAATACCGAACACCTATAAAAGCTCAAACTTCATGAAGACTTTCGTGAAGCTTGGCCCGAGAGCTACAACTTTCGTTAAATTATGAAAATGCCCCTGAACGTGCGAATCGCGACGGAACTTTATCGAAACGAGCTCAAACTTCATACTGAGCACCATAACACCTATAAAAGCTAAATAATACCTCAAATAACATATTAGAGCACAAAATGGAGGTTGTCTAGTTAATGAGCATAATTATTGCAATTACGGTACCCGAGGGGCTAAAATGCATAAGTTCGAGGGAAATGAGTGCTATGATTCGGGACGAATCACACAAAAATCAATAATATATCAAGAAGGATATAACTTGAAAAGAGGAGAAAGAAATACGATACACAATCCTTTTCAAACATATGTCTGGAATTGCACCTAGACATGTGTCCAACTTTTTCACAATATGCACACTTGATTACACAAATAAAAATAAAAATCAAACCTAAGAATTATTCTAAACTAAACAAATTTTTTTCTCCTTAAACTATACTGGTTTGTCTCTCTTATTCTGCCGTCTATGTGAGAGTCTCCTCTTTTAATGAACTACCCTCTCTTTCTTTGAAAGAAGCCACAAAGTGAGTTTAATGGTTGAGAGATTCTTGGGATTTTATTTTGGCAAAGTCCAAGTAAAAATGGGAGGGATATTGCATGCGGTGTTTTTCTTGGAAGCTTGGCAGGTTGTCAAAATAAATTGGCTCAAAATTTTATGGGTTTCAGGTTGGATTTATGGTCCCGAGTCAAGGCTAGGAAAGGGTTAAATCGGGGTTTTGAGTTGTTGGGTTTTTATTGGTTGAATTGGGTATGATATGGGTATTGGGTTTTGGACGCCAAGGTGGTCAGCTGGTTGTAGCCGCAGGTTGGTCTATCGGCTCTGGACTTGAGGTTTGGTTGGGCTATTTGAAAATGGGTGGTTATGGAGATTTGAAATCGGGTATAGCAGGTATGGATTGCCATGGCAGCAGGTTCAAGGTGGTTTGGCGATGGCTGTTGAGGTTAGGTTTCGGGTTAGGGTATATTTGATGATGGGTCGGAGTTTTGGGATGGGTTGGAGGAAGATGTGGTTCAGATATGGTTGAGGTGGGTTCCGGGTTTAAGCTGAGTTGATAGGTTAACAGGAGGTTATTGATGATGGATGTTGTGGGTTTGTGGAGAGATGAGAGAGGTGATGAGAGGAGGGATAATTGTGTGTAGTAGGTATATGGTAATGGAATGTGTGTGTTTAATTTACACTTAAAATAAATAAAATAAAATTACCTAAAGTGTTTAAGAGTCAAATAAAATTAATAAAAATAAAATCTTCTAAAATAAAATAAAAAATAAAAATCCTAACCTATTAATAAGAGACTCAAAATAAAATAAAATAAAATAATAAAACCAAACTAACTAAAAAAAACTAAAAACAAAATATAAATAAGTAAATGAAAATATAATAAAATATATATACCTATTATATTTACATAAATAATATAAAAATACTTGACGCACGACAACGGACCCTAATATATACATCTACACGTACATAAATAAAATATAGAATAAATCCTAAAAATATGCACACGACTAAAATAAAAACAAAAAATAACAATGTACAAATTAAATACACATGAGGCTCGATTGATGGCTAGGCTTGGTTTAGGCTTAGGTTTGGTACGGGCTAGGGTTTAGGGCGTCCGAACTCCTTGGGCATGATCAAACGGTACTTCAGTCTTCAAGATCGCATTAATTTTATTTATTTAACACATTTGATTGCTACTTTGTCGCAATTGACTTAATTTAGCATTATTTGATACCGCGACTACATATTAACCTGCAATATTGACAAATACGAACATAACGCCATTTTTATTAAAATCGAGCAACTAAAATGCACATGTTTAGGGTATAAAATTGACACTTTTAGGTGCTTATCACACCACGCATAAATAGAACATTTCTTGTACTCGAGTAAAAATAGAGAGAAAAACAGAGATAAATGACCAAAGGTGTTTCACTTTCCCATGCATTGGCGATTGCACTTAGCATCTGCAACAAGCTGTTAAACTTGTAGGTTGCCCTACAGGACGAGTGGTATCTCATGAGGGTTTGCAGTGAATGTACCCACAAAATAAAAGAAATATATTTAAAGGGAGTCTCTTATTTTGACGATGAAAAAAAATAAAACCCAACTAAAAAAGGCATCAAGGAACACCGTATTCAACTATCAAAGTATGGCATAAAATTACTTAATAACAAAAGCATAATCCTTCCTAAAACTCGGCACGTGTTGGTGTGAAACAATCTTAAGTATCATAAGAGTAATTCCTAGAACGCCTTTATAGAATCGACGCTTTGACTTCAATTCTCACTGGATATATCTCTCTGAATCGAACTCTCTGAGAATTGGGTAAGTGTATCTCTCTAGTGTGTGAGGAGGTGAGTAGGTGTAACAAGATCAAACATCTCACACACTTATAAGAAATGACAAACACATGAAAGAAATTGATATCATCAACGAATGCTAACCACTATATTGAGAATGTCGAGTTATTCACCATATTATGACACCCCGACTAATTAAATACTTAAAAAGTGAGTTGTCAATTTTAATTAAATTCGATTAACATACAATAAGTATTAAATTATGAAATGATGATATCACAACCACATTACAGTCAAATTATAATGACAAAGGAATAAATGAATCTGGAGGAACACTCCTCGTAAATAATTCGAAATACTGAATAAAACTGTACCAAGTCTGAATCATAAATTAATTACGACCCAAAATCTGAAATAAATCTGAGTAAGTAGGATGTCTCTAAAAGAAAAGGGGCGACATGCCCTACATATGAGTAAAATAGAGTCAAGGTAGAAAGTGGAGGCGTCAACTATCGAGGTCCTGTAACTTCCACATCAGCTACAACACGTCACTGGAATGGAACTCCTACACTTGATGTCCTTGTGGTTGGGCACCTAAAATGTTTTTACAAGAAAATAGATTTGAATGAAAACGGGTCAGAGCCTGATTGTGAAAACAGTTTAAAATACAACAAGTGTTTAATATCATTAAACAATGAATATAAAATACATGATAGTGCGTGCACTCACATGAGTTCCTCACCTCTGAACTAATTGTGCACACCTATCGTACCCGTATCCGTTTTAATTATACTACTATCAAACTCGTCCAATCCATGACCTGACTTTTCTTTTACAATTCAAAGTTCATTTCCCAATGTCTTAATATAAACCGGAGGTCTTACTGTTTTTATTCAGAATTAGTTACAATAATTACTAAGAGTTTTCCCATTTTTAACTCTACAAATATGTTACATTAATTCACACTTGTACTTATATAAACAGTTCATTTCAATAATTTGGTATATCAATCTCATCATAATATACAATAATGGCACCCATAAACTAAGTTGCGGTGCACACATACTCTGCTATCAAATCCCGGTACATCACGTACATAAGGATCACGTATTCCGAATCTCTCAGGAATCGTTTCGACAAGTATTAAACACACATAATGGAGGCGAACATAGTTCACATCACATGGGTCATGCACATACCTACGCTCCCACGATTAGAAGACTTATTAACTCCTCAATAAGTCATTCTCTGACCTATGTCCTCGAGGTACCAATCTAAATCCCCCCATAGGCACACAAAGATTAGATGACCCTGATCGAACGTCGACCTCCCGTGATAGCAAGTATGGTAGGTATGTTATACACAGATAACCACATATACTAAGCATTCACACATCTTAGATATCTTATAATATCAATAGAGGTATATTTTACATTCCTATACCGTCATTAAATGCTGTGCGTTTACAAATCCCCGAATAATATACATTAAAAGTTATCAACCCTTCTCACGTCGTAATTTTAAGTACTTATTTCCTAACCCATAGATGTCAACCGGTTCACTACAAAATTCTAGGTTTTAATCCTCAATGTACCCCAATCTCAAAACTATACCCACTAGTTAACAAGGGAAGGTTAACACTCAATTAAATAAGTCTACTGGAAGTTCGAAATAAAATCAGACCTAAAGAGGCCATTCTGTCAACTCATTAGAAATCTCGTTCGAACGAGTGTCGTTCGAACGAATGGCTTCGAACGAACTACCAACTCGTTAGAAGGAGTACTGTCACCTCGTTAGAAGCTCGTTCGAATGAGGTCGTTCGAACGACCAGGGCAGGTCTTCTAACGAGATGGCCGAAAACGCTCAAAAATTTCCCAACTCGTTTTTCTTCATTTTTCTCTTCTCTAAATTCATCTTAAGATCATCCAAATTACGTTTTAATGTTTGTAAACTATTTTAAGTCATCCTAGGTCCTTTCTTAACATATTTTTGGGGTCAAATCTTACTAATCAACATGTAACACTCATAAATCCCCAATTCTTACCCCAAACCCTATGAACATGAACCCATAATTTAATTGACTACAAAGACTCCTTATAAATTCGTTTCCAAATCATCAAAAGTTATGTTTTGTGTATTGAATTCGTCCAAAAGTATTCTACATGCAATTCCTATCCCAAAATCATAAGTTTCTAAATAATCCCATTGGGTTTCATTAAAATTTTCAAGGTAAATACAGTTTCTACACTAAACATGGTAGAAATATTCCTTGAACTTAATAATATCAAATCACTTGCCTTAAATCTGATGTTTTGGTTCATTTTTGATGATCAAGGTTGGCTCTCTCTCTTCTTTTCGGTCACAAATCCTTTCCAATTTCTGGTGATGGGAGATAGTTTGGTTTGGAACCTCCTTTACCCTCTTTCTAACTTCTCTCAAAACTCCCGTAGCCCACTCTCTTGCCTTTTGCTGGTAATGGCCTTAGTGGCCTCTTTAAAAATATAGAAATAAACTCTAAAATTCGTGGGTTTTAATTTCTCAAATTTTAAAATTACAAAAATACCCTTCTATGTTGTCGGCTAAACCCCCGGCTAGTGTTTTCTGACTATTTCGACCCTTCTGGACGCGTTGGCACACTCAAAATGATCATTCGATTGATAAAAAATATAATTTACTTTTTAATTTAAATAAATTCATTCCTGATGCGACTGACACACGCGTTCCAATTAAATTTTCCAAATTGTCGTATTTCTGCCGCTTGACAATTGAAATATTTTCAATACTCATATATTACCATATATACTCAGAAATATTCAATTTTAACATCATACTCAAATACCAACTCACTTCTTGCTAGTATTTACATCCGGATTAATTCCCAATTAATTCTCATTTAATTCAATTAATCCCTTAAATAGAAATCAATAAAATTACGGGGTATTACATATTTCCCCCCTAATAACAGAATTTCGTCCCGAAATTCGAAACTAATGAATACCTGGTAAAAATAGCTCTGGATAACGTTCGCGCATCTCATCTTCGCGCTCCCATGTGGACTCCTTGGCATTATGATGCCGCCACTGCACGCGTACTAATGGTACTATCTTCGACCTCAGTTTCCTCTCGCTGTGGTCTAAAATAGCAATCGCCCCCTCCTCGTAGAAATTATCAGGCTGAAGATCGATGTCCTCTAGAGAAATGTGAGTATGGGCCAAGTCGTCCCTAAGATATTTCCTTAGCGAGGAAATATGGAACACATAGTGAATCCTATGCAAGTGCTCCGGTAACCCAAGTCTATACGCAACTGGCCCAATCCTCTCGATGATAGGAAATGGCCCCACGTATCTTGGTGCCAGTTTCACCTTCTTCCCAAAATGCATAATTCGCTTCATAGGAGATATTCTGATAGTACCTGATCCCCTACCTGAAATTCTCTAAAGAACC
The DNA here is from genome assembly GCA_949130495.1 of Sambucus nigra. Lineage (NCBI taxonomy): Eukaryota > Viridiplantae > Streptophyta > Magnoliopsida > Dipsacales > Adoxaceae > Sambucus > Sambucus nigra. Next base: position 123,834,500 of record OX422209.1, read on the forward strand.
TTTTGGCATTGGCATAGTTCTTATGTCGGTCCTGTGCTACCCAAATACGGCTTCGTATCATCTCTATCCTTTCCGAAGTATCCTGAATCACTTTCGGCCCAAGGAGTTTGTTATCCCCCACCTCTAACCAACATGCTGGGGAACGACAAGGTCTACCTTACAACGCCTCAAATGGAGCAATGCCAATGGTGAAATGGTAGGAGTTATTGTAAGAAAACTAATGCTCCCAACCACCTCCAAAGTCTAGGATGCACATACGCAACATGTCCTCCAACATCTAATTTGTCCGCTCTGTTTGCCCATCAGCCTGCGGGTGATACGCCATACTCAGTCGCAACTCCGTACCCATTGCCTCCTGGAAACTCTCCCAAAATCGTGAAACAAATATCTTATCTCGGTCAGACACGATATTTAGAAGCACCCCGTGAAGTCTCACTATCTCCGCAATGAAAATCTGGGCATACTGTCCCGTAGTGTAGTCTGTCCTCACTATCAGAAAATGATCAACTTTGCTCAACCTATCCATAATTACCCATATGGAGTCGTAACCCCTCTGTGACGTAGGTAATCCCGAGAAAAAGTCCATGGATATGGTCTCCCATTTCCACATCGGAACCTCTAACGGATGTGGAAGTCCTTCCGGTCTCTGATGGTCCACCTTTACTAGCTGACAAGTGGTGCATTTAGAAACGAACACGACAATATCCCTCTTCATCCCGCTCCACCAGTACTGTCGTCTCATGTCTTGGTACATCTAATCCCCACCAGGGTGTACCGTGAATCGTGAGCCGTGCGACTCTGTCATTACCTCGTGTCACAAATATTCCCCTTCCGGCATGACTAGTCTCCCATTGATGCGTAATCCCCCGTCTGAACTAACGGTATAGGACTCGACTCCCTCTGCTAGTAATCGAACTATCTGCTCCTGACCAAACGAGTCTTATGCCTGGGCCTTTATCACTCTCATAACAATCTGAGGTGTAACAGTCATCACAGACATGAATGATCGGGCCACTGCATCCTGGTGTCCCAACTCCTTCCACTTAGCTTTCCACACCTCGGCCACCTCATCTACTGGCCTACGGCTCAACGCGTTCGCTACCACGTTATCCTTCCCTGGGTGATATTGGATATCAAGCTAGTAATCCTTCACAAACTCGAGCCACCGACGTTGTCATATATTCAGTTCCTTCTGCGTAAAGAGGTATTGTAGAGACTTGTGGTCTGTGAATAATCGAAACTTCTCCCCCAGGAGATAGTGTCTCCAAATATGAAGAGCAAATACGACTGCCGCTAATTCCAAGTCGTGGGTAGGGTAATTATTCTCGTGAGGCTTAAGCTTATGGGAAGCATAAGCTATAGCCTGACTCTCCTGTTGCAGTACACCTCCAATTCCTTGTAAGGACGCATCGGTGTAGACTAGATATTCACTCCCGGTTTTAGCAATGCTAACACAGGCGATGAGGTCAACTTGTCCTTCAACTCATCGAATGCCAACTGACAGGAATCACTCCAGATGAATGGCACACCTTTGCGAGTCAGATGTGTCAAAGGACCCGCTATCTTTGAGAAACCCAGAATAAATCTGCTATAGTATCCTACCGAGCCCAATAAACTACGGATCTCAGTCGGTGTCGTGGGCTATCCCCACTCCCTCGCCGCGGATACCTTCCCTGGATCACCAGATATCCCCTGGTCTGAAATTATGTGCCCCTAAAACTGAACCTCCTTCAGTCGAAATCCACACTTCTCGTACTTCGCATATAGCTCGTTCTGACGCAGCGTCTGCAAAACCTGTCTCAAATGCTCGACATGATCCTCCTCTGTCTGGGAGTAAACCAGGATGTCATCGATAAAGACGATGATGAAATGGTCTAGGAACTCTCTGAACACCCTATTCATCAAGTCCATAAACACGGCTGGAGTGTTGGTTAGGCCAAAAGGCATAACCCGAAACTCATAGGAACCATGTTTCGTCAAGAAAGTAGTCTTCAAGATGTTCTGTTCTCTAATACGCAACTGATGGTATCCCGATCTCAAGTCAGTCTTCTAGAAGAAGGAAGCTCCTCTCAACTGGTCGAATAAGTCATCGATTTGGGGCAATGGATACTTATTCCATATCGTGACTTTATTCAACTCCCGGTAATCTACACACGATCTCAACGATCCATCCCTCTTCTTTACGAACAACACAGGGGAACCCCATGTCGAAGTACTCCTTCGGATAAACCCCTGACCAAACAACTGCTCTATCTGATCCCTTAGCTATCTCATCTCCATTGAAGCCATACGGTACGGTGCGCGGGCAATTGGCCGAGTGCCCGACGTCAAATCGATAACAAAATCTATCTCTTTACTAGGAGGTATTCCAGGTATATCCTGAAATACATCAGTCAACTAACTAACAATGGGAATCGAATCAAGTTGTATTACTACTTCCTGAGAGGTCTCCTCCTCTATATAATACAAGTGTGTGGACGATCCTCCCTCAGGGCGATGCATCACCACTAACAATATCTCCTGCCCGGGTATGGCAAAAATGATACTCCTACTGAAACAATCAATCATGGCTCGGTACGCAACTAGCCAATCCATACCAACAATCGCATCGTAGTCAGTCATCTCTAATACTAACATATCAGCAGGTAAAGTAAATCTCCCGATCTCTATACCCACACCTCTACAAATAAAAGAAATCATAGAACCCCTACTCAATGGTGAATCTACGCAAGTAATCGTTCTCTCTGCAATGCCTAACAACCCCAAAGTGCATGCAAATCTCATGGTAATGAAACAGTGTGTGGCCCCCATATTAAATAAAATACGCCCCATAGTTCCCTGAATAGAGAACACACCCTAAATAGCAGGTGGATCCTGTGGGACTGCAGCCTGCTGGAGTTGATAGACTCGCCCGTACTGAAGTTGTCCCTGCTAGAATAGGACTGTTGGGATGGGTGGCAACGCTAGCATCTGTGGTGGTGCTGGGAGGGCGACGGGAAACATAGGTCTCAGGGCTCGTGTCGAGCACCCTGCTACTGCTTCTGTGGGGCCCTTCCCCTATCAGGACACTTCGCGCGCTTGTGGCCAATTTTTCCACAAGAGAAACATTTCCCCTAAAAATTCCCCCCTCTTGGACCCTGCTGCCCACGGCCCTGGTGACCGTTGCCGTTCCTCCCCTGGCCGTGCTGGCCCTAATGAAACTTATACTATTGGCCATGCTGACCCTGCTATCCCTGATGGCTGTGCTGACCCTGATGGCCCTGACGAAAACCTCCCTGACCATTTATGAAACCCCCAGATCTAAACCTCTTAAAATTCCCCTCTTGGGAACCCTGATCACCCTTCCAGTGCTGACCCTGAGCATATTGTTCCCCGCTGGCACCATTTCCCCCTGTCCTGCCCTGATGGCTGGACTCTCCTAATTGCTTACCCTCTGACAAGTGAAAGCAGTGGTCATGGCAGTGAAGCAATGCTGCGTTAACCACATCGAAATAAGTGGCCAATGAGATATTACCCAACAAGTGCTGACAGATCCTCCAGGTCAACCTATCCATGAACTTCTGAATCTTTTTCTCCTCGGTCGAAATTTCATCGAGAACGATGTTTAAGAGATTAGTGAATTCGACCTCATACTCGACTACGGTCTTCACCTCTTGCTTGAGGTTCATTAACTTCCTCCTCATTTCGGTGTGAATGGCTGATGGAAAATACTTGCGGTCGAACCGCACCCAAAAATCCTATATAGAAAGGATATCTCTCTCCTCTGTGGTGGTAATGGACTCCCACCACTGCAATTCTGATCCTACTAGCTTAAAAGTAGCCAATATTTGTTTCTGTACCTCTGTGCACTCGTACATCCTCAGGTGCCTTTGGATGTCCTTCTTCCATTGACTGGACACAACGACGTCGTAGCTAACTGTAAACTCCGGAGGGTGTGATTTTTGAAAAGCATCACGAACACGTTCCTAAGCAGACGGGAATCCATGAGCCTATACTGGCACTACTACCGGCGCCTGAGGCGGTGCCTGCTCTACAACTGCTAGGGAGGCATTTATCGCTTGGGCTACAATAGCGAAAACCTCTACGGCATTCAAGCAGCCCTGGACTGGTGCAGGTTGTGGCTCGGGCTGAGCATCCCTGGGAACTCGCGGTGCACGTCGTGGAGGTATCTGAAATGTGAGTAAAAAACTTATAAGTTCGCAGTTATTATCTCAAAATAGCTGAAGAGCGAAACATATACAAAAGAATACTACAATCCTAAAATATAGTGCTCTATATCAAGCAACGCTTAGCGGAAACATAATAAGCCGTAAAAATTTTAAGGACACTAGAACCTGATTCTCTGATACCACCTATGAAACCCCGACTAATTAAATACCGGGTAGCTGCTCCTTTATTCAAATTAATACAAAATGTCAAGTTGGTTCAGTTCATAGCATCACTGTCGAAAAACGTTTTAAAAATTTCTAGCCACCTAATATTTAAAAAGTGAGTTGTCAATTTTAATTAAATACGATTAACATACAATAAGTATTAAATTATGAAATGATGATATCACAACCACATTACAGTCACATTATAATGATAAAGGAATAAATGAATCTGGAGGAACACTCCTCGGAAATAATCCGAAATACTGAATAAAACTGTACCAAGTCTGAATCATAAATTAATTATAACCAAAATCTGAAATAAATCTGAGTAAGTAGGATGTCTCTAAAAGAAAATGGGCGACATGCCCTACAGATGAGTAAAATAGAGTCAAGGTAGAAAGTGTAGGCATCTACTATTGAGGTCATGTAACTTCCACAGCAACTACGACACGTCACTGGAATGGAACTCCTACACTTGGTGTCCTTGTGGTTGGGTACCTAAAATATTTTTACAAGAAAATAGATTTGAAAACAAACGGGTCAGAGCCCGATTGTGAAAACAGTTTAAAATACAACAAGTGTTTAATATCATTAAATAGTGAATATAAAATACATGATTGTGCGTTCACTCACATGATTTCCTCACCTCTCAACTAATTGTGCACACCTATCGTACCCGTACCCGTTCTAGTTATACTACTATCAAACTATTCCAATCCATGACCTGACATTACTTTTACAATTCAAAGTTCATTTCCCAATGTCTTAATATAAACTGGAGGTCTTACTGTTTTTACTCAGAATTAGTTATAATAATTACTAAGAGTTTTCCCATTTTTAACTCTACAAAGATGTTACAATAATTCACACTTGTACTTATATAAGCAGTTCATTTAAATAATTCGAAATATCAATCTCATCATAATATACAATAATGTCACCCCTAGACTAAGCTGCGGTGCACACATACTCTGCTATCAAATCCCGATACATCATGTACATATGGATCACGTATTCCGAATCTCTCAGGAATCGTTTCGACAAGTATCAAACACACATAATGGAGGCGAACATAGTTCACATCACATGGGTCACGTACATACTTATGATCCCATGATCAGCAGACTTATTAACTCCTCAATAAGTCATTCTCTGACCTATGTCCTCGAGGTACCAATCTAAATCCCCCCGTAGGCACACAAAGATTAGATGGCCCTGATCGAACGCCGACCTCCCTTGATAGCAAGTATGGTAGGTATATTATACACAGATAACCACATATACTAAGCATTCACACATCTTAGATATCTTATAATATCAATAGAGGTATATTTTACATTCCTATACCGTCATTAAATGCTATACGTTTACAAATCCTCGAATAATATACATTAAAAGTTATCAACCCTTCTCATGTCGCAATTTAAGTAATTATTTCCTAACCCATAGATGTCAATCGGTTCACTACAAAATTTTAGGTTTTAATCCTCAATGTACCCCAATATCACAACTATACCCACTAGTTAACAAGGGAAGGTTAACACTCAATTAAATAAGTCTACTGGAAGTTCGAAATAAAATCAGACCTAAAGAGGCCATTCTGTCAACTCATTAGAAATATCGTTCGAACGAGGTCGTTCGAACGAGTGTTGTTCAAATGAATGGCTTCGAACAAACTACCAACTCGTTGGAAGGAGTACTGTCATCTCGTTAGAAGCTCGTTCGAACGACCTGGGTAGGTCTTCTAATGAGATAGCAGAAAACTCCCAGAAATTTCCCAACTCGTTTTTCTTCATTTTTCTCTTGTCTAAATCCATCTTAAGATCATACAAATTATGTTTTAATGTTTTTAAACTATTTTAAGTCATCCTAGGTCGTTCCTTAACATATCTTTGGGGTCAAATCTTACTAATCAACATGTAATAATCATAAATCCCCAATTCTTGCCCCAAATCCTATGAACATGAACCCAAACTTTAATTGACTACAAAGACTCCTTATAAATCCGTTTCCAAATCATCAAAAGTTATGTTTTGTGTATTGAATTCGTCCATAAGTATTCTACATGCAATTCCTATCCCAAAATCATAAGTTTCTCAATAATCCCATTGGTTTTTATCAAAACTTTCAAGGTAAATACAGTTTCTACACTAAACATGGAAGAAATATTCATTGAACTTAATAATATCAAATCACTTGCCTTAAATCCGATGTTTTGGTTCGTTGTTGATGATCAAGGTTGGCTCTCTCTCTTCTTTCTGGTCATAAATCCTTTCCAATTTCTGGTGATGGGAGATAGTTTGGTTTGGAACCTCCTCTACCCTCTTTCTAACTTCTCTCAAAACTCTCGTAGCCCACTCTCTTGCCTTTTGCTGGTAATGGCCTTAGTGGACTCTTTAAAGATATAAAAAAATAAACTCTAAAATTCGTGAGTTTTAATTCCTTAATTTTTAAAATTATCAAAATACCCTTCTAGGTTGTCGGTTTGGCCTAAAAATGCCCTGAGACACAAACTAAACCCCCGACTAGTGTTTTCTGACTATTTCGACCCTTCCGGACGCGTTAGCGCAGTCAAAATGATCATTTGTTTGATAAAAAATATAATTTACTTTTTAATTTAAATAAATCCATTCCTGACGTGACTGACACGCGCGTTCCAATTAAATTTCCCAAATTATCGTATTTCTACCTCTTGACAATTTAAATATTTTCAATACTCATATATTACCATATATATTCAGAAATATTCAATTTTAACATCATAATCAAATACCAACTCACATCTCGCTAGTATTTATATCCGAATTAATTCGTAATTAATTCTCATTTAATTCAATTAATCCCTTAAATACAAATTAATAGAATTACAGGGTATTACATATTTTAACATCATAGTCAAATACCAACTCACATCTCGCTAGTATTTATATCCGGATTAATTCCCAATTAATTCTCATTTAATTCAAGTAATCCCTTAAATACAAATCAATAAAATTACGGGGTATTACACATATAGACTTCTCCTTTGTCCGAGCACTTTACCAAGGGTGAAAATGGGGTTTATGAAGCGAAAATGGGATGAAGAAGATGATATGATGATAGTGTTTTGGAGAAGATTGGAACACAATTTGACAAACTAATGTCCTCATCTTTTGAGTTTATGATGGCATGCTTTCTTTTCTATTTTTTTTTCTCTGATTATTTTTTTTTCTATTTTTCTCATTTTTTTTCGCAATGCATTTTTCTTTTCATAACATAAATGAAGACAATTTACAGCGACAATTTTAGACACATTTTTTCTAAAAAATGATGGTAGTGATGGGAAATGATATATGGATGGTATCTGGAGAATATAAGGACTTGTGACCTGGAGATTATGTAAAAACCTTTAAAAAGGTGAAAAGCTCAAATCTCATGGGTTTTAATTCTCCACTAGTGATCTTTTCAGTCTCTCTTGAGAATTTTGTTACTCTTCAACTTGTGTTCGTAAAGCGTCACAGTGCAAAGGTTTCGAAATTTAGGAATTCGTAGTGCAAGTATGCTTTTAAAAGGTATTATTTAATTTAATGGTAGAAAGCGTAATTTTATATTTGAAACGGGTAATTTGAGACTTCTAAAAGAGGGATGATAAACAATTCATGTCATAAAAATAATGTTGAACTGCACAAAAAAAGTTAAAGTGACTTATTTCTGATTTTTTTAAAAGAGGATGATTTTTATAAATTTCACACTCCCAAACAAAATAGAACATCGTCCTCGATGCTTAAACTATATATATAATGGAAAGCACGAGGTAGGAAAGAGATTACAATAATCAATCGCTAATGAAAATGTGCCGTATGATGGAACATAGGTGGAACCTGAATAACAAATCGGCACAAATATATACAAGTCTATAAATCTTCTGAAAATCATGGTGGGGAGATAGAACACCATCCCCAAACAGAATAAGACTCATACTAAGAAACATGATACGATGGCCTACCTCCCAGTAGAGCTAAGTATAACGTATTCAGCCGAACCAATCGAACCTCACCCAAAAATAAGATAAAAACTAGGATAGAACGGTGTGGCAGAAATGGGGTGGGTGATGGGAATCACCCCCAAATAAGACTGAACAATCAGTCTTATTGGATAAAGGATAAAAGGTCAATGCACTTGTATGGCAAAGTTCTTCACTCTATGTAAAGCATCGGTGGATCAAGGATGGGTAGGGTGAAGACATGTAAGGGTGAGGGTAAAGAGTCACCTATCACGGGCCTTATTGAGCATAAATGTAAGGGCAACTAGGGCCCTATAAGCATGATCCTCTAATTGGATTGGGAGGAAAAATGGTTTATAAATAGTGATATGGTATGCCTCATAGAAAGCGCATGACCGTTCTGCAAATAAATGATTATAATGGTTGCACCGTGACACACTAATGAGGTGGCGTATATAAAAATCACCACCACAAGCGAGTAGCAGGCATGAAAGAACAAACTCGGTGTCACGAAAGGTGAGAGTAGCACAAATAATCTCATAGATGTCAGGGTGGATGAAAAACTTATGAAAGGGATCATGGAGAACTAGGATGGAGGGTGGGTTTAGGTGAGGATCTAACTGCATAGATGGAATATATGTGAGGTATACTATCAAGGTCCAAATTAGGTGGGGAGTTGGGAGGGAAAATGGGTGGATCGGGTGGGACAAAGGGTGGGGGAAGATGATCCAACTCAAGAGTAGGAGATACACACTCCTAGTGAGGCTCATAGTGATCCTCAAGGGAACTCACAGGAGGAGGCGTGGAAGTAAATGATTGAGTGATCAACTAACCCACCTGTAAGTCACCATCCAAAGTGGCGGGGAAAATCTAACGAGGCATCCAAATACTAGCTAGAAGAATCAACAATTAATATATGACACAAAGGGAGCCAAGCATGGTGGGACACGATCCATATTCGGAGAGGTAGGGACCATCTAAGATTCAATCTCAGAACATTATTAAGAACTCGTAGCCAGAGATAACCTATAATGAATTGGTTCCTCGGGAACACACAGGGTTGTGTCAATAGGTGTAAACTCGGGCGTATTTTTGGATGCAATGGGAGGGTAAATAGGAACCTCAATGGTGGGTTCCTTGAATGCGATAAGGTCATGACCAGTCTCACAATCGATGGATAAGTCAACATAATTATCAACTCGGGGCTCGGACCACTTGGTGGTCTCAACTTCGAGATTCTTGGGATGATAGGGTTTGTCACACTAAAAATCAGTGGCACAAGACGACTCATCATCATTCCATAGTGCAACAATGGGTTGACTTGGGGTGTAATCCGACTCGTTCGCACACTCAAATTCATTTAATCGTTGTTCATTCCATTAAAGGGCGTCATTTTGAGATTGAAGAGTGTGTTCTTGTTCGAGAATAAACTTTTGCAAGATGCTTTCGAGAGTGGATGTGAAAGGTGGCGGTGAAGTGTTAGCGAGTGACGGTGGTGGTTGAGGGGGACACAACTCGCTATAGACAATAGGATGTAGAGAATACTCATATGAAGTGGGAGGAGTAGGGCCAAGTTCATCATACATGAGAGAGGTATCTCCATGAGAGACAAAATATGGATAATCATTGGGAGCATAGTAAGGGAACTGATCGGAATGAGGTGCACGAGGATGCGATGACGATTGTCTAAAATCATAAGAATCCACAACATGGGGTTGGGATTCATATTGCATGGAAAGGTGATCGAGCCTCCAAGAATAACGGGGGCGTTCATACCCCTTGACATTGGATATGTCGTGATAATATGTCGAGAGTGGTTCCAAAATAGTGTCATACGAATACACGTGGTCCATGGGTAGTTCAGATGGATATGAAAGATAAGAATAAGCATGGGACAAGTGATTGCCGTGAAAGCCGTGGGTGCACGTTGAAGTATAGGATAAGTTGATACTCATCACCCTAGGCGGTGGAAGATGAGATGTGTGCATGGACGATACAAGAGTATCAACTGTGGGTGTGAGAGAGTTAAAGCCACGAAGTAATGTATGGAAGTTTGACTCGGGCTCAACGTCAAACATGCTTCGAGAGAATGGGAAATGACCAAAGTATTCCCATAAAGTACGTTCTTCGGCCATGACGAGAGGAATATTTTTAGATTTTTAAATATTTTTTAAAAAAAAGAAAATCTTTTTATGATTTTGGAATATAAGAAAAGGAAAATCTTTTTGGTATTTTGAACATGGAAAAAGAAAGAAAATGTTTTTGTGATTTTGTTGAAAATATATTTTAAAAAAAGGAAAATATTTTAGGGATTTTTCGCAAAAGGGGATAAAAGGGACGCTTTTTTAAACTTAAAAGGACAGAGCATAAAATCGACTACCAAAAGATTTGAATTAGACACGTATGAGCAAAGGAAAAAATCCTAACGAGCACGTAGCCAATTATTATCTTCAATTAAGTGATAGGGTAGTAAAATTTATAATTAATCCGTGAGCGAGAAAAACAAGGAACCGTACGTCGCCTTTGAAAAAATTGTTCTGCTACTTTCATCCCTAGAGAACAAGAAGCTTACTAGTTAAGTCTCACCACACTAGCTATTACAATGATTGATCGTCCGGTACTACACTAGGAAAGCACAAGCCTGTTTTACTGAGCGACCTCACTTAAAATCCAGTTTCCCTAGACAATAGTCTTAAGATAATCGATTGAAGATTAGCATGGGTGGAAATGACTCACTAGAGTATCCTACGAGTGTCTCGTTCCAAAATATTCCAAATGAAAACCGATCCTAAGTGGCTTGCTAGTTGATTGATTTTAATTTAAGTGATAGCGTGGGTAACAAGCAAATGGATAAGTGATTGAGTGGGTGATGAAATCCCAACTTGTTGCAATGACCGGGTATAGGTCTTAGGTAGATTAATTCATCAAATCATTCAAATTACGTATATGCAAAAATTAAAAACACACACACGAGCAAGTAATCACATAAAAAGTGAACTCGCTTGCAAGAGATTCGCGAGTGTGGTGTCGCTTTATTCAAAGCTTATGATTCAAGTGTAAATTTATCACAACAAGTAATATCCGGTAAGTACGAAATTGTAAACCACAGGGATTGAGACACTCTTTAGAGAACATAAATAGGTTAAAAAGGATTCTCTAAACGTCGCAAAGGTAAAAGTGTAAAATATGATTTAATTGTTTGGAAAAGTGATTAAGGTTAATCTCTAAACTAACATGCTATTGATGAACAGTTAATTAATTAATAATTACGAAACTATGAAAGGAACTACGATAAGCTTGAGTTCAAGATTTTAAGGGTTACTAAAAGGATAATAGGACATGGTTGAAATTTCTTCTAATCGAGCACAACTAATTAAGTCTGAACATCAACCATGTAGAGATTAACTCATCAACGGAGGATTAGTTAGTTATTGCTAAGTGGGTTTGCTTTGAAGTAAAGCTTCAAAAATAAGCCCTCCCATGACAAGAGAAGTTAAGAAGCTAGGATACTTCAATACAAGCACATAAAGTTCAATTATGGAAATTCAAAACCAAGCTCTAAAATTGAAGTACAAGCATCCTAGGTGGGGTTCTGATCCTCAGCGTTAAATTTAGCTACATATAATAGGAACTAAACTACACATGCTAAGAAACCACATATTATAACAACCCATAATGTTCAAACACACCACTATACTAGAGATGGTAATAAATGGAAACTAAAGATAATAGAACAAGTAGAGATGAAGTAAATGAAACTTCTTGCATTAATGACCAAAAATCAACTAATAATCTAAGCCTTACAAGTAGGTAAAAATAATAAATACTTTTGAACTAGGAGAGAGAAGAGAGTGTTTTCTATATCCAACAAAAATCCCAAGTAAAAAATATATCCCAAATGAAAGAGAAAACAAGGATAAAAACCCAAAAAAATCTATCCAAAATGGCAAACTAGTAAATAGGAGAAAAACTCAAATAATCTGAAAAACCGAATTGATTCGACAGGTCCGAATCGATTCGCATGAGAAAAGATGCTGCACTGGTGACAACCAAATCAATTCGGATTTCACGAATCGATTCGGGCTAGCAATCAAAATATGACTTGGTTGTATTGGCTTTATCTTTCCCATGTTTCACCGAAACTTTCGTAATTTCTTCGTTCTAGATCCGATTCAATCACCGTCAGAGGCCACACGAAGATGAGAAGAAGGTGTACAACTTCCGTGAAGAAATCGAGATCAAAACTCTAATGCTAAAATTACTAAAATTCCCTCGACTATGCAAGTGTGTACGAAACTTCTCTGGATCAAAACTAAACTTCCCAATATGCATTCCCGAGACCTGTAAAATCTCAATAAGGACACACATAATATATATATATATATATATATATATATATATATATATAGTCAAACTCTAATGCGGACGTAACTTACGGATTTAACTTGCAGACAGATTTTTGTGTATTTTTTAAAAATAGCAAACAATCAAATTTCAACTTGATTTTTTTTCTGTGGTATTTAAATGTTTCAAGGCGTCACTATAATAAAAATCAACTCAAAATGAAATGTTTTACTATTTTTAAAAAATCAGTCAAACATATATTAGTTTTAAAGTGCTTTAAAAACTGACATATGTTTGACTGATTTTTTAAAAATAACAAAACAATTCATATTGAGCTGAGTTTTTTTATAGGGTTCCCCTGGAATGTTTAAATATCACAGAAAAAAATCAAGTCGAGAAAAGTTTTTTTACTATTTTTAAAAAATACGAAATATCCGTTCGCAAGTTAAATCCGCAAGTTGCGTCCGCATTAGAGCCGATTTGTGTGTGTGTGTGTGTATATATATATGTATATATATTTATTTATATTTATATATGATGATGAATTTGGGGGTTAGTCAATAAATGAGTATAAGAACCGGGAAATACATGTACGAGAATGCTCGAATGTACAAATTAACGGGGTATATAATACAATAAAAATGACGAATCACACCCCCTAACTTATACATTACTAGTCCTGAGCAATGAAGTATTAAGAAACAAGGGGGTACTAACAAAACCAAAATAGTGGAAGTATGTACATAGAAGGAAAATGTCACTTTCGCAGGCAAACGATTGCATTTAGCGTATGCAATAACTTGTTAAACCCATAGGTGGCCCTACGGGATGAGTCTGGTCTCGTGAGGGTTTTCAGGGATGACACCCACAAACATCAAATCAACTCATACTATGATACGACAAAAACCAATGCATAGCTCAACAAATATCTAAGAAGCATAATCTATTAACAATGTGAACAAGGCTCACACAAAAGACGACAATTGTTGACATTAAAAAAACAACTTCAATAAAAATTGAAACCATAAAAATGCGAAATAAGAGGACACATGTGGTAATTTAGATTTGGTAAAACTTTGAAAATCCATTTAAATGCTAAGGCATGCGTACTCAAGTTCTCTCCGGTTGTTACACTCAACAAATGGAAGCACTCAGAAATGGGATGTAACACACAAAGGACATGCGGGCATAAAGAGTAATTGTAAAGGGAAACTAGGCCACACACATGTCATCAATGAAGAACGCAATATAAAAGTGAAAAATACAATCTTGTGAAAGGATATCGCATATTAACCACGATAATAGCATTTAAACATATTATCGCCATGTTCGACCTTTGAATCACATCACCCTAGGATCAAATAGGACTTTTAGGATATAGAATTTAGGCTACATTAAAGTTAGGAAAAGAAAGGAATGTGTATAGGATCAAAGGAGATTCGGGAATAACGTGCGGGATAATGGATTCAATGGGAAATTTAGGAATCGAAATCAACTTCCAAAAGTAAGATATCCATTAGAGTAAGACTTTGATTTTAATGCACAAGGAGAATTGGGATTCTTCAAAAATGAGCCATTTATTCTATTTTTCTTTCTTTCTTTTTCTAACCTTTTCTTTTCTTCTTTCTCTTTAGCCCACTAATAGCTTGATTTCAATCCATATAAACAACATCATTCAATCCCGGGAATAATCCCAAATCAAGGTACGGGAGGAGTAAATAAGGGGGTAGGACTCCAATGTGTAGTTGGACAAGGGATTTGGGGACGAAAGGAAAGGGATAATAAGCCTCACGGGGTTGACTAGGGAAAACATTTAAGGGTAAGGTCAAGGTCATACGGGTTAAACAACAACGAGGGCCTATAATCCTTTCCCAAAGTTTCATGTGATTCGCGGGACTCAACACCATTGAAAATCCTGTTCAAGTGATAAATCAATTAATATGCAATCAAAGAAAAGAAAGTAAGATTGACAATGTGTTCATTGACAAGAAAGAGATAGAGTGGGTGTATGCGCTCACAAATGATGATATGGCTCAATTTTCATTTTTGTAAGAGTATAGCATGCGCCTTAAAAGAACGAATTTGAAACGCTTTAAACCAAATCATAAATAATTATATGTGTATAGTGCTCAAAGCTTTACAGTTTAATTTCATGGGGTTATTCACAATGCAAAGAAATATACAGGCTATTGGATAATAAATCAATAAGTCAAAGGATGCTTTATAGCTATACAATTGCATAAGGCGATCATTTATGTAATCATTGGGGACATGGGATTTTTTTAATAAATAGTAACGGGTATCATAAATGTAATCCATACCCCTTAACTTGAATGAAACATTGTTCCCCATGTTAGTAGGGATAAAATTGGAAAAGGGGTATGAAAATAAACACCCCGAAAGGAGAAACTCATAAACTGCGTAATGGCATACCTGTCAAAATGTTGGTACTACAACAACAATATATACAGAGGAGAGATATTTACAAGAATAAATAAGAACATGAAACAGTGGAATTTTTCATTAATAATTCCAGGATGCATATATGTGGATAAAAAAAAATAAAATGAGAAAATACAATATTGAACTTTCTCAATTACCACATACACATCAATGTTTATAAAAAAATCTAATATAAAACAACCCAAAATAGTTTAATATCAACAATTACAAGAGGACCAAATGAAAGAGAAACATATACTAGGGAACACAATTCCTAGTGAAGGTCAGGGCGGTGGTGAGAAGGACCAGGCTCATTGGGGTTACGGGGGGGGGGGGGGGGTATGGGTTATAAAAGTAAGGAGGCACAGCATCCTCGCCCCCGCGTAGATGCGCAAATAGGTCCATATGCGCCCTAGAAATCATGAAAATATCATGCTCGCAAGCGCCCCTAAACTAAAAAAATCTCCCGCTCATGGTTTGGCCTAAAAATAGCGAATTCCCCTTGCATTGCATCCATCCTTGCTCCCAAATCTCTAAAGGGGCCCAGCGGGTGCTGAACTGGGGTTGGTCCCTAATGAACATCCAAAAGCAGATTATTAAAATCAAATTGGTTCCTAGCAGCCATTTGGTCACGCATCCAACGCTTTTTCCTTTCCTAAGGTCATCTCGATAGCATCATTGTCAAGTGGAGAGGGTAGCCTCGCACGCTTGTCGGAGGCGATCACCTCGCAACGAGAATGTCTACATATCCTAGAAACAAGCTGGGCATAAGGGAGAGTAGTCGATCCGTTCTCACAATATGTGGTGTTCAACATATGTTGAAGCACCAATGAAGGCAGTCTGATAATAGTGTTGCTATCTAGGAGATGGTAGAGGAAATGGGCTTGCTTAGATCGCAGGACTGATTTTGTTTGGGTGGGAATGAGTGAATTTACGGCGACGAGGTGGATAAGTCGGTGAGAATATGGCATGAGCTTAGTTGGAAATGTTTCCCCGGCCCAAACGTGTCCAGGCGCTAGACGCATAATCAAAACATCATTGGGAATCAACACAAGAGGATCATGTGATGGATATCCATACTCATCAGAATGGTCAGCACCTCTCAATAGCACTGACAGAATTTGCTTAGAAATCAGAATTTTCCTCCCCCTAACAAAAACTTCATACATCCCGTCTCTAGTTGATAATAACGATGCATAAAATCGGCGGACGTTCTCTTCGTTCACATCACCCTCCATTTCAAGGTGGGCCTCCCAATGGAATTTTTAAAAGTGCCTCCTAACCTTGTTAGGAAAGTCAGCAAGCTTCATTGGTCGCTCAATAGCAATCGCTCGAGTTAAGGCAAAATTTTCCCTGAACCAATCTCGCCTGGCCTTAGATCTAAACGTTTTAAAGCCAGTTCGGCCCGTGACATCATTGGAGGAGGGCTTTTGAGCCATATGAACCTACAATTCGATACGTACACAATTAGTGTAATGCGTAAAATCAATTTTAGCATGAAAAAGGATAAAAAAGGAATGAGTGGTGCATGTCAAATGAAAATGATCGGATAAGCGTATCCGATATGCACCATTCTCAAACATGGTAGAATTTATGTCAATGTTCGATAAGAGGCACAAAAATGGAATAATTGGGAATCAACTTCTCATTTAGGCATTTTATCGAACATGTGGTGTGCAACCTGCTCAAAGTATGGAGAAAGTGTATTTGATTCATGAAAGACCCCAACAAATACAACTCAACAAATCAAACAACAATTGAGAAGTTGTATCCGTTGGATAGTGATAGAAATCAATAATGAAAAGTGGACATTTCATGAGTCATATACACATTATGCACATATGAACATAACTCCCCAAGTTTGAATTGAATGAACACAAATTTTAAATTAAAATTAACATAAAAAGATTGGAATTGTTACCTTGAGCGATATTCCTTAGAGATACGGAGAGAAAAGCTGTAGGGAGAAGATTGGGGAAATGAGAAGGAATAATGGATTTTAAGGGAGATGGAAGAGTTAGGGAGAAAATGAGGTTATATGAACCTGGGTAGAATTTGAAAGGCCGGGACAATCGAATCGATTATGATGGTCCGAATCGATTCGCTATCTTCGAATTGGCACACTATCTCAGGGCGAATCGATTGGTAGTGTGCGAATAGATTCGATTTGGTTCTACTTTTTTCCACTGTTGACAGCCGAATCGTTTCGAATGGTCCGAATCGATTTTCAAAATGGGGACCTGTAAACTGTCTCACATCGAATCGATTCAGAGAGTCTGAATCGATTCGCAAGAGGGAAATTCATTTTCTGCTTTACTGTTTCACCATTTTCATATGGATAAAAGGATTGGGCTGCTGTTCTTAGATTTTTGGACCCTAAAGTTGGTAACTAAGATGTGCAAAGGGTCCAAGACAAAAATATTACAACCCACACATGCCGGGGGATGCTCGGCACAAAAATACACGATTCTGAAGTTCTATGTAGCCCCGTAAATGGGGTTGGTCAATGGAATCGACTCAATAGACGGGTCAAAATATTCTATAAAGGGTTTAAGGCGTTAATCATTCAACTTAAACACACTTCCATCTCTCGGATTCTCAATTTCTACCGCACCATGAGGATAGACGGTCTTAACTACAAACGGACCCATCCACCTAGATCTCAACTTATCCGAAAATAGATGTAATCTTAAATTGTACAAGAGTACCTTTTGAAGAGGGTGAAAAGTTTTACGGGATATGTTATTGTCGTGCCTCGCTTTCACCCTTTGTTTATAAATCCTAGTGCTCTCATACGATTAATTTTGAATCTCCTCCAACTCATTGAGTTGGAGCATTCGCTTCTTAAGAGCTCTATCTAAATAAAAGTTTAACTTCTTAATCGTCTAATAATCCTTGTGTTCAAGTTCAATTGGTAAATGGCAATGTTTACCATACACAAGCCTAAAGGGAGACATACCCAAGGCAGTTTTGTAGGCCGTTCGATAAGGCCATAATGCGTCTGCAAGCTGAAGAGACCAATCCTTACGATCGGGATTGACCGTCTTCTCTAGGATGTTATTTATCTCTCCATTATCCAGTTCAACTTGGATACTTGTTTGCGGGTGGTTGGTAGTTCCAACTTTATGAACTACCCCATAATTTTACACAAGATTAGCAAACAGAGAATTACAAAAATGAGTTCCATTATTGCTTATGATCGCTTTTGGAGTTTCGAAATACGAAAGTATGTGTTCCTTAAGGAACTTCAACACCACCCTATGATCATTTGTCTTAGACGCAATGGCTTCTACCCACTTGGATACGTAATCGATGGCCACAAGGATGTAAAGATTACTAAAAGATGGCGGGAATGGGCCCATGAAATCAATTCCCCAACAGTCAAAGACTTTAATTTCTAAAATGGGGGACACTGGCATCATGTTCCGACGGGTTATAGAGCCCAATTTCTGGCAACGATCAAAAGAAATGCAGAATTTGTGTGCATCCTTAAATAACGTGGGCCAATAAAATCCATATTGCAAAATTTTTGCGATGGTTTTATTGGAAGAAAAGTGTCCCCCGCACGCTTTTGTGTGGGAGAATCTAATTACGCTCTCTATCTCTTCATTCGGGACATATTTCCCAATGATCTGGTTGGGGAAATACTTAAACAAATATGGATTGTCAAAAAAGAACCTACGCACCCAACTAAATAACTTCCTCTTCTCTTGAAGTGTCTAATGAGATAGAATTGAACCCATTACGGGGTAGTTCACAATATCAGCGAACCATGGCAGAGAGGAAGCGAATAACAGTTGTTCATTCGAGAAGAATTCAGCGATGGGGAGTTGGTCCTTGGGTGCCTCAAATGTTGAATGCAACAAGTGATCTACGACAACATTTTCTACTCTTTTTTTTTATCTTTTATGGTTAGATTAAACTCTTGGAGTAGGAGCACCCACCTAATTAAACGCGACTTGGAATCCTTCTTAGACAGAAGGTATTTAAGTGCCACATGACTTGTAAAACAAATTATGGGAGATCCCACGAGGTATTCCCGAAATTTATCCAACGCATAAACAACCACTAATAACTCTTTCTCGTGGTTGAATAGTTAAACTGAGCACCGTTAAGAGTTCGAGTTGCGTAATAAATGACATGGGGCTTCTTGTCACTTCTCTGTCCTAAAACAACCCCAACCGTAAAATCGTTAGCGTCACACATTAATTCAAAAGGTAAGGTCCAATCAGGAGCCTGTAGGAACGGTGGTAAGCATGATTTTCAAAGTCTCAAAAGTTGTTTGAATTCAAAAGGGTTTCTTTGGAAAGGAGATTGCACAAGGGTCTAGCAATCGAGCTGAAGTCCTTTACGAGTCGACGATAAAATCCTGCGTGCCCAAGGAAAGATTGTACATCTTTTAGTGATTTAAGGGCGAGTAGGTTGGAAATGACCTCAACCTTTGCCTTGTCTCCCTCAATGCTATCAAAGGAGATGATGTGACCTAGGACAATCCCCTTAGTGACCGTAAAATGGAACTTCTCCCAGTTTAATACGAGATTTTTCTCGACGCATCTAGACAACACCTTCTCAAGGATGGAAAGATAATGGTCATAAGTGTTGCCAAAGATGCTAAAATCGTCCATAAATACCTCTAGACCACGCTCTACCATATCGCTAAATATGCTCAACATGCACCTTTGGAACGTGGAAGGAGCATTACATAACCTGAAGGATATCCTTTTCTAAGAGAATGTCCCTAAAGGGCATGTGCAAGTAGTTTTGTCTCATTTTCACTTAAATAAGTATATTTTAACTCGAAAGGCAATTGCTTTAATTCAAGTTTGGGAAATCACACATCCGAGGGTACTTCATACGAATCACGAGGGGATAAGTCCTCAAAGGCGGTACACCAATTAACTTCAAAAATTCTCTCGTCATCTTCTAACAACAACCTTATGAACTTGACCTCAACATCATAAGGAGAATAGCTATTCTCCAAGTCACTCGGGTTTACAAGACATCCCTCTAAAGGATTCGTAAAATACATAGCATCAAAATGCTCCTGAACCACCTCCTCTAAAAAGTACACTTCATGGACCTCATAATCATGTCCTATTTGTTTCGAAACATTGAACATGTTCATTTCCAAAGTCATATTTCCAAATGTAAGATTCATTTGGCCATTCCTAGCATCGATTAACGCATTGGATGTGGATTGGAAAGGACGAACAAGGATAATGGGCGTAGTCTTACTACTAGGAGAAGTAGGATGAGTGTCCAACACCACAAAGTTCACGGGAAAATAGAATTTGTCAACTTGTATTATGACATCTCCTACAAAACCTCTAGGAACCTTAACGGAGCGATCTGCAAATTAGAGGGTTATTTTCATGGGCTTAAGGTCTCCCAGACCGAGCTGTTCATACACATGGTATGGTAAAAAATTGACACTTGCGCCTAGATCTAATAAAGTTTTCTCTAAATTAAAGTCTCATATCACACGCGAAATGGTGGTGCAATCGGGATCTTTGTATTTAGGAGGTAATTCAGATTGAATTATCGAGCTTATATTTTCGGCCAAAAAGGCTTTCTTCCTTACAAACAACTTTCTCTTAATAGTGATTAAGTCCTTTAAGAACTTAGCATAATTGTTTGATGGCATCCAAAATAGGTATGTTAATCTTGACTTGTTTGAACATTTCTAATATGTTCACATTATTAACATTTACTTTTGGCGAAAGGAGCTTTTGAGGTTAAGGCACAGAAATACGACACTTCGAAACCACTTCCAGTTCTAAAGGAGCTTTCTCCTCTCTTTGTTTTAAGGAGGCATCTTCGACCTCTAATGGGTCGGGAAAAAATTCCTTAACGACGGTGGGGACACATGGAGGAGTGGGTTTATCAATGACTTTCCTTCTCTTTAGAACGGTCACATCTTTTGCACTATCAAGAGGGGGATTCAAAATGTCAGTAACACTATTTTGCCCCACGACCCTTTGAGGTTGTGAAGGGAATTTTCTCTTTTATTGGATACTCAATGCTGAAGTCAACTAGGAGATTTCTTTTTCAAGCCTAGAATTTGTGGCTTGTTAAGATGTCATGAAATATTGAAGAGCCTCTTTGAAGCACCTCTTGTTCGGGTGTGCATACGATGGTATGACCGGAGGAGATGGTCCCTGAGGGAGACCTTGAATTTGAACTTGGGTTGAAGGAACTTGATTATATGGTTGCTAAAACTTCTGAGGTTGGGGAAGATTTTGATAATGCGGGGGAGTTGGATTTTGAGATTATTAGGGTTGTCCATAGGATAAACTCAAGTGGCTTCTCCACCATGGATTATACCCTTCACCTAAAGGAGTCATAAACTATTTCTTGTAAGTGGAAATCGCATTGGCTTGATCATGAAGCATCAATTTATATGTCGGAATTGTAGGATAATCCCGCGTTAAGTGATCATTAACATCACAAATGGCACGAGACTCCTCTACATGCGAGGGAGAAGGATGGGACGGTTCCCGAGCTTTGGCATCCATTGCCTCGATACGCTTAGAAAGTTAGGTTAATTTTAATGACATATCATCTCCTTAGTCAAGGTGATATATCCCATGGCTAGAGGAAGGCGTATTGGATGAACGCGCATTTGTTTTGCTAGGGTCCGAAGTGTCCCAAGCTTGCGTAGTTTCGGCGCAATATTTAAAGCGCGCCCACGCATCATCAGGGTTATGCCCAAAGAATTACCCTAAACACATAGTATCCACCATATGTCTAGCGTTTAAGGAAAGCCCATTATGGACGAAGGAGATTAATATCCATTTATCAAAGCCATGGTTGGGACACTTATATAGTAGCTTGTTAAACCGTTCCCAACATCGCTAAAAAGATTCACTTTCGGTTTGAACGAAGGTTTGGATTTTCCCCTTTAGATCATTGGTACGATGAGTTGGGAAGAATTTCTTCAAAAATTACGCTTGCATTTTGCGCCAACTCCCGATGGAATTAGGAGCCAAAGACCAAAGCCAAGTTTTGGCTTTTTCATTTAAATAGAAAGGGAAAAGTTTGAGTCGTGTGACATCCAAAGGACAATTTTGGTCGCTAAAAGTAGCTCACACCTCCTTAAACTCTCTAACATGAAGGTAAGGTTGTTAATTTCCCATGCCGTGGAAAGTAGGCATTAGTTGAATCATTCCATTTCTAAAATGGAATTGCACGACATTATATGGAAAGAGGATACAAGAAGGAGAGGTGGTCCTCTCAGGTTGCAAGTAATCTCACATCGGCCTATACAGAGGCTCGGGTGCTACCCCTTGACTACCATGTTCACTAACATTGTCGGCCATTATTGTGGGTTCGGAGTGGGCCCTGGTATAGGAAGAAGATGAGATTGAACTAGATGGTAAAGGTCTCTTACAATCAGAAGATTCACTAGACGATGAGGGTTCACAAATAGGATTAAAATTGCTACTATTCGCGTCTTGCATTTACGGATTTTTGGAAACCATGTTGTCACGATGACCACAGGGAACGATAAAGTGAAAAGAGAATTTCTTAAACCTAAAATTGTTGCCAGTCCCCGGCAACAGCGCTAAGAACTTCGTGTCGCTCGATTCAAAACATATGATTTAAGTGTAAATCTATCGCAACAAGAAATATCCGGTAAGTACGGAATCGAAAACCACAGGGATTGAAACACTCCTTAGAGTACATAAATAGGTTAAAAAGGATTCTCTAAACGTGACAAAGGTAAAAATGTAAAATATGATTTAATTGTTTAGAAAAGTGATTGAGGGTAATCTCTAAACTAACATGCTATTGATGAACAATTAATTAATTAATATTACGGAACTATGAATAGAACTAAGATAAGATTGAGTTCAAGATTTTAAGGGGATTGAGGATAATTCTCCCACCTTGGATTCACTAAAAGGATAATAGGACTTGGTTGAAATTTTAACTAATCGAGCACAACTAATTAAGTCTAAACATCAACCATGTAGAGGTTAACTCATCAATGGAGGACTAAGGATTAATTAGTTATTGCTAAGTGGGTTAGGTTTGATGTAAAGTTTCAAAAACCATCCCTTGCATGATAAGAGAAGTTAAGAAGCTAGGATACTTCAATACAAACACATAAATTTCAATTAGGGAAATTCAAAACCAAACCCTAAAATTAAAGTAGAAGCATCCTAGGTGGGATTATGATCCTCAACCTTAAATTTAGCTACTCATAATAGGAACTAAACTACACATGCTAAGAAACCACATATTATAGCAGCCCATAATATTCAAACACACCACTATACAAGACATTATAATAAATGCAAATTAAAGCTAATAGAACAAGTAGAGATGAAGTAAATGAACCTTTCTTGCATTAATAGCCACAAATCAACTAATAATCCAAGACTTATAAGTAGGTAAAAATAATAAATAGTTTTGACCTAGGAGAGAGGAGAAAGTGTTTTCTATATCCAACAAAAATCCCAAATGAAAGAGAAAACTAGGATAAAAACAAAAAAAAAATCTATACAAAATGGAAAACTAGTAAATAGGAGAAAAACTCAAAAAATCTTCAAAACCGAATCGATTCACATGAGAAAAGATACTGCACTGGTGACAATCGAATTGATTCAGATAGCCCGTATCGATTTGGGCCAGCAATCAAAATATGACTTGGTTGGAGTGGCTTTATCTTTCCATGTTTCACCGAAACTTTCGTAACTTCTTCGTTCGAGATCGAATTCAAGTACCGTCGGAGGACTCGCAATGATGAGAAGAAGGTCTACAACTTCCGTGAAGAAATCGAGATCAAAACCCGAATGCTGGAATTACTAAAATTCCCTCGACTATACAAGTGTCTACGGAACTTCTCTGGATCAAAATCAAACTTCACAATATGCATTCCCGAGACCTATAAAAGCTCAATAAAGACACACGTAATATATATATGATGAATTCGGGGGTTAGTCAATAAATGAGTATAAGAACCGGGAAATACATGTATGACAATGCTAGAATGTACAAATTAACGGGGTATATAATACAATAAAAGTGACGAATCAGACTGATAAAGAATTTTACCTCCCATGGATTTTACACACGTGGGGTGAAGACCGAGTTGTGTCTAACGGGGGGAAGCTCGCCTAACTTCAGTCATCCCCGGGAGTCCTACGGACCCAAAATGGAGAGGCTTTAAATTTCTACTCCAAGGGAGCTATCTCTCTATTTTGTCCCGTTTCCCTTTTTGCTTTCTTTAATGAATAAATATTACAAATAAATCGGCGTAAAAATGCACCCAAATAAATTCAAGGTCTTAATAATCCTAATCCAACTAGTCTAATGAGGAGGGAGAAGGAATAATTACAACTAAAAAAGATAAAAATAAAAATTACAAATCTTCACTTGCTTGAAGCTTCAAGAAAGCAGTAACGACGCCATTTAATAATTCGCTTTTTGTGTATATGTCGTTGTCTTCAAAAGTCTAGTCTCAAAATCCCTTGAATACCTACAAAACTTGTTAAACAACTCATATTGTGGTGAGTACGAGTATCAATCCAACTTTCAAGTGATGAAACAATTATTATGAACAATTGCAATTCCAAATTTTTTATTAAAACTTTTTATTTTATTTATTTTATATATTTTTTTAATAGAAATTTCAAGGAGGGATTAACTAATTAATGCTAAAAATAAAATGTGATTAACTACACTAAAAATAGTATGTGATCAAGTGTGATAAATGTGAGAAGATTCAAGAGATGGGATTACACTACGTGTTTCATTATTTTTAATTTCATAATTTATTGAATTGAAATATTTCAAGATAATATTAAATTTACAATTTGACTCTCATTTCAATCATAAATTATATAATGTCTTTTTAAGAAAACTCATTTAAAACTGTCACTACTCTACAAAATGGATTTATACTCTCTTTAAAGAAATTATTCGTTAAGATCGATTTATAAAAAAAAATATGAATCCGAGAATCGCAAATTTGAGTTCGTATTCAAACTTTAGGAAAAACCTATCTCTAGTTTGATTCCAAAATCAAATATTAAAACAAAATTAATTTACTATCTCTTGATACGTAAATTAATTAGTGATAATTTATATTAATTTTTTTAGAATTATAAGAATAAATTAAATTAATTAAATAAATTAACATCCTATGCATTTCATCCCACCCCTTGAGTGGGGTGTTTAGACTAACATTCTCATATTAGAAACATAACACAACAATTAATAATCTATCAAGAAAGATATAAATTGAAAAGAGGAGAAAGAAATATGATACACAATCTTTTTCACAAATATGCCTAGAATTGCATCTTGACATGTGTCCAACTTCTTCACAATATGCACACTTGATTACACAAATAAAAATAATAATCAAACCTAAGAATTATTCTAAACTAAACTAATTTTTTTTTTTTGTATTTTTTTTATTTTCCTTAAACTATACTTGTTTGTCTCTCTTATTCTACCATCTACGTGAGAGTCTCCTCTTTTAATGAACTACCCTCTATTTCTTTAAAAGAAGCCACGAAGTGGGTTTAATGGTTGAGAGATTCTTGGGATTTTATTTTGACTAAGTCCAAGTAAAAATGGGAGGGATATTGCATGTGTTTTTTTTCTTGGAAGCTTGACAGGTGGTCAAAATAAGTTGGCTTCGAATTTTTTGGGTTTCGGGTTGGATTTATGGACACGGGTCAAGGCTGGGAAAATGGTCAAATCGAGGTTTTGAGTTGTTAGGTTTTTATTGGTTGAACCGGGCATGATATGGGTATCGAGTTTGGTACGCTAAGGGGGTCAGTTGGTTGTGGCCGGAGGTGGGTCTATGGGTTCTGGACTTGAGGTTTGACTCGATGGTTTGAAAGTGGGTGGTGGTTATGGAGATTTCAAATCGTGTATAATAGGTTTGGACTGCCATGGCAGGGAGTTCAAGGTGATTTGGCGGTGGCTGCTGAAGTCGGGTTTTAGGTTGGGGTATGTGTGATGATGGGTCAGAGTTTTGAGATGGGTCGGAGGAAGTTGTGGTTCATAGACCTGTGGATCGAATTTTATCCGAATACGAATCCGAATCCGAATTCGAATCTGAATCCTAATCCGATCCATTTAAACGGATATGGATCATGCTTGAAATTCGATTACCCGTTTATTAAACGGAGCGAATTTGGATTCATATACTCCGATCCGCTAATAATCAGATCCGAATAATATTTTATATATATATATATATATATATATATATATATATATATATATATATATATATATAAATTATATATAATATATTTGTATTTATTATATATTGTATTTTGTAATATTTTAAAGATATATTATAATAGTTATAATATTATATTAAAAAATTCTCCCTCATATAAAAGGAAAAAGACACACACACACACGACTCCTAAGAGTTGAAAATTAAAATGTTGCAAATCAAGTGATCAAAAGTATATGTTTTGACATATCATTATTTATTTATTTTTAAATAAAATTATTATAAAAATAAATAAATAAATAATCTATGGGATAACCAGATCGGATCCAAATTCGTTTATCATAAACAGATATGGATTTGGAACCCTAACAGATAATCGGATTGGATCCGAATCCTTTTAACATAAATGGATATGGATTTGAATTTTCTTGATCCGGTCTGAATCTGATCTGTTTACAGGCTAGTAGTTCAAATATCGTCGAGGTGGGTTCCGTGTTTAAGTTGAGTTGATGGGTTAATAGGAGGTTGGGGGGATGGATGTTGTGGGTTTGTGGAGAGACGAGAGAGATGGAAAGAGGAGGGATAATTATGTATGGTAGGTATATGGTAATGGAATGTGTGTGTGTGTGTGTGTGTTTAAATTTACACTTAAAAATAAATCAAATAAAATTACCTAAAGTGTTTAAGAGTAAAATAAAATTAATAAAAATAAAATGTACTAAAACAAAATAAAAAATAAAAATCCAAACGTATTAACAAAAGACTCAAAATAAAATAAAATAAAATAATAAAACCAAACTAACTACAAAAAAATAAAAACTCTAAATGAAAATCTAATAATATATATATACGTATTATATTTACATAACTAATATAAAAATACTTGACGCACAACAACGAACCCTAATATATACATCTACACGCAAATAAATAAAATATAGCATAAATCCTAAAAATATGCACACGACTCAAATAGAACTAGAAAAGTACAAATTAAAGACACACTAGACTCGGTTGATGGCTAGGACTCAGTTTAGACTTAGGTTTGGTATGAGCAAGGGTTTAGTGCATCAGAACTCAATGGGCATGATCAAACGAGACTTCAGTCTCCACGGTCGCATTGGTTTTCTTTATTTAGCGCATTTGACCGGTACTTTATCGCAATTGACTTGATTTAGCATTATTTGATACCGTGACTACTTATTGACTTGCAATCTAGAAAAATACAGTAAAATCGCTACAGCGAAAATATTGCGACCTCTCAAATAAAATCCAATTTTAATTAATCCCAAATTTTAGTTAAACCCTAAAACATGCATCTAGATGATTTATCCAATAGAATAAAGCATGCAGGATAAAACAAACAATTTTAGAAAAAATCCCCCATAGGGGCAAAACCTTTTTATTTTCACTCTAATTTTGTAAAGAACGGTTACACGGATTACAATGAAAATAAGAGCGACATACGAAATAACCTCAGGCATCGGTTTTGATGTCTAGACTGAAATCTCCCACAGGAACTCCAGGTGGTCAGCAATGAAGAAGAAAAACGAATTCTCCACAAGTTCGTCAGCTGGAACTTTCCCTTTCCAGGAGGGCAACAATGAAGAAGATAGACGACTTCTCCACAAAGGTTGAACAAAATCAAAGTTATGTTATTGGGTTTCAAAAATGATTAACAAAGGTATGGAAAGGATGTGTGAATCAAACCATGAGTTTTGGGACTAAAAAATATAAAGACTTGAGCTAATAGAACTCTCAAAAACGTCTCTGCAAGTCTTGCAAAATAACTCCCCCAAAGTTGGATTTTATAAGGAAACCAAAAGAGTTTTAAAATTCTGGAACTTTGCCAGCGTACAGGTACCCCGAATCGGTTTGGGTATACCGCAAATAGGTTCGCCCCCCGAACTGGTTTGGCCCGCGGTTTAAGAAAGTTCGCTGGTTTGGGGAAAAAAATACACAGCATTCTCCAAAAGTTTTTCTCCATTTTCAAAGGGCCATAACTTCTTCATCGCAGCTCGGATTGAGGTGCTGTTTCTTCCAGTATCTTAGTTGCGACGAGCTCTTCTTCTTTCTAGTTGACCCGACCCCTGGACTATGGCTATAAAATTACCAAAATTCCCTTGAGCTTTCCTATCTTGCCTTTCTTTCATTATTTTGGCTTCTCTTGCGTACCACTTGCATAAGATCCATAAAATCGTGGAACGTGAAGTTGTTGAGGCAGATATGTGACAAATGATGGAGATGTTGAATGCTTGATTCTCGAAATTTGGATTGAGGGCGTCGTATGAGATCGTGTAGAGACGTGCCAAATGTAGCGGCATACGACATACATAATTGTAAGATGTTGGACATGACAAAAATGTCCTTATAAATACGAACATAAGGCCAGTTTTATTAAAATCGAGAGACTAAAATGCACATGTTAGTGTAAAAAATTGACACTTTTGGGTGCTTATCAGTGCATCCAGTCTTAATCTGACTGGTGTGGACCACGTCCTCCACCCTAGAATATTTCTCAAAACATAACATGAGATCGTAAATAATATCATCTTCCTTCTTGGTAAGGATTGTATAGCATGGACGTGGGGGTAGACGTATCTTGAAGGATGCTATGACAACTTCCTTCGAGAAATCTTCCCCCTTATTGAAAACTTTCTAGTAATCATCAGCAATGAATCCATTCTCTAAGAATGAGAGTTGCTGATGATGAAGCAAGCAGTGGAGGATTTGACAAGCACATTAAATCTCTTGATGGACCTATGAGACAGTACCTCAAAACACTTCTGGATAACATCGCCCAAGTTGGAAGGGAAAATACGACACATCAGTATGTCGTTATGACTCCACAAAGTCATGGACTGCCTGTACTACCGAACATGGTTAAGGGTAAAGTGTTGCCATCGTAGATCTTAAATCGAGAGGTCACAAACTTCTTTGGAGGTTCCTCCTTTTCGATAGTTCTCGAGAAAAAAGACTTCGTCTGAGTGATAAGGGCTCTGCTTGCTAGATCTTTTATAGATCTCGCTCATCGGTGAGCGCAATATTAGTCCATTACCCTTCAAACCAAACTCCTTATGTCATCCTTATGGCACTCGTTCTCCCTATAGTGCCTACCTTGAAGACTTCCAAGCTTTGAATGTTCTTGATCATGCTTGGTTCTCCTTCCTCGACCGCGAGTCTTACTCTCCATTAATCTAGAAGTCAGAGCACGACATTAATGGTTCTGGCAGAGTTCTCTATCCATTTCTTTTAGTCGCTGTTGGAAGTGAGAATTCTCTTTAATTTGGAGGCAAGCTGTCTCCTCGTGCTATTGAACAATTGCTTCATAGGTATCGATCAGAAGTGAGATTTGGGTAGATTTAACCTGCCCGTGTCTTTTCTTTGAAGGATGTTGTTGTGGTCAGAACCTTGGGTTCCCATCTTAATGAACCTAAGACTTGACTCTCAGTGGAGCCAAATCAGCTCGTACATATCTAAGTTGGGGTGCACTGTTTGATTGGTGGTATATTGTAACTACTCTTCGAAGATATTTCTTTTGTGGAAAGAAAACCGTTTCCCACAGATGGCGCCAATTGTGAGTATAAATTAATCACAATTCAAAGATCCCAAAAAAGCAATAAAAAAATAAGTATAAAGATGCCAATCACACAACACACAAATATACGTGGTTTGATAAATTAACTATGTCCACATCGAGGTCACTAAATTTTTATTTGTTTCTCTCAAAGTTTCAAAATTACATCCCACTTAGCCCTGGGGTGTGGGCTATATTTATTGTTGTGTAGAACCGTAGTGGTTGAATAAGTTAAGGAACTCCCTTGTGTAAGGACATAATTTTATAAATGTCCGGGGTAAAATCTAGGAATTTTATGTTTTCCCTAGATCACAGTTTGTATGTCTTATACCGCTACATCTGACATGTCATCATGATCATCCACGACGGCCTTTATCCGAATCCATGCATGCATCATCTTCACAAGTGCATCATGCTAAATGTGACATGCTGCTCAACTGTTTCCCACTACTCCACAATGCATTATTGGTAAAATGATCTAATGGAGTTGTTTATATTTGCATAAATATTTGGGAAATTTTTCAGAAAATGTTTTTTCGAAGTCTGATTTATTTTTATCAAAAGAAGAAATTTTTCTAAGTGTAGAAGAGGAGTGCCTCGGTCGACGAGCTCATTCAAATGAGTTCACGCTGTCGTTCGAGCGAGATAAGCATCTCGCGCGAAGTCGTTCAAAAAACACATGTCCTTCGTTTGAGCGAGATGCCTATCTCGTTTGAGCACCGCCGCCACCTCGATATTCGTATAAATATTTGGGTTCCCAAGTCTTTTATGCACCAGTTTCTACGTTTTCATAGCCTAGAAAATAGACTTCACTTTTTAAGGTTTTACACCTTATTTATTCACATAAACACTCCCATCTATGTATGTTAATCGTTAAACCTTCATGAGGATCATTTTTTCTCATCTGGAGTAATTTGTGGAGAAGTCGTTCTCTTCTTCACTGCTGCCCACTTGGAGTTCTTACGGGAAATTCCAGTCGAGACACCGAAACCGATGCCTGAGGGTATTTCATATGTCGCTCTTATTTTCATTGCAATCCGTGTAACCGTTTTTGCAAATTATAGTGAAAATAAAAAGGTTTTGCTCATTTGGGGGATTTTTCCTCATTTGTGTGTTTCGTTTGTGATTGACTATTATTGCATGATCATATTGATTTCAATCACACCTAGATGCATGTTTTAGGATTTAATTGAAAAAACTGAGTTTAATTAAATAAGCTCTTCATTTGAACGCACGCGCACTCTACAAATTGGTATCAAAGCCAATTACACAATTATACCATGTAATTTTTTGTAAATTCTTTCTAAGATATTAATTTTCTGAAAAATTGATTTTTGAAAAAAAAGGGCGTGTTCAATGGATAAATTATATAATAAAATGTCAGTTTTTGACGGGACAAACTATGCTTACTGGAAGGCCCGCATGAAATCTGCTTTAAAATCCATCGATGAAAGAGTTTGGATTTTGGGTGAAAGAGGGTGGACACCTCCCCCTGTCACTGTTGATAACGTGACTAATTTAAAATTTGTCACTACCTGGACTGAAGAAGAATTTAAATGGTCATCTTTAAATTCCAAGGGTTTAAGTGCTATTTTTGGATCCGTCACACCTGACGAGTTTCGACGCATAATGATGTGCTCCACGTCAAAAGTGGCATGGGATGTTTTACAGCTTACCCATGAAGGAGCTAATGCTGTGAAAGAGTCTAAGTTGCAAAGTTTAACAACTCAATTTGAAATAATTACCATGCTTGAGACTGAATGTTTTGATGAATTTTATGCTAGGTTATCTGATATTGTAAACACTAGCTTTAATCTTGGTGAACACATTGCTAATGCTACAGTTGTTAAAAAGATTCTAAGATCTCTGCCTAAGCGTTTTATCCCTAAAGTCACTGTGCTAAATTCTATGGGTAATTTAAACACGCTTAAATTGGAGGAACTTGTAGGAGACTTGCAAACGTATGAAATTGATATGTTTCCTAAATCTGTCAAGCCTAAATATAAGGGAATTGCACTTAATGCCCAGGATAGAAAGAGTGAGGGGTCGACAAGAAAGAGGGTTGAGTAATCTATAAAAAGGGAGATGGAAACGTCAGATTCTGAGTGTGACTTTGATTTAGATGATTTGGCCCTGTTTGCTAAAAATTTCAAGAAAATTCTCAAATTCAAGAAAAATGCTAATTTCAAAGATGAAAAGATTTTTGAGAAAAATAAGAAAAATGAAAAATATTTTAAAGACCCGCCTAAGAAAGACAGTGAGAGATGCAATGAGTGCGATGGTAAGGGTCATAGAGCTTTTGAGTGTTCTACCAGGCTAAACAGACTTGCCAAAGAAAAAGGTAAACTATCCTTAATGCTACCCTTAGTGACGACAGTGAGGTCGAGTCGGTGGACTCGGAAGACGAGTTACCGCATGAATGTAACTTCACTGCATTCATTTATAGTCATATGAGTACTTCTATTGCTCCCCACGATGATGAGGATGCTGCTTCACAGGGACACCTCGATAGTGAGAACAATGTGAGTGAGGGGGAGGATGATGCAAGTGAGAGCGAGAGCAATCTTCAACGCACCTACCCTGAGTTATTTAATGAGTCATTTAAAACTAAAAAGCATAACGAAGCTTTAGTTCTTAAGATCACTGCCTTAGAGGAAGATTTAGAATAAGCGAGCGAGAGAGAGAGAGTCCTCCACCTGCACTATCTTAAACGAGAGAGAGTCTGCCTGTGTTGAGAAAGAAAGTTTGTTTAGAGAGAGAGAGACTATTTGGAGAGAGAGAGTGGTTTTGAGAAAGAGAAAGGGGACTTGACTAAACAAGTGGATAGTCTTATGAATGAGCTCCATTCCTCCCTAGAGACTCGAAAAAAACTTGAATCCCTTGTTGCCCAGCTTACTCATGATCTTGAGAGAGCACGAGAAGTCAAGGTTCAAATCGAGGACAGATCTGGAAAGATGCTCCTCGGCCCTGCTTTAGGTTTTGGTTATAGGCGGGGAATAGGTTTTGATGGTGCCTCCACGTCCCAAATTTCACCTGGACCTATTCCTGTGTTTACTACGACTCCATATAGCCATCGTCAAAAACCACGAAGGAGATTTCGACCAAGAAAAGAAAACCCAGGTCCGCCTAAGACTGTGTTCTTCTGTACGTACTGCCAAAGAAAAGGCCACCTCAGGGAGTTTTGCTATAATTTGGGTCGAACACGAAGTAATACTGCTCCACCACATCGTACTGATGATTTTTTCAGTTTAAAAGAGTGTGTTAAGTTTTTAGCTGCCACACCATAGAGTTCGATGGAGGAATTCTGACGTATGTCTTTACCGTCAGTGAATGCTTTCGCATCCCGACTAAAACCAACAACAACAAGGGTAAAAAAAAGGTTACCACTTCTTGGGTACCTAAGAAATATGAAAAGGCCCTTGTTGTTCATGTTTCTCTCAAAGCACATAATACCTCACAGTGGTATTTTGATAGTGGGTGCTCCAGACATATGACAAGTGATGTCTCATTTTTTACCTACTTAGAGGAATATAAGGAAGGTAGAGTGACCTTTGGATACGGGAGAAAGTCTGGCATTGTAGGACTAGGTACTGTAGAGTTTCCAGGATTTCCTAAGCTTGAGAATGTTTTATACGTCAAAGGTTTGAAAGAAAACCTTATCTGTGCGATGCTGACTTTGTCATAAACTTTGGCCGGGATGCGTGTAATGTCTATAATCGAGACTGTAAACTTTTAGTGCAAGGGGTGAGGATAGAGGATAATTGTTATGGGACTGTGCCCACGTCCTCACTTGTCTGCAACAGTGCCACGATCACTCCTATGGATCTGTGGCACCAACTTCTAGGTCATGTGAACG
Source organism: Sambucus nigra (assembly GCA_949130495.1). Taxonomy (NCBI): domain Eukaryota; kingdom Viridiplantae; phylum Streptophyta; class Magnoliopsida; order Dipsacales; family Adoxaceae; genus Sambucus; species Sambucus nigra. The sequence continues at coordinate 123,868,280 of OX422209.1, forward strand.
TTAGAAATTTGACACGCTTAGCTAAAAAGGACCTAGTATGTGGCTTACCATCACTTGAAAAGCCAACTTCCACAGTTTGTGGACCCTGTCAGTTGGGAAAGAAAATTCATAGCCCCCATAGGAAGTTGCATTCCATTACCACCTCTCGTGTACTTGAGTTGATTCACATGTATCTTATGGGTCCTACTCATACTGAGAGTCTGGGTGGTAAGAGGTATATCCTCGTGATGGTGGATGATTTCTCTAGATGTTCAATTATAGATTTTCTGAGAGAGAATCCAGTGCTATAGAGTTTTTAACGACCAAGTGTCGTTACCTATAAAATCAACACGGAGTCACTCTTAATAGGATATGTAGTGACAACGACATGAAATTTAAGAAATCAAAGGTTGATCTTTACTGTATCAGCCTTGGAATCAAACATGAATTTTCTGCTGTGAAGACTCCTCAGCAAAATGGGATTATTGAGAGAAAGAACATGACGATTAAGTAAATGGATAGATCTATGCTTCTAGGTCGTAAGGTTGCTAGGAGATTTTGGGCAGAGGTAGTGTCTACCGCATGCCACATGCTGAATAAGGTTTACCAGTGTCTACACACACTTAAGACGCCTTATAAATTGTGGACTGGCAAGAAACCCAACCTTGCATATTTTAGTGTCTTTGGGAATAAATGCTACATCTTACGGGATAGAGAGCAATTAAAAAAGTTTGACTCCCAGAGCGATGAGGGAATATTTCTAGGATATTCATCAAATAGTAGAGCGGACCGGGTTTTTAACCTGAAGAGCTCTAAGGTTATGGAGTTAATAAACATCACCATTAAAGATGACGAACCTTTAACGTTTATTGATCCTATCCTTGAATGTGAGGATGAGTACTTTTCTGGCAGCAATTTACTTGTCCCTCACCCACACCCTGTGGACCCCACTCCTGTGTTAGGTGACACACCTACTTGGTTTCGCAAGAGTCACGATCCCTCTACCATTATTGGCGATCCCACTTTAGGGGTCAAGACTTGTGCTCAGCTAGAGAACATTATTAGTCATTTTTTCTACACGTCCACAGTCGAGCCCAAGAATCATAAAGAAGCACTGAAGGATGAACACTAGATATCTGCCATGAAGGATGAGTTGCTTCAGTTTAAATATAACAATGTCTGGGAACTTGTCCCCCGACCTAGTGAGCCTAATGTGATAGGTACCAGGTGGATTTTCAAGAATAAAATGGATGAACATGGTACCATAATCAGAAATAAGGCTAGGTTGGTCGCTCAAGGCTACACATAGATAGAGGGTGTAGACTTTGGGGAGACATTTGCTCCTGTTGCAAGGCTTGAGTCCGTCGGCTTACTACTCCCCATCGCATTTCATCTGCGTTTCAAGTTATATCAGATGGATGTCAATAGTTCCTTTCTAAACGATATTCTACAGGAGGAGGTTTACGTGGAACAACAAAAAGGGTTTGAATACCCTAAGCACCCAGAGCACATTTACTATATGAGGAAAGCCTTGTATGGTTTGAAGCAAACACCCTGTGATTGATACGAGAGGCTTACTTTCTATCTCTTAGCCCATGGCTTCAAGAGAGGGGGAGTTGATATGACGTTATTTGTCAGGAGAGATGACAGTGCTATTTTGGTTGCCCAGGTCTATGTGGATGACATAGTCTTTGGATCCACGTTCTCTTAGCATGCTCACCACTTTGAGGAGGAGATGAAAAGTGAGTTTGAGATGATCATGGTAGGTGAGATTACTTTCTTCCTTGGTCTCCAGGTTCGTCAACTAGAGGATGGGATGTTCATCTCCCAATCTAAGTATGCTAGAGACCTAGTGAAGAAATTTGGTTTAGACTCCGCTAAGCATGCACGTACACCTATGGGTACTTCTATCAAGCTTAGTAAGGACACTTCAAGCAAGGACGTAAAGAAAACCTTGTATCAGAGTATGATAGGTAGTCTTTCTCTACTTGACAGCCAGTCGTCTCGACATAGCCTTTAGTGTTGGAGTCCATGCGCAATATCAGGCATCCCCGAAAGAGTCACAATTACTCGCACTAAAACTTATTATCAAATACATGAATGGGACTCTCTCATACGGTATTTGGTATTCCTTTGATACCGATGACCATTTGTCTGCCTATTCGGATGCCGATTGGGTCGAGTATGTAGATGGTTGTAGGAGCACTTCTGGTGGGTGTTTCTATTTTGGTTCTGCTTTTGTCTCCTTGCTGAGCAAGAAGCAAAACTCCATCTCTTTGTCCACTGAGGAGGCTGAGTACATCGCCGCCGAGAGTTATTGCACGCAACTCTTGTGGATGAAGCAAATGCTGGAGGATTATGGGATTTCACAGGACACCATGACCATTTCCTATGATAACACGATCACGATACACATATCTCGCAATCCAGTCTAGCATTCGCACACAAAGCACATCAGGATACGCGAGCACTTTATACAATAGTTAGTTGAGGAGAAAGTCGTATCCTCGAGTTTCGTACCCACCGACCGTCAGTTAGCCGATATTTTCACAAAACCTTTAGATTCCCTTAGATTCGAGAGTCTTATTAATTCTTTAAGGATTTGTGCAGTTGACTGAGGGGTTGGTCTGTGTCTAGGATAGGATGCATTGTCATGTTCATATCATATGATTCCTATTGATAGTTTGTATCATGTGTATTATTATTTTTTTTTTGCGTTTTTTTTAAATTCAAAAAGATTTTCGTTTTATAAAATTTTAGAAAAGCACAAAAAGATTTTTGTATTTTTTTGCACCTTTTATGGATGAGCATTTAAGACGACCGAGTCACAAATTTCATTCCATTTATCAATGTGACTGTTTGATAGTGATTTGAGACGCTACATCATTGCATCCATGTGGTTTACATTATTTGGAGTCTTTGAGATGTGATTAGTGATATATTTCTGCATGTTTGGCTCCTTATCTACTTTATTGCACACATGCAGGGTTTTATTTGATTATTGTACTTGTCAATCACATATTGCCTTGAGTGTTTCCATCTTAATTATGTCTATACAACGAACCATATGCGATAAAACTTGACAAGATTGGAATGCATGTAAAAGCCGTTTGGTGAGATTGTGTTTTTAAACGGTGAAGGGCTGCAAAAGGTTCTTATCTAGCCCTTGCGATTAAGCCACCGTTAAATCGGACCTAAAAAATTGAGGAATTTTATTAGCCGGGGTCCAAAGAGGTTAAAAGAGCCCTGAAAAATTTAAAGTCAATAAAAAGAAATACATGCCAAATATGGGACATTTAGGTTTCGCTATCAATTCTCGAAAGTTTGAGAATTTAGATCACCTCTATTCAATATATAAATCTGAGGGAGTTTGGTTGGAGAATTTAAACGGGTTTGCACTTCCTTGAAATTCCTGAAAAAGCATTAAATCGTTTTGGACGTTATTGGTGTGAAAATCATTTTGAGCCTTAATTTGTTGATTTGATTGAGTCAGTGTCTTATATTTCCATATTTTTACACCTAAGGAAGATGTTGAGTTCATTCGTTAGGAGTATCCGATGTTCATGGTGCACATATGTCATGCTTGTATTGATTTTCCTATCAAATTTGATCACACCCCTACATTTATGCTATCATTGACTTGGTTGTTTTTGTGTTTGTTCATGGTGTGATTCTTCGTTGTATATTTTGTGTGAAAATTTTTGAAAAATTCAAAAATAGGAAGTTTATTAGCATGTGACATTTTCCATATTTATGCTTCTCATATCTGTCTATTTGGTGGGGACATCATAAAAAAGGGGAGAATGAATTAAGGGGGAGAATTTTTGTTGATTTATTAATGATTTGCTTAAGCTTAACTGATCTTTCATTTTTGCATATCATTATATTTCAAACTGTTGCGTGTCACGAGCATTTGCTTTATCTCATGTGTTTAGGTACAAAATTGATATTTATTGGATTGCACACCTTGATGAGAAAAGCTTTGGGAGTTTTTGAAGAGCTTAAGATTTGAAGATGTTGAAGTTTGATTGGCGACATGTCAGCTAATATTCTCAGTTTGAGGGTTTGATGGGGATATTATCTTGTATGTCATTTGTTTTTAGGGAGATTTCATAATTCGGATTTTTTATGTATGTACCGGCATAGACATAGGGGGAGATTTGTAAGGACATAATTTTATAAATGTCTGGGGTAGAATCTAGGAATTTTCTATTTTCCCTAGATCAAAGTTTGTATATCTTATACCGCTACATTTGACACGTCATCACGATCATCCATGCCGGCCTTTATTCGAATCCATGCATCCATCATCTTCACACGTGCGTCATGCTACATGCGACGTGCTGCTCAACAGTTTCCCACTACTCCACGATGCATTATTGGTAAAACAATTTAATGGAGTTGTTTATATTTGTGTAGAGGGGGCTTGAAGGTAATCCTGAGATTAGGGATAATTTTTAATTGGCAATAGTGTTTGAGATTAAGCAACCGAGGTAGCTCAAGCGTGGCAACTCAGCGAGGCATCTTGGCGTGGCAGCTCATACTTTAGCTTGTTGTATTAGTCATATTGCAATTCTGTTTATGTTGAATGTAAGCTATAACGGTTGTAATGATTTAACAAGAATAATAATGAGTTTTAGTATGAGGTCAAACGGTACTCGTGAGAGGCCAGGCTTGGCAGGGCCTGGGAGAGCTTTTTTTCTTTATCAAATGACCTCACCGTGGGAACTTTAGAGGGATTTGGTTTGGAGGATTGAGAAGTGAGGCACTGTTGGGGTTTGTCCTGACCATCTTAGATACACCTGGTAAAAACACCGAAGGAACCTGACCGTGGAACCTCGAGCGGAGTATCTTGGATCTCCATCGGGCGTTGAGTTGAGAACCAAACAACCCTCTACTTAATGTCACATCTAGTGTAGGTGAGGTCACTAGCCGGCTAAACAATGTTAGATATGCACTTGAACAAGCTGCCGTGGTATTTGGGGCTATCAGGCAGTTGGTGAGCCACCTCTGCGACAACAGTCCCCTGACACACAATGGTTAGGCAAAAGGTATGTCTTGGCATTTAATGTTTATGACGTGGAGACAACTAGTGCATTAGGCATTTAATGTTGTGACATAAAGTATGAGGGATGTCTTTCATAATCTTTAATGACTGAGTTGCCTCGGGGGTGGTGTGGGGGGGCTATTTAAGGACCCCAACCACCTTTGAGGAAGAGGATCTTTTTGAGGATCGAGGAGTTATTGCTAGATAGAATACACATCAGAGAGGGATAGTTATTGCAAATCAAAGAGTTCGCTCACTCACCATTGTTATTTATTACTAAGCTTTTAATACTTGACAGGGATTTCTTGGGGGTGTTTGGTGTGTTTCTACCTTCCTACTAAGGTGTATCTAGGGTGCTTACTTCTCTCTCCCTCCAGCTAAGTTACTTCTAAAGTTCATTACTATTTCCTGAGTTATACACGAGAGTTTAAACTGAGTTTATCTTCATTCGGTTTGTGTCTGTGTGTCCTATCATTAATCCAAAGCTTTGGCCAAATTAGCTTATTATTAGCATACTCAAATAGGGGTTAAGCCTCCATCTATAACCTAAAGTACCCTCTTACATTTGGCGACTCTACTGGGGAGGCATTCTTCTAAGTAAGGAGTATGGCGCAAGATAATGCTAATCGAAGGCTCAACTTTGATGACATCCAGCATAATGAAGAACAAGTTGTGAGAGAACTAGAGGCTCTAAGGGATGGATCTCCTCGAGTGGAGGTACCTTTGGTTCCGACGATATCAAGCGTTCTGGGGGTGACAGAAGCTTCTGCGAGTGTAGGGTTGGGACCCACTCAGGTCGCGCTCCTCATGAGTAAGTTTTATGAGTTTTTATAGACTCCAGTAGCTTTAACTATGCTGGGAGGATTGGAGGCCAATGCCTTCGTAACACCAGGGGTAGCTCCAACGGCCCCGCCAGGCACAGGCGTAGCGGGAACAATCCCAGCGAGCATACCCTCTATTATGAATCAAGCATGGGGAACATTAGGAGCATCAGCGGTCGCAACCGTGGCACCTGCTCCAGCTGCAATGGGTGCTCAGCCCGTGGTACCATTAGTTATTGCCCTAGTAGCATCACCAATGGAGGAAATGAGAAAGGATATGCAAAAGGAGATGCTGAAGTTCATGCAGGCTTCTTCGCAATCTAGTGGCGAGGGGGCTTCGGTTTTTGATGACTTTTGAATGACGTAACCCCAAGACTACAAAGACGAGCCCTATCCGAAGGACTATGTTCCTCCTATTTTTGAAAAATACACGGGAAAAGGTGGGAACCCGAAGGAACATATTAAGCGCTTTGTTGAACATTTGGGGGCGCATTATAACAATAAAAGGCTTAGGTGGAGGGAGTTTTCTAAATCCTTGATCGATCAGGCATATACCTAGTATTCTAATTTGGCTCCTAACAGCGTTTCCTCATGGGAAGAGATGCACGAGTTGTTTATCCAAAAATTCTTTCTGGCAGAAGATGAGTTTACTTTGACCCAACTCGGTAGGGAGAAGCAACGACCTGGGGAAGAAGTGGTGGCCTATATTCGAAAATTCAGAGAAATATCCCTTGACATGAGGGAGGAGGCCAAAGAATCCAAGCTACTGAAGATCTGCGCTGAGGGGCTACTTCCTGAGTACATCTGCCATCTTATTAATTTGACTCGCGAGGGGACTTTTGCGGTATTCTTGAAAGCATCTAGAACTATCTCTTTGGTGGTATGTCCCAATCCGGTGGCGGTGCCCATGATGTTTAGGCAGATAAAGCAACCTACGGGGGGGGGGGGGGGGAGGAGGTCTCAGCCCCCACAGGTAGGTTACACCGAGGGGGGAGATAGGGGCAAAGCACCGAAGAAGGACAATAAGAGAAAGTTCAGAAGAGATAGGGAAGACCCACCACCATTGCCCTGTACAGTAGAAGAAGCTATCAGCTATTACAACACGATGGTCCAAGGGGGAACGATCTATGAGCCAAAGGATGTTCATGCGGGGGAGCCCGATACAGCAACGAAGGCAGATCCCAAGTACTGCCAGGTTCATTGAAGGATCCAGCATCCAACAGAGAGATGCTTTACGCTGAGGAGAATTGTCGACAAGTACATAAAGGCAGGGACATTAAAAATCCCTCCCCAGAACGTCAATAACAACCCCTTGCCAGCACATGGGGCCAATCTCGTGGTGGCCTATGATGAAGAGGCCGGGAGAGGGGAAAGAGAGTCGATAGCAAGGTAAAAAGAGTATGAAGAGGCTCTGGAAGATTGTACAAGGGGAATGGCTAACGTTGTGTTGGCCTACAATGAAGCGAGTGCCAAATATACGGAAGAGGTGTACATTGTTGAAGGCAAGGAAGTAAATCCAGCTCTGGAATATTGCGCAGTTTCGAAGTCCCCGAAGTTCACTTAGTTCTTCGACCAGGTGGGGGTACCGAAGGATATTAGACTGGAGATAACCCATGCGATACTTGATATTTCAAGGAAGAACGCAGTCCCCTCGCTGAGATGGAGGGGACCCATGGCCAGGTTGGTGAGAAGGATTCTGTCAGAGGTAACCTTTAGCGATGCAGATAGAGCCATAAGGTTCCCTCATAACAAGACATTATATGTGACTGCCAGTGTCAATGGAGTTAGCTTTGCAAGGACTCTCATGGATAGAGGATCATCCATCAATATCATGCCGATCAACTCTTTTCACGCAGTCAATATTTCGGAGGAGAGGTTGGTTCCCATGCCTTTGGTTATTTTGGGGTATGATAACCAATCTTCTAAATCCATTGGGTACATTAACGTGGGGATTGTGATGGGAAATTTGAGTTCCCATATAAAGTTCCACGTGATAAAGAGTGCAACTTCCTATCATCTACTGATAGGAAGGGTGTGGATTCACAACCAAGGGTTAGTTCTTTGTACGTACCACCAATGCGCTAAGGTGAATATTAAGGGGACGGAGGTAACCATCAGGGCTACAAAGAGGCCCTTCGCTATCGAGGAGGCAAATATGGTGGATGTGGCATTTTATAATTAGTTAGAAGAAGATGTTCAGGTCCTAATAAGGCAGATGGAGGGAGCCTGGGTTCCCTCGATCAAAGAAAGGATGGGGCCCGTGAATGACCAAAGTAAAGAGGTTGCGAGTAGCACGAAGGTAATAGCCGAAGAGGCTCACCAGGTGGTCCCTTGACCCCAAGGAATCTTGAAGTAACTTAGGGATAGGATGATGCCCATAGTGGATCTGATGGAATATGAGGTCTAACGACAAAGTGTGCTGAGCCGGTTCTTAAAAAAAAAGGGTGGTTGAGGCTTCTAGGGAGAAAAAGAGGAAAGCGGTCACCCCTATCAGCAGAAAATGCAATAAGGTCATTACTGAAGAGGGAAAGGTGGTGTACCAATTATAACGGTGTGAGCGGGCGACCGAGGAAGCTGACGATGAGGTTGACCCGATATACGAGTGCTTACTGGTAGATCAATTGGGACAATGTATGGTGATAGACAATTCCAACATACAGGAATTTATGGAGGAAGTCACCGACGAACCAGATTACATGGCGGATCAACCAAAGCCCCAGGCACAAGAGTTGGAGCAGTTGAACTGGCAAAAAAAGGAGAAGATCCAAAGCCCGTCTTCATCTCAAAGGATCTCGATAAGGATAAACGAGAGGCCTTGGTCGAGTTGATTCGGGAATTCATATATGTTTTTGCATGGAAATACACGGAGATGGAGGGGTTAAATGAGGAAGTAAGCTGTCACAAGTTGAACATAATGCCTTCAGCCATTCCTATAAAACAGGCAATGAGAACGTACAAGCCTGAACTGGATTTTAAGATCAAGGAAAAGGTTCAACGCTTACTAGCGGCAGGGTTTATCAACAGAGCTTGCCCCAAAGATGAGTTCCCCCTAACCTCCATTGATGGCTTGATAGATGCAACGGCGGGTCATGAGATGTATAGCTTTATGAATGGGTATGTAGGGTACAACCAGATCAAGACGGACCCCTCGGATGCATAAAAGACAACATTCAGAACCCCGTTGGGTAACTTCATGTACCGGGTGATGCCGTTTGGGCTCAAGAATGCTGGGGCGACCTACCAGAGAACAATGATGGCCATTTTCCATGACTTCTTCCAAAAGTTTTTGGAATTCTATGTGGATGACTTGGTCATCAAGTCGAGGAAGGAGGAGTCTCATTTGAACGATTTGAGGAGGGTGTTTTCTCATTGCAGGAAGTTTAAGTTAAAAATGAATCCGCTGAAGTGCGTCTTTGGTGTGACAAGTGGGAAATTTCTAGGCTTTGTGGTTGATCGACAAGGGGTACAGATGGACCAGGATAAACAGCGGGAAATCTTAGAAATGTCGTGTCCGAGAATAGCGAAAGAGCTGAAGAGTTTCCTCGGTAAGTCTCCTACCTTAGGAGATTTGTGCCCGGGTTAGCCGAGATAACACACCCACTAATGCATCTGCTACGAAAGAACATGAAGTTCAAATAGGAAGCAATTCATCAAGAGTCTTTTGACGGACTGAAGAATTTGCTCATCTCACCACAGAACATGGTTCCACCAAGGGTAGGAATACCGTTGCAATTTTACCTCACATCCACCACAAGGTCCATTGGAGCTTTACTGGCACAAGAAATTGACGGGCAAGAACGACCAGTTTACTACCTTAGTAGAATCATACATGGGCCAGAGATTAGATATAGCAGCCTAAAAAGGCATTGTTTAGCCTTAGTCTTTGTATCACAAAAACTTAGGCATTATATGCTGTCTTTTGCAATTCATATTATAAACAGATGTGATCCTATTAAGTATTTATTGGAAATAACTATATTGATTGGCTGGGCAGCTAGGTGGTTCCTCATCCTCACAGAATAGAACTTGAAGTGTAAGGTGCCTAACGCGATCAAGAGCTAGGCGTACGCTGATTTGTTGTCCATTTTCCCTTTGGGAACCTTCAATCCCCCTCTATATTTTATGTGATAGGACTCCGATGAAGGGCCCCAAGGTTCTACTTTTAAGAGGGGCAGCTTTATCGAAGGGGATACTTCAATAGGCTATTGCGTTGCATCACAGAGGAAGAAGCGATCGAGGTTCTCAAATAGGCGCATGATCCAGCTCATATAGGAGGGGCCAAGTTTTATGACCAGTTGATGACTTTGGGGTATTATTGGCCAACGATGGAGAAGGATTTTGTCGAGTTCGTTCGAAAGTGCAAAGCTTGCCAGCTTCATGGAAATATGATCCATGCCCCGTCGGTGGACTTACACTCCCTAGCAACGCCTTACCCTTTTCACACGTGGGCGTTCGACCTGGTAGGGGCAATACACCCTTCATCGAGGGGGAAGATATGGATACTAGTTACAACGGAGTGTTTCACAAAATGGGCCGAGGCGATACCACTCAAAAGGGCAACGACGGGGGCGGTGAGCAACTTCATTAGAGAACACATCGTTTGCCCTTTCAGAAGAACTACCTCCAATAGAATCCTTGAAGAAGTAATTGATAAGTGGGGAGAAAGTGGCCTTGTTCGACGAACCGGTGAAGCTTTGGCATATTCAATCCAGCTCAAAACGGTCAGCTTTCTCCTGGGCATCTAGAGCCTCGTCAGTATAAGGCTCGTGGCCTGTTACTTCAAGGCCCAGGATCTCACACACATCTTCCAATGTTACGGTGAACTCACCCCACGCAATGATGAACGTATGGGTAGTAACGTTCCAGCGACACACCAGAACAGGAAGGGAAACATTATTCTTGGAGAGAGTGAACTCACCAAACCACTTGGCCCGTTGCAGCCCAACTCTTGTGAGCGTTTCAGCATAGGAGCTCTGCATGTGGGAGTTCCACGCAGCAAAGTGAGCGAGAGAACCCCCGGGTGCTTTGAAATTAATGTGGGACCACGAGAAGTTCCTTCGATCCAAACGGAATCTTAGAGTCCCCTCAGGGGGAAGAAAGCCCCACTCAGTAGAAGATTCGTCTTCATCACCTAACAACAAAGGGTTAAACTTAGAAGAAAAATGGACCACTTTACATGCATCAGCAAAATCATCACCTTCTCCAAATATAGGTGATCGGCGGTAAAACCTTAGTTGTTCCTGGCGGACAACATCCAAGGTAGTGGTAGGGGTAGAGGTAGCAGGCGGAGCACTCGTGGAAGACTTGGTGGGGTTGCTTGAAGACGCCATAACAGATATGGATAAAATAGAAGAAAAGCTTCAAGCAAGAAAGGTATAAAAATGAGAATGGAGGAGCACAACCACAAGTGATGGTGTAGAAGATCAGAAGGGAAGAAAGTAGATAATGACCCAGCAACAATGGAGTTCTCACAAACTTTCTCTCTCTAAAGTAAATGGAAGCTTGAAGAAGACGAAGGCAAAGTAAGAGAAAAGAAGGGTTTAAGTGTTTGGATATGGTCGTTTGAAATTTCTGAGTTTGACTTTTAGAGTTTCCCACCATCGCACGTGCGTGGCCGCCTATAATCATTACAATTGAACACGTGGCACTTTAGAAACTACTATGGCAGTTGAAAGGACAGTGCCACATCATTAATGAGTTGACACATAGGGAACAGAAAGCGTCGCCTTCTTAAACAAGTTTGAGTTTTGGCGCCAGAAGCTTTTGTTAGGCATATCCAATAAACTTCTAACAAAGAAGATGTCCCAACGGTTTCAAAAAGCTACGATGTCCCCTCGCCACAGGTCCAAACATTGTTTAAATTGTGTCTCAGCTACATCGAGGAGAATTTCACTTACTAAGAGTCCAAACGATTATTTGAGAAGGTTAATAAAACTTTCGGGGGAATTCCAAATAGTAAAGCTAAAATGGTTGAGCACATGAGGAAATAGTGGTGATGTCCCTTCGCCCAAGCCCTAATGAGTTATGATGCTTCGACTCAGGTACACCGGTGAGAATTTTACTTTTTCCAGGAAATTATAATGCTGTGATTCTAACGAGGGAAATAAGGCCAGAATTATTTCACACTAAGAAGGTCCATCAGATTGAGAAGTTTCATCCAGACATTTCTTGTTCCAACAAATCTCTCCACGAAGGGGCAAATGTATAGGGGGGTTAAAGGTAATCCTTAGATTAGGGATAATTACCTAATTGACAATAGTGTTTGAGATTAAGCAACTAAGGGAGCTGAAAGATTAGCGTGGCAGCTCATACTCTATCTTGTTGTATTAGTCATATAGCATTTCTGTTTATGTTGAATGTAAGGTATAACGGTTGTAATGATGTAACAAGGATAATAACGAGTTTTATATGAGGTTAAACGATACTCGCGAAAGACCAGGCTTGGCAGGGCCTGGGAGAGATTTTATGCTTTATCAAATGACCTCGTCGTGGGAATTTTAGAGGGACTTGGTTTGGAGGATTGAGAAGTGAGGAACCATTGGGTCTTGTCCTGACCATCTTAGATACACCTGGTAAAAACACCGAAGGACCGTGATGGTGGAACCTCGGGCGGAGTAGATTGGAGTTCCATTGGGAATTGGGTTGAGAACCAAACAACCCTCTACTTAATGTCACATCTACTTCAGATGATGTCACTAGCTAGCTAAACAATGTCAGACATACACTTGAGTAAACCGCCGTGGTATTTGGGGTTGTCAGGCAGTTGGTGAGCCACCTCTGCGACAACAGTCCCCTGACACACAGTGGTTAGGAAAAAGGTATGTCTTGGCATTTAATATTTATGATGTGGAGACAACTAGTGCATCTGGAATTTAATGTTGTGACATAAAGTATGAGGGATGTCTTTCATAATCTTTAATGACTGAGTTGCCTCGGGGGTGGTGTGGGGGGGATATTTAAGGACCCCAACCACCTTTGAGGAAGAGGATCTTTTTGAGGATTGAGGAGTTATTGCTAGAGAGAATACACATCAGAGAGGGAGAGTAATTGCAAACCAAAGAGTTCGCTCACTCACCATTGTTATTTATTACTAAGATTTTAATACTTAACAAGGATTTCTTGGGGGTGTTTGGTGTGTTTCTACCTGCCTACTAAGGTGTATCTAGGGTGCTTACTTCTCTCTCCCTCTAGCTAAGTTACTTCTAAAGTTCATTACTATTTCCTGAGTTATACACGAGATTTTTGAGAGTTTAAACTGAGTTTATCTTCATTGGGTTTGTGTCAGTGTGTCCTATCATTAATCGAAAGCTTTGGCCAAATTAGCTTATCATTACCATACTCAAATAGGGGTTACGCCTCCATCTATAACCTAAAGTACCCTCTTACATTTGGAGACTCTACTGGGGAGTCATTCTTCTAAGTAAGGAGTATGGCGCAAGATAATGCTAATCTAAGGCTCAACTTTGATGACATCCAGCATAATGAGGAACAAGCTGTGAGAGAACTAGAGGCTCTAAGGGATGGAGCTCCTCGAGTGGAGGTACCTCTGATTTTGGCGACATCAGGCGTTCCAGGGGTGACACAAGTTTCCACGAGTGCGGGGTTAGGACCCACTCAGTTCGCGCTCCTCATGAGTAAGTTTTATGAGTTTTTATAGACTTCAGTAGCTTCAACCATGCTGGGAGGATTGGAGGCTAATGCCTTCGTAACACTAGGGGTAGATCCAACGGCCCCGCTAGGTGCAGGCGTAGCGGGAACAATCCCAGCAAGTGTACCCTCTATTCTGAATCCAGTATAGGGAACATCAAGAGCATCGATGGCCGAAAGCGTGGCGCCTGCTCCAGCTGCAACGTGCGCTCAGCCCGTGGTACCATTGGTTGTTGCCCCAGTAGCATCACCCATGGAGGAAATGATAAAGGAGATGAAAAAGGAGATGCTGAAGAGGCTTCCTCGCAATCTACTGGCGAGGGGGATTCAGTTTTTGATGACTTTCGAACTCCGTACCCCCAGGAATACAACGACGAGCCCTATCCGAAGGACTATGTTCCTCCTATTTTTGAAAAATACACGGGAAAAGGTGGGAACCCGAAGGAACATATTAAGCGCTTTGTTGAACATTTGGGGGTGCATTGTAACAATAAAAGGCTTAGGTGGAGGGAGTTTTTTTAAATCCTTGACCGATAAGGCATATACCTCCCAACAATATTTCCACATGGAAAGAGATGCACGTGTTGTTTGTCCAGAAATTCTTTCTAGCAGAAGATGAGTTTACTTTGACCCAACTGGGTAGGGAGAAGCAACGAACCGGGGAAGAAGTGGTGGCCTATGTTCGAAGATTCAGATAAAGATCCCTCGACGTGAGGGAGGAGGCCAAAGAATCCAAGCTACTGCAGATCTGCGCTGAGGGGCTGCTTCCTGAGTACATCTGCCATCTTATTAATGAGACGAGCAAGGGGACTTTTACGACATTCTTGAAAGCAGTGAGAAATATCTCTTTCGTGGTACGGCCCAATCTGGTGGTGGTGCCCATGATGTTTAGGTAGCTAATGCAACCTGGGGGGGGGGGGGGGGGGGAGGTCTCAGCCCCCACGGGTAGAACTCACAAATTGAGCATGCTTAATTGGCTACATGCAAAACTCACAAATTGAGCATGCTTTATGAATGTTCTTTTGGGATAGGGTATTTATTAGTGGATATGCTACGTTAACACTTATACTAATGTGTTCGACTAACACTTGTTGTTTCTAAACTTATTCATTCACATATAGGTATTATATTCTAATGTGCTAGGTTCTTTTAAAAACCTATCAGTTCTTCATAACGAAGAGTGTAGCGACAATATCATAATATTTCAGCAACTTGATAATAGTGTCGATAACTCCAAGTCCCAAAATAAATTATCCGTAGTGTAATCCATAAATTGTAGTGCTAAAGCATGCTACATACAATATTTTATTATCTCTCAATCTTTCATAATGTTGTTTACTAGGCAAAATAAACCTTCTTAATTAAGAGAGAACAATTATCATAACTGTGAGCATATAATATTTTAAGCATCTCATTACTTCATACTCTTAAACTATTTTATTTCGCTAATCTATGATTTACTACTAAGGGAAATTCAAGAAATATATAAATTTACTCCCACTTACTTCAAGGTATATATATACTTAATCAAAATACATAAAAAATTCTTAAAATACCATTGATGATAAACTTAAATAAGTTTATATAGTAATTTCTCAATGTATATAGTTCTTTTCTTATTCTCTCATAAGTTTTCACACTAAATCTAATCTTTACTCAAAAGGAGCTACTAAAGCTATAAAATTTTAATATTCTAAGATATAGGTGAAAATATTTATTTACAAACCTTTCTCTATTCATAATGAAAACTTTGAATTTAAGTCTATCTTTATATCGTTGATTATTAAAATCGAATATTTTCTTACTCCTCTATCAAATTCTCATTCTTGGGATAAATTTCACAATTATTCAGAATAGCAAACTCATTTAAGAGCTTATTAAAACTAACGCAAAGAATAATTACTTTGGATGTTAAAGGAATGACATGAGTATCTTAACTTCTTTTATAACCGCATTAGGTGATTTGAGACTCCACTCCCACTAATTTTACCATTCTTATTTGACATTTGATATTTTCGATTTCAAAAGTAATTAATGTACCCTCTTTCAAGTATAGACATAATTATAAATTCTAATTCTTTTAGTAAATTCTAAATTCATGCATATACTAGACATTCCCAATCACGTGGGCATATCAAATTGGGTAAGTAAAGTGAAATTTATATAATACACTTTTAACCATATATATTCATTTTTGTGTGAATAAATGTTGTGGCGATATCGACTTATTTCATTTGACTTGTTATTTTTTAACGACGTAATTTATGTAGGTCCACTATCCAAGGACTATAATCTCCCACTTGGGCCACATAGATCGTTCTAAAATCATAAAACCTTAAGAGCTCAAACATGAGTGTCAATATTCATAAGTGACAATCCAAAGACAACCTAAACTATTAAATCATCAGAATAAATCTAGAGTCAAAAGAATATGATATTCAATCCATAAGATCGAAAAGCTACTTTGAAGTTCAACATTATGATATCGAATCACAAGCATTTTTCTAGTAAAAGTTTTATAAAAAATATAATTATACAACCACTAATGAGAGTACTATAAATAAGAACTCATATAAACTAAAAAATCTTTTGTATACTAAAGAAAAATAATTTGAAAGATCATTGAGTGTTTTTTTTAAATTGATTCAAAAATAACATAAGGAAAGGAATCCAAGAGTTTATACTTTGTTTCATGGTTTGTCATGTAAGGATCCTCATATCGATTTACAATTATGTTACGTAGCACTTTAGTTTTAAATATGAAATAAATTATTTTATTCGTATCGAATGACACATTATAATCCACAAAATGCATATTACATAATTGGTACTCATATATTAATCTCTAACATTATGCGATTTTTCATAAATTTTATGCTTAATCTATTTAAATTTTTCAAAAATTTTAAAAGAGTTTCACACACTAATCTATTCATATTGGGTTCCTCAAGTAAAGCATAATCATTATGATTTAATATTATTTAAGTGAAACTTAGATTCTTTATTTCATTCTATCAAGAACAATAAAACGAATAAAACATACAGTTTTATAAATAATATATAAAATTAATGAAATAAATAGCTCACTACATTAATGCTATGAGTTGACTACACGTACATTAATAATATTTTATAAATGTGGACTTTCTTTTGTAATAACTTTGAATATATATATATATATATATATATATGACTTTATTGGGTACCATGTTATGTGATTTAGATAGACATGCTATCTAGGATAACTTTTCACCACATAATTGCATAATTACTTTATATTTATTTCAGTTACTCAAAATAATTTTTCTTTGGGAATTATCTCGCGTGACAAAGTAAATCAAATGTGCCCCATTAATGTCTTTGCTATGATAAGTTATTACTACCACTTTTAGCTCTAAATTTAATATTCATAAACATTATAATTGGGTCACTTTCTGACTACCAAATTATTCATTTTATAAGTATTGCATTATTTTATGGATTGTATAATAATTTCAGCAAGCATTAATGTTTTAAAAAGGGCATAAATGAGTAGTATACTTATAAATTAAGGAAGGTTGTTGACTATTTGGAGCAACCGATACCAACCTTAATAAATAAATATTTGCCCCTTAATATTAACTTCACCATTGTAATCGGACTCTTTGGAGCAACTAAGTCACAGTGGCTTAATCATAATGAAATCATTAATAATTCGAACACTCAAAACCATATCCGGAGTCGTTGGAGCAACCAAGACATAGTATTTGAATGTTATCACAAAATTCAGCATTTACAATTTATTAGATTATATCAATTTGGTGGAATTGTAACCTAATAAATATTAAGATGTTAACCTTAAGCCATGCTTTTAATATTCCATTACTCATATTGAACATAATAAGAATATACACATTTAGTTTAATATTTATTATTTTGAGCACCGATTAAACTTCAAATAAATATTATTCTCAAATTATTTTTTTGAATCATTCGAGGTCAAGTTGATGCGAAAAAATTAAATATATAAAAATTTACCCATTAATGTTTATTTGATAATCAAAATTGTCCCTCTGGGCAATCTTATAATGAACAAGTAATATTATCATCGTATCAACAATCTAAAATTCATAATTATATTTAGACCTATTGATAGTTAAGTTTATACACAATAATGTGATATTTACAATTATAGACTAGGGCACTCTAATGGACACCTAATATAACATAATATAAATATTAATATCAAAATCTTAACTATAATTATAATATTCAACAAAATATTGGGTATATACCAAAAATATTATGACATCCAAGTGAGATAATACAACTGATGCAATTATTAAAACATATAAAATGGAGAAATCCATAAGTTTCAATAACAAAAAATTTGTGTAATCATTATAAAATAGTTAAAAAAATCCTGAAAATGGAGAAAGACATAACTGTCAACTTTATTACCAAATATGAGAAATTTAAGGTTTTGAGCGCTTAAACCTGCTCAAATAGCCAAAACAACGGCCATCCCTAAAAAATGGTGATTTTTAATTATTAGATCCTTTCGGATTGACATCAAAATAATCATCAATCTAGAGTAAGTTAACAATTTTAATCTCAATTATTGCTTATTAAAGGTATAAGAAGACTGTTACTGAAAATGTCTCAAAATATTCAAATGTACACTTTAATAAAATAAGCTTTTTTAAATACATAATTAAAATTGTCACAAAAGAAAATCAAAATAAGGGAGCCAAAACAAATTTTAATTTGGTCATAAAAATTTTGGTGCACAAAATCTCATTTTTTGAAAATTTTCTTTAATGTGATTATACAGATACCCTAATTATTTCGTTTGGTTGCATTCACGGATATCCTAAATTGATTTATCATTAATTGCGCTTAAATATCTAATTCATAGAGTGTGCAAAATAATTTACTTTCATGGAACATACATGCACACACATATTACATAATGTATATAAAAATTACTACCCCAAAAAAATATTTTACGTAATTCTTAATGGACAATTTAAGGTTTAAATATAGGTGCCTACACAATAATCTAATATTTATAACTATAGGTTAAGACAATTTCTTCCTAATCCAACATCATATAGATATTAGTGTCGAAACATTATTTCATAATAATTTTAGGACGTTTTGCAACCAAATAGATTATACATAATAATATAATATACCATAAATATTATTGTCAAACCCCCAAATCACAAGTCTAATATTCAAAACTTTATATTGGACATTTTTGTCAATGCCAAATAATGCATAACATCAATATTAGAAAAATCATTTAATGATAAAAATATATTTAAACATTTATACCATAAAATACTAAAAAGAAATTTGTTTTTCAAAAATGGAAAATTTTGAGTAATCACAAGAGGAAAAAAAAATTCTGGATCACTCTCCAATTTACGGAATTGAAAAAATAATTTTCGTAAGTGAGATATAAAACTAATATTTATATCCAAACTTTTTTATTTTTATTTTCATAGATTCAACGACAGTAAAATAAAACATCATAGTAAGTTTTACATATTAATATAAAGAGATTCAGTAACATAAAATCAGAATGTCGCGTAAAGTTTTACATATAACTCTTTACAGATTCAGTGACATAAAATCAGAATGGCACAGAAGGTTTTATTTCATAAATATAAGCGAATTTCAAACTAAATCTAAATTAAAGTTATAAAAAAATCACATAAGTCTCAAAATTTAACCTGCTATAAAATATGTTTTACATGTTTAGACATAAAGGATATTTATGTGATTTAAATCATGACTCTGATATCACATGTAAGCATGAATTAAAGAACATGTAATCAACAGTTTTATATGCATATATAAATTTAACATATGAATATCCAATTTTATATGTTATTTATTCTTTAATAATACAAGCGTTATGTATTATACATTTAACGTTATGATATCGACATGATTATCACATACAATTATTATGAGGAATACAAAATGATGTTATAATAACATATCTCCATCATGTTACAAATGAAAAAATTGACGGAGCAGTCAACCTAAGCGATGTTTAATTGGACTGAATTTCAGACCACGACTTCCTCTTATATACGACAAGAACAAACTCTAATTTCAGCACTTTCCAACGGTTGAATCTTCTTTTATAGCAAAATAGTATTCTGAAAATTAATATAAACGTGAGTCTTT
This sequence comes from Sambucus nigra, assembly GCA_949130495.1. NCBI lineage: Eukaryota > Viridiplantae > Streptophyta > Magnoliopsida > Dipsacales > Adoxaceae > Sambucus > Sambucus nigra. The sequence goes on from OX422209.1 coordinate 123,887,957, forward strand.
GGATTTATCTCTCTTATCCTATAATTTCATTATGTTTTTTTGATTTTGGTATGTGGAGTACCCTTTTATTAATAAAAGTGACTCTTAATATTAATATAAGAATAAAACTATGCTGACCCACAAAAAATCCCAAGATCCATATCCAATGCATTAAAAGCTTATACCTTATTGTTGTGGGTCCCACTAGAGCATATAAGTGTGTCCCGCCCTATGCATAAAAAGATTGTACTCATTTTTTTCCTATTATGCGGGTACACTTTGTGAATTTTTTTTATGAATATATATAGTTTTACTCTTAAGATAATTATAAATTATATTTTATAAAATTATTTTTAAAATAATTCTATCAATCATCGCATAGGATATGCCATTATCTATAATTTTCACTTCATTAGTGTTGAACATATGGAAGCTACAAACATTGTTTGTTTTGAGAGAGAGAGAATATTCTAACGAGCGTGATTTATCGTTAGAATTAGCCAAGGTCTTAGTTGTTTTGATAATCGCATTCGTACTTAACTTACTTTGTTGGTTTCATTGTCTTTTTTCGATGCAGATAAGGTAAAAGTTAATATTGATAGCAAGGTTGGTTTTGAAATGATCAAGGTGTGTGAATAAGAGTCTATTATAGAAAGTTGAAGGGTCGGTTAAAAATGATAATGACCAAGGTGTTTGTATTAAGAGTCAATTATTTCATGGTTTACAACTCACTCATTAACGAAAGAGGGTGGATGGACACTTTTTTTGAATTATTATAACATTAATTATTTATCATAAGTTAATATCAGTTTGAAAATAATATTTGCATTTTGCATTAAAATAAATAATGTCAAACACTTTTAATAGTAATTTAATTATGGTTGTAGAACTCATGTGGGTGTCATAAAAATATGAACTAATTAAAAATGATGAATGTGTTAAAAATATGTAGTTTTTGACTTTTGGGTGGATGTATGTGGCTTTTGGATTTTAGGTGGATGTCCACTTATATCTTATTAGGTGGATGTCCACTTATATCTCTTGGGATGCCTCACTATGTACTATAAATAGGAGGATCTCCATTTGGTTTTGTTCAAACAATTACACCCAATACTACTGAGAAATAAAATACTCCCTCTCTATCAATTATCTATCTTTTATTTACAACACGTTATTAGCACGATACTTGAAAATTGTGTGCAGAGAAGAAACCAGATTCAAAATTTGCAAAGTGGATTTTTATTGCTTGTAGGGTTAGTATAAAAGTCATTGTTTTCTTATCATAAGTAATGAGTCTTTCATCAAATTTATGATTAACATGATCTGATTTTAGATTGAAAAGTAAACCCATTATACTTTCATATACTCATTCCTATCAAAGCTACGTACGGACTATGTCCTCGGGAATATCCACACCCGGCTCATTTAGCCAGAATGCTCACCCTCTAAGCACGTAACTTCCCAATGATAGCAAGGAGGGGGTATGCTTAACATGTATATACACCATCATATAAGGTATACATACATCCCACATAATAAAGATATACCATCATATAAGGTATACCTGCAACATCATTTTCATATTTATTATACGCCCATAGGCGCAATATCATTAACATCAATGTTTAGCATATTTCCCTCAAGATATACTAATCGCCAATTCTCACACATCTTCCCCACTTAGTATACGCTATACTATTTCTCGATTGAAGCTCACATGTCGCTTCTAATTATGAATTGTCTCTCAATTCTATTTAAGTTAAGGATATTTTTTATCCTAATGCACCTCCATTAGCATTTCTCATTGTGTGAGATATCTCCCAAATCAAACATTAATAAGGATATTTCTATATCCGTATGCACATCGAATATCAATTATAATTGTCCATCCATTATAGGGTTCAATTCATTTTTATGAACCTTTTAAAGTTATCCCATTTGGGATTGGATCCTAAGATCCGGTATCTCTAAATTATTCCCATTAATATTATAATCATCCCAAATAGAATTCTCAAAACAAGGTGGGCTTCCCCACTTGGAACATACCAAAATATCTAATCGGTATTCCTCAAATTTAGTCAACATGACTCCATTTATTTCTTTTAAGGGAAACTCTCTGAAAGTCTCCCAAAACATACTCCAAATATCTCCTATAGAGATCCCCAATCGATAACCTCGAACAAAACGGGATGAAATTCTCCTTTGAAAACACCCCTTGAAAAAGCCCTGTTTTTGAATCGATTCGGGCCAATTCTGAATCGATTCGGCCCAGCGATTCAATTCGGCCAGGAAGGCGAATCGATTCGGGTCATCGGACGTGGGATTCTGTCTCAGGCCGAATCGATTTGGATAGAGTCCGAATCGATTCGGTCACTCAGACCTGGGAACCTACAAATTTCCGAATCGATTAGGTAGGAGGCCGAATCGATTCGGCCCTTCAGCACTCTCGAAAATGGCTACTTTTTAAGTAAGCCAAAATACCCAAAATCCATTTTTATCATTTTCTCTCCATTTCTCTTCAACCCAATCACATATATATCATCAATAATCATCCTAGAATACATATAAACTAATTTCTATCCTCAAATCAAAGATCTAATTATCAAATCTAAGATTATACCCAAAAGCTAGGTTTTGTTAAACTAAACATAAACCCAAAATATCAATCCATAAATCATGCAATAAATGGTACACAACAATTATTTAGAAAGTTTAATCACTTGCCGCGGGTTCGTAGGGTCTGAATCCGCCTTGAGATCGCGTATTGGCCGAAAATCTCCACTTTCTCTCTCTTTCTTTCTTCCTTTTCTTCTTCTTTCTTCTTCTCTCTTTCTTTTTATCTTTCTCTCTTTGGAGAAATATATCCCGTAGGCTTAATAAGCCCTAAATCCCAAGATACACATCTTTAAATGATAATACACACTTTAAATGACCCTGTAACTTTAATTCAAGTCAAACGGTCCTAATTCTTTTCGGAACCAAAATAGACCCCAAGTACAGTCATTTCGACTTTTTCGATCCTTCCGGACACTATGGTACCCTCAGAATCGACATTCGACACTCTTTCTAACAACTTCTAATTTTGACCTCAATTGCCAATTTAATTATTTCTCCAATAAAATGTTATTTATTTCTTCTAAAATAAATAACTCGTTGTCTCCAAGACCTCGGGTTGTTACAAACTTCCCCACTTACAAAAATTTCGTCCTCAAAATTTTAGCTGAGCCTAATTCTCCCAAGCTCAACTACTTCTAATCTACCCACACTCACTAATCCTATCTCCAAACTTCTAACTTCCCACGACGAATTAATTTTATTAATCTTATTTTATGTTGATTATGAGTTATATAAAACCAATTTCCACGACAAGGGCGCCCAAACACCCTGTATATTTGAGCTTTATGCTCACAACAATCATAACGAGGCTTTATTTGCCTCCAAGTTCCACATTTCCTTAAACATAATACTAACATTTTAATAGTGTGAAAATTTTGAATGGTCCAAAGAAATAACTCCTCTCAATTCCTGACATTTGCCACTTTTGTGCAGGGGACGTCTCGCAAAAGCGAAATGCAAACAAGGAACCCTCCCAATACACTACTATGTGATGACGTCGGGGATTGATTGTTTGTCAAATCCGGACTAGAGTCTGAAAAATGTAATTTTATGAAAATTATTTTGAAAGGGCCCGAAGGCCAATGAAAGTTTTTATTTTGAAAACAGTTTATAGATTATAATATAATATAAAATTCCTTATGTCCAACACAAGGTCTTTTAAATCATCATATATATAACAATATGTAGCTCACAAAAATTATCATAATCATGAGCTAAAATTTTCCTGCGTCCCATCAATCCACAATCTCAACTTTCAAACATAAACAACATTTTTCATCATTTCAATATATCGCCATTTATAAGGCTCATCCATATCTGGAATACAACAATTATAATAGTCTATCATGACTATATAAAAAGAAGTAGCTTTTATCATTACTACATATCACAATTACCATTCTTACATTTACCACAAGGTTTATAGCTCTTTTTGAGAACCTTGCAAAATCATCTATTCTTTTACAAAATAATAGAATAAGAGCCTATCTTGCTCAAAATTCCCCTTAGGGTCATTACATACATAATAGGGCTATAGTACTGCCCTTTCACAAATATCTTACATACGATTTCCCCAAAACTCATTTTAGTAATTATCCTATTTATAAAGGAAAATTAACTTACATTACCCATCTCTAGTCCGATTACCCTTCCTCATCAATGGGCTCCCAAACAAAGTCCCTCGATCTAAAACGACCTCGAATCTACTGTAGGGGTTGCACTTCTAAAACTTCATCAAAACGTGGTCCTTTACCTCTTTTAGGACAATCTCTAGTTTTATGACCTATTTCTTTACAAAAGAAACACTTACCCGCAAATCCTTTTTGCCCACTCGCATTACTGGCACTCTCTTCGCCAAACTTACATGATGAACTTGAATCTCCAAAGTTCTTACCCTCTTTCGAACGAAGACGATATTCATGAAACTTTAGTAGTGCCGCGTTCACTACCTCAACGAAAGTCACTAACCTAGGACTCACTAACAAATGTTGTCGGATTTTCCAATCTAAACCTCGAACAAACTTTGATATACGCTTCTCTTCCTTATTTACCTCATTAGGTACTAGCTTTTCCCATCTAGAAAAATCATCCTCATATTATGCCACTGTTCTATTACCCAGAAAAATCTTCATATTCCTAGTAGAGGAAAGAAAATACCTTCGATAAAAAAGTTCCAAAAATTCTTTTATAGGTAAAGTATCTCTATGTTCAGATGTGGTGACATACTCCCACCAATGGAGAGCTGCACCCGATAACCTAAAGGTGGCTAAAAAAATTGTTTCTACACTTCACTACACTCCACCATACGAAGGTGCCTCTGTATACTATTCTTCCATTGACTTGCATCCATTACATATACTCCCCCTGCAAACTCGGGAGGATGACCCTTACTAAAATCTTCCTTCACTCTCTCCCATAAAGACAATCCTAAATGGGGTGGGACTTCTCTAGCGGGAGATTGCTGAGCCATCATGGAAACGACAGCAATTACCGCTTGTGCCACAATATTGGCAACATCATCCGTAGTCATGTTCCTTTGAGGCATTTGGGGTTGCCCTTTGTTTTCCCTGACTGAACGACCTCCCTTCGGTGGCATCTAAAACAAGAACAATTGTATCAGAACGCCTTTCAATTATTTTCGATTCACAGAAAGATATGGACGTATGAATGTAACCAAACTAGTAATAAGGCTCTATATCAAGAACGCTTACGGAATATCGTAGTAACGCACACAGATCCTAAAGACACTAGAACTTGATGCTCTGATACCATTTGTGACAACCCGCTGAAAATAATAACGGGTGGCCATCCCTATACTACATTAAATCAGGTATCCCAGGTGGCACAGTCTCAACATCAACTGACAATACTAATAATATAAGGCTAACTACCCGAAACTATTAAAAGTGGATTGTCAAAAATTTAAAACTTTTTATTTAACAACAACAACAAAACCAATAATGCAACTCAACCAATAATATACATCTAACTATGATGAGTGATAAGTGCAAACTCCATTAAGGTACAAGAGTGCAATACAAAGAACAAATAAAATACCCGAATATGCTGTCGGGTAACAAACAATACAATTACCTGAGAAATGAAATATGAAAGTGTTAATCTACAACACTTGAATATTAACTCAATATACAAATGAATCCTAATCTATATATACAAAGATAGGAATTGACTAAAACAAAGTGCCGCAACAGTTCGCTACTGCCATAGCTCCACGAATCCTGAATGGATGAACATCAAAGGCGTCCTTGCGGAGGAACACCTGAAGTAGTACAATATATATACATGGAGGAGAAAATATAAACGGGTCAGAGCCCGAGTTGAAAAACATTTTATAGCAAGTGTATTAAAATGCATAATAATTGTAAATGAATTATTACATGATTAAGGTGGAATCGAACTCTCCATAATAATTCATCTCACCTCTCATCTAAAGCGCGCACTAAACGTATGCACGTGATCTCCAAATGGATGCCCGATTCTAATCTAGGTAGGAGGATTCTTACTTAAACCCAATTGAAGTATTTAAGTGAAGTCATCTAACCTATCTCCCAATCTACACTTATTTCAATAATTTATAAGTTATATACATTAACTTTAATGTAATAGTTATAGTTATCTTTATAATGTTCATTTGTTGAACATATAAAGTTACATGATCCATCTCATAACCACATCATCACAATACTTCAACATTCTCATTTACTAGAATATTATATATTCTAGTGATGCCCCTATTTGGCATGTAAACAGTATATATATTTATAATTATTATATATGAGTTATTAGAATCAAGAGTTAAGGACTAAACTCCTTTCGATTCTCAACACAGCACTGCATTTCGTGCGTGGGATGTCTCGCCGAAGCGAAATCCAAACAAGGAACCCCCTCGTTACACTACTCCTGACCGTATTGATCCTCGAGGATCATTATGCCCTCAATGCAATATGCATGTAACCCAAATTATTATTATACAATTTTTAATTAATTAATATTCCCAATTCTCAACAGTACACGGCATTTCATGCGTGGGACGTCTAGCCGAGGCGAAATCCAAACAAGGAACCCCCCCGTTACACTACTTCTAGCACTGTCGATATTCGGGATAGGTGATATATATATGTATAAGTAAATATGAACATTAAGGACTAACTTATTCCCAATTTTCAACATTACACTGCGGTTCATGCGTGGGACGTCTCGCCGAAGCGAAATCAAAAGAAGGAACCCCCTGTACACTAATCCTGGCAATGTCAGTCCTTGAGGTCCATTATGCCTTCGATACCCAAGTACAAGAACAAGCTATAATAACCATCCAACCGAGCTATAACTCGAAGGACGCAGGCTCACATGCTATCATCTTCCATCAGCCCATATACGTAGCAAGCTGGGGTCACCTGGTGGGGTTCCACGACACCCACCTCGTGATCAACTCACGCACTCGACGTCCCGGGAAGAGGTCATAGCTCCTAACTGGCAAGTGAGAGCGACACATACCCACGACCTCTCACCTCAAAATCAATAAATGTATATATATATGTCATTTGCTGACCACCATGGGCGACTATGTCCTCGAGAATATCCACACCCGGCTCATCTAGCCAGAATGCTCACCCTCTACGCACGTAACTTCCCAATGATAGCAAGGAGGGGGTATGCTTAACATGTATATACACCATCATATAAGGTATACATACATCCCACATAATAAAGATATACCATCGTATAAGGTATACATACATTCCACATAATAAAGATATACCATCATATAAGGTATACCTGCAACATCATTTTCATATTTATTATACGCCCATAGGCGCAATATCATTAACATCAATGTTTAGCATATTTCCCTCAAGATATACTAATCGCCAATTCTCACACATCTTCCCCACTTAGTATACGCTATACTATTTCTCGATTGAAGCTCACATGTCACTTCTAATTATGAATTATCTCTCAATTCTATTTAAGTTAAGGATATTCTTTATCCTAATGCACCTCCATTAGCATTTCTCATTGTGTGAGATATCTCCCAAATCAAACATTAATAAGGATATTTCTATATCCGTATGCACATCGAATATCAATTATAATTGTCCATCCATTATAGGGTTCAATTCATTTTTATGAACCTTTTAAAGTTATCCCATTTGGGATTGGATCCTAAGATCCGGTATCTCTAAATTATTCCCATTAATATTATAATCATCTCCAATTAGAATTCTCAAAACAAGGTGGGCTTTCCCACTTGGAACATACCAAAATATCTAATCGGTATTCCTCAAATTTAGTCAATATGACTCCATTTATTTTTTTAAGGGAAACTCTCTAAAAGTCTCTCAAAACATACTCCAAATATCTCCTATAGAGATCCCTAATCGATAACCTCGAACAAAGCGGGATGAAATTCTCCTTAGAAAACACCCCTTGAAAAAGTCCTGTTTTCGAATCGATTCGGGCCAATTTCAAATTGATTCGGCCCAGCGAATCGATTCGGCCAGGAAGGCGAATCGATTCGGGTCATCAGACCTGGGATTCTCTCTCAGGCTGAATCGATTCGGCTAGAGTTCGAATCGATTCGGTCACTCAGACCTGGGCACCTGCAAATTTCCAAATCGATTCGGTAGGTGGCCGAATCGATTCGGCCCTTCAGCACTCTCGAAAATGGCTACTTTTTAAGTAAGCCAAAATACCCAAAATCCATTTTTATCATTTTCTCTCCATTTATCTTCAACCCAATCACATATATATCATCAATAATCATCCTAGAATACATATAAACTAATTTCTATCCTCAAATCAAAGATCTACTTATAAAATCTAAGATTATACACAAAAGTTAGGTTTTGTTAAACTAAACCTAAAAACCAAAATATCAATCCATAAATCATGCAATAAATGGTACACAACAATTATTTAGCAAGTTTAATCACTTTCCTCGAGTTCGTAGGGTCTGAATCCGCCTTGTGATCGCGTATTGGCTGGAAATCTCCACTTTCTCTCTCTTTCTTTCTTCCTTTTCTTCTTTTTTCTTCTTCTTTCTTTCTTTCTTTCTTTCTTTCTATTTCTCTTTCTCTCTTTGGAGAAATATCTCCCGTAGGATTAATAAGCCCTAAATCCCAAGATACACATCTTTAAATGATAATACACATTTTAAATGACCCGGTAACTTTAATTCGAGTCAAACGGTCCTAATTCATTTCGGAACCTAAATAGACCCCAAGTACAGTCATTTCGACTTTCTCGACCCTTCCGGACACTATGGTACCCTCATAATCGACATTCGACACTCTTTCTAACAACTTCAAATTTTGACCTCAATTGCCAATTTAATTATTTCTCCAATAAAATATTATTCATTTCTCCCAAAATAAATAACTCGTTGTCTCCAAGACCTTGGGTTGTTACACATAATTTGTAATTTGGACCCGAAATTCCAAATATATATTTGTGATCAAACCTAAAGCTTTGACACAATGGGGTGTGGAATCTAACATGCCAAAATATTAATTGGACCCGACGATCCATATATTTATGTGTTGAACCCGACATATTAATCACTTGACATTTCAATCATATTGTTTTTACATTGTTTAAATTATGCATTTTGTGTTTCTAATTATTATTACTTACATGATTAGTTTCCAAAATTTTGAACATATCTAAACTTGAATTTGAGGCACTTGATATAAATGGAAACAATTATCTCAACTGGTCACAAGATGCAAAACTTCATCTATAAGCTCGAAATCTCGGTGATGCCATCACTAGTGATAACACTATATCCCAGCAGGACAGGGCTAAAGCCCTCATCTTTCTGAGGCATAACATACACAGTGATTTGAAAAGTGAATATTTAACTGTGAAAGATCCGTTAAAACTATGAAACTCCGTGAAGGAGAGATATGACCATAAAAAATCAATCATACTTACATGTGCATGCCATAAATGGCTAAATTTGAGATTTCAGGATTTTAAGACAGTGCCAGAGTACAATTCCGCTATGTTTAAAATCACCTTGCAACTAAACTCTGCGGTGAAAAGATAGATGATGCAAATATGCTAGAGAAACTTTCTCTACTTTTCATTCCTCGAATATGCTCATGCAGCAGCAATATCGAGAACGGAGTTTTAAAAGATATCCTGATTTAATCTCATGTCTCCTAATAGCTTAACAAAATAATGTTTTGTTGATGAAAAATCATTCCTCACGACCCACTGGATCTGTAGCACTCCCTGGAGTGAATGCTAATTCAACTCGTAATCTTAAAAGAGGCCGAGGAAATAAACGATAACACCGTGGCAACCCCAAAAGAGGTGGCTATCGCAACCAAGGGCCTAGACAAAATACAAATTTCAAGAACCACCAGAAGTGGAATGGCCCAAATAAAAAAAGAAAATCAGAATTCAAATATATCACAACAGCAAGACACTTGTTATAGATGTGGTGGCAGTTGTTATTGGACCCATAATTATCGTTCCTCCAAGAAATTTGTATAAAAATATCAAGATTCAAAAAGGGGGGTGGAGACAAATATGATGGACAATCCATAAGACTGTTGGAAGATCGAAGGTCCTGAAGACCACTAGAACATTGATAATACCCAGCTCAATGTTAATGGTTTTTTTGATGATGAAGACGGCAATCCCATTGCTAATGAGACATTTGATGCTGTGCTTGGCAAACCCCCGAAAAACTGAATAATTATTCTTTTTTTAATATGGCTACAAGAATTTTTTTACCTTGAAACATCCTTATGTTTTTATTTTCCCTCTGCTTATTGTAATAAATTAAACGGGTTTACACTTATTTTAAATGCTTATATGGTTTGCAACCTTTAATTGTGTTATTCATATAAAAGGTATGGATCCTAAATTGTAAGCAAGCAATGGCACTTGTCTAGTTGACAGTGGAACAACTCTTACTATTTTGAAAAATTAGAAATTTTTCTCCCACTTAGTGTATGATACGACAAATGTTTCCACAATAGCTGGTCTTGCTAAAATTATTGACGACTCTAGAAGATCCCACGTGATGCTACCTAATGGTACATACTTATTGATACAACATGCCATATACTCAACTACTTCTAGAAGAAATTTGTTGAGTTTTAAAGACATCAGAATGAATGGGTATCATATGCAAACAAGGCATGAAAATAATAAAGAATTCCTTTGCAATAATTCTAGTGTTGGAAGCCAGAATCTCACACTAGAAAAACTCCGTGCATTATCAACGAGGTTATACCACACAACACTTAGTGTTATAGAATCACACTATGTAATGGGTCAAAATATTAGTGATCCTAATGAGTTGATAGTATGTCATGATCGTTTGGGTCACCCTGGATCCAACATGTTTTGAAAGATCATTAAATATTCGAATGGACATTTTTTGGAAAATCAACAAGTCACGCTACCAAGTGACCATTTTTCACCCCATGTACCCAAGGAAAATGAATTACTAAACCATCTTTTCTCAAAATTGCCTCTGAGTCACCATCATTTTTACAACGCATTCAAGGGGATGTTTGTGGCCCTGTTCACCCTTTTTGTGAACCTTTTAAATATTTTATGGTTTTAATTGATGCTTCCACTCGATGGTCATATGTTTGCTTACTATCCACTCGTAGTTTGGCTTTTGCTAAATTACTTGCTCAAATGATTAATCTCAGAGCACATTTTCCTGATCACCACATCAAATCCATTCGCTTAAATAATGCGAGCAAATTTACTTTTCAATTTTTTGATGATTATTGTTTATCCATATGCATTGATGTTGAGAACCTAGTTCCCCATGTTCATACCCAAAATGGTTTAGCTGAGTCATTAATTAAACATTTACAACTTATAGCCAGACCATTGCTTATGCAATCAAAACTCCTAGCCTCAGCTTGGGGTCATGCCATCCTACACGCTGCCAAGTTAATTCAACTTTGACCAACTACTTACCATTCTTTTTCCCCTTCACAACTTGTGATTGGATGTCAGCCAACGTATCCCACTTGCGTAAATTTGGTTGTGCTGTATACGTTGCTATCTCACCGCCACAACGTAGTAAAATGGGGTCCCAATATCATTTGGGCACATATGTAGGTTATGATTCATCATCCATTATTCGATATATTGAACCAATGATAGGTGATGTGTTTATTGCTAGATTTATGAGTTGTCATTTTGATGAGATCATCTTCCCACAGTTTGGGGGAGGGAAGAACGTACCTGAAGTACGGTCCGTTCCAGAAGAACGACGAGAATTAACGTGGAATACTTCCACCTTATCTCATTTAGACCACCGTACCTCATAATGTGAGCATGAAGTGCGAAGGATAATACGTCTCCAGGGAATTGCAAATTAATTACCCGATGCATTCAATGATGCTGCGAAAGTAACCAAATATTATGTACCCGCGGCTAATGCACCAGCCAGAATTGATGTTCCAATGGGACAAAATTTGATTTCAGCAGCAAATAATTCTGTTGCATGCCAGAAGCATGGCAAACCTATAACTTCCAAGGATTCAACTCCCCAGAAGTCGAGATCGCATGAAAAATCATGCCCTAATAACCCCCCAAAGAGGTTATGAATAAAAGATCCACTTTCTCTAAAACCCCTGAAGAGGCTATTGTCTTTGAAAAGACACAAGTCCCTGAAGTGACTATAAAAGACCTTGAAGAGGTAAAGGTACTTAAGAAAAATAATGAGATCTCTATATTTTATACATGTTCAAGAGAAATGTGGGATCGTAATGAAACAATCATCGATGACATATTTTTAGATTCAGTATCTACCCAAATCTGAAAGGGAATTGATGATGATAATGAACCACATACTATAAATGAATGTTGATAAAGAGAAGATTGGCCAAAATGGGAAATTTCCATTAATGGAGAACTTGATTCTCTAAATAAAGGTGGTGTATTTGTACCTATAGTGCAAACCCCAAAATATGTTAACCCAGTAGGTTACAAATGGTTGTTTGTAAGAAAACGAAATGAGAAAAATAAAATCACTCGATATAAGGCACGACTTGTGGTGCAAGGTTTCCTGCAGAAACCCGGTATTGATTATGATGAAAGATACTCCCCCGTTATGGATGGTATAACTTTCAGATAATTGATTAGTTTAGTTGTCTCTAAAAATATTGATATGAGACTCATGGATGTTGTGACTGCTTATTTATACGGGGACTTAAACACATAAATTTATATGAAAATCGCTGAAGGATTTACTTTGCTAGAAGCAATGTCTAGAAGTAAGTATTCCATTCAACTAAGATGATCATTATATGTCCTAAAGCAATCCGGAAGGATGTTGTATAACCGTCTTAGTGAATACTTATCTAAGGAAGGGTATGAAAATAATCCAATTTGCCCATGCATCTTTATAAATAAATCCCCAACGGGATTTACGATAATAGAAGTTTATGTGGATGATATTTATTTAATGAGGACTCCAGAAGATCTCGAGAAAACTGCTAACTATTTGAAGAAGGAATTTAAGATGAAAGACCTCGGGAAAACTAAATTTTGTCTCGGGCTACAGATCGAGATAAATTCAAATGGAATTCTTATCCGTTAGTCTAATTATACTGAAAAAGTCTTGAATAGATTTGGTATGGATACATCACATCCAATAAGTACAACCATGGTTGTCAGGTCTTTAGATATAAAGAAAGATCTATACCGTCTTAAAGATGATGATGAGGAAATATTGGGTTCAGAAGTACCTTATTTAAGTGCAATTGGTGCATTATTATATTTGGCACAATGCACTATACCAGATATTTCATTTTCAGTTAAGTTACTTGCCAGATATAGTTCTGAACAAATAAAAAGGCATTGGATTGGGATCAAGCATATCCTAAGATACCTACGAGGAACAACTGACATGGGCTTATATTATTCTAATCATTCTAATGGTTCTGAGTTAGTAGGTTATGGGGATTTTGGATACCTCTCTGATCCTCGTAAGGGTCAATCACAGACAGGTTATGTATTTCTTAGTGGTAATACTACTATTTCTTGGCACTCTACTAAACAAACTTAGTAGCTACTTCCTCTATCCACTATGAAATTTTAGCACTGCATGAAGTAAGTCGTGAATGTGTATGGATGAGATCATTAATTCAGCATGTTCGTAGTTCTTGTCAACTGTCTTCCCTTACAAATGTTCCCAGTATCAGATCTAAAGATATTATATCATGCATAAATCAAATTCAGGAAGGCTTCATCAAAGGAGACAAAACTAACACATTTCACCAAAGTTTTTCTTCCCTCACGAGCTTCAAAAGAAAAATGAAATCAAAGTCAAGCAAGTGAGTTCAACGAAAATCTAGCTGATCTGTTTACTAAGTCACTTCCAAATGCAACGTTCCAGAAACTTGTGCATGGGATCGTAATGCGGAGACTTCATCAACAACAAATTTGAGATATATAAATCATGGGGAGATACATTTTACGGGGAGAATAAAAAAGCATGCTCGTTTAGGACATAAGTGCGTTGTACTCTTTTTCCTTTAACTTGGTTTTTCCTATTGGGTTTTTCTAGTAAAGGTTTTAACGAGGAAACATTAAGCACATCCAACACCACTTCGATGATAACAAAAGTAGTACTCTTTTTCCTTTACTTTGGATTTTTCCCACTGGGTTTTTTACTTATTAAGGTTTTAATGAGGCAGCAATCGTTGAATGGTGGATATGGTGTACATCCAAGGGGGAGTGTTAAAAATATGTAGCTTTTGACTTTTGGATGGATGTATGTGGCTTTTGGCTTTTAGGTGGATGTCCACTTATATCTTATTGGGTGGATGTCCACTTATATCTCTTGTGATGCCTCACTATGTACTATAAATAGGAGGATCCCCATTTGGTTTTGTACAAACAATTACGCCTAATACTACTAAGAAATAAAACACTTCTCTCTATCAATTCTCTATCTTTTATTTACAACAGAATGGACATTTTACTTATTTCGCCAATCATACATGCAAAAATAATTAACTACTCTCACCATCTATATGTCTACCTCTAGATGCGGCGCTGTACTAGAATTAACAAAAATCTTACTTTTTGGCTTTGTAAATAGTTAGGTTTCATTATTATTTTATTTATAGTATTTTTAAAATATAAATCAAGAGGAATTTTTTTAAAAAGTTAGAACTAACTTGCTAGTGGTAATATAATGAAACTTAACTGAACGTGCTTCTATATATTCTAGAATAATTAATTTGGCACTGGCGTATTGCTATGAAAAAAGGATTCATTAACATGTATGATTATAATGTATTAGTTAATAATGTTGTAGTATTGGATTCGGTTCCTCTATATAGCCATAGCATAAAAATTTGAGCATCTGCATGTTGAGATTTTTTTGTTGTATTTCTACTTTCAACTCTTGGTGGGTTGGGTGTAATTGGATCAACATCCAACATTTCAAATGCTTTGCAACTAGGCATGACATGTTGAGATTAATTCCGGACTGTTCATGACATCGTGTAAACATAACATGTCACAAAATATCTTACAAATCGTTCTAAAAATGAATAACCACAAAATTCAAGTAGTGAAAATTATAAACTCTAACTTCATATAACAAAATACTAATAGATCCAAAAAATATGGATTTACTCCTTGATAGATAAATTTCTTAGGTGTTTAACATGACAGGAAAAAAAAATCAGTAAGATCCTTGTATACTTCATTTTTTCACTACTGTACATTGTATCTTTGTAATGTGAGGTAAAAAAAATGAAATTTTATAGTAGTTGACCATTCAAATATTCAACAACTACGCATCACATACGTTAGAAAATTGAGTATTGGACAAAAATTTTTGAGTAACTTTGTGTTCAAATTTAGGTGGGACCCGCACCAGGATAATCGTGGGACTATATACGAACGTGTTCTCCTTAGCAAGCAGAGTAGCGTAGTGTATTCACATGTACAATTCCATTAAGTTATGAATGATAAATGTGTCTCCAAAGTGACTCATAAAGCAAAGAAAATTAATTGGGTATGTATTAACCTTGTCCCACATAGAAAAAATAGTAGGAAGTTGAAGAGTTAATAAAATCCAAATTATGGATTAAGGCTTGGATGCCTTTGTGGTATCCCAACCCTTTGAAGGGGAGATATCCTGCACTATGCAATTGTTGGGCTTGGGCCAAAACCCATGCGCGCGCGCCATCCAGATGGCTCGGTTCGTGCTTATGCTTATTCCTTTAATTTTTTAGCTAAAATTAATTAATTACAAAATTAATTTATAAACTGTTTGACAGTTAATTTCTTCTGTCTGGTTGAATACAAAAACATATGATTGTGTTTGCAGAAATTAATCATAGTTGTGTTACTTGATTAATTTGGAAATCCATTCTATCTTGGGAGACAATTATTTATCACCTTTAGTACAATAGGGGTAATAAATTTGCCTTTAGGATACTGTTCTAAACAGGGCTCAGATTATTTTCTTCTAAAAAAGCATTCTTATTTCTGCGAATTCATTCTACTGCAAGTAAGTTTCCAAATTTATTTATTTCTATAATTTCTGGATTTATATATTCTATTGTAATTTCGAATTTATAATATTAGTAATACAATCATAAGACAAATTTAATTTTGACTACTGTTATTAATGAGTACAAAATAATTTCTAATTGTAGAAATTTAATAAAATAGTTAACACTATTTTAGTATTACAGAAATTTAATTTTCTACATTGTTCATTGTATTATGTTTTAGAAAATAATTTTTTTTGGAAATCTCTTTGTATAAGATTTTTTTCAAATCTTAAAATTTTAATTCTATTTTGTAAGATTTTTTTTATTATTAAAAATTAAAACATTTTGACATAGATTTTTTTCTTAATTTAGACTAGTAAAAACTAATGTTTAATATTTTAGTTTAATTCTGTGATATAGAATTCAGAATATTGTGTAGAAATTTTACTTTAATTCTGTGTTACATAATTCAAAATATAATTTAGAATTCTTGTTAGAATTCATATAGTATTAATTATATTGAGGAAATTGGTGTATAATATTGGTGTACATAATTGTGTATTTTGTTTTGAAAAATTCATTACAAATTAATATTATCATTGATAAAACTTATGTTTTTGTAACAGAAATGGAATCACAAAGTACGAACACAATCCCACCGACCGTGAATGTGACACATGCTACTATTGCCGCCCTCGTGAACATGCTACATGGGGAGAAATCAAAAAAATTTAACGGGGCCGATTTCAAACGTTGGAAAGGACAGATGTACTTCTATCTCACAACCTTTTAATTGACAAGGTTCGTGTATGAGGATTGTTCCCCTTTGTAAGAAGGAGATGAAACTGAGAAAGTTGCTGCAGTTGAAGCATAAAAACATTCTGACTTTCTGTATTGTAACTACATCCTGACATACTTGGACAATACTTGTACCATGTGTACAACACCATGGAAATAGCTAAGGAATTGTGAATTTTTTTGGAGAAGAAGTACAAAGCTAAAGATGCCAGTATGAAGAAATTCATCGTGGGCCATTTTCTAGACTTCAAAATGGTTGAATTTGCACAAGTTCAAGAACTTCAAGTTATTCTTCATGAAATTCACGTTGAAGGAATGTCAATCAGTGACACTTTTCAGGTGGCGACAATAATTGAAAAGTTACCTCCATCGTGGAATTTGATAAAAAATTATCTCAAGCACAAAGGCAAGGAAATGAATGCTGAAGAATTGGTAGTGCGTCTGCGGATTGAAGAAGACAACCATTAATCTCAAAAGAAAAGTGGGAAGAACGTCATGGAGTCCAAATCTCATATGGTTGAAGGTCCTAAATCCAAACATAAGCGTGAACGTGATAGGGAAGAAACATCTAAATAAAGAAAGAAGTTTCAAGGCAAATGCTACAATTGCGACAAGACAAGATACCGCTCAAGCGAGTGTCGCAAACCAAAGAACGCTAAAAAGAACAATGCTCAAGCAAAGGTGACGGAGGGTTGGAATATTTTCGATGGTATCTCAGACATAAATCTTTCTGCTGTTATCTCTGAATGCAATCTGGTAGGAAATACCAAGGAATAGTGGGTGGACACTAGGGCAACAAACCACATTAAGGCTTTGGAAAATTAGGAGACTCTCTTTATGGGTAACTCTTTGAGTTATAAAGTTGTGGGACAAGGAAATATTATTCTGAAGATGAACTTGGGAAAGGATATTACTCTTAACAACGTGCTTAACGTGCCTGACATCCGAAAAAATATGATTTCTGGATCGCTTCTAAGCAAGAATGGGTTTAAACTTGTGTTTGTTTCTGATAAGTTTGTGTTGCCCAAAAATGATGTGTATGTGGGAAAGAGCTACCTGTCTGAGGGTCTCTTTAAAATGAATGTAATGACATTGATGCCAAAGGCATCCCCAATGAATGAAATTGGTAGTTCTACTTACTTGATTGAGTCATATGATATTTGGCAAGCTAGATTAGGACATGTTAATTTTGATACCTTGCGTAGATTAATTAACTTGGAGTTTTTGCCAAAATTTAATATTTGATAAAAATCATAAATGTGATATTTGTGTGGAATCAAAATTAACAAGATCACGTTTTCAATCTATTGAAAGGATTACTGAACCATTAGATTTAACTCACACGGATATTTGTGATTTAAAATTTGTACAAACTAGAGGTGAAAAAAAGTATTTTTTTAACTTTTATTGACGATTGTACAAAATATAGCTATGTATATTTATTACATAGTAAAGATGAGGCTATTGATGAATTTAAACAGTACAATAATTAAGTTGAGAACCAATTAAGTAAAAAAAGTCTATAAGGAGTGATAGAGGATGTGAATATGAATCTCCTTTTGAGGAATTTTGTTCCGAACATCAAATGGTATTGCTGAACACGAAAATCGTACAGTGAAGGAAATGATGAACTCTATGTTAATAGGTTCAGGAGCTCTACAGAACTCGGGGGGGGGGGGGGGGGTGGGGGGAGCCATATTATCTGCTAATTACATTCTTAACACGGTACCACACAAGAAAACTCATAAGACACCTTATGAGTTATGAAATGGTCAAAAACCTTGTTGTAAATATTTACGAGTGTGGGGGTGATTAGCCAAGGTAATGTTTCCTAAACCTAAAAAGGTAAAATAGGTCCAAAGCCGTTGACTGTGTATTCATCGATTATGCTATTAATAGCAGTGCATATCATTTCTTAGTTTGTAAATATGAGGTTTTAGATATTCATGTAAATACAGTTATTGAATCAAGGGACGCTTCGTTTTTTGAAAATGAATTTCCATATAACATGAATCGAAAATTTGGTCATTCTAAAAGGACAAATAAAGCTACTACAAATGGTACTCATCAACTTATTGAATCAACAAAGGATGAATCGAGACGTAGTAAAAGGTAAAGGACCTCGACTTCCTTCGGTCCATATTTTCTAACATATTTGCTAGAAAAAGAACGTCAATCATACAAAGAAGAAATATCCTCAGCCGAGAAATTGAATCCATTTTGCAAAATCATACTTGGGAACTAGTGGATCTTCCATTAGGTTGGAAATCGTTAGGTTACAAATGAATCATCTAAATGAAATTGAAGGCCGATGAATCAATTGATAAATAAAAAGCTAGACTTGCAGCTAAGGATATAGGCAAAAGGAAGGGTTTGGTTACTTCGACACATACTCAATGGTAACAATAATTACATCCATTCGAATGTTAATAGCCATAGCTGCTATTAATGGCCTTGATATACATCAAATGGATATAAAAATTGCTTTCTTAAACGGTGAATTAGACGAGAAAATTTATATGGAGCAACCTGAAGGGTTCAAGGCTCCCGGACAAGAAGGAAAAGTATGTAAGCTTGAGGAATAACTTTACGAATTAAAACAAGCATCTAAACAATGGCATGAAAAATTTGATAATGTAATGTTATCAAATGGTTTAAAAATTAATGAGTGAGATAAATGTGTTTACTTTATAAGAATTCAAAATGAATATGTCATTGTATGCCTATATGTTAATGATATGCTAATCTTGGGTAATAACCTAGAAATTATCAAAACTACAAAATATATATTGTGTAGTCGATTTGACATGACAGATTTGGGTATCGCCGCTACTATATTAGGAATTAAAATATATAAATCATCGAATAGACTTATATTATCTCAGTCTCATTACATAGAGAAAGTACTTAAAAAATTTAAGAAGTATGATATTAGCCCCACTAAGACACCTGTAGATGTAAATTTACATCTAGCAAGAAATAATGGTGAAAGCATATCTCAACTATAATACTCTCGTGTTATTGACATTTTAATATATATCATGAACTGTACATGATCAGATATTGCATACTCGATAAGTAAGCTAAGTCAATTTATAGGTAATCCAGGGAGAGATCACTGGAAAGCAATATTAAGAGTTTTGGGTTACTTAAAATACGCTCAAAACTATGGACCACACTACTCAAAATATCCAGTTGTTCTTGAAGGACATTGCGATGTGAATTGGATATTTGATACAAAAGACTCTAAGTCTAGGAGTGGGTATGTGTTTACCCTTGGAGGTGCAACCATATCTTGAAAATCCTTAAAACAAATGCGCATTGTTAGATCGATATGGAATCTGAATTCATTGCACTAGACAAAGTTGGAGAAGAAGCTAAATGGCTTCGAAACTTCTTTGAGGATGTTCCAAATTGGTCAAAACCTGTGCCCGCAATATGTATACATTGTAATAGTCAATCGGAGATTGGAAGGGAACATAATGACATGTATAACAGAAAGTCACGACATATTCGTCGTAGACATAATACTGTTGACAACTTCTCTCAAATGGAATTATATCAATTGACTATGTAAACTTAAAAGATAAAATATTGGATCCACTAACGAAAGGTTTAAACTGAGAGTAAGTTAAAAAATCATCGAGAGGAATGAGTCTAAAGCCTATAAATAAATAAGAATCAATATAGTGGCAACCCAACTTAGCTGACTGGAGATCCCAATATTTAAGTTCAATGAGAAAACCGAACTACCTTGTATTCAGTAGGCACTGGAGGATATTTAATCCTATCCATTCTAAAGATGAGAAATTGCACATCTGCCATGAAATTAGGATAAGTTATGTTTTTAATGGCATCCATATCTTTGTATGTCTAAGTGGGGTATTTTAGGATACTCTTTATGGAAGTCACCAACGTGTGTAAGAAGGGGGCCACTTCTATGAGAATAAAGAAAGGCAAATTCTCTAAAATACTCACTGAACCAAGTGGTGTTCATGACCAAAATGAACATAAACTTAAGAACCAACTGTGAGGAAGAATTATTGTGTGAATACTATTATCTAGGTTTACAAAAATAGTTGACAGTTCAAAGACATGAAGTCTACTGATTAACCAAGTAAATCTGATGGTATATCAGTAAGGAAAGTTCAAGGCCACTAGGCTACTCTCCAGATGCAATAAATTTTCAATTTTACTCAACCTGTGTCTGCATCTGCATCTTGCATATCTTTATACATATAGCAATATATCATTCATGTGGGGGTTGTTAGAAAATTGGGTATTGGACAATAATTTTTGAGCAAATTTAAGCTCAAATTTAGGTGGGACCCACACCACGATAATTGTGGGACCATATACGAATGCTTTCTCCTTCGCAAGGAGATTAACATAGTATATTCACATGTCCAATTTCATTAAGTTATGAATGATAAATGTGTCTCCAAAGTGACTCATAAAGCAATGAAAGTTAATGAATTGGGTATGTATTAACTTTGTCTCACATAAGAAAAATAGTGAGAAGTTGAAGAGTTAATAAAATCCTAATTATGTATTAAATCTTGGATGCCTTTGGGGTATTCCAAATCTTTGAAGGGGAGATGGACTATATTATGCAATTGTTGGGCTTGTGCCAAAAGCCCACACGCGCGCGCGCACACCGTTCATCTGACTCGGGTCGGGCTTATAAAAATTCCTTAAATTTTTGGGCCAAATTTAATTAACTTTTTGGACTGGAATTAATTAATTATACCTGTTTGCCAGTTATTGCCAATAGTCAGCAGTTAAACGAAATTAACTACTTAACAGTTAATCCCAATAGTCATTCACTTGATATATATATTCATGTCTCCCTTCAATTTTTTACTAGTGAAAAATTCTGAAATATGCAACACCTTTTTCCAGAAAACATTTCCTCTATTACTGATACTGCATACATCCCATACATGTTATTTCTTCTGTCTGGTTGAGTATAAAAATAAAGAATTGTGTTCACAGAAATTAATCATAGTTGTGCTACTTGATTAATTTGAAAATTCGTTATATCTTGGGAGAAGATTATTCATCACCTTTAGAACATTGGATGGAATAAATTTGTCTTAAGGAGACTGTTCTAAATAGGGCTCGAATTATTTTCTTGTAAAAAACCATTCTTATTTCTATAAATTATGTCAACTACAAGAGAGTTTCCAAATTTATTTATTTTTTTAATTTCTAGATTTATTTATTATGTTTTAATTTCGAATTTATAATATCAATAATAACAACATATATGAAAAAGATCCAAAAAATATCCAACAAAGAAGTCACTGGCTATGCTTAATATATGAAGAAATTATTTCATGATCTCATGGCATGAGATTTGAATATTTTATTTATAAAGTTTACATTCATTGCATCATATATTTTGTTTAATTTTATATTTTTATTTTGACTAACATTGAAACAAAATAAGGAAAAAAATTATATCGGATATTCGTAGTTTTCAAAACTTTACTAAGTCTAATTTATTTAACTAATTCCATCATCTTACTACGGGGTGTATTTTGAACTTGATTAGTTTAGTAAAAGCATGGATGGATTGTTTTACTCGCTTATTATTATGAGACACAAAGATTCAATGCTATTCTTCTATTTAAAAACTTCCATACTTAACAGAATATTCGATAGTCTTCAATCCAGATCATTGGTTTGCTATTAAAGGTCAATGAGCGAACTTTTTTTTAAATTTTTTAAATATACCCACTAAATTATACATCTCACCCATATTGCAACTCACCGTATCATATCTTACAAATGAAGTGCAATTGGCTAACTAAAAATATAGTGGAGTGAGTTGTACGTTTTCTAAAATGGGGATGAGGTGCATAATTTAGGGGATGTATTTTGAAGATATATTTTTTTCTCGTGGATAAATATTTCTATGATCTCTATTTTGAATTTTTGAGCTGAAACGTTAAATATAAATATCTCCAAAATATAAGTTCGTTCGAGATAAAATACATATATTTGAATGTTTTCGGTGAAATCTATTAAACGAGATCTATGATGCACACTTAATTTTAAAGTTTTAAACTTGCAATTTCCCAATAAAATTTTTGAAGTATTTTTCTGGGTGTGAAATTTCTCATTGTTATTTCGAACTGATAAATTGGATTATGAAATTCGTAGTGAGAAATTGAATTCACGAAATTTTGCAGTGCTATTCACAATGATTTTTTTTAGTTTTTTACTAAAATGTTGTTGATATACAAGATCATATGTTATTCATATTGAATTTTTTGAATAAGTATGTTAATACTTATCAAATGAGTTTAATTTATATGAGAATTTTGGAAAAAAATTCCATATGAAGTTTCGCGATGAAAAATTGCAATGTTAAATTCACAATAGGAAATTTATATAGTCACAAAAGTTATAGTACAAAATTTTATATTGAGATTTTCGTGAGGGAGTTGTCGAAGACATACTAAAGGGCCACATCAGAGCGCTACTAGAGACTCTCCAGAGTAGCAAGGTATTGCTAGTGATTCGTTGGAAGGTCATCGGAATCATAAGAGTTACGTCAAAGCATCGTCGATGAGTCTTTGAGATACAACATCGAAGGTTGGATGGAGTGCCGCCAGAAATATGGAGGGAGTTAAGTTAGAGAGAGAAAATATATTAATAATAGGTTTGTTATGGTGAAGGAAATTTTATTCTATTCTTAGAAACTTTATCCTTCTTATTAAACGTATCTTATCATTAGTTGCATATTGTATATATTTGTTATCATGGGAATGGGTGATAGTAGTAGTAGAAGTAGTAGTGCCTCATCCAAATGGACATCACAAAACACACATAAGTAGGGCGATCCCTATGCATTACACCATTGCACTATCCATACCATCGATGGTGACATTGGATCCAACCTCTACATCTACCTCCTCGTAAGTGGCGCTGCTACGTAGGATCCAAAATAATGACCAATACCTCACCCACTTGTTCCAACGCGTGCTCTAGTCCCAAGATGTACGCAACCCCAATTGACAGGCCATCCACATACATTGCCATGTCCACACAAACAAATAAAGGCATATCTTTATTACATAATATATGTAGGTAATTAACCCTATAAATACCCCCCAAAAGTCGCATATAATCTCTGATTATTATTTCTAATTTAAGAATTAACCATCTAGTCAATTGTTAACTTTTCCAAATAATAAAATAGCGACACAAAATCCATTTTAAAGAAATTATCCACTCACTTAGATAACCTCTCACATACTCGCCTTCGATTGAAAATTGAGGGTATTTTGCTCTTGGATCTTAATCTTCCTCCCTTCTCCACACTTGGTAACCTCTCCAATGGGTGTCGGGCTGCTGGGGTTTAGTTGTGGTGGATGAGGAAGTGATTTCTTAATTATTAATTACCCTCTTATCACACCAATCCAGAGTTACCCATAACCCCCACATTTGGTCCCCCCGCCTTCAACAAGCTCAAAATCTTGCCCGAATTATCCTAATAACTCCCCTAACGTATATTTATACCCCAAACCTAATTTTAGATGCCTAAAACACCTAAACGAGTATCATCCCGAAACATGTCCAAACTATATCTACCAAATTTACACACTTTTATTGTGTTGAACATAACATACCAATAATTTAATTAACATGCAATTTATTTTCTACAAGTAAATATAACATGCATAAATGAATCAAATAAACATACAATTACCACTAGTAATTTATTCTCAAATTAAATTCTACCACTTTAATATTAATTTTACCAATTTAATTTATTCACGAATTTATTTAATTAAATTCTACAAAAAAAAAATTGTTTCGAAAACACGGGGTATTGCATTCTTTACCCCTAACAATGGAATTCCGTCCTCAGAATTCGGTCAAGCATAGCATTAAAACTAATCCGTCCAATTATCATAAGTTTATACTCAATTAGTCTATACTTGTATTTCATGAGATAAAAGAAAATGACTCATTTATGTCTACCATAGTGTGATCGGGATGCACAAACGCCATATATCACATATACCCACACACAAACATCACTTATGAATGACACATATACATCCAAAATGAACCGTACATGCCATACACATCTATAAGGCCAAAATATACTTGAATATCCTGCTGACCGTGACTCAATTATTCTTGAGATTTTTCCACTTATTCTACTTGTGGTGTAAACATTACTAAGTGCTCTCACTATTGCACTCCTTGGCCCCGCTGGCCTTAACTCATATAATATAATGTTGCCCAATGCATTATATTTCCACACACATATAACGTATTAAGAAAAAATTCTAAAACCCAATGTTCCTTAACTCCCAGCCCTTGCTATATTTCATGCGTGGGACGTCTCGTAAGCGAAATCCAAACAAGGAACCCTCCTGATAAAATACTAAATAGCTTAATCGATTATTGACATCCGTTGGTCTAGGACTAAATACAAAACAATACGCTAACCATACAACCTTCAACTTGTGTCAATTTCCACAAAAGGATCATCACTTCCAAGAGTTACACTAATAGTGTAAAATTAATTGATCCAATAATAATAAGAACACCACGTTCCTTTTCACACATAAGATTTGACACCCTTTGTCCATCCTTATATCTACTATTATAAGACTATTATACTGTTATTCATGAAGATGCACATCTTCGTGTAACCGAAGCCATCGCTAGCCATAAATCTCTCAAAGTAACCTAAAACTTTTACCATACAATTTTCTTTCTCATTGTGCATATCCTTACCTACTAAAATAAATCCATTCTCGAATAACCATCTCATTTTTTCATCCATAAAGTATGCCATCATTAGCATCTAGTCTATGTCCTTACTCCGGGTGAAAAATTCATTGTATCCCTAATTCAAGAAATACGTCAATAACCAATCCTGATATTTTCACATTATTGTGGCTACTCTTGATGACGCAACACTCTTAAATTCATGAAAAACCCACGGCTATTATTTCAATGCCCATATAAACTCTCACTATATAGTGTTTATAAAACTTCATATAACCCTCATTAGTCCTACGTTACTATATCTAGAATTCATATTTGAGCATCTTCTTATCCATAAACCTTATTTATTATTAATATAACAACAAAACACACGTCCATGATGCCCAAGTCACATCATCCTCATATAATTTTCTAATTGAGTCATAACCCTTCATATTCTAAAATCGCACGGTGACCCTACTCCCAGCTTCAAACACTTGCATATTATTCTCACCAAAATCACTAACAGTTCAACATCACAAATGAATCTTTCCCAATCTGAGCGCAATATCAATTTGACACTCTTTAATCAGAATTTGTCTGCCCCAAATATTTCCTCAAAATTCTTACAATCACATCAATATGTCATTCTCTCTTAAATGCACCAAATTTTCTAAAGTCATCGAACTAACCCGAGTTTACATCGCCGCCCATTTTACCATAACTAGATCGAAAACATGATAATTTCCATAATAGTTCTCATAGCTATTGTGAACATCATTTCCAACCAGTCGTTATACACTTGAACATCACTCAAAATGGTCCTATAAAAATCAACATAAGCCTTGTAAGTGGCATGTCAATCCATTTCTAGGATGACACCACACTCCAACATATCTTATGCAATTAGGTCTTCCACAAACCTAAATCTCCCAATGTCAATGCCTATACCTCTAACCATCAATCGTATAGGTTCCCTTATACCCATGGGTGAATCACCGTAGAACACTATGTTAAGTGGTAAGCCTATTATCCTCGATTCTAAAAAAAAGTACTGTTAATAATTGAGTACTATGCACTAGTATCACACTAAATATACCTTACATGTTCAATAATAGGGAACATACCCTCAATTTCCTATGATGGTGCTGGTCCTTCTCCAGGGGAGACGTGATACACACTCCCATACTATAACTGCAGTTGTTTCCCCTGAGGTGGGGCGAGTAGCGCTGACAGTGTCTCCACTAGCTAGGATGACAATGGATGATTCTTCCCTTGGGTGCCCGCTACCCTCGTTGTCCCCTAGTTCCTGTGCCGCCCGACTATCCTAAGGGCACTTCCTTGCTAAGTGTCCCTTATCTCCACAAACGTAGCAATTTCCCTAAAATTGATGCCGATATGACTGTTCTCTCTCCTAGCCTCGACCCTGTTATCACCATTCCTGATGGCCTCTTCGCTGCTAGACTTGCTCATTTTGATCATTGAAACCTCTGTGCCTCATATGCTGATCACTCGTCTATGACCCCTTAAACTTCTGCATCCCCTAACTTCCATTCCCATTCATCTTGCTTTACTATCTCTACGTCTCTTAGCTAGATCTCTTTAATACCTAATTTTTTTAAAACAACATGTGGTCCTGATAATGTAGCAAAGAGACATTCACCATCTGAGTCTAAATCGTAAATGACAAATTCCCTAATAATGATTACCTGATATGCTAAGCCATCCCTGACACAAACTTCACCATTGTCTTTTCTTCGTTGTTTACCTTATCTCCAACAAAATAAGATAATACAATAAACTCCTCCTCATATTCAGCTGTCGTACGACCCTCCTTCTTAAGATCCATAAATATTTTCCTCATCTCTGAATTCATAGCCGGTGGGAAATACTTGCTCTCAAAGTTGACCTAAAACTCGTCAATAGTCAAAATGTAATTCTCCTCCGGTGTGGTAACAAACTCCCACCATTGTAAGGCTGCTCCAACTAGTCGAAATGAAGTTAACATATGATTATGCACTGGCATGCACTCAACCATCCTCAAGTGTCACTGAACGTACTTCTTCCACCAACAGGCCAATAATATATCTTGACTCCGAGAAAATTCTGGTGGGTGACCCTTAGTGAAAGCCTCCCTAGCTCTCTCCCATACCGAGAACTGTGCCTGAATCAGTAGCACCACCTACTGCGGGGGTAGTGGTGGTGGTTAGTACTGCAGTGGCTGAAAATACTATAATAAAGAGGCCACGACTGTAGAGACTGCCTCCGCCACTATTGTAGCAATGTTTATGGGAGTAGCCCCAGGTGGGGATGGTGGTGGTTGTGGGTGTGGTTACGATTCCTGTTGTGGTGACACGTCGTGGTGTACCTCGCCTACCGTTTGCCAACTGAAAGCAAACGAGGTTCGTATTAGTTACAAATACCAAAGAGTACAGTCATTCCTAATCATAGGCTCTATATTAATGAACCCAATGTAGAACGTAATGAACGCAACACATGTCCTAAGAATGTTCAAATGCTCTGATACTGACTGTTATAACTCCCATTTTTACATAAAGGTTGACCAGGCATAATACACCGAAGATGGGAATTGTTTATCAATCTATATCATTCTCATCATAGAACCATAATAAAACATTTTATTTTAAATCAAATGCACGATAAAAGCAACTAAATAATAACCGATAATAAATAAATTCAACATCCAACTAGTAAAAAATCCCAATATAAGTACTATTAATCTAAAAAATACTGAACAAGAAACTTTGGGATTATTCCCATGCAATCTATAAATAAAAATAGTTGGAAGGGATATAACTACTTAAAATAGAGTCAAATGATCTAAATAACTGATGAGCAAATGTGACCGCAAGTCTGATATCCTATCAGCCCTGCTGTCTAGGAAAACTGGAGGGGAGGGGACATTTTATAATTTGGTTCATCACTTTAGATTTGTAGGAATTATCTTACGTAATTAAAGTGCAATGATGCAATTAATTCAAAGCACTTGCATAAAGTAAGTATCTCACCCTTCCTCTAAGTGCAATACTATACAAATATCAACCCAAGTTCCAACTATGAAATCTTGATAATCATAACAATAAGATAACTTTCAATGCATCTAGCATAATTTATATACTGAAACTAAACATCTAGACATGTGATTCTAGCCCCCAATATAACCCCTACGATACTACGCACAAGAAATAACATAACATGCATTGTGCATTATGTAATATTGAGTTCATTATCAATTGTCTACATCATTAGATTACATGGATTAATTCTCAATTAATTTATATAATTCTATATGTCCTTAAATATATACGACACATAAAGGAATTTATCCTCAGTGTCCCATTTATGCGTTATTCCCTCATCTAAAAGTACATCAGAAAATACACACAAGTGGGCGGTCCCTATGCAGTACACCATTTCATGATCTATACCCGTGACAGTGACAATGGATCCCAGCCTCTACACCTACCTCGTCGTAAGTGGCGCTGATACGTAGGACCCAAAATAATGACCTACACAATGCCTAGCCCACATGTGTAGATACGTGCTCCAGTTACGGGATGTATGCAACCCCAACCGATAGGCCGTCCATGAATATGGGTATCTCCACACAAATAAATAAGTACATATTTTTACCTTATAATATGTATGGTAATTGCCCCTATAATTACCCCCAAGAGGTCCCATCCAATCTCAATTTGATATTTCTACTTTAAGAATTAACCATATAGTTAATTGTTAACTTCCCCAACAAATAAAACAGTGTCACAAATCCATTTTTAAGAAATTATCCACTCACTCAGATGACCTCTTTCATACTCGCCTAAGTTTGTAAAAATCACCCGAACATTTCCCCTGTGCCAACCTGGCCCAAACCTTACATGGAATTTATCCCAAGTTATCCTAATGTTCTCCCTAACCTTCCCTTTATATTCCCATAAGTTCAATTATATTTCCCAAAATCCATAAACCATACCGAATCTTAAACGATCCACAAAAAACTATAAAATAAAAGGGGACCAGCACAACAATTAGAACTAGTTGGCTTCCTGGACCGAATCAATTCGGTCAACAAACTGATTCACCCCTCCCAGCGAATCGGTTCAATTTTGCCGGACTTCTAAGACAAACAATGATGATATTTTTACTTCTCCCTTTACTAAGGTGTCTCTAACCTTCAACCAAATCCTATGTATGATGTCTAAACTATTCCCAACTACGAAGCAACAATTCTCTACATAAAAATATCCAGAAAACACATCAAATCCATTTTATAACAACTTATATGAAGAATCATGTACTATTAAGACCCTAGTTTCAAAGATTCAATATTTTTCTATTTTTACCCATTCAAGATTTTATCTTTCTCATAATTTACATTAGATTCATCATTCCTACAATATGAGATTAAAGACTACATTCTCAATCAACATGATTATTTAATTTCGGGATTTATCACCAATTAGTTTAATCCTTAAATGTTATAATTTCATATTTGTTCTTCAATATCCATGAGGTTTATTCCAATCATATAAACATCAATTCATCAACTTTAACCTAGAAATTTCTATGAGAAGTACACAATTTAATTAAGAAACATATTGGAAAATAATTTTCTAAGAGAATTCTTGAGTTAATTTGAGGATTGTGGGTCTCTTCCTCTCAGATCTTGATCTTCCTTCCTAATCCAACTTTGGTAATCTCTCCAATAGGTGTGGGGATGCTAGGGTTAAGTTGTGGTGTATTAGAAAGTGATTTCTTAATTTTTAATTACCCTCTTATAACACTAATCCCAAGTTACCAATAAATCCCCACATTTAGGCCCCCAAATAAGCCTGAAACCTTACCCGAACTGACTCAATAACTCTTCCAACAGTTTACATATACCCGAGACCTAATTTTAGATGTCTAAAACACCTAAACGAGTCCCAAAATTATCACGGAACGTGCCCATACTATATCTACTTAATTTAAACACTTTTATGATGTTGAACACCACATATTAATAATTTAATTAATATGAGATTTATTTTCTACAAGTAAACATAGCATGCATAAATGAATCAAATAAACATGAAATTAACACTGAGTAATTTATTCTCAAATAAAATTCGACCACTTTAATTTTAATTCAACCAATTTAATTTATTCACGAATTTATTTAATTAAATTCTACCCAAAATAAATTGTGTCAAAACAAGGGGTATTACATACGACTTACTATTCTAATCACTCCTACTTTTATTGTTATTGAGTAATAAATATATTATTTTGGAGAAATTATGATATGCTTACTATGGGAGTGTTAAGTGTGAATGACTTACTATTCTCTTTTTCTTCTTCTTGTTCTCTCTCTATCTCTCTCTGTCTCTCTCTCTGTATGTTTTGTTACACTTTTAATGGTTTTGTTAAATGAGTAAATAATAAAAATATGGAAATATTTTTTATAGCCTATATTGTTGGATTTTTACTGATATTATTGAATGTTAGAGCATCAAATATGTACACGTTTTTTTCTTTTCTTTTCGATTTTGTACAATTTTTTCTCACAAGTTTTGAATTTTTTATTATTTTTAGTAATGAATAATTTTGTGGTAGAATCCTGCGGAGATTAATCTGAAACAAACAGAGTTGAACAGTAAATGAAAATCACATAATCACATAACACAAGGTGTACGTGGTTCGATAATGTTCCTATGTCCATCATGTGTTTCTCTCTCTTCTTATTAACCAGCTCACAATAATAAGAATTACATGATCCTTTTTCAATGGATGAGGGTTACAAATATAGATTACATAAGGAGGATGATCTGTGTAAGACTCTGGGACTTTTGAATGCAGTTACAGTATGATCGAACAAAACCAATCCTGGGATACTTTTTCCCCTTTTTCTTATATTCAAGCTATGATATTTTATCTGAGTTATTGGGAAAGTGTCAATTAATCCGACATGTTTAGATTGTCGTGATAATTCTTCCACAATTTCTCCCAAAGCTTTAAATTTCGAAAGGGGTTAAGAGGTTTGATCGCTAATGAAAGTTGATCTGGTCGGAAATGATTTTTAATCGCCAGTTGAGAATGAGGGAGAAGCACATCAATACATGTAAAATTTTTGAAGTAAAAAAATCATTTTTTCTTCCCATTGATTCTGGAGGGTATGCTTGTAATTTACCCAAACATCTTAAGGGTATGTAGGTAAAATTCTTGGATAACAGTGTGACCTTCTCACCGCAGCAAAGGATTTCTTCACTACAGCGAGCAATTTTTTGTTGATAGAAGTCCGTAACGTAAAAATATTTGAAACTTCATTTGACCTCGCTATGTCGAAGCCTAATAGTAACGACTTTTATTTTTTCATCAGCAAAGCTCTACAAAGTTACTGAATCTCGCAAGAAAAATAGAATTTTTGAAAGATGCATTGTAAAACGTGTGGATTCTCTTTTTCAACCATATCGTTTGGTGTGTTGGGGAATCCACTTATTTTTATAAACAAGAATAACATAGGGACCTTGACATCTTGCGGGCACAAGTTTGAAATGCATATTTAGTTCTCCCTCTTTCCATAAATAAGTTAAGATTTTTGAAAGATTTTGCCTCAGTCTTTTATCATAATATTTTCTAAAGATAAAAACCTTATTTGTATTTTTAGGATATTTAAGTTGCTAAACTTTGATCTAAAATCTTTTCGAGGTTACATTACATCACCATTAAACCACGAAGAACAAATTCCTTTTAATTTATTCCTATGTAAATTTAATTTAGTTTTGTATCTCAAAAATACTTTATAAGTTTATTTTAATTTGCCAAACACTTTTATACACTTCCCTTGATGTTTCGGAATCTCACATCCTTGAAAGTATTAATACATTTGGTCGCTTATCGTATTTTTGTTCCAGTGGAACACAAATTTTTTTCTTCGACTATAAAGAAGATTTGAAGATTGATTAAAATGCAACATTATCAACGAAAGTAGACATTTGCGACGTGATGAGTGGCTGGAGAGATTCAGGCTTACTATTAAGACTATAAGGTTGAAAAAGTGGATTGTATAGATTTGTAGTACCCCATATTTTTGAGCATTTATTTTTTATCATTCTAAAATACACGTGTGTACGTAATTTAACCAAATTGAGAAATAAAGTGAATTTAATAAATATTAATTAGTAAGTAAAAGGATTAATATTTATATGAGATTATATTTACTGGTGTGATAAGTAAACAAAAATATGTCATTATGATATTACGTCATAAGTGAGTAAAATCGACGGATTGATGGTATCTCATTCGGGACACGCGGTTAGGGACGTGTTGGGGTATGAGATGGAAAAGTTCATATTGATAACTCGAATGGTGATTTCGAGTGCACTTATGATCCGGAATGGGTCGAGATAGTAAGAGTTCGGTACCCGAGGGTTATAATTGGGTTTGGGGGACTTTTTAGGCTACACGAGACTCGTATATGGGCGTTTGGATCATTTTACACACGGGGCCTAACCTATTTTTGGGATTGAGTAAGTTTAATGTTCTAGGAAATGTGGACGGAGTGGGCAGCCATTCCACCATCCAAAAGATTTAGGGTTTGAGAGAGGAGAGAAAAGATAAAGAAAAATCATGAGAAAGTGTGGAGGAACAATCCAGGAAGAGAATTAAAGCATTTCGGGCCTAAAATCATTACGTAAAGAAGACATAAAGAGAAGAAATCATAATTACTATAATAACAAGGAAAGTGTTTATCTTTCTTTCATTTTTCATGCAGTGTTAATAATTTATATGAAAATTTGGTGTAGGAACACAAATTATCTAGTGGTATTTGCATATAAATGGGACTTTGGCGAATGAATTCATCGATAAACAATTTGAATATAATTCCATGTTAAATTAATATAATTTATATTATAAAGATACAATCTTTAATGACTAATATGAGAATTGGTGAAATCTCGAGTTAGAATTGAGAGAGCGAATAATTATTGATGAACAATATTTAATCTCATGAATTGATTTGTTTTGGGGAGAATTTGGACGTAAAAATGTGTACTATTACATTTAGGATTGATAGAAAGTTCATGTGTTGGGTTTGAAGGAGGTTGGGAGCTCATATGGTTTAAGGGGAGTTGATGAATCCTATAAAAAAATGAACATGTCACTACCCAGAATCGAACCGATTTGTTGATGGGGGTCTAATCGATTCGCCTATCAAACCGGTTCAGTCAAGTAAGCGAATCGATTTGGTCTGGATATTGGGCCTCCTTTGGTTGTTTGGATGTTTTCGTGGACCATTCATGGTTTGGTTTGAAATAAAGAGTTCGATGGGTGACTTGGGACATTTAGGAATATATAAGAGATATTAATATCTACATTGGGTTAGTCGGGAATCAAATCCGAGTGTGAGTTTAAGGGTGTAATAGGGTGAATAACACTCAGGTTATAAATTATGAAATCGTGATAGAATTTCAGAATGAGTTAGGCTACACGCTTGAGTAGTTGTGGCTAGAAACATGTAATTTAAGGATTTAAATAAGTAAGTGAATACTTGATAATTCGGGAGTCAAGGTAGACTCGAGAATTGTGGGTTAGGGCTACGAGTGATTTATGCACGATTAGCCAGTTATATATATATATATATATATATATATATATATATATATATATATATATATATATATATATATATATATATATATATATATATGTACTAAGGGAGATAGTATATGTCTTTATATATGAAAATATCTATGTGTGACTCATATTAACATGAACATACCTCCTCTAAATTTGCTATTGTTGGAGGTTGCACCTAGTGGGCGGTCCACCCGGGTGTGACCAACAGGTGTTGGGTTATTTTTCAAGGTTATAGAATCATTGTATGATCATTTTATGTGAGTTTAAAGTCCTGTGGGGGTAATGTGGTATGGTTATAACCCATGGACGTATGTCTATGAACGCCTCCAATTATGTGTTTATGATTTGGGATTATTGGTGAGATTTCGACCTGGTGCCCCAGGAGTGGTACGTGATGGAGTTGGAGCCTGATATCATAATAGAGATTTCATCTGGGAGGACTACTCGAGGAATCTATGTATATATACGTATATAAGAGTGCTATGTGTATATGTGTGATAAAATGAATATGTGAACATTGAAATTATAACTTGTGTACATTTAAGTAAATTGTGTAACAATAAGATTATAATTTTGAATTACGATGACATAGCTTACGTGATAGCTAAATGAGAAACAAAGCAATGTAAATTATGTGTAGCACGATTGGGCAAGAGGATTGGCATATGGGGATAAGTCAAGTAATGATACTAGTTAGGCAGGGAAGCATATCTAGAAGCGTAAAATATATGAGTTAGGTGTGCACTATAGATGAGGGTTTAGTATATTCATATGTGAATACGAAACTAGATAAATATAAATAATTCTATGCATTTGCATTATTGCATTTTAAATACTCGAAAAATATTTTCAAATGTTTTTGGGCTTTGACCCGTCTTAAAAATTAGTTTTTAACACATTTTAGGTGCTTAGTCGCAGGGACGTCAGACGTTGATATCCTTTCAAATAGAGGATGCTGCAGCAGATGTGGATGACTGTAGGCCTTGACTAAACACATCTATCCTTGCAATCTAGATAGGATTTCATTTAAGTCATTTAATCGGGCATGTCGCCCATTATTTGACAATCTTTATATTATTCATACTTTATTTTATTTCCTTATTGTTGATGTAAAAAATTAGATCATATCTAATTATTTAATCAAAGATAAAACAAATGAGACACATAAATTTTAAAGTGGTTCAGCCTTATAAGAATGGCCTACGTCCACTGTTTCTGTTATTGATGATTGTTTGGGAATTCTCGATTACAAGTTCTATCCAGAAATTCCGGTCCCTTTATAATGAGGATTGTACAATGCATTTATAGCCCTGAGGCTATAATGTGAAAGGGTAATACATTAAATGATGTACATATGAAAGGGTAATACATTCAATGCCCCTTAAGCGTATGCGTCTGAATGATAAGCATTTAATGAACAGTCAAACTGTTGGTTATCCTGCTATTAATGCTTTGTTCGAGGTGCAGCTCAGACCGCCTGAGTTGCTGGGACCGCCTAAGCTTCTCGGTACTCAAGAGTTCCTCGGATATTTCTTGTTCCTCGGAGCATATGAGTTACTCATGGGAACAATGTTCCTCGTCGTAGTATGGTTACTCGGAGCGTCTGAGTTCCTCGCAAGTATTTTTTATTGCCACGTAGATTGCCACGTGTATTCACTCAATTGAGCCATGTCAGCAGACTACAAAAGCCCCCAATGTTTCATAGTTAGAAATTTTAGGAGTGTGGAACATTCTTTCTCGGAATACGGTAGTTTTAAATGATCCTCCTGATTTTTAGGAGTGTTTCCCTTGTATTTATTTTTCCTTCCAAATTAATAGAATCAGGCTTTTTTGAATTTTTATAACCGCTTCGATTGTCGTGCCCTTTTTTTCCTTCTAGCCGTCGGTAGCGTAATCGTTTCTTTTTGTAATCATTAATTTTTCCTTTTCCCAAGGCAAGGTATTTAAATGTCACATACCCTCCCATCGTCTTCTACCTTTACAAATTTATATTTTCGAGTTTTCCATTATCTTACTCTCTTGTGCGTTCATCCTTTTCACCGTTCGTTGTCAACAGATCCACTCTTTTTTTGTAAGATCTTCTTCCTTCTTCTTCATTTCCTTTATTCATCATGGTTTACCCTGTTGAATCTCTTGATAAGTTTTGCTCTGATTTTTCTATTCCCTCCTGGGTTGTTATGGAAGAGCTTTCTGAGCCTTCTGACTATTTTCGTTTGGATGAGGGACATTAGTTCCCTAGTCTCTTTGTTGCTGAGTGTGGATTTTCTTTTCCGCCCAATCCTCTATGTCTGGAATTTTGTCAATATTTTGACGTTGTTCCTGCAAGAATAGCCCCCAATACATGGAGAATAGTTAATGGGGTTCATAGGTTAAATCAAATTCATGGAACTCGCATAGGAATTCCAGAAATCATGTTTTGTTATAGATGGGCAGTGGGTGATAACAATTTTTATTTAAAAACTACATTTTTAAATAGGGCTTTAGTGGTCAATCTCCCGGATGCCAATAGGGACTATTTTGAGCCCGGGGTTGTCATAAAAAATTGGCAACATGCTCCTTTATCTGGAGATGAAGTGTATCAGGATCCCAGATGCCCTCCCTATGGCAATGGGATAGGTTATTTTTATTTCATTTTATTTATTTTGAAATTATGCTTCCTCTATGTTTGATAAAATGTGCCACTGATATTTCAATGTTTATTTATTTGCATTTGACAGTAAAAGAAAGTGTCCAAAAGAGGCAGACGTTAACATAAGACATTTGAAACTTATCTGGAGTTTGCATCAGTCTGTTGCCGACGAGCACATTAGGTCAGCCTCGTATTCGCTGCAGTATAAGAGCTACACATCTTCTTTCACTGCTCGTTCGGTGATAAGTGAAGTAGAACCATTACCAGCTTCTACTAGTTCCTTGCCTGAGTCACACGTTCCTTTAAGTGAAAGGATGAAGAAGAGATGATCTCCCACCCTTTTTGAGAAACTTGCCTCTGGTGCTGGAGAAGAAAAAAGAAGTAAGATTGACGTCCCAGGGGAGGGGACAAATAAAACTGATGTGCCTTCCTCGGCTGCTCCTGTGAAGGTTGTAGAGAAGCCCCCAGTGGCCCCGAGCAAGGCTGCTGCTCTAGGAGAAGTGATTGACCAACAGAGCCTCCTTGGTTGAATCTATTCCTGATCCCCCGAGGAAGCTGAAGAAAAGCTCCCCGATCAATTTGGCTAACACCGTCTCTCAGCCCACGACTAGTGGAGTTCCTACTTTCGTTCCCCCGAGCTCTGCCATGAGCTCGGTGAAGACTTGGATCATTCCCGAGATCCAAGGTATCTAATAAAACCTTTTTCGGGACATGGTTACTGTCACACCCTAACCCCATTAGGATATAATTAACTAAATAGTTTACAAACGACAATTATAATTTATTTATTATTTAGGCCATACATATTGAAACAACTTCAAGATTAAAATGCGGAAAATAAAAAAAATTCCAATCGTTTTAAGGAGACAATTTCAACAGAACTCACATATCATTTAACTTAATTACAACTAGTGCAGTTTATAAAGCAAACTAACAAGACCCTACTTCTATGTACTCAACCTCCTAGACCTGGCAGTGGCAGCTGGAAAACCTGAAAATGTAAACATATAAAACCATGAGTTTAAAAACTCAGTGAATGTACTACATCTCTATATAGTAAAAGTACTATATTAACATCTCAAAATATTAATATATACATCTCTGTGCCAAACTAGGCCAAATACATATCCGGAGTTAATAAACCCCACATCTCCTGCCCTTAGGCAATAATCATATCCATAGGTTTTAAAAAACCTAACATCTCCTGAATTGCTTAGCAACTCAACATATCCTGACTTTTATAAAGTCATAACATCTCAACATCTCTTGGCTTTTAAATAGGCCATAACATATAAACATCTCATGACTTTTAAAGAAGCCATATCATCTCAACATATGCTATATATATGTCATATCCAAAATCAACTCAGTAAGTACACTCACCTTGTGTTGTCAACTATGTATTCACGTTTCCCTCGAGTGGAGCTGAACTTGGCTGATTTGACCTTACACCTGTTAATCCAACTAAATCAGTATTGAAACTCAATCATAAGTATTATCTTAATATAATTATGTAACTTTAAATAAGTACACAACCACAATATGATTCTACTCAAGTCATATTCCATGAAACATATGTAAAGACGAAACGATGGTATATATGTTGATAAGGTCATGAACATTCAACCCTAGAAACTACCTCGTAAGGAATTTATAACTAAACTCAAGTAAACATAAAATTATACTTCTGAATATATATGCACATAAAACATGTACACAAAATACCCTTGGGAAGGAGAAGATAAAAACATTCTTTCATGGGGTATCCAATATGGCCTCAAATCATTGTCCTCCATAATTAACCATCCCATATTCATAAATAGTACACATACAGGTGTCAAAGCTTATAAATCTGAAAACATATCTGAATATACTTTCCGTTACAGGTGACGGTGTAATTTTTCAAGCTTCCTAGGGCAAGTTATGGCCATTTCTTTACAACATAAGAAATCTGCCCTACAAACTCCCCTATTATTCCTTCGACTTACAATAATTTTCATAATTTTTCTACAGCATAACTTTCCATGATTTTCAACACACTTTCAGTAGACATACTTAATAGTACATAATTAAAGTTTCATAATATTTGGACTACATTTGCTATCTTAAAAGCTTGACCAAACTCAGGGAATACCGAAATGAAATATACAAACAGCAACTATATACCAACTTGCAAC
The DNA here is from genome assembly GCA_949130495.1 of Sambucus nigra. Classification (NCBI taxonomy): domain Eukaryota; kingdom Viridiplantae; phylum Streptophyta; class Magnoliopsida; order Dipsacales; family Adoxaceae; genus Sambucus; species Sambucus nigra. The sequence goes on from OX422209.1 coordinate 123,927,052, forward strand.
CATCACGAAGACCTAACTATAAGTAGTTAAATTCTGATTTTCGGATATGATATGAATATATAAGTCTATTTTCATATCCAATTGGAATTTATGAATTCCAGTAAGTACATAAAGAGATATGAAAGTTTGAATACAAAGGGTTTCAATACAAAGCAATATGACCTATAACACCACTTATCTCACATATGAACCAATACATATTATCACAAAGGAGGATGGAATTTGGATCAATACTTCACGATTTATATACTTTGAAATAAGTATAATAGAAGATTAAAACAATATTATCACATAATATTACCTTGGGAACACCTTAAGGATTTTCTTGGAATTGTTTTCCTAGATTTTCCTTGTAACCCTTTCTTCCTTAACTTCTACCTCTCTTTCCTCAAGCTAATAACACCTCAAACTGAACCTAGGGACTTATTTGCTGAAGAAATAAGGTTAAGGGAGAGTTTTAAGTCGGCCAAGGCTGCCTCCCAATCCATCCAATCAAATTAAAACATTTGATTTAATAAAAGACAACTTACCACTTAAGGGAATTGACAGATTCACCCCTTCTCGTAATTTCGACCTAACTTCTTACTCGAACATCCGTTTGATGAAACGTTTGTTGTGTTACAACCCTAACTCACATATATACAACTATGTGGTTTTCACCTCAAGTCAATTGTAATGTTACAAGGGTCAAAACTAGTCTTAAACAGGAACATTTCTATCGAAAATAACCAAATCTTGTGTTCGTAAATAATTCGACATTTCATGATTTATGAAAGTAGAATTATACTAACCATAATCACTCAACATTAGATATAATAATAACACATTATTAATATCACATATGATAAGTATAATTTAAATATAATTTATCATAATTATATACGGGTTGTCACAGTTACCTCTTTGGAAGCTCGCCACATTGCTTCTGTAAGTCCTTTTATTTTGAACTTTTCGTCTTTCCCTTGTATATCTTTCTCTGACTTGCTTTCATTTTCTTTTTTCATTTGGTGAGCTGCTTTAACACAATTTTGAAGAAGGATGAAGCTATTAAAGCTTCAAGCTCCTCGTTTGGTGTAGAGGAAGCTGTGATAGGTTTGGGGCAGTCTCTGAAAGAGTCTCGCCAGAAATATGCTGATGATAAGGCAACTTGGGAGAAGAAGCTTGCCTACCCCGAGCAGGAGAAGGCTCGAGTTATTGAAGTCTCCAAGGGGTTGGAGAAAAATTTAAAGTACTTAGAAGAGAAAAATAAAGAGCTCGATAAGAAGATCAAAGATGCTGGAGAGTTTGAGAATAAACTCAAGGTTACTGAGGAAGAATTAATCCAACTTCGGGAAGTAACTATGCAGAAGGAGGAGGTTGAGAATAAATTGAAGATTGTTGAAAACCTTCTGTTCGAGAAGCTTTCCTTGGAGAAGTTAAAGAGAAAATTGGTTGTGAAGAAGTCTTTCAGCGCTGGCTGGGACAAGGGGTGGAACAAGGGCTTGGCTGCCATGATGTCGCAAGTAGAATATGGCAGCCTCAAGTACTTTAGGGATGGATGGGTCGCTGCTCTACAGGAGATGAAAGTGGATGAAAATTCTGAACTCTTTAAGTGACACATCCCCGGTTCCCCTCCAACTCCTGAAGATGAAGAAGAGGACAAAGCTGCCTCCGAAGAGTCTTCCATGGTGTTGGGAGATCATCCCCCAACCATCCAGCCTGCTAATGAGGAACTTCAGCAGCTCGCTACTTCCTCCGAGCAACCTCCATCACTTCCCTAGCTACTATTTTCTCCATCCGAGCAACCTACTTCCTCGTCCCAGCCTCCTTGAAAAAGTTTTGGGAGACAAGGAAAAGGTGTAGAGTTGTTAGGACTTCTATCTATTTTATATTTATTTGGAAAATGTAATCCTGAACCATGTAACTCTAAACCTTGTGATACAATAAAACTTAAACTTTTGTTTTTGCATACTGTTGTCTCTTCTTTGTGCTCTATTTTGATTATTGATTACTGCTTTTTCTTCCTCTGCTAGTTTTTGGCCAGGATGGAATTACTGTCTGCTCATGATACAAAGCTGTTATGGCAATGTAATGAATATTTTAAGGCTGGTCACACAGATCTGAGTGCAGCACAAATTGGTGACCTCCTCGGCCAAGATGCTTGGGAATAAGCAATTGAGGACTACCAATATTTGAAGTGCCTGCTTGATTGTACGGTGGCCAATAATGTAGCTTACTATGACATGATTGAGGATCTCCAATGCACTCTTGAAGACCTTCATCATCAATACAAAGAATTCACTACCCTTTTGCACGAGGGGTATGAGAAGAAGTATCAGCAACTCTTTGACGATAAGGGGTACGAGAAGCATTATGCTGCTTACGACGTATGGGAGAGAACTCTGAGGGCTGAGATTGAAGAGTATAGACAAATAGCTGAATTATTAGAGAAAGAGAATAACAACCTGCAAAGAGAGTTATCACAGTTGAAGTCTGCAGCTTCCACTTCAAAAGCCTTGATCCCAGTGACTGATGAGGGATTCTCGTGCTTGGAGGTCGAGAACGCCAACTTGAGGGACGAGTTGGAAACCTTGAAAAGAGCTGGCCCCTCTACATCTTCTCGTGGACGAGCAAGAGCTCCCCGAGTATGAGCAAGAGCTGCCCGAATTCCTGTCGAGGAACAGAGGACTCAATCTGCCTTAGAGAACCAGGCCTTCCAATTAATGGCGAAGAACCAGGCGTTGGCTGAAATGTCAAAGAAAATCAGGGACCTGGACGAGCAGCATTCTATGCAGAAGTCTGTCCTGCAGAATAAAGAACTCTTCATAAAAAATATCCACGAACAACTGGAAATATTAACATATCAATTCCACAAACAGCCCAGGGAGTTCTGGATGGCTGGGTACAACGAGTCTCTCTACCACTTGGACGATCGTATCCAGAATGCCAATAATGAGGGCTACAAGCAAGGTTGGTTGAATGCCTTAGGTGTGCTGCAACGCGAGCAAGGTCATTACCTGTGGGACTACTACGATCCTGGGCTGCTCGACCTACATGTGCCACTATTCAAACTGGATATGAGTTGGATCCTTGCTCAGTCCATTCCTCGATGCTTGATTTCTAAATATCTCGGTGACTACAATCTCCATTCAAATGTCGAGATATCTCGTCCCGAGCACCTCCAAGATCGACCATCCGTGATGAATATCAGGATGTTAAAAGATTTGAACTTTATAAATTCTCCTCTTGCTTTAAATGATCCGCCTGCTGGCGAGGAACGTATTTCAAAAGAAGAGGGGAAGAAACCAATAGAGTAGGAATTTTGGTGTAATAGTTAGTATACATTTCATTCTCAATGTAATTTGTTTTTGATTTTAATGAAAGACTTTTATTTTTGTTCGCAATCTTAATTGCTATTGTCTTGTAAAACACTTTATATTTGTGCATGTGTATCTATTAAAAAGATAATGATATTGTGTTATTCGTCGACCAACTTATTGTCGAGTAGCTTGCATTTGTGGTAGTCATTTTAAACCGTTACTAAGTTGTTCCTCGACCAATTTACTAAGTTGTTTCTCGACCAACTTAGTAATAATTTTAAAAAGTCACGAGTATCAATAATTTTTCTTGATTATTTTCTCGTATTCATAAAATGTTTCCGACCAACCAAGGTCGATAAATTTTCCTTTTCGACTAACTACAATTAGTGGGTTTTTATCCCTGACCAGCCATAGTTAGTGGATTTTTTTCTCTACGAGGAGCTTTGACACTTTTTGGAATAATTTTTCCTCCCGACCAACTTTAGTTGGCGTTTTCAAGAATATATTTACTTCCTAACCAACATAAGTTGGCATTTTTAGGAATATTTTTATATCCCGAGGAACATATAGTTTTACTTCCCGTGGGAATACAAGTTTTACTTCCCGGAGGAATACAAGTAGCTTTACTCCCGTAGGAATACAGGTAGCTTTACTTCCTGGAGGAATATAGGTAGCTTTACTTCCCGGAGGAATACATGTAGCTTTACTACCGAGAGGAATATAGGTAGCTTTACTTCCCGAAGGAATATAGGTAGCTTTACTTCCCGGAGGAATATAGGTAGATTTACTTCCCGGAGGAATACAGGTAGCTTTACTTCCCGGAGGAATATAGGTTTCTCGACCAACCTTAGTTGGCATTTTTGAGAATAAATTTGAGTAGTCCGAGTTTTGCCCAGTAGTGTGTAGCACTAGTATTCTCCGAAAAACTTTCAATAAAAGAAGAGAATATCCATCACTGATAATACTTGCGCAGGTGCTCTGCGTTCCATGCATTCTTAAACTCCTCCCCTTCTAAAGTTGCTATTCGGTATGTTCCTGGTCGAACAACTTCTGTAACTCGGTATGGTCCATGCCAGTTTGCCTCTAGTTTGTTGTGCTTTTGAATCACTTTCTTTAGCACATAGTCTCCTTCTTTCAAGGCGCACTTCTTCACCCTCTTATTGTAGAACAAAGCTATTCGTTGTTGGTATGCATCATTCCTGATGGCTACTTCTTCTCTAACTTCCTCGAGCATGTCTAAATCCAATCTTCTCATTAAGTCCCTGACAGGGGAATTGAAATTCAGTACCCTGTGTGTTGGGAGGTCTAACTCAGCAGGTATAACAGCTTCACTTCCAAACGCTAGCATATATGGAGATTCCCTTGTTTCTACTCGGGGAGTAGTTCGGTAAGCCCACAGTACTGACTGTAACTCGTTGATCCAAATTGGCTTAGCATCATCCAGTCTTTTCTTCAAGCCATTCAGCAGCGTTCTGTTTGTCACTTCAGTTTTTCCATTGCTTTGAGGATGGCCTGGTGCTGAGTTGATCTTCAAAATGTTTGACTGATGACAATAGGTAGAAAACTCCTCGTTATCAAATTGTGTTCCATGGTCTATGATGAAAGCATGAGGAAGACCATATCGACAAATGATGTTCTTACAAACAAATTTTTACACCTTGTCGTACGTCATATCAATGATAGGCTCAGCTTCAACCCACTTAGTAAAATAATCCACTACGACGACGAGGAATTTGAATCTTCCTCTGGTCGTTGGCAATGGCCCGACCAAATCTATTTACCACATGGCAAATGGCCAAGGGGAAGTTATGGGTGTCAACAATGCTTGTGGAGTTCTTCGGATGGAGGAAAAGCGCTGACATTTGTCACATTTTTTGGCATAGGCTATACAATTAGCCCTCATCGTTGGCCAGTAGTATCCCTGTGTCATCACCTTTTGTAAAAGCATCTGACCTCCTATATGGGCTCCACAGGACCCTTCATGGACCTCTTCAATTAAATCTTTCACCTCGGTGGGATGTACACATCTCTACAAACCTGCCATAATTCCTCGTCTATATAGAATACCGTTAGTTAATACATACCGAGCAGCTTTAAACTTTAATTTCTTGGATGCGAGCTTGTCAATTGGTAATTCCCCCTCTTCAATATATGCCCTAATGGGATCCATCCAAGATGGTCCTAAATCAAGGGTAATAAAGTTCATCGTCAGATCTTCATCTATACTCCGACCAGTTAAAACTTCAATTGGGATCGTTCTTCGGAGCTTGGTACGAGTAGCTGAGGCTAATCGAGCTAGGGCGTCTGCTCTCGCATTTTCCATTCTCGGTATTCTGACCAGCTGAATAGCAGTAAATTCCGACACCAGCTTCTTTTCCTTTGCATGATATCTGATCATTAATTCTCCTTTGACTGCATATATTCCCATCATTTGGTTTACGATCAATTGAGAATCACTGAAAATAATAACCTACTGCGTCTCCATAACTTTTGCCAAACTAAGACCTGCAATCATGAACTCATACTCAGCCTCATTATTGGAAGCTTTGAATTGGAAACGTACGGCGTGTTCCATGTCGACCTTGTCCGGAGTGCTCAAAACTATCCCCGCCCCACAGCTTGTTGTGCAAGATGAACCATCTACATATAGCCTCTATATAGGTAACTCGTCTTTAAATTTCTGATCTGTCAGAGTTCCTCGGTGAAATATTTGTTGCTTCCTTTCATCTTCCCATGATATTTCTCGCTCTTCGTCGATCATCTTTTCTTGACCTTTTACCAATCGGAGTTGGTTTGAGCTCGAATTTGATGATCCTATAACATCCACTTGCCCTTTTACCAATCTAAGTTGGTCTGAGCTTGTGTTTGTTGATCCTGTAACATCCACAGTTTGATCAGCCAGCAACTTTTGCTCCTCGGGGGTATCAGGATAGGTTAACTCTTCTATAAAATTAGCTACAGCTTGCCCTTTAAGCGATGATCTGGGTTCATAGACTATATCGTATTCTCCGAGCTCTATTGCCCAATACATCAATCTCCCTGATTTTTCTAGTTTATGAAGGGCTTGACTTAATGGCATATCAATATATACGACTATAGTATGAGCCGGTAAGTATGGCCTCATTGTCCTACTTGCCTCAATCAGCGACAGTGCTAACTTTTCCAGCCTTGGATATCTGATCTCTGCTCCTCGGAAGGCCTTACTTGTGTAGTAGATTGGTTTTTGTACTCCATTCTCCACTCTTATCAACGCCGAGCTAACTGCATTCTCCAATACTGCTAGATACAAGTACAATTTTTCTCCCATCACCGGCCTGGACAACAGTGGAGGTGCTCCCAAGTATCTCTTCAAGTATTGAAAAGCCTTCTCACATTCGTCATTCCACTCAAAAGTCTTTAAGAGTGTCTTGAAGAATGGGAGACATCTATCAGTTTCTCGTGACATAAATCTGTTGAGTGCTGCTACTCGTCCTGTAATACTTTTCACCTCTTTCTTCGTCGTCGAAGATCGCAGCCCTAATAGAGCTTTGATCTTTTTAGGATTTGCCTCAATGCCTCGTTGATTGACTATGTACCCGAAAAACATGCCTTCTCGTACTCCAAATATGCACTTCGTCAGGTTGAGCTTCATTTGATATTTATCCAGTTGATCAAAAGTCTGACTTAAGTCAACTAGATGATCGACAGCTTTCTTGCTCTTTATCAGCATATCATCAACATAGACTTCCATATTGCAACTGATTTGTTCAGCGAAGACCTTATTCATCAGCCACTGATATGTCGCACCTGCATTTTTCAAACCAAAAGGCATAACATTATAATAATAAGTTCCCCTAGGGGTAATGAAAGAAGTACTTTCCCTGTCTTCAGGTTTCATTTTAATCTGATTGTAGTCAGAATAAGCATCCATGAAGCTCAGCAGCTCATGTCCCGAGGTAGCATCGACTAGTTGATCAATTCGGGGCAGTGGAAAGTGATCCTTTGGGCATGCTTTGTTGAGGTCAGTGAAGTCTACACACATCCTCCACTTGTTGTTTTTCTTCTTTACCATCACCACATTGGCTAACCAGTATGGATATTTAACATCTTCAAAGAAGCAAGCTTTCTGGAGCTTCTCGACTTCCTCCTGTATAGCTTGATTCTTCTCGGGGCTGAACACTCTTCTTCTCTGCTTCACTGGCTTGATCTCCTTATTCACATTGAGTTCGTGACATAAGAAATTTGGATCTATTCCGGGCATATCTTCATGACTCCACGCAAAAGTTTGCTTTCTGCTTCTTGGGAAAGTTATCAATTCCCATTTTAGTGAGGCTTCCAATGACGAACCTACTTGAGTAGTTCGCTCAGGGTGCTCGTCGTCCAGAATGATGTTTTCAGTAGCTTCCACCACTTGACCCTTCACGAGTTGAGACTCATCTCTAGGATCCAATGTTTCAATTTTTGCACCTTCATCCACTTGATAGGTAGTAGTCTTTTTCCTTGATTCCTCCAGTTCTTCTTACTCGGCGGATGAATAATAGCATTTTCGAGCTACTTTCTGATCACCTTTCACAACTCCTACTCCAAAATTTATTGGAAATTTTAGGCACTGATTCACTGTAGATGGTACAACCTCGAACTTCTTTAATCCTACTCTTCCCATTATGACATTGTATGATGATTGAACATTCTTATCCATCACGAAGAAGCGTATTCTTTCTGTTTGACAAGAAGGCCACGTACAAATGAATATATCCAACTTGATCATCCTAAGTGGAAATACTTTCTCGCCAGAAAAATCGATGAGGGGTCTATGATAAGGCTCAAATTGAGATAGCTTTAGATTTAAACTATTGAAGCACGAGTAGAACATGATATCTGTCGAGCTACCATTATCGACCACTACTCTTGAAATTATTACTTCCTTCATTATCATCTTGATCACCAATGGGTCATCATGAGGATATAGAACACCTGCAAGGTCATTCTTTGAGAAACCAATGACCAATTTCTCTTTGTTCACCTTTCTCGGGTGGTCCTCCTCAGCTAAATTTATTCATTGAATGTACGAGCAAGCTTGAGCCTCACAAAGGTAAGATTTTCTCTCTGCAGTAAGGTCTCCTCCTCCCGCATCTACACCTGTTATAACATTACAGTCAAATGACCCAAAGCGTATTGAAAATACCTCACGTTCTGGCTGCCTTGGTCTCTTGGGAAGATCAGGGTCATCTTCGGGATCAACTTCATGGTTTTTTTTCTTGTTCTCCTCTGCTCGACGAGGAGATCTAGACCTCTCTCTTGGTCGGTCGTTGTTTCTTCTTTCACTTCCACGATCAACATACTTTGTCAGCTTTCCTCGTCTGATGAGTTTTTCAATCTCATTCTGAAGAGCTATGCAATTTTTGGTCATATGGCCATGATCTTTATGAAACTCGCAATACTTTGCCTTATTCCTCTTGTCAGGGTCTGCCTTCATTTTATTTGTCCAATTTAATTCCTCGTTGTTCTTGATTTCTTCTTAAACATGGTTGATATCCTTCTTCAAAGAAGTATAATTATCAAATTTCTTCATTACATCCCATACCGACCTAGTTTTTGAATGTTTGTCATTACCATTGTTCTTATGCTCTTTGTTCTCAGCTTTATCACATTCCACCTTGGTTTTTTTAGCATCCATGTTCTTCTTTACAGCCATAGCCTCCTCGGCATTCATAATCTTGGCCGCTTTTCCCATCAGATTTGACATGGTTCTAGGTGGATCTTTGGCCAAAGTGTAGTACAACTTGTTTGGCAGTAGTCCACTCATCAAGGTGGTAATTGCTTTCTTCTCCTCATAATCAATGACTTCAAGTTTCTCGTTATTAAAACGAGTTATATAATCTCTGGTGCTCTCACTAGCTTTTTGTCTAACACTTAACAAATGTGCTACTCTTTTAACTGGATTTGCCCCAAAATAGAAATTCCCAATGAATAACTCGATCAGTTGAAGAAAAGTTGAGATCTTACCCCGAGGAAGATTATTATACCATATTTGAGCAGATCCGGTAAGAGTTCCCGAGAATGCTTTGCATCTTATCTCATCTGGAACAACATAGATGTCGGCTGCAGCTTGGTATTATTCTATATGAAGGACAGGTTCAGTCTTTCCATCATATTTGGGGGTCACAACAGGTGCTTTGAACTTTGATGGTGTTCAAAAATCTACAATGGCCTAGACAAAAGGTGTTCCTCGAACAAAGGTTCGTTGTAGAGGGTTCTTGGCCTTAGCCATTTCCCCTAATTTATCCTCCAGCCTTTGAATATAGCCTTTCCATGCATCATTCACTTCCTCGGGCTTATTGGTTCGATCAACTGATCGCGTTGATGTGGCTTCCTGGGATCTATCTTGACGAGCAGCTGGTTGCGACTAGGCAGATCCTTCCCTTACGTCAGATGGTCGTCGAAAACTCCTCGATGGGGCTCTAGGAGGAATTTTGCTCCTCCTAGGACCTAATCGATCGAAATGAGATACCCTGCTTAACCTCTCCAGCGCATTAGTCCTTTCTGGAGAAAGAGTGATACGTTGTTCAGTATCTGTGGCTCGCACTGACGGAGTTCGTCTAGGTTAATAAGAAAAATCTTCAGACTGCTCATTACGATATGAATTGGTACGCCTAGTACGCGAATAAGGTGCATGGGTATTTCATTGAATACTTTGTGGTCCTGAATGGGTTGGTGCACCGCCATGGAGGGTTTGTATGAGTTGTCGCATAGTTTCTTGTATGGAGGTCTGGCCCTGAGCCAAATTTGTCATTATTCCAGCCAGATCTGGAATATTTGGCGGAGCAGATGGATTTGGAGGGCTTCCAGTGTTTCGATTGCTAGATTCTGGAATATCAGCCATTTGTGATGAATTATTTTTGATGAAAAACGATATTACCAGTCGTTTCCCACAGACGACGCCAATCTGTTAATGTAAAAAATTAGATCATATCTAATTATTTAATCATAGATAAAATAAATGAGACAAAATTTTTTTAAAGTGGTTCAGCCTTATAAGAATGGCCTACGTCCACTGTTTCTGTTATTGATGATTGTTTGGGAATTATCGATTACAAGTTCTATCCAGAAATTCCAGTCCCTTTACAATGAGGATTATATAATGTATTTATAGCCCTGAGGCTGTAATGTGAAGGGGTAATACATTAAATGATGTACATATGAAAGGGTAATACATTCAATGCCCCTTAAGCATATGCATCTGAATGATAAGCATTTAATTAACAGTCAAACTGTTGGTTATCCTGCTATTAATGCTTTGTTCGAGGTGCAGCTCGGACCGCCTAAGCTTGTCGGTACTCAAGAGTTCCTCGGAGAGTTCTTGTTCCTCGGAGCATATGAGTTACTCGGGGGAAAAGTGTTCCTCATCGTAGTATGGTTCCTCGGAGCGTCTGAGTTCCTCGAAAGTATTTGTTGTTGCCACATAGATGGCCATGTGTCTTCACTCAATTGAGCCATGTCAGCAGACTAAATTTGGTATCAACACTTATCAATTGGATTATTGTATTAGGATTTATCGAGATTTATTTGGTTAATTTATTTATTTCATCTCATTAGTCGTCATTTTATTCTTGTAATGAATGTGTATTTATATTATTGGTATGGTTTGTTATATGGTTCAAAGTTTTATTAAGGCAAGTTAATAAGTTTTTTTTTAATTTGACACCGGGCTTAATCAATTATTAGTAATTAATTTTATTTTTGATTGTGATGCTAAGAATGAGCCAGACTTAGATTACTACTTTATTTTAATAGAGGGTTAGCCACACATTATTTAAATAGGCGGGGTGTCATAAATGCTATTAGAGCATAAAGTTTTAGTGTCCTTAGGATCTGCACGACTTCTTAGGTGTTTAGCATAGCGTCAATTGATTTAGAGCCCTATGATTAGGACTATTGCATTCATATTTATGCATTACCATTGTTTTTGCTATTATGATATATCTTACTTATGGTTTCATATAAATTTGGTTTGATTTTAGATACTAAATAGGAGAGGATGACTATCTAGGGCCGCCAAGAGGGTCAATAGAAAATAGGATCAACTGGAGCCACATATTTCATAGGGGACGATGATAGCTATCGAGGTAGACAATATAGTTGATCAGGTGGTTAATACAGCCACGATCTTCATGGCACAATAGTTCCCATAGACTCAGTCGCAGTAGTCGATGGCACCAACTGTCCAAGTCCACCCAGTGCCGTTAATGTGGGAGATAGTTAGAGAGGTTTTTCAGAAAGGATATCCACCAAATTTTGATGTAGATGTTATTGCTGCTAGTCAGTGAAAGAAGGATACACATCGGCATCTCTATATGGTTGAGTACAACGATAATCAGAAGAAAATCTTAGCAACTTTCAAGTTGGTGAGAGCAACATTGCAGTGGTGGGAGTTAGTCACCACATCTGAGGAGAGGGATACCGTGATATAATGAGAGATTTAGTTGTTGTCCGACCACAAGTTCTTCCCATATGGGATTCGGGCAGATATGCAGAGGAAATTTCTGGACTTAGCGCAGGAAGACCGAACAATGGTTGAATACAAGGAGGAGTTCAACCGTTTGTAGAACTTTGTGCCTGACGAGGTGAATGAAGAAGAGAAAAAGACGTTGAAGTTTACTAATGGACGAGGATCCGATAACACTTCCTAAGTAATCTGACATTGAAGACTTACACTGAGGTCGTCAATTATGCACTTCTTCACTACTAGGATCACCGTTTCCATATAAAGAGAGGCAAGAGAGCTGGGGGGTCTATCCAGCAGGTCAAGACTAGAGATGTGACAATGTGAATATAATTATGATTAATTATGCTTAAATCATGCTTAGCTTATATGATACGAGTAATTTTTTTATTAATATATATTATGTTAAGTTATTATGTTTAGTCTAATCCTACCTTCATAAAGGATGAAATATCGAATTAGTTACAAATACAAAATTTTGAAGTTTCGATAGGAATATTCAGGTTGGAGACTAGTTTTTACCCTTATAAAATAACAATTGACTTGAGGTGAAAACTAGATAGTTGTATATAGGTGAGTTAGGTTGTAACACAACAAATGATGTATGAAACGGAGGTCCAAGTAATAAGTTATACCAAAATTACTAGCAAAGGGCAAATCTGTCCATCTGTTTAAGTGGCAATTCGTCCTTTATACCCAACAAGTGTTTTAAATTGATTGGTTGGAGGTGTAGGATGGTTTGTACGACCTTATACCTTTAAAATAACCTTATCCTTCATCCAAAATCATCCATGAGGAATTTAATCTTAAGGAGAGAGAATAGGGAAGTTTTGGAAGAAAGCGAGGAGGAAATGTTGGAGAAAAATTCATAGGAAATTACGTAAACGTCACTAAGGTAATCTTACGCATAAATCGTATTATTTTTCTTATATCACTGATTGAAATGATAGAAATAATCATTTTTTACTAAACTTCCATGTCTTGAGGTATACACATGAATAGATACGAGTTTATAGAAATTTGAATGTGTAAACCTTTAAATTACTTCGTTTAGTAACCTTGTTTATTCAAACTTCCATATATTTTTGTATACTTACTGGAATTGATTAATTCTAGTTTTAAATTATAATATACTCATATATGTGTGACATATCCTAAAATCATGTCAAAATACCAAGAAATTAATCTTTAGTGAGAGTTTGAAGTTCGGGTATAAAATCTGCCACAAGGATGAAAGTATGCACGCCATGTGTTCGATATTTTTCTTGACATAGCAAATGAACCTTAAAAATTATGAAACTTTAATTTTATATTTTTCAATATGTTTATTGATGTTTAGTGAAATATCATAGAAAGTTATGTTGTAGAAAACTTATGAAAATTCCTGGAAGTTGAATGAACGATAAAAGAGCCTGTAGGACAAATTTTCTATGTAGTAAAGAAATGGGCCTATCTTGCTCTAGGAAACTTGAAATTATGTGACTTCTTTTGCATTGGAATACTAATATGATAAGGATTGAATTATGAAGAATAAATGAATATATTTTTGGTCTATGATTTGGATATGACAAATATATTTACATGAATTTGGATAGAACTTCATTTATGATGAATGATTTGAATAGAATCATATGATGCTTATGAATTGAGTTATTTTCAAGTTATTATTTGAATTGATAATATTCTTATAATGATACTAATATTTTAAGAATGATGGGGAAGAGAAGAATAACCGACTGAACAAGTACCGGATAAAGGCAAGGGAAAAGCCTGATTAAATCTCCAAGGTGAGTGTACTTATGATTTGTTTCATATATAAATATGAATATACCTCTAAGAGTGGATTTGTTTGAAAACTTTGGTATTTAGGATTTGTTTGGATATTAAAATATCCAGGATTTGTTTGGGTCTTATGATCCAGGATTGGTTTGAATACTTCGATATTTAGGATTTGTTTGGATATTAAAATATCCATGATTTGTTCGGGTCTTATGATTTAGGATTGGTTTGAATACTTCGGTATTCAGAATTTGTTTGGATATTAAAATATCTAGGATTTGTCTGGGTCTTATGATCCAGGATTAGAATTGGGCAAAGGTCCAATGATTTGATTTGTCTTATGATAAGGATTTATTGGAACTTATGTTCCAGGATTTGTTATTGCCAACGGGCAGGATTGTTTGGATTTCATATCTACATATTTCATATAAAACTGTTATTTCATATAATGATAGAATTATTTGGATTTCATATCCACATATTTCATATAAAACTGGTATTTCATTGCAGGGTAGGATTATTTAGATTTCATATCCACAGATTCGATTTAAAACTGTTATTTCATGGCATGGCAGGATTGTTTGGATTTCATATCCACAAATTTGATATAAAACTGTTATTTGATTGCAGGGTGGGATTGTTTGGATTTCATATCCACAAATTTGATATAAAACTCTTATTTCATAGCAGGGCATGATTATTTGGATTATATATCGACACATTTGATATAGAATTATCATTTCATTTCAGGGAAGGATTGTTTGGATGTTACATTTAGAGATTTCATAGAGAATTGCTATTTCATAGCAGGGCAGGATTATTTGGATTTTATATCCACATATTTGATAAAGAATTGTTATTTCATTTCAGGGAAGGAGTACCTCACTAAGCTTAATGCTTACGGTTTATATTTTAACATTTTCAGGTTTGTACCCTATCAACTAGGATATCATATGGCTGGTGATTTGAGAGTTGAATCGTTAGAAAGATCTGGGGATTAGACGTGGGGATTTTGTCATTGTCACACTGAGGTTTTACTACACTTGCACATCTTATATAGTGTTTTATCATGGGTTAATTTGATGATTTTAATATTTAATCATAGTCAATCATAGTATAACATGGTCGTTTAATTATGACTCTGATGTTAATTACATTATGGTACAAAAAACATGATTATGTTTATTGTACATGATTTTTTTATTTATAAATGAATTATATTTCGAATGGACCGAAGATTATGATTTAATTATAATATTAATGAAATGATTTTAATGGATTTGGGTTTGGGTGCGACAATTAGTGGTATCAGAGCATCTAGGTTGTAAATTATGGATGTGTGTGATGGCTAGTTATTGAGTTGATTTGATATTTATGAATTGTTTATGTACTAACAATTAATTTAGTATTTTTAAATACGCCTACACTATTATTATGTGTGTCAATTCGCCATTAGGTAGCGGGGCCCTTATCCATTCCATTTGTAGAGGAGTGAGGGTAGATGTAGGGATATTATTCTTATAAGCCGATTTACTAGTGATAGATATGATTAGGGTCTGATGGCATTCATGTCATGGACTAGTTGTCTTGTTATAGGTCGATAGTAGACTATTTTAGTAGGACCGTCGTGTTCGCCATTCTAGGGTAGGAGATGCTTTTGGTGGCGATGCCTCTTCCCGAGGGAAGGTCGATCATGCACCTTTATTATATCGAGAAGGAGACCTCGCAGGGTGTTATTATCTCATTAAATTCGACCCCATTGGTTAGGGAGTATGCAAATATTTTCCAAGAGATACTGAGTTCACCACCAAGTCGATAGATTGATTTTTTCATTGATTTATTGTCGGGGACTAGGTCAATTGCACATACGCCTTATCGCATGGCTCCCCTGAAAATACAGGAGTTGAGGTACCAAATTTAAACGGACAGTGTTTCCAATTGAGTCTATAATATGTATTTGTCTTATTGCTGGAACACAATATTATTTTTGAGTTATAGATAGATTTTTTTATTATCACAATCCCACATAGTCTATGACATAGAGTTTGTTGAAGACGTTTCATTCAAGTTTCAAAGATTGTTATGTCGTGCACGTTTCACATCTTCATTGCATTCCGATCTCTCAGGTATGAATGCGTAATGTTTATGGGACTCGAAAAATGTTTTTAGGATGTTATTTTTATTAAAAATATTTTTAAAGAGTTTTAACTTTATTTATTCTATGGTAAGGATTGTTTAGAATCGTATTGAACCTCCCTTGTTCTTTAAAAGGATCAAACAACACTTGTAGTATTTCATACACTTATGCTATATAGATCTTGGTTTGCACCATTGGAGTTTGTTCATCACTTTAAACATTGGGTTTTGCGATGAAGAAGTGAAGGAGTTCATGTTCAACGTCGTAAATATTGCTAATCTATATTGTGGATACAGAGACATATGTGTATGCGTGTGTTATGGACGAGCATCGTAGAAGGACTTCTGCGTGGGTAGTTTGGAGGAGTGGTTGAACGATCATAGGAGCATCAAGACTTGTAGGGGATAGAATCATTGAGTAAGTCTACTATCTGAACTTTGTAATACCACATCATAGTGATTGTCTAGCTTAGTCTGTCCGAGTTTTTTTTCCTTAGTGTTTTCCTCGTACATTCGACGTCACTTTTGTGAACTTATTTATTTTACTTGCTTTAATCACCTAGATTCATGCTTAGGATTAAACAAAATAAAGTTGGGCTTAACTAAAATTAGTTCACAGACTTGGTGCGTATAAAAGTTGGAAAAAGATTTTACAAAAAGAAAGTTGGTTTTGACATCCTTAAAACACATTTGAAAGAAAAATGGGCCTACAAATTGGTATCAGAGCTAGAAATACCATTTTACTATGTAGATCCTTATATTATGTTTTTTGGTATTGGTATTTGTTTATCTCTCTTAGGTTGTTTTTCTCTCAATGAATTCACAAAGTTTTGATGAATTAAATCTTTTGAATTTGAAGTTTGCAAAACATATTGAAATTACTGAAGAAGAACATTCTCATTTTAAACATATGATTGGATATTTGCAAATCCTTTAAACTCAAAGAGATATCATTCGTGAGAAGTTTGCGGCTTTATATAATAACTATAAAACTTTAGGCCAAGGAAGAGAGTGAAAATAGAGTCCTCGTTTTAGAAAAAGAGTTAGAGGACTTGAAACTTCTAGGGTTTGTGTCGTTGATAAAAATAGTTTGATTAATCATTTTGTGGCATGTGAGAAGGTTCTTAGGGATAAGTCTGATCACAATGAGGGGGAGTGAGATAACCTTCTAGGGGTAATTAAGAATTTAAAGAAGGAGTCCCGAAATTTTGAGGTGTCTAATTGTTTGCTTGAGTCCAAAATTTTAAAGTTGAAAAATGATTTAAGTGATTCAAGTAGTAATGGTAGTGGCTTATCTTGTTTTAGTGGTTCGAATGTTAAAGACAAAATAATAGTTTATTTTAGAGTGTCAACCACATCCGAGGGTATTAGAAAAGGTCAACCTAAAGATCCGGTTCCTCGTCGAGTTTTCACATGTTCGCATTGTGGTAGTAAAGGTCACCTTACGATTTTTTGCTATGATCTTAGACAAGACCCTAAGAAGTTTGAACGTAGTGTCCCATCGGTTACCAAAACTTGTTTTGTTAGGTATACACCTATTTGGGTTAGGAAAACTATTTTGTAGATGCTAAATGCTTAATTGGTTGATTCTCACATGCTTGCACATAATGCGTCACATGTTATCTCTTATAGATGATTGTTTGCATGATATGTTAGTCATACGCCAGTCTTTACATCATGATTTATATCTTGCTACTATTATGACATGTGTATCTTTTGTATTATTTTTTTCATTTATTAAGTATTATTTTGAAAAATACAAAAAGATTTTGTTTTTAATAATTTTTTTTGAAAAATACAAAAGATTTTATTTTTGGACCAAAAATATTTTTTAGAAAAACATTAAAAGATTTTCGGTTTATTTTTGTGTCATGCGTTTTTCTTGTTTGATGCGGCATATTAGTGTTCTTGGATCCCCATTATTTCATTATCCATGTGGGTAGGACATTTGGTCATAATTGTTGATGCATTGAATGATCTTAACCATTGTCTATATGGGGTTGTGTCGAAGTTAATATGCATTTGAATTCGACTTTGAATATATGCCATGTTTGCTCACATGCATAAGTTTATATGAATGTTTGACACCTCATGCATATTTCAGTTTGGTGAGATGTTCTTATCTAAATTTTGTCATCTATGTGCAATAAGACTTAGGAGGAGGTGTGCACGTACGAACCATTTATTGTGAGGATTGATATTGTATAAATTGAAAATATGATGAGTGTTCACGAGAAAGGGTCCAAGTGAATAATAATCACGTTGTGAAAGCCACCGTTTAAAAGAGCCCCCCCCCAAAAAAATTAAAGCAATAAAAGAAATCATATGCCAAAATAGGGCCAATAGGATTTCTTTAAGTTGAGAAAAATAGAAACCTCAAAAGATCTTCAAAAAAAGAATATATATATATATATTTGAGGGAGTTTGGACGGAAAAATTTAAACGAGTTTGCACCATGAATCCTTATGTTGAAAAATTGTATCATGACGATATTGTTTGTAGACTCGTCAAAATTTTGGATTTGTGTGTGTGTTGATTATTTAGTTCATTTAGCTCATTATCTTAATTGTCACATATGACTAAAACTAATTTTGATGATATTTAACTATGAATTAGAGCTTCTTAACCGTTTAATTGTGTTAGAGTCATGATTCATTTGTTGTAGTTCACACCCATTCACTCCATATCCATGTTTAAGAACATTGATACTGTGTTGGCATGAAACTCACATTGTTTTACCTATTTTTTTTTTATTTTGAGTCTGTTCTGCTACTGTTTGGTATTTTCAGTTAACATTTTCAGGAAATTTCTTTGCTAGGCAAAACTTCATGATTTTTAGAACTAGAATTGAGAATTTTTTATGTCGTTTGAACGACATCTGGACCTCATTCGAGCGACAAGTCCATATCGCCTGAGGTTTGGATCTCGCAAGGTTCGCACGATAAAATGCAAAGTATCAGGTACAGGTCACGAGAAGGGTTGCATGATGGATCGCGAAAAGGAGTGTTCACGCTAGAAGCTACTGTTTTGCATTTGTTTGGGTCGTTTGATGCATGGCTCAAACGACAATGCATAGTCATTCAAGCGACCTCTGGATTTTTTTTGGAGTGTTTCTATTTTGTACATGCTATGTTTTACTGATGATATCATACTGTATTTGTGCTTCTGGGCAGTTGATATGCAGTATAGGATGATTATGCATGATGATTTTTACTGCATTATTTTTTGTCACATGAAAGAATAAATGTGGGATTTATATGACTTCTGTTTGCTTGCTATGGTTTTGATAGATTTTGGTTATTTTATCTGGCTACATACATTTGTTTATCTAGATATGCTTAATTGATTATTTCATTAGAGATATTTAGTGTCTGTTTTATCTTTTTCACTTATTGTATATTTTAGACAAAAAAAGGGAAAGATGTATGTGATGTAGGGGAGATTGAGCACATATTTTATTGTTACATTACAAATTGAAATCACGTGCTTTCATGCTTATATATTAGTGTTGTTTAGTCTGCACAATTTGATATCCTGATTTCAATGTTGTTTTCAAATTGATATCAAAATAATTTGCTCACATGTTTAACATTTTCTACATATTAATATTATTATATCATTTGTTCCTTCATACTTTACTAGGTATTTTTTTGTTTCATGTGTGTAGGTATTCTTCAGCGAGTTAAGATTTTAAGACTACATCACATTCAGACAGCTCATGCTTGCCTGACCAACATTTACTAGTCTTGTCCTGTAATTTTTTATTTTGGGTTTTATGGAATGGGATTTAGGTGTCATACGGCTTGACGGACTGACTTAGGCATTTCACTGCTTGGGTTTTTGTCTCAGAATAGTCAAAGGGGGAGAATTCTAAGGACACAATTTTCGATTGAGTCCATTGTATGTATTTGACTTATTCTTGAAACCAAACATTATTTTTGAGTCATAGATAGATTTTTTCTTATCACGATCCCACACAGTCTATGACGTAGAGTTTATTGAAGACATTGTTGTGACACCCCACCTAATTAAATACCGGGCGATCACTCCTTTATTAAATTAAATCAAGGTAAACAGTTGGTTCATTCTCAGCATCACTGTCGATAAAAATAAATTTTCCAATTTAACATCATAAATAATTAAGCTAAGTGTCAAAAATATTTTCATACAAACCTTCCAAATTTTAATTAACGAAAAAGATTTATTTAATTAAAACAACATTTCTACAATTAAGAATCACACCACAATAAACTAAATAACATAAACCATTCGTCAATCGAATGTCAACATATGAAACTAAAATCACAAATCCATCCTGAATAAATCCCATAGAACAATTCTGGAAAAACTGAAATATAAATGTCCCAACAAAAAATGAAATAATGGAAAGGGCGACACATGCCCAATGAGTGAGAATGCAAGAAGTGGAGTCAATAAAAGAAGCTGTCTACTCAAGTGACCTGCAACTCCCACCTAAGCTGCAGCTCTTTCTTCTCAAGGGATCCTAAGCAAGACGCCCCTGTGGCTGGGCACCTGAAAATATACATATATATATACAAGAGAGAGAGAGAGAAGAAGAAACGGGTCAGAGACCGAAAGTGTGTTTGATTTTAGAATACGTTTAGCAAGTATTTAATTTGATACAGGCCAATGCAATAACATATTAGCACGTCACTCTCTTGAGAAAATACTCACCTCTCTTCTAATGTGCACACCTATCGCACTAACCTTCCCCACGACTACTTATCATTTAACGCACTAGTCTTTCTAAACGATTAACTTAACTTAGATTACTTGCAAGATTTATAATTCACGATTTCATTTTAAAAGAAATTTTCCAAACAGTAATCAAAGTCCTCCGTTTTAACTTTATAAAATCAATAAAGTTATACAATGACATCTTATATTTTTTTCAAAACAAGTATTTAATAATTTGAGTCAACAACCATGTACTACTTATCAAATCTCAGTAGACAGTTTCAAATATCATAATCTAATATATATATTAACTACTCGTATAATATATATATATATATATATATAACAGCACCCCGAATAAAACTATGGTGCGTGCATACTCTACTATCCAAAGCCCCATATCACTCATTTTAAGGGGAATACATTCGGAATCACTCTCGAATTGTATTAACAGAAATACACAAACAATTGAGGCGAAGCATAGATTCCAAGTCTCTAAGAGGATGGCACATACCGGCGTCTCTTAGGACCGTCTAAACTATCACATCGATAGCCTGTACCAAGGATATCTATCTCCTAGGGTACAAGTCAATATCCCCCATAAAGGTCCCATCGAGATAAGACTTGTACCAGCGCGGAAACCTCAGGGATAGTAAGTAGCGTGGGTATGATTTTCACATGCATATAATATATGTACACACCATCATATAAATATACCACTTTATCATATTAATATAGGTTCTTCTCATCACCCATAATTATACCATATATCCTTAATTTCACAGTTATAGAATTTCGTATAAGGTTTTATTCCTAACCTTAACTCGAAGGGTTTTCTCACTTATTATCTAACACCCATGGGCTACATCCTCACAAATCTGAATTTCAGTAAGTGTCTTTATTAGGTTCCAACGTAATTCTCTTACGCACCTCACCCTTTAAATTCATAAGTCCACTAACCTAAAGTAAATATCCCATGAATACCATTTTCTATAAAGATTAAGGTTCCAACATTTATTCATAGACCCTACTGGTTCTCAATGTCTCCCAAATCAACTTATCAAGAGTGCCCAAGAATTATATCACGAAAATTTGAATTTAACGCATTTAAAGGGGGAATTAATAGTCTGCCAGGAGGGGTCGATCGATCAAAGCTTGGGACTCGATCGATCGAACCTTCGATCGATCGAACCTTCGATCGATCGATGCTCTATGTTCGATCGATCGATCAAGCAGGTATGGGTAAAATTCTGCAGAATTACAGTTATGGGTTCTACCACTATTCTTCATCAAATTCCATATTTTTCAGCACAAATCTACCCACAAATTCTACTACTAACATAATAACATAATTCCAAATGTTTTTAACGTTCAGCATGCGTGTATTCATCATTAAACATGGTTAAACAACCCAAAATCTCATCTAAACCTCAAGAACCCTAAAGTTTTCATAACTATGATTCAATTCAGTTTTTCTCCAGAATTTCTTCCTAATATAACATCAAAGGTTCGTGGGTAATACATCTATATCATCAAAAGTTTCCAGCATAAGATTTTAATCTTCTCTACATGCAATTTCGTATTAAAATTTGGGGTTTTCTTACATGGATTACATTCCTATTTAATCCTAAACTAATATGAACATTGCACTAACGAAATACGCAAGTTAAACACTTGCCTGGGATTTTCAGAAGTCTGATTTCCTGTTGATTATGGTGTGGTTGCGTTCTCCTCCTCGCGATCTACGCGTTGGTGGTGACGGCGGTGCAAACGGTGGTGTTTCGGCCTTGAATCTCCTTGAAAGGTCTCTCCTCTCCTCTCCAATGGTCGTTCTAGGGTTATGAATGTTCTAACCCTAAATGGCTAACCTAACCAGCTGATAAAGGCTGCTAAAATTCGTGGGTTTAATTACCCTATTTTGTAAAATGACCAAAATGCCCTCCCGGGGTACTAATTAGGCCTAAAAACGCCCCGAGACCCAAACTAAACCCCCGGGTAAACTTTTCTGACTATCTCGACCCTTCCGGACGCGTTGGCGCGCTCAAAACGACCATACGAACAACTTATAAAAATTTTACTTTTTAATTAACAAAATTAGTCCCGACGTGACACAGGCACGTCCCAACTTAAATTTCCGAAATAGTCATTTAATTCACGTATGACATTCAATATAACCAATATAGTATATCACTATGCTCATTGGTAATATTCAACAAGTTTTCCATAATTACTAACTCTCGTCACGTTAATAATTATAACATAATTAATTTCCGAATTTTTATTAAATAAACATTCTCATTAAATTTAATAAATCCCCAAATTAATATAGCATAAAAATACGGGGTATTACATACTTCCCCCCTAATAACGGAATTTCGTCCCGAAATTCGGAAAATAAGGCATACCTGGTAAAAACAACTCTGGATATCTCTCGCGCATATCTACCTCACGCTCCCAAGTGGATTCCTCCACATTATGATGCTCCTACTGAACTCGCACAAGTGGAACTATTTTCGACCTCAATCTCCTCTCACTATAGTCTAGAATATCCACTGGTCTCTCCTCGTAAGAGCTATCAGACTGTAAGTCAATCTCATCTATCGCAATGTGAGTATGGGCCATATCATCCTGAAGATATCGTCTCAACGACGAGATGTGGAATACATCGTGGATGTGATGTAAATGTTCTGGCAATCCCAACCTGTATGCTACCGGCCCAATCCTCTCAATGATGGGAAATGGTCCTACGTACCTCGGAGCCAACTTCCCCTTCTTCCCGAACCTGATCACTCCCTTCATAGGAGATACACGCAACAACACTTGATCCCCCATATTAAACTCCCAGAAGAATCGTTTCGCATCGGCATAACTCTTCTGCCTGTCTGGGGCTACCCGAATACGACTCCTGATTATCTCAATCCTCGCGGAGGTCTCCTGAATCACTTCTGGTCCTAGCAACTTGTTGTCCCCCACCTCGAGCCAACAAGTTGGGGAACGACAAGGCCTGCCATACAAAGCCTCAAATGGAGCCATGCCAATCGTAAACTGATAGGAGTTATTATAAGCAAACTCTACCAGTGGAAGGTGTGGCTCCCAACCTCCTCCGAAATCGAGAACACACATGCGTAGCATATCTTCCAACATCTGATTAGTACGCTCTGTCTGTCCATCTGTCTGTGGGTGGTAAGCTGAACTCAGTCTCAACTCTGTACCCATAGCCTCCTGAAAGCTTTCTCAGAAACGTGACACAAAAAATCTTATCTCTATCTGACACAATATTCATGGGCACCCCATGTAATCTGACAATCTCAGCGATGAACAACTGGGCATACTGTCCCGTGGTATAATCTGTCCTCACTGGCAGAAAATGAGCCACCTTGGTCAAACGGTCTACAATCACCCAGATAGAATCGTGGCCCCGCTGTGATGTAGGCAACCCTGTAATGAAATCCATGGAAATACTTTCCCACTTCCACGCGGGTACTTCCAACGGCTGAAGTAATCCTGACGGTTTCTGGTGGTCCACCTTCACCAGCTGGCAAGTAGAACACTTGGACACAAACTCAGCGATGTCCTTCTTCATCCCACTCCATCAGTACTGCCGTCTCATGTCCTGGTACATTTTATCACCTCCCGGATGTACTGCGAATCGGGACCCGTGAGAATGAGTCATCACTTCATGACGTAACTCCTCTCCTTTTGGAACCACTAATCTCCCATTAAATCGCAAACCTCCATCAGAGCTAACAGAATAGGACTCAGCACCCTCGGCTAGAAGTCGCACAATCTGCTCCTGGTAAACGGGCCTGTGGTCTGTGCCTGTATCACCCTCGTAACAATCTCGGGTGTGACTGACATCACGGATATGAAAGAACGGGCTACTGCGTCCTGGTGACCCAACTCCTTCCACTTTGCTTTCCAGATGTCCGCTACATCGTCTACCGGTCTACGGCTCAACGCATCAGCAACTACGTTGGCCTTCCCCGGATGATACTGTATATCGAACTGGTAGTCCTTCACAAACTCTAACCACCTGCGCTGACGTATATTCAGCTCTCGCTGAGTGAACAGGTACTGCAGTGACTTATGGTCTGTGAACAAACGGAATTTCTCGCCCAATAAGTAGTGCCTCCAAATTCTCAATGCAAAGACGACCGCTGCTAACTCCAGGTCGTGGGTGGGGTAATTCTTCTCGTGCGGCTTAAGTTTGCTGGAAGCAAAAGCTATAGCCTTCTCCTCCTGCTGGAGCACACCTCCAAGTCCCCGTAAAGACGCATCGGTGTAAACCAGGTACTCCACACCCGGTTTCGGTAACACAAGGACTGGCGCTGAAGTAAGTTTGTCTTTCAGCTCATCGAAAGCCAATTGACCAACGTCATCCCAACCATATGGTACCCCTTTGCGAGTCAGATTTGTCAATGGACCCGCTATTTTGGAGAATCCCCGAATGAATCTCCTGTAGTATCCGTCTAACTCCAAGAAACTACGCACTTTTGTCGGTGTCGTGGGTTGTCCCCACTTTCTCACCGCTGACACTTTGCTCGGGTCAACTGCAATCCCCTGCTTAGAAATAACATGGCCCAAGATCTGTACCTCTCGCAACCAGAATCCATACTTCTCGTACTTAGCATACAACTGATGCTCTCGTAGAGTCTGAAGAACCTGCATCAAGTTCTCGGCATGCTCCTCCTCGGAGTATGAACATATCAAGATGTCATCTATGGAGATGACTACAAACTGATCTAAGAACTCTCTGAATACTCGATTCATCAAGTCCATGAAAACGGCTGGGGCATTTGTGAGTCCGAACGGCATCACCCTGAACTCATAGGACCCATATCTCGATAAGAAGGCCGTCTTTGAAACATCCTGCTCTCTAATACGTAACTTATGGTACCCCGACCTCAGATCTATCTTCGAAAAGAAAGTTGCTCTCCTCAACTGGTCGAACAGATCATCGATTCGAGGCAACGGATACTTATTCCGTATCGTGACCTTGCTCAATTCACGGTAGTCCACACACAATCTTAGTGAACCATCTCTTTTCTTCACAAACAAGACTGGAGCGCCCCAAGGTGAGGTACTCCTACGAATGAAGCCCTGACCTAACAGCTGCTCAATCTGATCTCGTGGCTCTCGCATCTCTGCTGGAGCCATACGGTACGGTGCACGTGCTATAGGTCTCGTATCTGGCAATAAATCTATAACAAAGTCTATCTCATGACTGGGCGGTAGGCCAGGTATCTCCTGAAACACATCGGAATACTCCCTGACAACAGGGATCGAATCTAAGGGAATCACAACATCCTTAGAGGTATCCTCCTCTATGTAATACAAATGAGCGGTCGAACCTCCCTCTGGGCGAAGCATCGCCACTACAAACATCTCTTGCCCCGAAATGGCAAAAACAATGCTCCACCGAAGTAGATAATCATGGCTCTATAAGCGGCGAGCCAATCCATACTGAATATAACATCATGCTAATGCATATCTAAGACTAACATATATACAGGTAATACTAAGCTACCAATCTCTACCCCCACTTCCGGGAATATAAAGAAAAAATAAAAGACCCACTCCCAAGATGGTGAGTCTACACACGTCACTGAGCTCACTGCTGTGGCTAACAACCCTAAGGCTTTCGCAAAAAAAAAAAAAATTAGCTTATAAAATAGTGCGTTGCACTCGTAACAAACAAATCTCGACTCATAGTAACATGGATAGAAAAACATACCCTCAACCCCGGGTGGTGCCTGTGGGGTTGCTGCCTGTGGGAAATTATAGACATGTCCGCCCTGTAGCTTTTTCTGCTGAACTGAGGCTGTTGGAAAGGGTGGCGGAGTTAGCTTCTGAGGTACATTGTCAGCACATTCCTGCCATGGGGACCTATTCTTCTCTGGACAATTTTGACGCCTATGGCCATTCCTGCCACATTGGAAACACCTCCCCCGAAACTGCTTCCCTTCCTTACGGTATTGATTAGTATCTCTTTTTCCCTCGTCTTGCTGGCCTTGAGGGGAATCTGCGAAAAAACTATGTCAGGGCGAGGACAATCCATCCACTTGTGACCCGGTTGTACACATTTATAGCAGAGTTTCGAAATTCTTTGCTGGTCAGGTTGTAGTTTATCCCCAGTCTGATTCAGACAAGGTTTACATTTGTGGTCCTCCATTCCACAACCGAAACACCTCTTGGTGATTTCATTCTGAACCTGGCTTCGTTGTCCCTGACACTTTTGTCTCTGTACATAAATCTCGTTACTACTGGAACTGACTCTATCTTGATTGTTTTGTTGTCGCAGATTCGGTGCCTTCGCACAGTTCTCAACGTCAGTCACATGCACTAGGTTAACCTCTCTAGGTCTTTTTCCTCCTTTAAGTTGTAGGCTGCGTTCTTGGTATTGTAGAACTGCAGTGGTAACTGCTTGTGCCACGATACCTGCTAACTCGGCGGTTGATACTCTCCCTGGGGATACCTGAGGTGTGAGTCGATCTTGCTCGATGACTCCCTTAACCGTCTTAGCTAGTTCTTCTTGACGATTCATCTGAAAATTTAAGTAAATTTGGATGAGTTCATCATTCAAATAACCAAATCGCAGAAGTACGAAATTCCAAAGTATAGAGATAGACACAATATTCCTAATAGTAGGGCTCTATATCAAAGAAAGCAACGTTGAAACATAATAGGCCGCACAGATCCTAAAGGACTCTAGAACCTGATGCTCTGATACCACCTGTGACACCCCGCCTAATTAAATACCGGGCGATCACTCCTTTATTAAATTAAATCAAGGTAAACAGTTGGTTCAGTCTCAGCATCACTGTCGATAAAAATAAATTTTCCAATTTAACACCCTAAATAATTAAGCTAAGTGTCAAAAATATTTTCATACAAACCTTCCAAATTTTAATTAACGAAAAGATTTATTTAATTAAAACAACATTTCTACAATTAAGAATCACACCACAATAAACTAAATAACATAAACCATTCGTCAATCGAATGTCAACATATGAAACTAAAATCACAAATCCATCCTGAATAAATCCCATAGAACAATACTGGAAAAACTGAAATATAAATGTCCCAACAACAAATGAAATAATGGAAAGGGCGACACATGCCCAATGAATGAGAATGCTAGAAGTGGAGTCAATAAAAGAAGCCGTCTACTCAAGTGACCTGCAACTCCCACCTAAGCTGTAGCTCGTTCTTCTCAAGGGATCCTAAGCAAGACGCCCCTGTGGATGGGCACCTGAAAATATACATATATATATATATAAGAGAGAGAGAGAGAGAGAGAGAAGAAGAAACGGGTCAGAGACCGAAAGTGTGTTTGATTTTAGAATACGTTTAGCAAGTATTTTATTTTATACAGGCCAATGCAATAACATATTAGCACGTCACTCTCTTGAGAAAATACTCACCTCTCTTCTAATGTGCACACCTATCGCACTAACCTTCCCCACGACTACTTATCATTTAACGCACTAGTCTTTCTAAAGGATTTAACTTAACTTAGATTACTTGCAAGATTTATAATTCACGATTTCATTTTAAAAGAAATTTTCCAAACAGTAATCAAAGTCCTCCATTTTAACTTTATAAAATCAATAAAGTTATACAGTGACATCTTATATTTTTTTCAAAACAAGTATTTAATAATTTGAGTCAACAACCATGTCCTACTTATCAAATCTCAGTAGACAGTTTTAAATATCATAATCTAATATATATATTAACTACTCGTATAATATATATATATATATATATATATATATATATAACAGCACCCCGAATAAAACTATGGTGCGTGCATACTCTACTATCCAAAGCCCCATATCACTCATTTTAAGGGGAATACATTGGGAATCACTCTCGAATTGTATTAACAAAAATACACAAACAATTGAGGCGAAGCATAGATTCCAAGTCTCTAAGAGGATGGCACATACCGGCGTCTCTTAGGACCGTCTGAACTATCACATCGATAGCCTGTACCAAGGATATCTATCTCCTAGGGTACAAGTCAATATCCCCCATAAAGGTCCCATCGAGATAAGACTGTCCCAACGCGGAAACGTCAGGGATAGTAAGTAGCGTGGGTATGATTTTCACATGCATATAATATATGTACACACCATCATATAAATATACCACTTTATCATATTAATATAGGTTCTTCTCATCACCTATAATTATACCATATATCCTTAATTTCACAGTTATAGAATTTCGTATAAGGTTTTATTCCTAACCTTAACTCGAAGGATTTTCTCACTTATTACCTAACACTCGTGGGCTACATCCTCACAAATCTGAATTTCAGTAAGTGTCTTTATTAGGTTCCAACGTAACTCTCTTACGCACCTCACCCTTTAAATTCATAAGTCCACTAACCTAAAGTAAATATCCCATAAATACCATTTTCTATAAAGATAAAGGTTCCAACATTTATTCATATACCCTACTGGTTCTCAGTGTCTCCCAAATCAACTTATCAAGAGTGCCCAAGAATTATATCATGACAATTTGAATTTAACGCATTTAAAGAGGGAATTAATAGTCTTCCAGGAGGGGTCGATCGATCGAAGCTTGGGGCTCGATCGATCGAACCTTCGATCGATCGATGCTCTATGTTCGATCGATCGATCAAGCAGGTCTGGGTAAAATTCTGCAGAATTACAGTTATGGGTTCTACCACTATTCTTCATCAAATTCCATATTTTTCAGCACTAATCGACCCACAAATTCTACTACTAACATAATAACATAATTCCAGATGTTTTTAACGTTCAGCATGCGTGTATTCATCATTAAACATGGTTAAACAACCCAAAATCTCATCTAAACCTCAAGAACCCTAAAGTTTTCATAACTATGATTCAATTCAGTTTTTCTCTAGAATTTCTTCCTAATATAACATCAAAGGTTCATGGGTAATACATCTATATCATCAAAAGTTTCCAGCATAAGATTTTAATCTTCTCTACATGCAATTTCGTATCAAAATTTGGGGTTTTCTTACATGGATTACATTCCTAATTAATCCTAAACTAATATGAACATTGCACTAACGAAATACGCAAGTTAAACACTTGCCTGGGATTTTCAGAAGTCTGATTTCCTGTTGATTATGGTGTGGTTGCGTTCTCCTCCTCGCGATCTACGCGTTGGTGGTGACGGCGGTGCAAACGGTGGTGTTTCGGCCTTGAATCTCCTTGAAAGGTCTCTCCTCTCCTCTCCAATGGTCGTTCTAGGGTTCTTAATGTTCTAAACCTAAATGGCTAACCTAACCAGCTGATAAAGGCTGCTAAAATTCGTGGGTTTAATTACCCTATTTTGTAAAATGACCAAAATGCCCTCCCGGGGTACTAATTAGGCCTAAAAACGCCCCGAGACCCAAACTAAACCCCCGGGTAAACTTTTCTGACTATCTCGACCCTTCCGGACGCGTTGGCGCGCTCAAAACGACCATACGAACAACTTATAAAAATTTTACTTTTTAATTAACAAAATTAGTCCCGACGTGACACAGGCACGTCCCAACTTAAATTTCCGAAATAGTCATTTAATTCACGTATGACATTCAATATAACCAATATAGTATATCACTATGCTCATTGGTAATATTCAACAAGTTTTCCATAATTACTAACTCTCGTCACGTTAATAATTATAACATAATTAATTTCCGGATTTTTATTAAATAAACATTCTCATTAAATTTAATAAATCCCCAAATTAATATAGCATAAAAATACGGGGTATTACATACTTCCCCCCTAATAACGGAATTTCGTCCCGAAATTCGGAAAATAAGGCATACCTGGTAAAAACAACTCTGGATATCTCTCGCGCATATCTACCTCACGCTCCCAAGTGGATTCCTCCACATTATGATGCTCCTACTGAACTCGCACAAGTGGAACTATTTTCGACCTCAATCTCCTCTCACTATAGTCTAGAATATCCACTGGTCTCTCCTCGTAAGAGCTATCAGACTGTAAGTCAATCTCATCTATCGCAATGTGAGTATGGGCCATATCATCCTGAAGATATCGTCTCAACGACGAGATGTGGAATACATCGTGGATGTGATGTAAATGTTCTGGCAATCCCAACCTGTATGCTACCGGCCCAATCCTCTCAATGATGGGAAATGGTCCTACGTACCTCGGAGCCAACTTCCCCTTCTTCCCGAACCTCATCACTCCCTTCATAGGAGATACACGCAACAACACTTGATCCCCCATATTAAACTCCCAGAAGAATCGTTTCGCATCGGCATAACTCTTCTGCCTGTCTGGGGCTACCCGAATACGACTCCTGATTATCTCAATCCTCGCGGAGGTCTCCTGAATCACTTCTGGTCCTAGCAACTTGTTGTCCCCCACCTCGAGCCAACAAGTTGGGGAACGACAAGGCCTGCCATACAAAGCCTCAAATGGAGCCATGCCAATCGTAAACTGATAGGAGTTATTATAAGCAAACTCTACCAGTGGAAGGTGTGGCTCCCAACCTCCTCCGAAATCGAGAACACACATGCGTAGCATATCTTCCAACATCTGATTAGTACGCTCTGTCTGTCCATCTGTCTGTGGGTGGTAAGCTGAACTCAGTCTCAACTCTGTACCCATAGCCTCCTGAAAGCTTTCTCAGAAACGTGACACAAAAAATCTTATCTCTATCTGACACAATATTCATGGGCACCCCATGTAATCTGACAATCTCAGCGATGAACAACTGGGCATACTGTCCCGTGGTATAATCTGTCCTCACTGGCAGAAAATGAGCCACCTTGGTCAAACGGTCTACAATCACCCAGATAGAATCGTGGCCCCGCTGTGATGTAGGCAACCCTGTAATGAAATCCATGGAAATACTTTCCCACTTCCACGCGGGTACTTCCAACGGCTGAAGTAATCCTGACGGTTTCTGGTGGTCCACCTTCACCAGCTGGCAAGTAGAACACTTGGACACAAACTCAGCGATGTCCTTCTTCATCCCACTCCATCAGTACTGCCGTCTCATGTCCTGGTACATTTTATCACCTCCCGGATGTACTGCGAATCGGGACCCGTGAGAATGAGTCATCACTTCATGACGTAACTCCTCTCCTTTTGGAACCACTAATCTCCCATTAAATCGCAAACCTCCATCAGAGCTAACAGAATAGGACTCAGCACCCTCGGCTAGAAGTCGCACAATCTGCTCCTGGTAAACGGGCCTGTGGTCTGTGCCTGTATCACCCTCGTAACAATCTCGGGTGTGACTGACATCACGGATATGAAAGAACGGGCTACTGCGTCCTGGTGACCCAACTCCTTCCACTTTGCTTTCCAGATGTCCGCTACATCGTCTACCGGTCTACGGCTCAACGCATCAGCAACTACGTTGGCCTTCCCCGGATGATACTGTATATCGAACTGGTAGTCCTTCACAAACTCTAACCACCTGCGCTGACGTATATTCAGCTCTCGCTGAGTGAACAGGTACTGCAGTGACTTATGGTCTATGAACAAACGGAATTTCTCGCCCAATAAGTAGTGCCTCCAAATTCTCAATGCAAAGACGACCGCTGCTAACTCCAGGTCGTGGGTGGGGTAATTCTTCTCGTGCGGCTTAAGTTTGCTGGAAGCAAAAGCTATAGCCTTCTCCTCCTGCTGGAGCACACCTCCAAGTCCCCGTAAAGACGCATCGGTGTAAACCAGGTACTCCACACCCGGTTTCGGTAACACAAGGACTGGCGCTGAAGTAAGTTTGTCTTTCAGCTCATCGAAAGCCAATTGACCAACGTCATCCCAACCATATGGTACCCCTTTGCGAGTCAGATTTGTCAATGGACCCGCTATTTTGGAGAATCCCCGAATGAATCTCCTGTAGTATCCGTCTAACTCCAAGAAACTACGCACTTTTGTCGGTGTCGTGGGTTGTCCCCACTTTCTCACCGCTGACACTTTGCTCGGGTCAACTGCAATCCCCTGCTTAGAAATAACATGGCCCAAGATCTGTACCTCTCGCAACCAGAATCCATACTTCTCGTACTTAGCATACAACTGATGCTCTCGTAGAGTCTGAAGAACCTGCATCAAGTTCTCGGCATGCTCCTCCTCGGAGTATGAACATATCAAGATGTCATCTATGGAGATGACTACAAACTGATCTAAGAACTCTCTGAATACTCGATTCATCAAGTCCATGAAAACGGCTGGGGCATTTGTGAGTCCGAACGGCATCACCCTGAACTCATAGGACCCATATCTCGATAAGAAGGCCGTCTTTGAAACATCCTGCTCTCTAATACGTAACTTATGGTACCCCGACCTCAGATCTATCTTCGAAAAGAAAGTTGCTCTCCTCAACTGGTCGAACAGATCATCGATTCGAGGCAACGGATACTTATTCCGTATCGTGACCTTGCTCAATTCACGGTAGTCCACACACAATCTTAGTGAACCATCTCTTTTCTTCACAAACAAGACTGGAGCGCCCCAAGGTGAGGTACTCCTACGAATGAAGCCCTGACCTAACAGCTGCTCAATCTGATCTCGTGGCTCTCGCATCTCTGCTGGAGCCATACGGTACGGTGCACGTGCTATAGGTCTCGTATCTGGCAATAAATCTATAACAAAGTCTATCTCATGACTGGGCGGTAGGCCAGGTATCTCCTGAAACACATCGGAATACTCCCTGACAACAGGGATCGAATCTAAGGGAATCACAACATCCTTAGAGGTATCCTCCTCTATGTAATACAAATGAGCGGTCGAACCTCCCTCTGGGCGAAGCATCGCCACTACAAACATCTCTTGCCCCGAAATGGCAAAAACAATGCTCCACCGAAGTAGATAATCATGGCTCTATAAGCGGCGAGCCAATCCATACTGAATATAACATCATGCTAATGCATATCTAAGACTAACATATATACAGGTAATACTAAGCTACCAATCTCTACCCCCACTTCCGGGAATATAAAGAAAAAATAAAAGACCCACTCCCAAGATGGTGAGTCTACACACGTCACTGAGCTCACTGCTGTGGCTAACAACCCTAAGGCTTTCGCAAAAAAAAAAAAAATTAGCTTATAAAATAGTGCGTTGCACTCGTAATAAACAAATCTCGACTCATAGTAACATGGATAGAAAAACATACCCTCAACCCCGGGTGGTGCCTGTGGGGTTGCTGCCTGTGGGAAATTATAGACATGTCCGCCCTGTAGCTTTTTCTGCTGAACTGAGGCTGTTGGAAAGGGTGGCGGAGTTAGCTTCTGAGGTACATTGTCAGCACATTCCTGCCATGGGGACCTATTCTTCTCTGGACAATTTTGACGCCTATGGCCATTCCTGCCACATTGGAAACACCTCCCCCGAAACTGCTTCCCTTCCTTACGGTATTGATTAGTATCTCTTTTTCCCTCGTCTTGCTGGCCTTGAGGGGAATCTGCGAAAAAACTATGTCAGGGCGAGGACAATCCATCCACTTGTGACCCGGTTGTACACATTTATAGCAGAGTTTCGAAATTCTTTGCTGGTCAGGTTGTAGTTTATCCCCAGTCTGATTCAGACAAGGTTTACATTTGTGGTCCTCCATTCCACAACCGAAACACCTCTTGGTGATTTCA